>JAYEPQ010000015.1:9838422-10503422 GCA_036321105.1 Dracaena cambodiana
AGATAAATACTTCATGAAAGAAAACTTTTAGTATACATTATTATAGGTTTGAATAATGTCTGTATGGAAGGACAGCATCTGCCTGCCTTCTAGCTCCTTCCCTCATTCATTAAACGTGCATAGTGTAGATTTGAATGTCTGTTACTTATGTAACTATTACCACATACAATTGACATAGATGTAGCTTATTCCAGAAGGATCTGGTGCGAAATCTTACAAATTAAAAGCAAGCTTAATTTATATGGAAGATTCACACTATTGAAGCTGATCTATCGCTAAAAATTAAAAAAAATTATTTATTAAATTTTTTTTGTTTGCCTAGGCATCATGTCGGTGCAAAATAGATGCTCATATCCACATTTTGCATTGATCTATGCATTAACGCTTGAAAATTGTCGATTCAAATATGTGATAATGTTCTAAATGCTCACCAATTGTATACATTTTAATTAGGTTTTGAACATTACACCATTAAACCAACAGACTTTCCTTTTACAACTGTTAATTGGATAAATCATAGTATGCAAAGTCGCTACTTGTCCCCCACCAAAGTGTTCATGTCTGGTGTTTCGACATAGTATTGCTTCATACCGTGCTATATAGCTTGAATATTATCCCTTTATGTTGCAAATTTGATCAATCATTGGAATATCCTCTGACATTTCTGTACTATATAAGTGCATGTTAATCATTTCTGCTTCTGTTTGAAAAAGTTACCCAGGTGTTAAAGATTCATAACTAAGATTGTAATTTACATTAATTAACTCTTGTTGAATTCTTTGTGCTTCTATTTTCATTGGATATATCTGTACTTTAGCCTTCTCTTCATCTGGGTTCCATGTGTCTACTGAGTGGACATATCAAAAAGAGAATGAAAAGCAGAGAGACCTGTGAAACAAAATGAAACTGTTCTGGTCTACCGAAGAAACAATGTTTGTTAGTGTCAGACTTTTAGCCATTAGACATTTTGTTTGCGTTGTTTAGGTGAACCCATCTTTATGTGTAAGTGTTGAACTGTTGATTATTGTGTCATGTGCCAGTATGCGTGGAGACACGTGCCGGTATATTTTTTTAAAGTTTGTGATTGTGCTGTTTTGCATAGTAGCATAGTAAATGTTTCTACCTTTTGTCATTTTGTATAAGCTGTTCTATCCATATTATTTTCAAGTTGGCATTAGCAAAAACTTGACATTCTCTCCTGATTATGTTCTTCTACTCGTTCCTTTTCAGGGAAATTTCGTTTTTGGTTTAAGATTTTCCTCTCTTACAATAATGACGGACAATCAGAAGCAAAGTGCTGCCATGTGAGTTTTACTATTACATGCTCATAATGTAATAGTCTTGACAGTATTTTTATCTCTACAAAATGAATGATGGGTACTAACTTCTAAAATTAGTGTTTAGCATTCTCCATACTGCTATATAATATACCTATATTACTGTTTGACCTTTCTAAGGTTCGTTGTTCCGTCAGTAATCTATATATGTTGAGTATTTGTTGTTGGTTAGGCTAGAGGTTACCTGAAGTCCTTTATTGTTTTGTCCTTTTTCTCCAGTCCGTTTTACAATCCTTCAATTTCTCCTCTTTTTTTTCTCAACTTTTTTACTTGATTTCTTCTTCTTTAGATACACTATTTTCTACCTGCAAAATGTCTTTACTCACTACTGACCCTTTGACACCTCACTGCACCCTAAGTTTTTCCACATCCAATATCTTTCTTCATTCTTAATCCTTTCCCACCAGTCAGACCTTGAATATGATTGTCACAAGCAACAGTGAGTGTGAGCTATATGATTTTGGGCTGGGGGTGGGCGGGTGTTATTTACTTCTATGTTATGAACTCTTGTTCTCTTCCTCAAACGGCCTGTGTAGTTTATGATTAAAACAACATTAAGTTTCCTCATGTTCATCAGCTTGATTTTGTTGCTCTTGCTGTGAGGATGTGGCTTCTATTGGCCACCAAGAAATTTGGGGAAATAATTCCTTCAAAGCTCATGCAAATTGGGGAGTTTTTGCGCAGTTACTGGAACACTAACTTTGGTACCAGAATCATATAGGTTCAAATCCAGCCGTATTGGTGGTGCAAATCAGGTGGTTGGGTTGGGTTGAGGGTCAAACCTGACCTGAGCCAAGCTATATAAATCTCAGCCCTAACCCTATGCAATTGTCCTCATGTTAAGAACAACCCATTCTTTTATGTAAAATAATTTGGGTCGGCATTGGGTCGGACGGATAGGGTTAAGTCGGCGATAAACTTGTGGACATATTCAAATATTGAAATCGCAAGCACGTGGGCATGAGTTTGTAAAGACATTATATCATGATCATTATGTATGTGAAGATTGTCTCATAGTATAGCCGACATTAACAACTTGAAACAATGTACATAATAAAACTTAAATACATTTAGTCAACACTCTAAAACACATATATTTGATTTTTACTTGTAACAAATGAATTCTATGTGAAGTTTGAAATTGTATGAGCGCCAAAGTCCAAATGTGTCCTTCCGATGGGTGGTATACTTTAACGGAGTTGCAATGATATACACATTAATTATAATAGGTTTGAGTTGGTGGCATGTTGGGTTGGGCTTGGTTTGGGTTTAGATTACGAGCTTGTTGATTGGTTTGATGAGAATTAAACCCACCCCAAGTTGCATCACATAGGTGGTAATATACTTTTGATGGATTAATTAAAAGAGACTAGTATTTTATAAAGCACATGTTTCAGCTCCCTAAAATACCCTCTATCTACACATTTTGTTTCTTGTTATGGAGCGACATGGTTGTTAGTGTTCTAAAACCCAGATAACTTGTTAGAGTACTCGACCGAGTACTTAAGACTTGTTCTCCAAATGCGTTAAGATCATAAAACTTGCTCAAAAAATGGACAAAATAAATAATCATTTGACTCGACTGAGGAGTTTGAGTTATGAAGCGGGTATTCAAACCCTTATTGGATCAAAAAATCAAAAAATGATGAGATCAACAAAACAACGTCGACGAGAGCTTGTGAGGTGATTGCGACGATTAGTTTAAGAAGCAAAGACGATTAACAAGTCAATGTCATGTGGTATTTTGAGCTCAACAAGAAGGTAAGATTGTTCCTTCTTTCTTTTAATTGTTATTTTCATTTTTTTTTTATCCTTATTGCTCTTTTCTTAATATTTTTAATTATTATTTCTTTCTTCTATCTTTTTTTGAAATTTTTTGAAATCAAAGTTTTCAAATTGATTGAGTCGTGACTTGAGTCAGGAAATGGGTCGATTTTGGAGAAATCGAAATCTAAGATTAGAAATTGTTCTTGAATCATTTGTCCGAACAATTGTTCTGATAACAAATGCTTTAAATATCTTAAACAATCAATTTTACAAACGAGACCAAGAGTTTCTTGGTAGTTTTCTACTGCCTTATAAATTTTATTCCTTTTTAAAATACCTTTGCAATATGTCTCTTTAAATTATCTTAAAAAAATTTATCCTTTATCTTTGGAGATAAATATCTTGTTTCTTTACATATCTGCCATTTGAAAATGTTGTGTATGAAGCTATGATGATGACCTTGGTAAGGTATGAAATTTGTTTTATTATATTTAAGTTATTTTGATTTTTGAGTGTTGATATTATATTTTCTTGTATTACATATTTAATATTTATATATCTTAAAATATCAATAATTCGAGTACTAAACGAGTAATCTGAGTCTTATAGAGTTTTTTGAGTACTCGCTACTTACTCTCAAATCGAGCGGCTAATTAAATTGGCTTTTCGAATACTGGTGGATGCTATGCTATACACTTGGTATTGCCAAGGATGTATTGTTAGCATGCATTCCAAGTACACTGACTCATATTCTGCTAACTTAAAAGGCCCTTATTTTTCTTTGCATAAAATATAAAGGAATTCTATTATCTGTGACTTAGCTCAAGAGCGGCCATTTATTATTTGCAAAAACTACTTCAGATGCTCTTAGCAGAATCCTTTTTCTCAAATCTTTTTAGTTTATCCTTTGCTAACAGTTCCGTGCATTTTCAAACCAGGCAGCTCAAAATGGAGATAATTTTTTTTTAAGATCTGTTTTTGTGTTATCAGAAAAAAAATGAATTGCTTGAGAAAAGATATTTGGAAAAAGCAAGGGTAGACAATCTAATGGCATATAAGCATCCATCTGTTAATTGCCCAGATTTTATACATGAGAACAGGCGATTGCTATCTGCAGCATACTGGGAAGACGTCTCTTATTCTTGTAAAAGATAATAACATAGGATTCTGCATCTTTTCTATGAGCATGTATGTGGTGAATGTCTTTTTTTTTTTTTTTTTTCCATATTGTTAGTGGTAATGAAGTCTTATATTTCTTGTTGTAATTTTTCATTAATATTTTCAATTTTATCTGTTTATGCTAGCTGTCATTTTTTTTTTCAGATTACTAATTGTATTTTCAGGTGACGACCTTAAGAATAATTCGTTATTCTATTGGGAGTCTTAAGTTTCTTTCCTGTTTGAGTTACTAAATAGTCCTTTGTCCCTTAATTCAGATCCACCATGGGGAAGTCGAGAGGCGGCCAAGTAAACAAAAATGTGGAAATATCAAATATTGGGCTTTATTGTAACTTGTTTGAATGGAATCCTAGTCCATGGGATATTGATGGGCCCACTGACTCACAGTTATGCTGTAATGTAAATTCAGAGCCTGACAGATATGACTATCTAGTAAATCCATTTGACGTCTCAATCTCTCTAGTGGTATGAGAATCTGATCATTCTTCACTATTTGTTGCTTAATATTTCAGTATTCAGAACTTAAAATTAATACTTCATTCCACTGAGATGTTTGCTGTGATAATTGGATGCCAAAAGTAATTCTCATTTACTGTATATTTGTTTTCTTGTGCTTACCTGTATTCATACTCGAAGTAATCAGGAAACGTATACTGAATGGAATATGTTGTTCTGTAGGTAAATAAGACCGGAAAGACTGATGGTGCACCTCAGTATGCAATTTTTGCGGAGCTTACTACCTTGGTTTGTTCCTTTGCAATGCAAAGGCAAATTTATAGTTTTAGTTGTTTTTTCAGTTATTATGTTCACTTTCATCAACATTCTATAAGATCCTAATTATGCGTTGTCTTTTATTAGGTTTTGTCTTTAAACGAGATTCAGCTGGAACAAATTCTGATTCTCTGGGACTACTTCTCCATATGTTCACTTCGAGAAAAGTAAGTTTTTTCCCTTTGATTTTCATGTATTACATTTTATATATCATCTCACATGAGTGGACATGTAGAAACTTTTGCTGCCAACCTCAATTCTTAAACAATGAATTTCACTAATTAATTTGATATTTTCTATGAACCCATTGTCGCATAATCCCATTATTATACATTTAGTGTATGGTTCTTCTTTCTTCTGAATCTGGTGCATTTTAGTTTTGGTTGCATAACTTGGCGTGAACCAGAATTATGTCTCCTTGATACAGGCCAAGAATCGCTGACGTGTACGTGCACTTATGAACTCGCGTACCTGTCCTCCTATGCATGACCAAGTATTTAATTGAAAACAGCTGTGGCTATTTGTTTTCGTGTGACTAACATCTGGTGTTCACATAAATTCAGTTATGGAGTATATGATCCAAAATGTTGATTCATCAAGTACCTTATTGAGGGTTTTGACAGTTGTGGATTATATTGGGTATACCAGCTAGATACTTGACAAAACATGGAGGCAAGTTTTGGCTTTTATGTTGAAAACAAGCCAAATATCGATTGTTCCCCTAATAAACATAAACATCAAAATACCAGCACAGCCCACATGAAAATAAATCTCTTATTCAAAATAAACCTAAAGATAAGAGGGAGGGACCTACCTGTTCTCTATTACCATGCTTTTTTTACCTGAACGTTTGGTTAAAGATTGTTTAAATTCTTCAGCGAATGTTTAATGTAAATTTGAATCAATTACCCTGAATGCCCAAGCCAATTAGCTTCTAGTTTTTTAAACTGAATTTTGTTTTAGAACCCAAATTCAAGCTATGTAGTTGGATCATATGGGCACATTTGCATTACCAAAAATCAGGATATATATCGTGTATTGTTATCACCATACATATGGAATCGTAAGATACGTGGATCAATATTAATAGGTAATTGATCATGCACATAACAATATTAACAATAACTAGGCCTTGCTTTTTGTCCCGTGTTTTTGGGGTTCCTACATGAAACAAAAAGACAATTACTCGACATCGAGCACATGGATCATCTTTCTATACTTATTCCTATTGAGCAGTATATCTTCAATTCTTCATTAAGGCTTTTAGCATCCATAGCTTTTCCTATGCCTCTATCCATGTTTCTTTGGTCATCCCTTCTCTCTTTTAATCATGCACATAACAATGTGGATAACAAAAATATGAACAAATTTAATGCACAAATAAATGGACAACCAAGGAGAAATGGCAAAATGAGGTAATTTGCAAAATATAAATAAGTAACTATTTATACATAGATAACTAATATCCAAAGTATAATGACACTATATTAACAGGCATAATCCATACTTGACTCACCTTAAGTGAAGAAGATATTTTCATTTTCCTTATCTTCATCTCCATCGCTGTATGTGAACTCCACTATCTTCTTTCTGCTTCCTTTGCATTCCTATTGCAATTGCGTTCAAGTTATGATGTTTTACCAATAATTATTATATGAAACTGATTATATATTAAATATTTAGCGTAGACAATTAATTGATTAAAATTTTCTATTATCTTTTTTCTTCCTTTTCTTTTTGGCGGATCTTGTTCCTCCTTCAACTTCATAACACTCTTGAAATCAATCCAAGCAGCCTACTCCTCCAGGCAGGACCCTTTCTTTGTAATTTATTCATAATCAGTCTCTTCCCTCTTTTATTGCTTTGCGTCCAATTATATATTACATATATAAAAGCCAATGCATTGGCCTAAGTTCATTTCCCTCTCAAAAACAACAAAACAAGTAAATTATCAACTAATCATCCTATATAGATTCATCACTATAATCATCTTCAAGAGCTATCACTCTAGTTTATTCATCTTCATTTCGCTTATCTTTACAAACTTCATTTTGAGCAAACCCTTAAGGCATCTAGATCTTATCAATAATTAACGTATATGTATACAAGTTCATTAGATACTTCAAAATGAGATTTAGCTGTTAAATAATCGACATTCACTAGAAATATTAGTGTACTTCTTCTCTCTCATTTACTTTTTTGGATACCATTACTTGTTCCTCCTTCAAGTTGAAACACCCATGTAGAGATGATAATAAACACGTCCACAGACTAATTTGGTCTGCCCTATTCAAAATTTTGAATAGGACGGGCCAAAATTTGGTCCATGGGCAAGTCCATTCCCACCCCTACAGCCATGTAAATCTATTTAGGTATTTTCCTTTGGTAGGCAAAGCCCTCCCTTTCTAGCTCCCATTTCGATTCCGTATGTGATGAGCAAATGAGGTCAAGTATGCATGGATTCTTGATTGTTCCCTCTTTTTGCCTTGTTTCCAATTCTATGCTGTTCTAAAAAATCCATGGAGTAAGCTTCATCGTTCCATGGTATTCCTATATTTTAGTGTCATTACATGAGAATTGCTCATGGAAATTTAATATGATGATTGGTTTGTATGTCTAAAATAGGTATCTTCAAATTGGATTTCCTCATTTGTTCAAAGATGACCCATTTTAGATTTTGTAACCCGTAACTAAACCTAAAAGTGACCATTTGAATGAGTTTGTAATCCATTTATAAGTCAACATATAATAACATCACATATTGTAAGTTATGAATTGTATCATAAGATACACTAACTGTATCAACAGATACATTACCTGAAGGATGCATATGTTGAATACATATCAATTTCCTTGCACATCAAGTATATTTTAAGACATATATCACATATCCTAAGATATTGACACTTGTTGTTCGATATTAACTTTTAATATTGTTCAATATTAATTTCTACTTATGTTGAGTCATTTTCTATATGTTCTATTACCAGTTTCCACTTACCCAGGGCACTATCTATTGTATTGGTCTCACTGCTCGTGCTTGCTTTGACTTCACAGATATGGACGTTATAGGCCCCCTCAGCATTCTCTGTCACAGAAGTTGAATGGATGGCAAATAATGTGGTGGCATTATGCACAGGAGTCTGTACTAGCAGATGTTCGTTGTAAATTGAGGAAGACTTCTTGGAGCTATTTTGGCAGACGGATGTGAGCTTTGCTTTTATATCTGAGTTTGCTTCTTTTCAGATAATTATAGCTTCTTTTCAGATAATTATAAAGGACCTTCTTTGCACTTTTTTGTATGACATCGTACGTCCTGTTGTTTGTTTTTCATTGTGCAGTCTCTTAATCCTTACACACTTTATTTCATTACGACAATATGGAGAGCTTGATGGCTAGTTTTTGAGAAAAAAGTTATGTAGCACTTATATCTACCATAAGCTGTAATCATGCTGGATGTGTTCCAACACCGGTACATATTGGATACACTTGGGCACATGCCAGACACTTCTGAGCCATCCACGCAATTTTGTAGTGTAATTTTATGTTAGAACTATTCTTGGACACTTAGATACTTGGATGCATTCACATTTCTCATATACCTTTTTTTTTAATTTACAAGTTTGAGATTAAATCCAATGCAGGTCATCCTATGGATGATCCATACTGTGTCAACTTGATCTACACCCTTATTTTAGTGTTGAAATGAAAAAAAAGTTATTTTGAAACTTTTTACCTCTCCATTAAGTGGTTGCACGTTACACATTATTTTAGCCATAAATAACGGAAATCACTCAATGAATAAAATCGAAGAAGAAAGTAATGATTTCATGTAAACCACATGTTAGGACATGGAAATCACGGTGAGTGGTGCCAATCATCCATATAGGCCCTTCATATTGAGATTTAAGTAGCCTCCTTATGCAACTCCCTATGAAGCTATCTTAGGTATTTTTAGGTACAAGTAAATGCCTGTGCAATTCACATATGTGCAAAGAAAATTAGATTTAATACAAATTAGTAATTTCATAAATTTATTTATATAAATATTTTTAAGTTAAATACTCATTTATGCTAACTAATTTATTGTGTAGTGTACTTTACTTAATTCCATTATTTGTTTAGTAGTTTGGAAGACTTGTGTTCCTAATGCTTGAAAATGTTTTTAGTGAATACCTATGGTTCAACAACTTCAAATTTGAAAGAACTCAAAAATCTAAATTAAATTATTTTGGATCATTTTTCATAATTTACATAAGATTTATTAAAAGAAGTCGAGAAGTTTTTAAAGAAACTCAGCATACTTCCATTTTACTATTTGTAGGAGTTTTAAATGAACTGGGATTATTAATTAAGTGGTACACATCAAGTAGATTTAGCATGCTAAACCTTTTTGGTTATTTTTGTGATGTTTGATAATGACTCTTTTTTTCTTTTTTGCGCATAGAATATGTGGAACTTCTTAGAATTTCCTATTACTAATTTCTAAGACTAGTTTGAGTTATTGGTACACATCGTAGATTTAGCATGCTAAACTATTTTGGTTTTTAGTGACGTTTAGTAAAAAATCTCAGAAAACATTTACATAGAAGTTATGGAAGTTTACATATTTTTAATGATATTTTTAAGAATAATTTGAGTTTCAAGAAAAATTTGGATAAGTAAGGAGTTTGAATATATAAATCAAAATAATAATAATTCTTTTTACTAAATGAACATTTATAATTTAGGTATTTAAAAAGGACTAAGGAATCATTATTGAATTATAGTTTGGTGGATTTCCTTTTTAATGAAGGTCTGTACAATTTGTTAGTAAGTCCTAATCTTAAGAATTTATTGAATTCCAATTTGATATGTATTCTTAAATAACAAACACTAAAATTCGATAATGGTTTGAGATTCATGAAAAATTCTACATTGGACAGGTTTCCATTTTAACGAGACACATTAAAATCAATTAGTGATTCCAAATTAATTAAACTTATAGTTTTAATTAGACATTAAAGAGAAATCTTAGAGCACTATTCTAATTGAAGTGATCATTATTATTATAGGTTTTCTTTAAAAAGATATTGTAGAGGCGATGAGTTGGCGCATTTGGTGTGAGATATAGCTCCAACAATGAGGTGGCGCAATGAGGCATGCCCCAAATATCATTGTTGGAGCTATGAGGTGGTGATAACGTTAACATAACATTTTGTCTCTGATAGGTTATAGCATATAGCGTAACGCATAACGTAGGTTATACGATTTTCTATTTATTTAATTAAAAATAAATATATAACTATATAAAATAAATTTTATAAATTGAAAATTGAATTAAAAATTCTAAAAGTATATATAAAAAATTTATATTCCAGTATTAATTCTAAATTTCTAACAAGTTTCATAGTATTAATTCTCATATTTATCTTCATAAATGAAATTACATTCACACCAATAATTTCAGTCATTATCTAAATAAGAAAACAAGATTTCAAATTTATTTTCAATTATTATCAATATTGTAATTTATATTTTATAATGTTCAATTTATATTATTTTTAATTATTTATTTTAGATTAGCAATTTAATGAGCAAGTAAGAAATTTGATTAATTGGAAAGGAATTATAACAATAAAAATTTCAGTAATTGGAAAGAAATTATAACAAGTAAATAAGGATGTATAAGCTAACAATGTTACAAGCAATCAAAGCAAACAACAAGTCGTCAAGTGAAAAAAACTACAGCAATTCACTAACAATCAAAATAAATAATCAAAATCAATATAAAAACTATTTAAAAATTATTGTAAATAACATAATATAATATAACGTAACTGAACGTAAAATAACGTAAAATAACAATAAAAAAATGCACCGTTATGGTGCATTGAGTTATTTTCGACTGGTAAGTAAGTAACATTGGCTTTCTGTTATGTTTCATAACGCAGCATAACGGGTTTCATAACGCGTTATTTTCAACATTGATTGTTACAATACGGAAACACCATGCAAGGGTCCCGGTTGACCTTAAATGAAGAATGAGGTTTCGACTGTGTGCATGGTCAAAGTCTCAGACATGCTCTTGATCTAGATTTTGGCTTGAACTTTACTTAAGGCACTAGATTGTAACCTGACATGCTTATTGACCAATAACATGATTTGTCTAGGACGGTGCCACCTTCTTTGACCCCAATCTTAGGCTCCTTTGACCACGTAAGTCGTTCTTGTGTTCTTGAGGCTTCTTTGGCTATTTAACATTCTTCTTTTTCTTTGTTCTTTCAATTTATGTAACTCTAGCATCATTTAGGATTCGGTTTTGTTATCTGTTTTGTGATTTGGATGGGTTTTGTAGGCTTAACTTCGTTATAAGTCCTATAGGTATATTCTCTGTTGCTCAACTATTTGCTGACTGACCCTTCTCTCTTCATGCATGTGTCGGAGTATCTTCAAATGTTTCTTCTACGGCTGTAACTGGTAATTCTATTTCAGATGGGGATTCTGCTATCTTCTCATTGATTATTGTAGAAGTTTCATTTTTAGTACTTATATCCTCCTCTTTATCAGTGGTATCTATAGCAATTTTACCATCAGATAAGTTTCCATCTGGCTCATCAAATCCTTTCTCGATTTTTTCCCGATTCCTCTCCATCTTGGTGTCATTGGGTTTCTGAAAATTGATGGTTGATTTTTCATGTTAATCTTTTTGTCATCTCCTGAAAGCTTTCAAAAAGATCAATCTCATTATTCATCTGTTGCTGGTTTCCTGCAACACCATTATCTTGTTTATCACAAGCATCCTTCCTTGCTATCGTCTGAAAGTTTTCTATGGGATTAGTTATTGGAGCTGTCTTAGGGATCATCTTCTAATTTCCTGCATTACTAGTTTTCTTCAGAATCAACTTTGGGGTAGTAGGAAAGTGAGCATCTATATGTCGAAAGGATAATCATATCATTTTTGACATCTTAATGGCCTTAATTCATACTCCACCGCCATTGTGTTATCTTGCATCTTTAACACCACCTCGTCTGGGAGTGGTTCAGCTACAAAAGTTTCCACTAGATTCCTTGCAAAAACAAGTCTTTCTCCTAGTGCAGTATCGTTTTCTAAGAACAATGGTGTACCAATGTAACTAGTGATTTTACTGAGTATTGATTTTGAGAATGTGAGGGGAAGGTTAGGTAACTTTTTGCAGATTGGCATGCTTGAAAGGAGTCTCTTTCTAGGGCAATTTTTAAGGACCATTGCTTGATACCAATAAGTCTTCTATCGAAAAGCCATGGTCCTTCTTAGAGATTTCTATTGCAATCGTCTCTGTTTGAGAACTTAAAGAAGTAGTTGTTCTCTTTTGAGAAATGTGCATGGTGGATTTGGGCTCCCTCAACCTCAATACAACAGCTTTTGATTAATTGAAGTATGGTTTGGTATCCAAAACATACCTAAACAGGGTTTTCTTCCACTTTTTCTCGTTGTGCTTGATTCCCTAGTATGTATCTTCATGAACTTACCTTTCTCCCCAATGTTTGTATGATAAGTTATACATCATCAATTAACTTTCTTCCAGTCTTGCAGATCTCAGCCCATGATGTAACCATCTTTCCAGGTTTGTAAGCAAGGTTTGGGGGTTTTTTCTGTCTTGGATCTGGTGCTAGAGATCTTGGCAGCTTTGGATCTGGGGTTTCTTTGTTGATCCTACTGTACATCAATAGAGGTTTGACAGAAACCCCTGGTTGCAAAAATGGTTCTTATCCCTCCTTTTATATGTCACATGATTTATGAGGAGGTCGACTCTGATGGCTTAGTCAGGTCACATTCAATAACATGTTTTTCATGATGTTACATGGAGGCAGCCTTTGAAACCTTGGATTTTCAGCAGCCACCATGTAAACTCGTGCCGCTAAAGTAAACTGCACTATAGTACCATCACTACAGTTAATTTTCAGCTACAGTATCGCTGCCACAGTAAACCCTAGATTGCCTGCAGTGCCACCATTACGTGTGTACACACACACACACATATATATTACATATATAATATTACACGCACACACTCACACATACATAAATACATGTATTACGTACATATACATACATATATACGTACGCATATTCTTACATATGTAAAATATATATAAAGGCTTCTTTAGGATCAATTGATGGGTGTTGGAGCTCATTTGCCCTTCCATCAAGTGGATATAAGATGTATTTGTTGAAATCTGTTAATTTTGTATCTAGATTAAATCAAAACTGAAACTCCAGAAGCTGGGTATGAGTGAACCTGAGGGGGTTAAGATCATAATCCATAAAACATTGAAAAGAAACTATTGGAGATAATATGAATAAATTGCTTCCACAGGAAACTTACTGGAGTTGTCAGCTCATTTCCATTAGTCTCATATCCGTATAGGATTACTGAAAATGAGCTAGTAGCATAGGAAATTAATGAGTTGTCAGAAAAAAAATAGTAATCCCATTATTTTTTTCAAAATTTTTATCATTAAAAATTCCAAAAATTGGATATTAGTGAGCCCTAGGAATTGAGATCATAATTCAAAAATTTTGGAAAAAGGAATTGGAGATAATGGGAATTGACCGTAGCATAAGAGACTTTAGCTGTTAGTTCATTTTTATTATATATATATATATATATATATATATATATATATATATATATATATATATATAAAGAGGGAGAAGGAGAGAGAATGGACTTGAATAGGATATCCATAGGATTTGAAACTTGATCTTATCAAGTTGAAATTATAAGTTATGTCACTAAAAATTTAAATCGAACAATATGGATGTGATCTATTATATCTAAATAGTCAAAGTACAAAAATTTATATGGTTTAAAGGTATTTACCCTATGAATTTTGACATTACAATGTTTGTACTTCACCGTGCTATTTTAAGTTTGCCATATTTTAAGGTCTTGGTAATTTTGTCCTCGTTGATGAGATAAGAGATTCGAGACTATAATGTTGTGACATTAGATTAGCAGGAGATACCAATGAGCAATTAGTTCAAGTGCCTGAGTTCTCTTATCCTAATGGATAGGGAGATCGATTGTGATAACCATATAACCCAACTTGGCTGGTTGAAATGGGAAAGTGCAAGTAATATTTCATTAAAACTAAAAGGAAGGTTTTATTAGACTTTCATTGGGGCCAGCTTGTAATAAGACAAGGAATGTTGGGTTATAAAGAGACATCATGCACAAAAGATTACTGCAGGAGAGATGTAGATTTCATTGGATGTGTGGTAACATTGGGAAAGATAAGATGAGAAATAAGGACATTCTTCTAATGTTTGTATAGGCCCCATACAAGAGAAGATGCAATAAAACTACCTATGATAGTCTAATCATGTGTGATATGGACTTACGGATGTACCATTTCGGTAAGTGGAACTTATCAATGTAGGGCGTGCTAAAATAGGAAAGGGATGACTGAAAAAAATATGGATGAAAATGATATGAGGATATGGATGTTAAAGGCCTTAATGAAGGCATTTGCTTTGTAGGAATGAGTGAAGAAAGATGATCCATGTGGTCGTTATGAAAGAATTATCTTTTTGGTTGATGTAGCCTACTCCAAATACTTGGGATTAAAAGCTTAGTTATATATCCTAAGGCTTTGATCAATGGGTATAACTTCTTGAAATCAAACGCCTGATACATAGTAAAAGAGTTTTGAAAGTGCATGAGGATGACATTGAGATTTAGGGTTAAACACCTGATGCATCGTAAGAGAGTATTTCTTTCTGTTGAAGCCGCGGTTATAGTTATTGTGTAAAGGCCAATGAATCTGTCAATTAATTGGAAAATTTTAATACTTATAATTTGACTTTGCAAGGATGAACTTGCATTTTAAAATTGACTTATTGACCAATAATGTGGTTTCTTATGCATATGTTTTGCTGATTTGTCCCTAGTTCTTTGATTTATCTAACATATGCTTTACGTTGTATTCTTATATGCATTCTGTACAGAAGCCAACGACGGAGATATGTGAATTTGTATAAAAGAAAATTGATACTGCTTCAGCAACAACAGGTGAGCTAAACATATTTTCTCAAGTTAAGCAATTTCTTTCTTATTTTTGTGTTGGTATTCGGTGTTTTCTATTGTTTCCTCCTCAAATGGGATAAATTGTAATGCTATTCCAACATGTTCTCATTGTCTTGATGGTTTGTTTAGTAGTGCATGAAGTTTTGTACTAGTTAGGACGGAGTATGAAATAAGGAAAAAATTAAAGATAAAAAATAATAAAGAAATAACTTGCTAACGTAATCCATTTTAATTATTATCATTTGTAGTTATAAAAAATTTGTTATAATGACTTTAGTTTTTTCATTCATGGCATATGTTTCATGATGATGCTTAGGCAGTTGTGGTCTCTTGATGGTGGCAATTTTTTTTGTGATTAATCCAATTCTTAGACGTGTTTGGGAATGCCCTTTGAATGATTTTGTCTGGATATTTTTGTGTGTTTTTATATTTTGTATTTAAATGTATATACCTTCATATTTCATATAGAGATAGAATTGAGTTCTCTTGGAAGGACTTGGAGTTAAAACTTCACATTAGATTTTGATGATAGACATCTACTACCATGATCCACTCAATTGAAATTGTTTTATACGATTTAAAATGCTGTGAAACCAAAAAGAAAGTTTTAATTTTTTTGCATCATGCATCAAGTGAGCATAAAATGAATAGTTCTATAAAGTAGGTTGGTTATTTTAACGGTGGAGAATTTTCATAACCTAATACAATTTTATATAGTAGAGTTTTTAAGTTTTTAGTTCATGATCAATTATTCGGATCAACAAATTTATTAATTATTCGGATCAACAAATTTGTAGATAGAAACTAAATACTATGTTTGACCTTTCATTTTGTCCTTCTAGATGCATTAACAAACAATTCTAAAAAAACAACGTTCATTTCAGACACTTTAAATAATGTACATTAACTATTACAGATTGGATTGTCCACATAAATAACCTAAAGTCGATTTTGAATGGGAACGTTGTTGGGGATCGAATCCCCCAATCCAATCTCGAATAACCACTAGATTAGTACATCAAGCAAACAAGATAGAAATACAACAAACACAAGAAGAGTATCAGAGTTTAACGTGGTTCGACCAACCAAGTTTGACATTTATTTACGGGACAATAAGATTTGAAGGTTATAAAAAGAGATCTAATTATTTCTCTACCTCTCGCATTTCTCGTAATAAAAATACCCTGGCTCTCAATACTCATATATATATATATATATAGCGTTACTAATTCAAATCCAATCATAATAACACAATCAAAATCTAATTGGTGTTCCAAACCAATTGGAATATCGGTCATCTAACCTAAATCCAACTGGAAGTCATCATGATTCCTGATCATATCTAGATACTCAATGGATGTGAGACACAAATCCAATAATCTCCATCTTGTATCGTATTCGATGAGCCGTGCAGTTTGGAGAAATTGTTCTCATCAACTTCGCAGACATCCACCTCACATATATCATGCTCCACCTACAAAGAACAACCTGTATGATTATCGCCGTCTCCATGCTTAAGTATTCATGATCACTAAACTATGCTATAGGACACATAATCACTAAATTGTACTTTCTTGAATACTCACAAGTATTTCACCATGCTAGTCTCCGAGCATTCATAATCGCTGCACTATACTCAATTGAATGCTCACGACTATTACGCGCTGTTTACTGAGCGCTCATAATTGTTACACCAATATTCTAAAATACGTTTTCATTATGCGAGCGGTTTAGGAATGTATAATGCTTAAACAGATTCCATGGAGATTAAACATATTATATAGAATTACACGGAATATTAATATTTATTATATATTAATATAATAAGAGAAAAATGGAAATGAGATGACAACTCACGCAAGTTATCTGAGCTGCAGTTTATTTTTACTATCTCCAATAAGTTTTTTTAGAAATTGGGTATGAGCGTACCCAAAAGGGTTGAGATCATAATCCAAAATAAATTTTAAAAATTTATTTTGGATTATGATATGGACCCTTTAGGGTTCGCTTATACCCAATTTTTTGGATTTTAGTTTTGATTTAGTCCTCCATTAAGTTGATACAAATTTTAAAGGTTTCCAATGAATAAACATTTTGTATTCACTTCATTAAAGTATAAATGAACTCCAAAATTTATGAAATTTGACCTTATTAAAGTTAAAGATGTAGAGATCCTTATTGTAGAAAAAATTTGAAAAAAATCATTGAATTATTATATTTTTGCAGCTAGCTCACATAATTTTTCCTGAGCTGGCGGTTCATCTACAATAATCCCATATAATAATTATATTGAGTATTATAAAATAAAAAAATAGGAAGAGAATCTTAATTTCTCAGTTTTACTTGGAACAAGCCAATAAAAAAACTTAAACTAATCTCATACTCAAACTCAAATCTAAATCCGCTTGAGACCTCCAATTCTCTAGTCTTAACTTTAATTTTTAACCTAAATCTCAAATATAATCTCAATATAATCTTAAATTAATAGTGCAATCAGCAGTGAAGCGAGAGTAGTAGATCAAGAGGCTTAGGATTTATGAGAGAGACCGCAATTGTGAAAGGCTGAGAAGAGAATCAATGAGAGGGAGGGCTGAGGAGAGTGATTTGGTAAAAACGAGAGGATGAGAGAGTTGGCGAGGGGAAACTAAGAGAAGACTTTAGGAAAGATGACCCATCGAAAGAATCTCGATATCGAGAACAATTGTCGACGAGAGCGAGAGATATGTTAGTAATAGCGAGAATGAGTTTGTTTGATGAATCGAGGAGAAAGGTAGAGAGGAAAATCGGGGAGGAGTTGAGAACACGTGATAGAAAGTATCGAGGAAAACCGTATCTCTTGTAACCCTAAAAGGGTAATGAGGATCAAGAATTGGGCTTTTTATTTTTTCAAATATTAACTTTCGTTAACAGATAAACATATTATGCGGGTTATATGGACACATAACTTGTATAACCAGCATACCCGCCCATTTACAAGGTTGTTTGCATAATATGGGCTTTTTTTGGGTTTTCTGCTGTTTAACTCTGCATTCGCCTTATGAAGTAGCAAAAGCGGCCGCATAAAACAATTTTTTGAATACTGTGCTACACCGTGCTCCACCTTGGTCAAAACACCCGGACTACTTGAGCACTCAGAATCAGTTCTCATGTCTTACAGTAGACAAACATGATAGCTGCACCATATTCCACCTTGTCCTAAGAACCATGTATATCTCTAGAGACAAACACAGACTATTATACATTACCATGTGCTTTATTATATCACAGAGTAACTGCATTCATCACCATGAAGTACTAAATCGTACCTTATCATCAAACAATATGCCAAATATCAACTTTCAATCATCCTTGCAACAACGACTCTCTCGATCATCATCGTTGATCGCAGCTGATCTGTGCAAAACTTGCTCGAAGCAGTGAAATTTTCCCATTCTGCATGTGCCATTGTGTCCAAAATGCTAAAAACATTGGATTCGACTCTTGGATCACCACAATCGGATACCAATTTCTCGATCCACGCTCAGATCAACCATAAACGTTGATCTGTATATCAAAATCCATTTCAGCTCTGAGCTACTCCTTTGGTTTTTGTTATTTTGGAGCCAACAACCAATCAAGCTAGCATGTGAACACATGATTCCAAAACAGGTCTAATATTTTGTATTTGTCCAAACACTAAATCCAAAATCTAAATGGATTCTATCCAGATCTTGATCGTTTGTGAACCGAAAGCACAAGGTCCAACCAACATTTTCCGAAGCCACCCATCGTGGCAATCGTCACATGGGTCCTCTCTATGCGCCGCCTGCATGCCTTGGCTCGTGTGTCGGCCTGGATGCGGTGCTACTTGCGCATGCTTGAGCATGCCGACCTATGTGTGCCTCCTTGGCATCGTGCTCGCTTGAGCATGCGTACTTGTGGTGTGCTTGCCTCCTGGGAGTGACTCGGGCGTGCAGACCTGTGAGTGCGCCGCCTGGGTGTGACATTGCCTGTGCCTGTGTATGTGCCCGTGCCTAGGTGTGGCATTGCTTGTGCTTGCGTCTTGACAGGGCGCTACTCGTGCATGCCTCCGGATGTGCAGCCTTGCACACGCCTTTGAGTTTGCATTGCTACACATGGCTTCCTGGGTTCGTTTTTTTCTTTTTTTTCTTCTTGCTATTTGTGTCTTTGCTATTTGCTACCACTAATTTGACACCGTCTCTTTGATTTAGTGGGTTGCGGTTTAACTATATATAAATATTCTCATCTTGTATTTGTGTACCTATTCTCAAATAGTTTTGAAAACCTCTGGCAGCCATGGACATAGTCCAATTTGTGACGAACAACGTAAATTTTTGTATTCGTGTGATTTCTTTATTTTTTCTACGATTGCTACTCAGGTCTTGATATTGTCAACAACTTATATCGGAGCCAGAGTTATGAATCATGGATTGAATTCTCGAATGGAAGACGAGACAATGCCAAGTTGGCATGCACGATTAGCGGAGGCATCAAAAGCAACACCAACAAGAAGAAAAGGAAAAAGAAAATGAATATTCCGGTGAGCAGCACCAACGACGACACAAGTGGTGTGTTCGGTGGTGGTGCACCCACACGCGCGACAGGTGTGTGCGGTAGGCGTGCGTGTGCAGGCGAACAAATTCCAGACTTGCTTTATATATGAAGCTTGGTCTATATCAAATATTTTTCTTAACTCCAATTCCCCTTCATGTTCTCTCAAAAAATTTTGTGCAAACTAATAGAATGCAATCTCCTTTTCCACAGGAATTTAGCCATCACTTGTTCGTATCTTCGAGATCGTCTTCTTAGAAATTTAGAAGCTACTGTAGACCAATATTAGTGATAACTATAGATGACACTTTAGATCAACTCTAATCTTCATGAGAATGAAAGTAATTTTCATTGCCAAACTTCTAGCTGCTTCGGGATATTCCTGTCACTAGTGGGAGCCGGAGCCTAGGGTATTATTCTTACAATAACTTGATATCTCCCTCTACGGTATTATTCTTAGAATCTTTATCGTTATTGTGAAGAAATGCTTCTAGCCTCCTAGAGAATTAAGTGGCTATAAGATGCCTTTGTGGTTAAAAGGAAAATTTAATCAGATTGATAAATGACTTTCTATGCTTTATGGGTTTAAATGTTGGGCAATCAAGAAATGATATCCAATAATTGAAAATACGTGCTGTGAATGTTCGATATACGATTGGTCATAAGCTAGAAGATAGAAAATGGAACGGGTCAATTTGCCAAAATTTGTATGTAGAGTCAGTTGAGGGCATAGGATTAGATGTTGGAGAATCATCTCTGATGGTCCGACAATTGTGACAAGTCCTATGTTCTGACATGGGAACTTAATTGGTATGAACACCTTTGCTTCGCTATACATGTAGCATACTAATTAATGAATCTGCATACATCATGAAGCAAACCAATAGCTATGGAGGTGCTAACTCTCAAAATGTTTAAATTAAAATCTGTAGTCCCAATGTCTCCCTCCCTCCCCTTCTTCCTCTCTGCATGCATGTTGCTTGCGTGTGTGGTATATGTGCTTGTAAGGATGCTTGAGCATGCTTGTGTAGACGTGCATGCGTGCTTTTTCCTTTTTTTTCCTTTTATTTTTTTGGTTGGTGGTGGTGATTGGGGATGGGGGACAGATTGTGCCTGCACCTTGTACTGTGCATGCATGGATAACTTATAGTTGGAAGCTTGTTTTTGTATGTATGCATCAAAAGTTTTCTTTAATTTAATTATTAATTTTTAAATTCTGTCTTCATAGTCTGTCAACAAAGATATTCTGACTGAGTTGGAGAAGATGGATAAAGAATGCGATATTGATGATATCCTAAACTTCAGGTGTGTTGCAGAGCAAGAATTGCAGGTATGTTCATATTGCTGTATTACACACACACATATATTTCTTGAATCTGCTCAAACATGACCCTTGGGTAACGATAATACATTCTATGGCATTTAGTCAATGATATTCAGTATACTTTATTATCTGGCTTTTTTTATCTGCATTTTCATTCTATTTTTATATTGTCTACTAATGTTTAAAATAACGATAACGGTAATGTAACGTTTTGCTTCTGGTAGGTTATGTCGCATATAGCGTAATGCATAATATAGGTTATGCAATTTCTTATTTATTTAATAAAAATAACTATAAAATTATATAAAATAATTTTTATAAATTAAAAAAGTATAAAATTGCCAAAAAAAGAATATAAAACTATTTTGTAATATATAATCTATCTTAATTTTATATTAAGTTTTACAATAATTTTCACATTCATCTTTATAATTATATTATGTCTGTAACTGTAATTTCAGTCATCATCTAAACAAGAAAATAAGATTTCAATTTTTTTTATTTTAATTTTAGTTATTATTATTGTTATAACTTATATTTTATAATGTTCAATTTATCTTCTTTGTAATTTTTGACTTCAATTCAGTTAAAAATTCAATAGAATTAATAAGTAAGATATTTCAGCAACTGGAGAGAAATTACTATAAGAAAACAATCGCCAATTAGCAAGTTAGCAATTCCACTAGCAATCAAATAGGTTAACAGCTAATTAAGAGAATTGCAATAATTTGCTAATAATCAAAATAATAATGAACAATAATATAGAAATTACTAAAAAAATAATTATAAATAACGTAACATAACGTAATTAATCATAACGATACGTAATATAATGTAAAATAACATAAAAAAATATACTATTACGATGTACTGAGTTATTTTCAGTTGTTACGTAGCGTTGGGGTTCCGTTAGGTTTCGTAACGCAATATATCGGGTTTCATAACGCGTTATTTTCAACATTGTTGTCTACAACATTAATTGTGATATTTAACAATTTAATAATGCTGTATTATAGGTGTGAAAGGCTCATAGTTGGGCCTGGTAAATGTTTATCTTAATTGAAGTTTGAGACTTTAGTACAGTTTGGATGTATTAGATATATTATTATTTTCATGCCAATTAATGTTTATCTGTTCGTAAGAAGAATCTTTTGGAAGATTTGTATCTAATATGTTGTTATGAAGAATCAGATAGATTTTTTTTTTGGTCATTATAGCAGTCATTTGATCTTGTTCTATTGTCATATATGCAGTTGCGCATCCAAGTCTTCTTTATTGTGTTGGCTTAATCCTGTTTCTATTTTTATGGTTTACAGGATTTCCTGAAAACAAAATCTCCTAATGTGATAACCATTGATCTTATAAATTCTCAAGAAAAACAGCAAATTCTTGATCAATCGGGAAACAGAGAACGTGGATGGTTGAACTGGCTATCCCTTGGTATGCTTGGAGCTGGTGGAACAGCTGACTCAAATTCATTTGCTGGTGTCGTTTCTGATGAAATCATAAAGGTACACCTGTTTCAATTATTTGCTTGAATGTGCTGATTGTTCGTGACTCTTACCACTCTCTCCTTGCTCAGGATATTTATGATGCCACCGAGTTTCATCCAGTGCCATCTTCTGGTGGGGATTCTTTGAAAAGGGCAAAAATCTGTTCGTTTTCAATTAAGCTTAACGTTTTTCAGATTCTCTCCACAATTAGCATTGGGTACTATTACCATTTTGCATTTTTTTTAATTTATCCTTAAATGATGTTTATTGCAGTTTCTCTTTTTAAGCTTATAAGGCAAGCGAAAATGATGATTACTTGCTCTTGATTTTTATTAATTTATCGATGGGAATCACAGTAGTTAGTACGATGATATATAGTTCTGTTTTTGCCTTTGATCTACTGCATAATAATTCTCTGACTTCATTAAATAATTTTTGGATGATAGATACTGATTGCTGAGTACCATCCGGGCGCCCCCGTGGATGGGCCTCTATTTCGATTGCACAACCTATTCTAAACTTTTCACGATACGATATTAGTCCACCCTTTAGTTCTCCCATAACCCAAGGTTTCAAGTTATATTACTGGTCAAGATTAATACTATACATGTTTATTATCAAATCAATATCCGAGTAACAAGAAAGATAATAGTATATATCAAATCAAGTTGATGAGCATGTTATGATTTATTATAATATCAAGACATGTCCACATATTAATTAGGGTAGTCTGGCATATTTTCATGTATTTTGTATCAAGTAACCAGCATGTATACATCAAAGGCAAGCATAATGAGCCATGTAATGTTGGAACGAGTGTTATGGAAATCTTGATCATGTGTATAAGTCATAAATATAAATCATGCATATAATCACATATTAGGTAAATAGATATTAGTGTGTAAGAATACCTATTGAATATATTCAATGCTATCATGACCATTGTGTTATCAGTATGTGAATTTCGCAAATCCTAGCATGTTTTCAGGTATGGAAAGGTAACAAATTTATTAAACCTTACAATTATATATTATTCAATTGAATATGGATTAGCATAAAAAGTATTATGACATTATGACATAAATGTAATAACTTGTATAAAAGTATGTGAAACCTATATGAAATTATGTTTATACAACTATGTGAAACTCTCTTTTTAAAATATGATTATGAATAAATATATTCATTATTATATAGATATTTTCTCATGGCAAGTGGAAAATAATGTTTGCTTAGGAATCAAATCATTGTAATTAAACATGAAGAATTTATAGGGAAAATTTCAAATTCTGTCTAAATATGAAGAACTTCATAAAGATAACATTTTTATAATTTAAAAATAGAGCATATAGTTTAAATTTAAAATTTATTTTTTAAGCATGAGGAGACATATATATATATATAGAGAGAGAGAGAGAGAGAGGGAGAGAGAACGAGAGAACGGGAAATTCACCGGCGGTGAAGGGAGTTCCTTCACCACCGCTTAGGTGGCCCAATAAAATTATTACACGTGGCGCCAATCAAAGAATGGTGAAGAGAGTTTTTTTATTTGTTATTTTGAGTGGCGCCACGTGCAATAATTTTATTGGGCCACTTAAGCAGCAGTGAATGAACTCTCTTTACCGCCGGTGAATTTTCCGTTTGCTCATATATATATATGTATGTATGTATGTCTGTGTATATATAAATCATAGATTTTATAACATAAATATGTAGTAAAATGTTAAAGTTATATTTTTATTTTTAATATAATCATAAAGATTTTGTAGAAATACATTATTTTTCTAAGTAAATAAATCAAGATTCTAATTAACTATTAAAGATTTTAGTTACAAAAAATCATAAGAGTGGATGTGATTCTACTTGCTTTATATTTTTGAGCTAGAGGATGAAGATGCTAGTGATGATGTTGGAGTTTGGAGGTTGAGAAAACTTGGAAACTGTATGTTTTCTTCAAAAAATCCAAACCTAAGATGAGAATGTAAAAGAGAGAGAAATTGAGAGTTTTTGAGAGCAAAATGAGACAAAAAAGTCTCTTACCCTTTTCAATTCAGTTCAGCACCATATGGAGGGATTGAGATTCACAATTTAGAGAGATGGGATGTGCGAGGTATGGGTGAGTAAAGATAAAATAGATATATGATAAGTGACTAGTAATAATAGGTTATTAGAATTGTTTAAGGCCATAAATTCTAATTAAATTAAACCAAATAAACTCAAACTTGATTTTACAAGTCAGAAGAAGAGAGTCAAAATATGTGTAGAGTCCGCAGGTGATTAAAATAATATTATTTAAGTGGTTGTCCAGAGAATTTTAAGAAAAATACCAAAAATATAGTTAAATGAGATGAACTCAACGTACTCACTCTGGGATTAATCTATTAGGAATGTAAGTTATGATAGAAATTAAGTTCTTACAATGCATCCTTGGGTTCTTTAGGGGGGAATTATTTATGGTATATTGGATTCATTTTCTCTCATTAAGTGGGTATACATGAACGATTATGCAAATAGAACATTTTATGCCGACTTTTAGCAATTTTCTTTACTTTAAATCAAGTTGCAACTACAACATTGGCCATTTCCTGTGTTTGTGTGGTTCTGAAACTGCAAACAAATGTTTTGATCAGTTTTGTTGCAACAATATTGCAAGGTTAAAAGGCTAAAGGTAATTAAGTAATTCAACACCACATTAAAAATTTATGCTTAATTATATGTTCCATGTATGCCAAACTAGCTAATCGGGATACTTTCTTGCAACAAATACTCCATTAATTGAATGGCATTGAACCAATAAACAGTGAAGTGTGAACCTTAGATCCCCATGACTTTTTGTCCTAATGAAGCTAAAGAGCTCTAGGTAGAGATGACGGGAAGAAAATCAAAACTTTTGGAGAAAATTTGTTGGTAGAATTAGGAAAAACACTCGCATATCAGAGGAGGGAGGGACGGGGGATGAAGGCAAACATCTTCCTCACTTTTTTCTTTCAATTAGACTCCATGGCATTTATCTCCATCCCCTAAGGTTCATACCTAAAATCTTGGGAGTGGTAGAAAAACAAAATTTTTGGAGAAAATTGTTGGTAGCATTAGGAAGAAACACATATAAGAAAGAGGGGGTAGGGAGGGAGGGTGGTGAGCTAATGTTTTCTCTCACTTTTTATGTCAATTGGGCTCCTTGGTGTTTGATCTCCATTTTCTAGGGTTCACTCATGCCTAAAATTGGGGATTTAATGTTCATTTAACCATCGATTGACATTACACAAAATTAATAATTTACTTTGGCTTAACATTTAATATTTTCCAATGGATGGAGAAATAAACATTAAACCCCATGATTTTGGGTATTGTATACTGGAGATGAATACTATGAAGTTTGATTGAAATAAAAAATGTGGAAAATATGGAGTTTTACTGTCATAGGAGGAAAATTTGTCACCTCCAGAGGGAAAGTTTACTTTTGTGATGCTTGAAAACTTCACTTTTTAATTCCACCAGACTCCAAGTTGTTCAACTTTCATCCAATGGAGCTCACACACATCCACAAACTTGGTTTAGTGTTCCTTAGGGTTCACTTGGTTGCTTTGATTTAGATATATCTGCATTTTTGCCAAAATTGAAGTGAACCAACTAAATGCTGAAACATAATTGGGTCAGGCCGGTTTAGTTCGGGTCAATTGGTCTTTTTAAAGGCTTGACATAGTTCAATATGTTCTTTTTTTAAAGAAAGAACGAACACTAGAGAAATGATAGGATGCAACGGTAAAAAAATGATTTCCTAGACCATGGCAAGAGTCATTTCCTATTCAAATCATGGCATAGGTAGGCTATGTTTCCAACCATTATCAAGATGGGATAATGTTAACAAATTATTTCCGAAATAAAATCACTACTTAATGAACTTTCCGAAGTATTTTTTGAACAAAATCGCAATCGAATTATCTTTACAAAATATTTTCCAAATAAAATCACAAATTCATGATCCTTTACAAGTTGTTTTTCAAATAAAATCACAAATGAATGATCTTCCTTACAAATTTCCAAGTTATCGATCTTTGCAACCGATAACATGATAAAAATGACAACCTTACTATCAAAATTCAAGTAAAATCAGGGTATCATGTCATTGGACTTTGAAGATCTAGCAATGGTGTGCTAGAAGAGTAATTAAAGCCGTCCTTATTGATGATAGATTCATAAGAGATGGTGTCTGTAGCATCAAAGTAACTCTTTTGTGTGTTTGAAGAGATTTTCCTTAACGTGGCTAGTTCAAAAATGAGGATAGGTCAAGATCCTAAAGGGTGGTGATAGAATGGACTGGAAGATTTGTGGGAGACCTGGGCAAGAATGAGGAGCGAGGGAGAGGATAGGTTGGGCCTTGATCCTAGTTATTGGAGGGTTATATTTTATACATAATTTCTTTACTAAGGAGTTCAAATCGGTTCAGTTGGTTTTTTTGGTATGGACTAAAGTATGCATGACATTTGATACCCACTTGACACCCATAATTCCCCATATACATAAAGTTTTCCTCTAGTTGTAATAATTTTTCTCATGCATATATTTGTTTATAGAGTCAACCATAGTAATCGGCTAATAGCTTTCATCGAGAAAGCTACCTATCTATTTTAGGGATTTAAATATACTATCAATTTGTGTAATCTTTCTCATGACAGAATCTAGAAAGCATAAACACTAACACAGGACACAGATATGACAAGATATAGACATGGAGACACGATAAATCCTAAAAATATCGCGATACGAGGATACTATGACATAAATATGGTCGTATTTATGCATGTAATATCAAAACTCATAATCGTTAAGGCATGCT
Source organism: Dracaena cambodiana (assembly GCA_036321105.1). NCBI lineage: Eukaryota > Viridiplantae > Streptophyta > Magnoliopsida > Asparagales > Asparagaceae > Dracaena > Dracaena cambodiana. The sequence continues at coordinate 9,865,734 of JAYEPQ010000015.1, forward strand.
TTCTAAGTAGAAAGAAAAAATCTTAATAGTTTAAAATATAAATTTTAATTACGTAATATTAATAAAAAGAATCCGAATTCAATCTAATGGGCAAGTGCATTAAACAAATATTTGAAGTCTTGTAAGCGTTTAGATCCTGTTAACTTAGTATCACTTTTATGAAAGAATATTTTATCCTTTTTAACAATGTCTCTATAATGCTCAACATACGATCTTTATAAATTTTTGAAAGATGACATGGTCTCGGTTTGAAATCCATATTTTTTTGAAGGTGTACATGGCTTTGACATGCATATTTTTGCTGTTAATTAAAATTCTACACGGTTTCGTTGTGTCCGATATGTATAGATAAGTATCGTGCAAGTGTTAGTGTCCGATACCTATTAGATATTGATAAACCACTTCCTTTGAAATGTCCGTATTTCATAAGAGAAATTTAAACTGAATATGGACATTCTTTTCTCGGAACACGATTAGTTTTATTTTGAAAAATCAACATTTTTTATTTTTTAAAAATAAAAATAAATTAAAGTTTATCCATGTCAGTTGTGAGCAAAAAGTGATCAAAGCTTTCCTTGCTTTTTTGCCATCTCACCTTTAGCCTCCAAATCCATTCCCTCCTTGACTTTCCTGATCCCGACATTATTGTCGTTGCTGAACCCTTTTCCACGACTTTGTTTCCAGCTTTTGCTACTAACTCTTCCTTACTGCTTGATGAGTTTGTCACTTAAGACGGCACCTCTAGCACCACTTTTTCATCATCCTCGTCCTCTTCACTCTCTCGGTCCTGAACCATCTCATCATCAACATAATAATATTCACCTATATGTTTATCCTCACTAACCTTCTCTGCTCTACCCTCATCCTTTTTTATATCATTATTCTTGTTTGGCTTGGATCAGCCAGCAAAGCAGGGTTGTATAAAAGTGATCAAATAATTGACCGTATAAGAATTTGGATCGAAGAGAATGATTGAATTAGCTTTTAGCAGGCTCATGCACAATGAATAGATTTGGTAATCAAAACTCTCAGGGAAGGTGTGGATGGGGTTGGAGGAGAAAGAGGCAAGTGTTGCTGCCAGGGGCACATGATAAGCAACTACCAACTAATAACGTGGACTATAGTTGCAAATTTATCTGTGGAACTGAAAGATTTGACTAAGTTGACTTCAAATAAATAATAAAAGTTAGATTAAAAATTTATTTCTTTTGTTAGTTATGTATCTTCTAAATTTGCACTTGAGTTTATATTACTTTAGATGTTATGGATTTAGAGCAAACATTTGGAAGTCTAATATGCAGATGTTTATTGATGAAAGAAATTGTGTAGGACCGTGCAACAAGAGATTTATATTAAAGTTTTGCGGAGCCTATTGGTTCTCCGCCTAAAAGTATCTAGGAGTTAATAATGAAATGTATTTTTCATCATTATGTTGCTTGCTATTTAGCAGAGATACTTTGGTGTATGTTATTTGCTATTGGTATGATCTTAGTTAATAAAACGAGAGTAAGGATGAATACCAAGTTGAAACTATGAAGGCAAACCTTCAAATCTTGAGGTTTTAGGTTAGGTAGGTCCAAAATAGAGTATGTGAAATGTAAATTTAGTAAACGGAGCGCTCGAGACTCTAATGTCGTGACATCGGACTGGCAAGAGATGCCAATAAATAATCATTTAAAGTACGTAGATTCAATTATCTAAAATGATAGGGAAATCGATAGTAATGTCAACCATACGATCCAAGCTGGTTGGTTGGAATGGAGGAGTGCAACATGAGTTTTATGTTATCAATATTCTGTTAGGACTGAAGGGAAGAATTTATAGATTTGCTATTTAGTCAGATATATTATATGAAATGCTGGGTTATAATGAGACTTTATTCATAGATGATGAGTGTAGTAGAGATGTGTATATGGTAACAGTAGGCGAAGTAAAGAAAAAAAATTAGGATATTCTTGCTGAGCTAGGTATAACCCTTATAAAATAGAAGATGTGAGAAAATTACCTACGATGGTTTGGTTAGGTCCGATCTAGACCTGTGGGTGCGCCGGTTAAATGAGTGGATGATCAACATAGGGCAAGGTAAAGAGGCGAAGGGACGACGAGAGAAGATGGATGGAGGTCGTGCGAAAAAATATGAATGCTAAAGGCCTAAATGAAGACATATTGTTCCATAGGAATTTATAGAGAGATTATTCATGTGATTAATCCGGCGTAATTATTTTTGATTCATGTAGCCTTTCCTAAGTACTTGTAATCAAAAGCTTTGTTGTTGTTGTTTTTGTTGACATTGCTTGCTGCAAATACAACAAAGGTGGATGATTTAAGTGTAGTATTCAGCTGAGAGAAAACAACTCAGGTAGCCAGTCCCAAATTTTGGAATAAAAATGCTTTTCTGCTATATTACTGTTGATTCTGAAATTATGTGCAATTTGCAAAGGTTTTCAATCTGCAGTGTTTTTTTTTTTTTTCAATCTTTCTGAAAGTTTTAGGCTGCAGTTCATAACCGTAATCTGAAGTTTATGTACCAAAAAATTGTTTTCCTGGTATCTATATAGTCTAACTTTCCATTCTCTTTATGAGAAGAATTCATGTGGATCTTACCTACCTTTGTTATATCTTTTTATTCGTTGTCCTACAATGCATATGTACCTCAATTGGCTAATTGTCATGTAAAATTTAGGAGACTCAATAGGAATATTGCTAATGCAATATTTGATGGAATTGATGTCGAATCTAAAGTTTGGGAGGATTCAGTCGCCATTCTTGCCTCGATAGGCTCAGTGCAGATAGTCAATCCTTGCGACGACTTAATTGTGTTAATGACTAAAAAGGTCACTTTTCCTTTTTCAACTGACCTTTTTGCTTTAAAATATTAATCTGTTTTACTTCCGAGACATATTTTTGATAAGTAAAATCTTATATAGGCCGTTGATGAGGAGAGTTCGCTGGTTACTACACTTCCCTTTGTTGGAATCCAAGTTAATATACTACAACCTGACCAAGTCTCTGAACTTTCTGTAAAGGTATTTATATGTTAAGTTCATCAGGATTTCTAGCTCAAATATTTTATATGATGTTTACATGCGGTTTCTTTTTGGCAGTTATAGGTGAAAATATTTTCATTTTCTTCTTATATCTTTAAACCTTCTGATAGCCTTTGGTGTGGTCAGGTTATGCTTCAACCTTTTGAAGTTACCTTTGAACCAGATTTCTTTCAGGATCTGATGCATTTTTGTGATGTTTTGGCATCTTTCCAGTTCCAGCACAACAGGGTAAGGGTAAAGTTGAAGTTTCTTGTTGTATGTTTCTTGGTCTATTCTCCTGTATTTCCTTTCTTGATCTTAAATTGCTTTCACCGATTATAGTTGTCAGTCAGCAATTTATAAAGCTGAACTGGTATTTTTAATGCTACTGCACTACTTTCAGGCACTTGGATTTTGACATTTTGATTTTTAAATAGAGGGATTTCATCTATTGTTTGGTTGGATCTATTCGGCATTCAACATTTTTATTATTGGTTAAACAACTGAAAATGTTTGCTCTTAGCCCTTCATGTATCTCCTAGTTTTCATTTCTGCTTATCTACCATCTTTTGCAATGGTCTTATGTTTTATTAATGTCTTTTCCTAACCTAAGTAAGATTCTGGGTCAAGAAAGGAAAAGAAAATGTCTTCCAATCCGTTGAGATGTGTTCTTTAACTTCAAATCATTCATCTCTGACCTAGTGGTATATATTGATCCTTTGATCAAATTCAGGACAAATTTCTTACGAGCTTCACTTCAGTGGTCAAATTAATTCAAATCCATTGTAATGGGAATATTGTAATTTCCTAGCATATCTAAAGCCTGTGTGCATACTTAGTTAAAGGAAAGTTTAATCATAGTGAACCGTCTTTTTTATTTAGTGAACTTATGTTGCAGCTTAAAACAGTGAACCTGTACATATATTAGTGAAAGAATGTTTTATCAGGCATGTTTATTTAACAACTAATAAGCAAAGTTCTTTATGATCAACTGTTAACTACCTCTATAGTATAAGAAAACACATATTTATCAACTGACATGAGGCTTCTTGGTGGAAATCTTATTTCCATTATTTATAGTAACTGATTTTATATATAGATAAGCAAACATGTAGATTTATAGATTGACTATTGAAGATTCCTTTGATTATGCTTTATTTTAGCTGTATGTAAGCACAAATTTCTGGTCTCAGTTGTCGGTTCAAAATTGTAATATGTGCTGTTGCTTTTGATTTGGTGATCGAAGTTCTGACTGGTTAAGCTTCAGATTGCAAATTAACAAAATTACTCATTCTCCAACTTTGCTGATCCAATACTGATGTTTTCCTAAAGTTAAATACCTCAATATTTTGCTGATTTCATAGCTTCCAACCTTCCAGTTATATTATGTATAATATTCTAGCAGAATGTTCCCTTGTGCTTTGCATGTGACCTAATTAGACCTTTCTGGCCTCCACCTGAAATCCAGATTTCCCCTTCAGTCACTTTTCTTTCTTAAACTTTAATCCTTAGAAAACATGACCTGTTCCATACACTTTTCTTTCTTAAATTTCTATCCTCAGAAAATATGACCATATCTTAACAACAATTTCCCAAGTTTTTTCACTTTGTAGAGGTATAATCAACTAATAGTAAAAGATCAATCTTCTTATTACAAACTGCATTCATAATATATTTATTCCTTTTTTGTGTTATCACGATCACTACCTGCTCTGGCATAATGGTATCATCAGCTTCACTGTATGTTCCAACCTGTCAAATCCATCGACTTTGAATTGTATATGGCAAGTTCGGTTAGGGTTTTGGTCGATGTTCTAGAAAAAGGTTTACAAGACCATGCAACTGCATAAACATATTGGTCTTCGGGTCGAATCAATTTGGATTATGCGTCCATGACATATGGTACAACAACAACTAAGCTTTTTATCCCAAGTACTTGGGGTAGGCTATATGAACCAAAAGAGAATCGCGCCGGATTGATCACACTGATAATCCTTCTCCATTCATTCCTATCGAGTAATATGGCCTTATTTAAACCTCTAGAAGCCATATATTTTCGTATCACCTCCATTGATGTTTTCGTTGGTCTTCCCTTTACTCTTTTAACTTGTCCTATGTTGATATGCTTTCCTCGTCAAACTGGTGCATTTATACGTCTACGTTGAACTGGTTCATGACATATGGTAATTCTGCAAAATCAAGTTATTTAGATTATGTGCAATTGTGCCCATAGTCGTTATACGGGCAATAGATTTTTCTTAATCAAATTTCTTTGTAAATTGAACCCAACTCAAAATTCAGTATGACATAATCCTAGAAGTAGCCTAAAGCGTTAATCTGGCTCTTAACCTCACCCATCTCTCTCCTTTGGTAGAAGAATGGTGAAGCTGTGAGAAGTTTTTTTTTTTTCTCATTTGCCCGTGATCCTTTGAATTCCATCCCGCTATTAAATCTTTAGTAGGACTCATATTTTTGCAGTCTCCTCTCTCATTCTCCAATCATTTTTGTTAGTGAAGCTTGCTAGCACTCAATGCTCTACAAACTAACACAAATTTTTCTTTCCACTTGGTTTCTAAATAATGGTTTTCGCATATAAAATTTATTACAGTTTTTTCAGTTTTTTAATTGTTTGAGAATTTAGACACATAATATATATCAATATAGACATATGTTTGATACACATGCACATATCTTTATGTATAAAATTGTATGTATATATATATATATATATATATATATATATATAGAGAGAGAGAGAGAGAGAGAGTAAACGGGAAATTCACCGGCAGTGAAGGGAGTTCCTTCACTGCCCCCTTCACCGCCGCTTAGATGACCCAATAAAATTATTATACTTGGCACTACTCAAAGGGCGGTTAAGAGAATTCTTTTATTTGTTAGCTTAAGTGGTGCCACGTATAATAATTTTATTGGGCCACCTAAATGGCAGTGAAGGAACTCCTTTCATCGCCGGTGAATTTCCCGTTTTCTCATATATATATATATATATATATATATATATATATATATATATATATATATATATAAACCGGTTTTTTCGAAGTAAGGACAATTGAAGGCGTTTACCCGGAATAATCCATTTATGCAGTTTATGGGAACATAAACCATTTATGTATTGCATTGTCTAACCGAATGCTTAATGAAATTGTGTTTTACAATGTTGGTTTTGCTTATGAGAAGGACAATTGTTTGGGGAAGGGATATGAGGAAAGTGAAAGGAAGGTAGTTGAGTGGGAAGGAGAGCTATGTTTGATCAAAGTACTGCCTTCAACAAAGTTACCATTGAAGGCGGTGAATGAGTGAATGTTTTATTTGGCGCTAGTTGCAGAGTAGGTTGGGGGAGGAAGATAATGGTGTTTTTTTTAAATAAGTCATCTTGTGAATGGGTATTTTTGCGATAAGTATTATATTATTTTTTGAAGCTTAGTTCCGTGCACACCAAAATAATTGCAGTGCTATAATTATTCATTTTAAATATACTAACAAAAATGTGTTGCAAACAATCAAACTATTATTAATTATAATAACGTGCATTTTCGGTTAAGCTTGTGTTTTTGTTTGGCATATGGAAAACTATGTTTACTTGCAATTTAAATAACTAAGCTTATAAGTGAAATCTTTATTTTATATGCAAACCTATGTGTTTTTGGCCTTTACAAAACATATATGCATGAAAAGTTATAGTGAGGTTTCAAGATAAGGGCATATGATTTGAACTAAAGATATTTGTGCTAAGGTAGTTGTAACCTCTATTAAAGAAAAGATGGAAGAAAATTGCTTACGATGGTTTGGCCATGTGCAACGTAGATTTATAAATGTACCAGTTCGACGAGGAGAGCTTATCAATATAGGACAAGTTAAAAGAGTAAAGAAAAGATCGAAAAAAACGTGGATGGAGGTAATACGTAAAGATATAGATTCTAGATATTTAAATGAGGACATATTACTCGATAGGAATGAATGGAGAAGGATTATCAGTGTGAACGATCCGGCATGATTCTCTTTTAGTTAATGTAACCTACCCCAAGTACTTGGGATAAAAGGCTTAGTTGTTGTTGTTGTTGTTGTGGTCTATGATTTGCAATAAGGTACAACTTCGCGTCTATTGAGATTTCTCTTGAACCTTCTCTGCATGAAATTCAATTTAAATAAGCTAGCACATAGGCGGAAAAAAAGGGGTTAATAGAATTAATACTTTGTTTTACCTATTTGTTTTTATTGGTTTTGAATGATTAGAAACTTACGATAGTTCAACTGCGATCGATTAAAATTAATTTAAGCACCAAAGTTGGACCAATTATCTTTATTTTAAATTTATTTTAAGATGGGGCAATTTGATAAATATGTATTATGAACTATAATATAAAAATCTTGATGGTGTTCAATTGAAGAATGCTCCTGCCATTTGAAAGTAGTAGTCTTTTTGTTTACCCAAAACTTTATCCCAAATTAGTATTGTTTGAATCCCAAAGCAACGGTCATCATTCCCAAAGCAGCTTTTATCACCTACTATATTTGTCAATTGAGTAATACCTATATACTCACTTTATTACTAAAACACCACAACTGCTTCTGAATTTCACCAATATCAGTGGCGGTAAAGATGGTACTTAAAGTAATAATGAATAGTTGTACTCATAAATTTAGCTTTTTCTTTGAGTGTTTGTTTGGTAAAAATGATTAGTAAATCCAGATGGAGGGAGTAAATCAATAGAATATATTTAGATGTAATGGTGGTGAAACTTAAGGGTGTAATTCCTTAATTTGGCAATGCCAATTAGCAATTTGGAATGTGAGTACCATAATTAAGGTCGAAGAGATAGAAAAGCAGCTGCTTTTGCTGTCATGACAAAAAGATAGTCATTTCAAAGGCTGTTTTATAAGTGAAAAAAACATATTTGATGTCTCAACTTAAGGGTGTAATTATGTTTCTCATTTTGGATTCAGTAGTACGCGCATGATTAGACTATAATCTTGCAATCTAACCTGTAAACTGAGACATATTTCATATATCGTTATCCCTCTATATTATATAACATCATAGCATAAGATACGTTAATTAATGTGTAATAGGTTAGTAAGCAAACACATAACAATATACGTAATAAACATGAGCAAATTTATAAGCATAAGTGAACAAACGATCATGAACAAATTCTAAGCAGGTGATGTGTAATATTCAAGTCAACAATTACCTATAAATAGGTAACAAACATCCAAAGTGAAATGACCATGAGGTCATTAATCCAAATGACATTATATTTGCAAACATAATATATTGCTGGATTCACATGAAAGTGAAGAATGATGTATTCATTTTTCTCATCTTCATCTCTTTTACAATATTCTTTTTTTTTTCTTTCCTTGTCATTTATCATTAACAATTGTATTCAAGTTATGAGGCCTTTAGATGAACCCTTGCACGATTTGGTAAGTGAAAGGTGTTGCCAAAGTTAAGGCTGCCATTGCTGCTGCTAGACGATGAAGGGATCATGATACCTCTAATGAGATGGTGAGGAATCCAAGTTTTCCGGGTGAGCAAAACTCTCACTGATATAATGAAGCTTCAAAGCAGAACTAGTCAACCATCACTCTACCACAAATGCTCTCCTTGTCGCTCTCATGGACAATAATGTCATAGCTGAAGAAATTGAATATATGTGGTCTGCAGTGTTCTAAAACTCGAAAAACTCATCTAAGCACTTTTTTGAGTATTTGGACTTGGACATCGAGCATGTCGAGCTAAAGAAAATTGCTCAATAAATCAGACAGAAAGAGTACTCGATCGACTCTATCGAGTACTCATTCTAGTACTTGACTCAACTGAGTATTCGGTTGAGTACTCAACAAACTTGATTGAGTACTTGTTCGGGTATGTGTTTTGGAACACATACTCGATCTTGTACTTATTAGGTTTGAAGTTTTAGTTGGATCAAATGCTTGTAATTCAAACTCGCTCACTTGGTATTAATACATCGCAAAGAGAGAACTAGGGCTCTATTTCGAGAATGATGTACTACTAAGCAATTGAGCTTAGTTTGTAATTTTCATCTATTAGTGTTTTTTCAGTTTCTTTTTCAAGCAAATAATGCAATGTAAACTATATAATATCATCGAATATAAGAAAAATGAGTACTTTATTACGCACATGTATATATGATATTCGGTCTAACATGAAATTCTTGAAGAAAAATTCAATGAAAAGTTAAATTATAACATAATTACCAAAAGTTACAGTAAAATTTAGTAAAATTATAGTAGTTATTATGCGTTTCACATTGTTGAACAAAAATGTTGTTTATAGCAAATTTTTTCGTGTAATTCGAGTATTATTGTAATGTTACTGCTTTTCACATGTATACAAAAAAAGGTACTTAAAACTTTAAAATTGTAAACACTAATTGCTAGTTGCAAATTTTTTATTACATGTTATTGTGTGTGTGTGTGTGTGTATGTATTTTATATATTATTATTTCGAGTTTTGAATGAGTAATCTGAGTACTCGCGAAGTTTTTCGAGTACTCACTACTCACCCTTGGACCGAGCATGGTGAAACTGGGGTTTAGAATACTTGCTGTCTGGCTAAACAAGATGCTAATCAACTTTTAAGTTTTTCTTTGTTTTGATACTTCTGTATATTTCTTTTATTTTATGTTTTCATTTGAAGAATATTGCTATGTAACTGATCACCTTATTTGTAACTTAAATTTTCTGCCTTTTGGAACCTCGTATATTATCAAGAAAATGATCATATGGAGTATGCCTGTGATTTCAATCTGAAACATAATTAAGCGAATGCTTATAGGGAATCTGCTTTCAGTGAAAGAAGCATGCGAATTTTCTATGTAGAATAAACTCCTAAACTTGTTGATGAGGAAAATGGAGCATCTGTCTCCCAAAACTTAAGGAACCAAGTAACGATAAAGGTTCTTATAGTTCACAGTACTAAACAAAAAACTCCTAAACTTGTTGATGAGGGAAATGGAGCATCTGTCTCCCAAAACTTAAGGAACCAAGTAATGATAAAGGTTCTTATCAGTTCACAGTACTAAACAAACCTGGGTCATTTATGCTTGCATATTAGACCACTGACGTGATAATTGTTCTCTCTGTCTCAGCTTTTCAGTTCCATCTCATAGTGGTTCTCTTACGGTAATGTAAATATTTGTTTCATACTTGGCCTGTTAGCACTCATTCAAGCTAACTGAATTAACATAAGACTTAAGGGCTAACGCTACAAATTTCTATTTGTTGTTTATTTTACCCGAGGAAGAATCAGATGTGAGTGGAATCCTTGTCAACAATGCCCTTCCATTGAAGTTTAACTAAGATGATTAGATACTAATCACCATTTCAACCGTCTTCCCTTTGATCGCTGTTTGGTCGAATCTCCATGCGCTTATACTAGTAATTCTTTTGATATGGACATCTGGTTAAAATAAGTATGTTGGTTTAAATACATTTTTCCCTTGCAGTTATTTTGATATATAGAAGGGAGGTTTCTTACTAATACAGTGAAATTTTAATTAATATTTATTTATTCATGTGTCTCCATTTGAAATCCCTTTTACATGATATTTCCTTTAGGATCATGAATGTATAATTCTTGTAAGTGTCTCCATTTGAGGCTTTTTTACTTTCTTCGTTTACCTATATCTTCTCACCATTCTCTCCATGGATTTGTCCTCCTTTCTGACTGCATACCGGTGCTTGGTCTAGACATTTCTATTCCCATTTTCTTTAAATTGTAAATAAGATAAAAATAAATACAACAGAAAACACACATGAGATGGCCTACTCTGGAAACTAATAATTAATGGAAAGTCTTGATCATATGGATTATCTAAAATAATGGAAATCCCTATTAGATGGAAACACAAATTATGAGTTGGTTATTTGACATGACATCATAGCACTAGATTTCAAGAGTTCCTTCCTTGGAAACTCATCATTCAAATTTAAATATTTATTTATCCTTGCTTATATTGCCTTTCCAAATGAGTCGTCTTTTTGGTGGATTTTTTGTCATTAGACTCACAAACTTAAGTGGGAAGTGTTAAGATTAAGATTGCTTGATATTACATTGTTGCTCACAACCATTAGCCTGAGGCTTATGCTACTGGATGAAGGGTTATCTGACAATTAGCAAGTAAAAAACAAAATCTGTGGAATATAGGCTTGCACGTGTTTCTTATTTAATATATCGTATTGTAGGTACTACATGCTCTTAATGGACTTGGCAGCTTTAAGGCTAGACTGCTATCGAAAACTGAGTAAGCTTTCTTCCTCATCCTGTTGTGTTTTCTCCGACAAGAATAGTAATTCTATTTGTGTTCTATTTATACGTCTCATATTTGCATGCAGGTATATTTCACTTAACCACAAGAAGATAAACTGGGATGTTAGTCTTCAAAATGCTGTCATAAAACTTCCCTTGGAAAGCAAAGTCGTAGACTATCCCATTATGGTATGACTAATTTTGATTGTGCTATTACTATGTGATGTTTTTTTAGCAAATTAATTGGCTTGGTGGATTCATCTTTGCATAAACATTATTTGTGCTATTAGTTCTTTGTCTCAAAGTCTTCTTATAGTATAATTCTTTCCAATGTATTTTGCATTGCCATGGCTATATGATACAAAGAGAAGAATGTATTCCCTGAAGACAATTTATCTCTAAACTTCGTCTAGACATTGAGGATTCTTTTGGGCTCTTGGCTTATTATACTATACCTCAGAGTTTTCGACCTTACATTTTCATCTAGAATATTTCTTAGTCCAGGAGAAACTTTCTTATTTCTCCTTGATTTCATGAATATAAATTGTGTGAGAAATGTAGGGAGGTTAACCTGTTGCAGCACAGACTGATCTCACTTTGATGGGAAATTGCTAAGATAAGGAGGATGATTTTTGATGATGCCTTCTTTTAGACTTTCTTCTAGGTTGCATTAGCTGAAACTGCATAGCCAATAAAATACAGCTTCTAACCTGCCAATTACTAACTATGGTCTATTGGAGCCCTTTATTTTTCTAATTGTGCAGAAGTTTAGACCAAGGGGCTGATGTTAGATTGGCAATATTATGAAAAATTTTACGAATTCTTTGGTTGGAACTTGGAACCACCTTGTTATAGAATTCTGCTTCTTGACATGGGGTGTCTTTGTTCTCCTGGGCTACCAGCTTATGTATACTGTCATCAAATACATCTAGGGAATTAGATCTTTGAGGCTGGTTCCTGAACTAACAAATGGGACTTCTCATGGATGATAAATTTTATCTACCTTGATCTACGCTCCTAAATAAGCCTAAGAAGAAGATTCAAGTGGTTCCAAAACCTTTTCCCTATGAATTAAGTGGTTGAAAGAAAAATGTTATTTATCTTTTGAAATGGTATACCATTTGATGGATGGGTAGTATGTTTTGGCTTGATTTTTCGCTCTTACATTAATTTAGGTTTTGTATATCAATATGATCAATGTGGATCATCAATGGGATGGCCCATGGTATCAAATTTTCATGGTGCTTAATTTAGGACCTCCTTAAAGGATCACATCGAACACAATTTTCCTCCTATGGGACCTGCCAAACCCCGTGATTATCTTCTCAAGTTAATGATCCACACCATTTATCATATTATCCATGTCCTATAGTGTACGTGGATGAAAAAATAGTAAGGTTTAGAGATCATTCACCCCATATAGATCATTAGGTTACAGAAGTTTTGTCATTGAAAAATCTTTCATTTTGCAATGACTTGAACCATGGCTTGATTATTTTACCTTACTAGGATTCCTCAATTCATCTTAGGGTACAAGTAATATACTGAACATGCTGTTCACGACTGTTCTTTAACTCTTGTGGGAATCATTGGGTTTTGGAGGTCATAGAGGAATAGTGTTTTTAAATATCGGATATTAGACAAAATTCTATATGGTATAGCGTATTTTGGATGATATATCGCGATATTGATTAAATATTGGATGTCATGTCGGACTTATTAGAGGATTAATATACATGTCTTGTCTACATAAATTATATAAAATATTTAAGATAACTTGGAGCCTTAAGAAATATCTACTTCGGCAATTTGCATTAAACTTATAAGTAACTTGCCATTTATAGGATCTTCTCAAATGCGTCAAAATGTATACTAACTAAATTTCTAGCATTCAAAATACAAAAATAAAATTAATATATATAGTCGATGTTGTCCGATGCTGGTAGTATTGCTTATCGGTGTCACATATTGCAGTCACTACTTACAATAAATGTTGATGAAAAGGGCACGAGATATCGGCCAACATTTTGGCCGATATCTTGCTTTCGAGCTGATATATCTACCCACTTCGGTCCCAAACGAGAAGCATATAAAACACATACTGTACCGGGTAGGGGTAGAAAATCGGTCCTGTACATTGGCTAATATATTAATATACTGGCCGATATTTATAACATTGAATAGAAGGAAATTTTCTCCATGGCCACCAACCTCCTGTGTCATATTTTTATATATTTTAGAATAATATGTTAATTTCATTGGTAAGGGTGAGGGTAGAAAGATTAATACAAGTGATCACTCTCTCCAATCCTCTCAAATTCTCTATGCAGACCATATTTATTAGCTAGGATTTTATTAGTCTTATTTTATTCTATTTGAGATTTTAGGCGAATTCACTTTGTTGACTTATTGCATGTGGTGTGCATGTATTGTTATAGCCTTTTGTGAAAATTATTTTAGAAGACTAACTATTGATAAAAATTTGGACCCTTGTTTCAATTGCATGTGATTTGCAATAAATCTGTCTACAAACGATTTGTAAGAGTGGATGAGTAATTCACCTAGTGATGAGTCTAAAAATTTCTTTATTTTGTCAAATCCTAATTTTTTTTCTTTTATGTTCTTTTCCAAATTCATAATATCCCACCATGAAGCCCTAAATCGCTTCATCATTCCTCCAATGAAAAGAACTATTACATGCTTAATCTTACAAGTGTACATACCTTAGACATAAATCACATATACATTTATTTGATGGGGCTCTAAGTCACCCGATGAGCAATATAACTCCTTTGCTGTGATAGGAGGCTGTCATTTGGCTCCTCCTGTCCCTCTAACTTGATATTCCAGTTCTCTAGTGTTTCTGCTTTCACTTCATTCTGTACTTTAAGATTCTAGATTTGCAAATTAGGTAGCTCTATAAATTCTTTATTTAGTCTCTTAGCTTGTATCTTGCAGATGGACTTTTATTCAAAGATTCTCTTAATATATTCGTGCCACAAATTCTAAACTGTAGTACTGAGAGCAATCATGGGTGTAATGGCCAATGATTTGAGCATCCTATATATATATATATATAGAGAGAGAGAGAGAGAGAGACCACGAACTTTCCATTAAATATAAAAGTTAAGATTTAACACATCTAGCACTATCTATTTGCCTTGAGATATGTGCTTGGTCAAAATTTCAAATGGTGAATAGTGAAAAAGGAATAAAGTAATCATGGCCACTAATAAATGTGGTGGAAAAAGTGTTAAAACTAACTTTTTATATTTAATGGAAAGTTTGTAGGCCAACCCCATATACATACATACAGATATACTTACACTTGGGTCCTTTTGAAAGGATTTGGACCCAAATCAAATTCCCACTCCAAACTAACGTTAGGTTATTTTTATGGAAGTTCCGTGTATTTCAAGTTGATCTGTACCCTATTAAGAAACTTAAAATATTTTTAAAAAAAAAATTGTTTGCCCATGCATTATATAGTTTTAAAATGAACAATCAAATAAAATTTACTTAAATATGCACTTTAGGACTTAAAAAAAATTATTGATCCAAACATATCTCGGTAATGGTCTAAATACACAAAAAACCCATAACATCCATTGAAATTCAATGGGAGGGTTCCTTGGATCCAAGTCTAAATATACTATATTATGTATATTTTGCAAAATGTGCTAGCAAGTGGAGACTTAGGGTCAAATCTTTCTCATTCAAATACAACATTCGGCTTTTTGTGTGGGCAATGCACACCCTTCAAATTGATCTATATCATTTGAAGTACCTGAAAACAAAAATTATAGGATTTAAATATATTTTTTTTACCATGCATCTAGTAAGCATAAAATGGACGATGTAGCCAAGCATCCTTTTAGATCTGTGCTATTAAATATAAAACTTCTAGATCCACCAATTGGTCATAATATGAGTAGTAAAAATCCTTACCCACCAATTTGTGCTAGGTTGCAATTGTTGATAGTTAAATTTAGCAACTTGCCCATTAGACCGTCCATTTCGTGCATGCTTTGCATAAGCAAAAAAGATAAGCCAATTATTATTATTATTATTGTTTTTATTTTTGGGGCCACAAGAAGATGTAGATCAATTTAAATGGTGTAGATGTTCAACTAGTTTGTCCTACCATTGGATTTAGATGGGAAATTTGCTTCCAAATTCTGCCTGACGGACCCAAATCTCTCTGGGAGAGAGAGAGAGAGAGAGTGAGAGAGAGAGTCTCCCATTGTGAATTGAGGAATAGTGAATCCATGATATCATCATATGATATGATTAAATTGCTTCTCTTTTCATGCTCCATAGTTTCTTTATTGTTCCTTATTTGTCTTGTAGGTATGAAGTATAGTGATTGCAAGATAACCAGATAATTAGTCAGTTGTGTTATAAACCTATCTTGAATTCTTTCACCCCCCCCTCCCATCCTCTGCACCTCTTCCCATACCTGTAAAAAGGAACCAACACCCTACACAACCAATTACCTCACAACCACACAGCCCCTCTCTTACGCAGAACACACCTACCCAACCACCGCATAAATAGCCTATTGTTCCAAGGCACATGCATTAATCACTACCACCTACACAAACCACATCCACCACCATTACAATGTTTCATTCTGCATATTAATTCTTTGTTCATTGTTATTTGGTTGAGTTGGCCCACAAGATTGCCATTTCTCTCATGTTGGATCCAGCCTTATAATCCAGATCCTTTTAAAAAGAATCTTTGTATTTACTGTAAGGTTATTGATTTTTCACAAACTACAACAAACTATTGGTAAAATGAAATCACAGTAAAAATACTATTTCCTTGACTGGCTTAGTTAATTACAAACAAGATTTTAAATATTGGACGATGCCAATTATATTCGATTTTGGTGCATCCTATGCAATATTAGACCCCATCATATTGGGTGGATGTTGCTAATATTTGGTCAATAATACTGATTATTTCTGACAATGCCAATATGATATGCTCAATATTATCGACTTCCTATGCCATAAACAATCAGTTGATGCCAATATAGATTTTGAGACTTAAAAACTTGGTTACAACTCATCCCTTAGCTACATATGGATCATGGATTGCTAGCCTTTATATTAATCATTCTCAATTGTTGTGCCCTTATGTAGAGAATATCTTAACATATCCATTTATTTCTTTTTTGTAAATTAATCTCGTTTAAGGGTTTTTTTTTCTTTTTAAATCTCTTTCTTTGAAATTTCCATTGTAGGTTTTTTTTCCCTTACCTTGTCTTTGATCTAATTTTTCAAATGAGGGAAAGGAATATTTACAATAGTATTGTAATTTTTCATCTTCCAGGCATTCGAACTGGGTGGTATTACTTTCAAATCCTGCGTTACTGTGGAAAATTATCCACAAATACTACACAGTGGCCACTATGATCACTTAAAAGAAGCATGTTTGAGTGATTCCATAGCCAAAGTACCACTAAATCTCCAACTTCAAGATCTCTATGATCACTATATCATTGAGTTGACTGGGTTTGAGGCAAGTTGCAGTAATTAAATTTTTAATCTCTGTTTTACTTCTCTAATCTGCTATTTACATGATGTATCATTATTTATATGGCCTGTCTTAGGTGTACATGTCTACCTGGGATTTATCTGCTGCAACTTCAATTATTGAAAAACTGGATGTCACCATTGGATTTGGGCTCTGCATTTTCTTTGACGAACCATTACTGAAAGCTTTGGAGGTATTTGTTGTCCATAGTCAAGTCTTGTTCTTTGTTTGATTATGAGTATAACTTCTGTTCCATCCCATTATTTTAAATGTTTGTTTTGTTAGATAATTTTCACTGAGTTGATACATGTAACCAGTATATATGCCTCAAATGTCATCTTATGTATGACAGTCAACATCTTAGGTTGCCATTTGCCTTCTGCCATGAGACACTTTTGTCCACAGCCAGCACAACCTTTCCCCACCCCCTCCCAAAACCCCCACAACCCCATCACACATGCACATGCCCACACACACACACACAAAGAGAGGAAAAAAAAAACAAACAAAATGAATAACATAAACACACAGAGACATGTTGTTTACTAAATTATTTGTAGTGTTGAGCAAATGGAGTCAACCATACAACTTATCACTTGAAGCAGTGGCAAGGTGTTAGCAGTTTATATATTCATGAATCCATGTCCTGGGAATGAACACAAGTAGATAATGGAATGAACACAAGTAGATAATGTAACTTCTCCCTTAATGCTAAATATGGTGAGAGTTCTCTGAACATATCAGCTATCTTTGACTATGATTTGTTATTCTTCCTTCACCATGAAACATTGAAAAGATACATTTTCCACAATTTACGTTCATAATTTGTTGTATGCAAAAATTCAAGCCTCAGGAGTAGACACTAACAGGAATATGGACAAACTGTATCTGGATCTACTGGTAATAGATAAACTCTCCCTCATAATAGGTGTAGATGTCTGTTATCTGTTGGATAGGTGAACACCCAACAGATAACCTAGTCCTTGACTTTCCTAATGTAACTTCTGACAGCCATTCACTGGCATGAACCTCAAATACACCATGACGGCCTCAAACTGCATGTTGGCTCTTTAAAAGGTTTGTCGTTTTTCGCATTTTTTCCTAACAGTTTTGAGAGATGCGTAAGCTATAGAAAAAGAAATTCTTTAACCTCTTCTTTTCTTCACCTTTCCTTCTGCTGTAGTTCTGATTTTCTTATGTGTGAATGATATTTCATATAGGTAGATTACTGATCCTTGCATATCAAGAGAGAAAACTTGGTTCTTTTCTTTATATTTCATCAAAAGACTGTCTTCATTTTGGCAATACAATGAACAAATGTTTTTGAAAAACGGAAATGATGTCAAGCAAACCTAGCCGACATTATTATGGTGATCAATCCACAAAGTCTTTTTAACAGAAGTGTCACTCTTTGCTCTTCATGAATATTTGCTTCCATATGGTGTACGTTTTTTGGTTATTAAGGTTTAAGCTTAAATCGCTAAGCATTGTATAATTAGTTTTAAAACTGTACTGATTCAGTAATTAAACAGCAATCATATTAAGAACTGCAATCACCCATTTAAAACATCTCAACTCTAAAAAAACTCAGCACAACAATCATCCAACCCCCCCCGGAAAGAAAAAAAAAAAAAAAACGTTTGTTAACATGAGGACTCTTAAATCTGAAAATAAAATATGTAGAAGGGGACAAGGAAAAGAAGTCTACAAACACAAGGATTCATTGGTAATAAAAGGGTTGGATGGTGGTTGCCTTATTCTATATTGGATGTCCACCATGAGGTGGTAATTTTAAAATTTTGAAGGGATATTGTTTAAAATATCTGCCCATAAGTTTGATAAACCTATTCTTACTTGGTCAGTGGCCATTGACCCCGAATATGGCAATTGTCAATTTTAAGTATATAGGTATTCATTTGCTAAAATGTTTTTGATATTCTTGGTCAGTAACAAATATGGTTGTCAATTGTCACTGTCCTGATAAATGTACATGGTGATTTACACTGTTCATCGTTTATTACCTTTCGTGTTCCGTCCTTCTGATATCCTCTTTTTCCGAATATATATCTGAGATGCACAAGCTAGTCTATTTAAATTTATTCAATTTGTGACCATGTTTTAATAAAAAGTTTCCTGTATATTTAGTTTATTTTTCAGCATTCACATTTGTCTATCACAGTGACATGGATTTCTGTGTGAATAGCCCCCTCAATTCAAACCGGCAGATGTAAGATTCTGGCTTCCCTTCATTACAATCCTCTTGGATTGTATTTCAGTTTAACCTTGTGGAGTTATAGCTTAACTGCCTTACCATGTGCAGTGCGCTTGTGTGTGCCCATTGTCCATTGATACCATTTCTGTGTACATGGTGCATATTTAAGCATACAGTATTATCTTATCACCTTATATGCGTCTACATCTTCCTACTATCAATGTTCATGGTTCCATATTGAGTTTCAGTTTCTTGTACCTAGACCATTGCATCTTATCATTGTGGTAGATTTACAAGGTTACATTTTTCTTCTTTTCCTGTTTAGGTTGACTGTTTTCTGCCAACAGTTGGAGTGCATCTCTCTCCAACAGTACTCTCTGCATTGATTGGGTTGCATGACAAGTTGTTAAAGACGAAATACGAAACCGAGGCAGGAAGTGTTTCAGATACCATTGAGATCACTGAACCTGATAAGCTTTATTGCTTTCAATTTTCTTCATCTATTAGGTCAGATCAAGTGAGCTTGAGTATTGGCCTTGAAGAAGGTGAACTAAACAGTTCAGTTGTCAACTTTACATTAAGGAGTATTGACTTCAGGTGGGTGATCTATCTTTATGTATCTAGTGATTCATTTATTTTGCCTTTTGGTTATTCCAAGCGTGATTGCATTTTTTCTTATTGCAGACACGGTATGCAAGAATACCTAGAATGTTATTTCTATGTAAGGTTCTTAAAAGCTGAAGAGTTAAATTCAAGAGGTGAGTCTACTAATTTGGTCTTATCCTCACCAAGGAGTGATTCTAGAAATTTCTCCCTACATGAACATGTTGAGCAAGTTGGTTGCAACTCACGAGGTGTCACATCTAGTGAAGATTCTCCAGGTGAAGGTTGCTTTAATTTTAAGTATCATGCTCAGAGTGATGGATGCATAGTGCGGCATGAGTGCAGATTGTGCTTAAATGATGTTGATGTTCATATCCACCCTAGAGTTGTTGGATTGCTGCATGAGTTCTTTAACCAACTAAGCAAGCAGCCTTCTACCTCAGTTAACTCTTTCCAGCTGAGTCAACAGAGTGAAGATACCGAAAGGTTTGGTGTTGAGTTCTTGAAGTTGGGCTTCGATGATGCTGAGTCAGCTACTTCTTGCGTAGACCAGTTTCCATTTGTGAACATTTGCAATTCAGGTTTACTTGGTGAACTTGAAGGTTCATTTCTTTCAGGTGCTCCTGAGTCGCAGAGCTCCTTTACTAACGACAGGCATCATAAGATCGGGACATTCAAGTTCCAGGAGAATCCTAGAACTGTGAACGAGGCAACTATTGAATATCCTTGCAGCACTGGAAAAGCTAATTTGCCAAAGCATAGTAATGTAATTAACATGTTCTTTGTGGATATTGATCTTGATGGCTTACGGGCTCATTTTCATGATTCTTCTTGCATTTTAGGAACAATTACACTCCCTAAATGTAGGTCTTCAATTATATTTAAAGGGAATGACTGTTGGGATGCTCAGATCTCTACAGAGGGTGTAATGCTTTGTTCATCCTGGTCTCCACCTAACATCCGTGATCAACTTTGGGGTCCCGCTGCAACTAGTATATCTCCCATCTTGAATATCCATTTGAGAAAACAAACGACAGACACATTGTTTTCAACAATTGAAGTAAGTTTTGGGGTTCGGCATGTTTGCTGCATTTTACCATCATCATACCTGGCTATGCTTATTGGTTACTTTGCTTTGCCTGATTGGACTTATATGGGAAATGAGAATGAGCATAATCAGTACACCAGCGAAAATAAAGAGATCAGAAATGTTCAAAGGGAAGCTTTCTTATATAAATTTGAGATACTTCAGTCCAGACTGATCTTACCCGTAGAAAGTCAAACAAATTTTTGCTTGCAACTTGGACTTTCTCAACTCTTCTTGTCTTTTATTCTTACAAGCAGTATAATGGATGCTGACAAGGACATTCCTTCTTGCTGTGCAATTCCAGCCAATCCAAATATTGATAAACTAGACATTTTCAATGTATTTGGAAGAAATATATCTGTGTTGTTAATACCTCTCATGGATGATACTGATATCCTACCGAAATCAGATGAGTGTTGCCCTATTGCAAATGTCCCTCTTATTGAGCAGCTAGATGCTGATTTATGGATTAGAATACCGTGTACAAGTATGAATTGTGCTGAACAATCTTCTTTGCCAACTTTGATTATGATGAAAGCATATGTTTGCAACTTGATTGCAGAAGGTAAGGCACAAAATGTATTGAAGTCTTCTTAGCAAGAACAACTTGAAAGATATATTTGTTTAATTCGCACTTCTCTCTTTTGCAGACAAGTACCTTGTAGTTGCAGTTCAAGCTGTTGGCAGTGTTGTTGATGAGCTCTCCTCCATTGTTGAAGAATCAAAATATTTCAGATCTGATGTCTTGCAGTTTTTGCAAACCAGAAAGAGCCTGAAGAAGATGAATGCAGTTACCCTTGACAGCTCCAATAGCACCTCTATTAATGTAAAACTCTGTGCAGAGGCACTTTCAATTAAATTTTCTCATTTCTGGGTAGAACAGTCTTCATCAGAAATGGTTGCCAAAGCAGATTTGCAACTCAATTTTTCTGCATCACTTGTAAAAGGAATACTACAGTTTTTGGATTTTGATATTTCTGGTCTAGTTCTGCATTCAATTCACAATAATTTTCCATTAGCATCATTTGTCTCTGATAGTTCTTTGGCTTCACATCTTTACATCAGTTTCTCTCAGTCTGCTGGTGGTAAGAAGGAACTTTTATGTAGAATACCATTTCTTGATATTTGGCTACATTTTCCGGAGTGGAATAACTTCTTCGAGGTTTTTTCGTCATATACTAGTAAATCTGACAGCACTTGCCCAGAACCTCAAATATCTTCTAATTCTGCATCAGAGTACATGGTGGAAGAAGATGATATTTTGATTATAATATCTGAGAACTCTGCAATTGCAGTCCATTTACCTATCTGGGACAAAGAAGAATACTGCTCTGAAATGGATGAAGCACCCACAAATATGAAGTATATAAAGGTTTCTCTTCAGAGTAGATGCTTTGAGTTTACCATAGGTAAAACCTATATGGAAATGAAATGTAATATGGAAAAAGTAAGAGCAATATTGCAGATGATTCATGGTCAGAATGTTAGCTCCATTCCTTTCGTACAGATTTCTCAAATTAAATTGGAAACCAAGGTTCAGAAACAACAAGCGGAGCTGCTGCATGCTGTTGTTGAGGTTCAGATAGAATCTTTAGATGTTGGACTTTCTTATCAGATATTCAACTTCTTGAACCGCTTTCATCTTAAACTTCCTAATAAATCTTCTTCGTCACTTCCACGCAATTGCATGGTTTACCGTGTTCACTTGAGGAAGGGCTCACTGCTGTTAAGTGATGGAAGGGTACGTAATCTAACCTTCAGTTTGTGGATTTCTGTTTTCTTATCCATTTTCCTATACTCTATAAAGCGTGAACAATTTGATGGAGGTTTGTGCCTGTATTTGCTTTGGTATTGGATAATTTTTTTTTTATTCCTCAGTAGTTCATTATATTCTTTATTGATGGGTTCACAAGTCACAATTTGTGGATGTACATTGCCATGCATAGGGATGCTAATAGGCCGGGTTGGTCTAGGTACTGCTAGACCCGAACAATGACCCGATCCCTCATGGATACCCTTTTTGGACCCAGGTGACCCTTTTTATGAACAGGTCTGGAGCCTGGGTCTTTGTCTATTTCTAAGACCAGATCTCTACCTGATTGATGTACAGGTATGGTCGTTCAGATTAGGTGCAAATGTTGAGTTCTGATATAGCTTTTATGTTTATATTTTAAAATTTTTTATTTCAATGTTATTTGGTAAAGAGGCAAGTCTGTGTCCATTTCAATGGTACCCAGATCATATCTGGTATTATGTATGGGTCCAACTTGTATACCCAATACATACTCATTGGAAAATGGGTAGGGTCTGTATCTAGGTATCAGGTTTATAATGCCCCTAATCCTTCATACTAAATTATATTGTTTTAATGATTAAATTTCATATAAATTGAAATTGTATTGTTTAGTGATCTCTTTTTGGATAGAAGTATAAATACAGAAAACTGTGACGTTGTTGATTCACAATGTATCTACATTGAATTTGAATCCAAGTTTTAAAAAAAAATTGTCATGCTAGTCTGTACACTTTGTATATTAATATAACATCATGTTGATATCATGCTTCTATATTGGTTTTGTAAACCCCGATCATTCGAGTAAAAGATTTATATTTCTGCTCTCTAATTCTTATATTTAGTTATGCGCTTGATAACAGATTAACTTATATAAGATTTATATTTAACATATGTTTGTAAAGAGACATACCTGCCATATTATGACTTTTATGTTTTTCAACATTGCTGCACAATTTAATTTGTATCCTACTATTTTAAAAAATTTGTTCAGTACTCTCCTTGTTTTGTATATTTTTAATATCATCATATCCATGTTTATGCTCCTACATGTGTCATATCCATATTGTGCTCCTACATTTAGTGTACTTGCTATGATTTGTGTTTATAATTTTTATATCTTATATTTGGTTAATATCTTAACAAAAAGTTAATATTATATACATGGCACGTTTAATTACACATATCTGGCCCACCTTTTGCCTAATTTTGGTACCACGTGGAATCTCCATATCTCCATGCAACTAACTCTATAATTTATTTGGAAAATCTTGAAAATTGCATTGTAGGCTGGTTTGATTTTTCTCAGGAGATGAAGTTTCATGAGTATGGTTATGTTGACATTATTAATCATACCGTTCATTGAAAGATAACTCTTACATTTGTAGGACTCTGCTAGTATAGTAACAGACTTAAATTTGAATTGCTAGCTGCTTTGGTGGCTGATTATTGTGAGGTGATAAAGGTGGTACATTTTGAAAAGCTTTCTATTTTTTGCTGTGACATATTTAACATTATTATTTAGTGCATGCAGTTATGCATAACTGTAGGTAGCTACACTGTAGGAATTATGTAAAAGACTTCTTGATTGTAGGCCCCTTGTCATGGGTAGTCTCACATTATAGATTCTTGTAAGTTTATGTTATTCTATGTATGAAGCTACGTCAAAAACCTATCACTTTGTTTAGTTATTTATTTTAAAATTGTCTTGGGCCTTGAATCCATTGAAAGAAGGCTAGATATTTGGATTCTTCATTTTTTTTGTTTCTTTTGTAAGTTTGATTCACATCCAGATCTTTAGTAAATTTTGCCTCTGGAGATTATCATCATCCCTTTACAATTTTTTTATATTTCCTCTTTAATTAGACACTTCTTTGGTCTTTTGTAATTTAGAGTTAGCTTCTTGTTGCATGAATTCAACCCAACACGATTAGATCAGCTGGTGCATCTATATGCTACAGTGCTACTATTCGTCAAGGTTCAACTGTAGGTTTCTATCTCTTGCTAATAGTTGCATTGGCAGAAATTTGTTACCACTGCATTGATGATTGATATTATTTTGATATCCCTTCATAAAAAGCAGGTCATTTCTCTTGTGGAGTATTCTCAGCTGCTAGTTGTCTTTCTTATCCAACCCTATCGAACCCTATTTGACTGGAAAGGCACTTCTGATGATGATGATGATGATGATGATGCTGATAAAATTTTTTTATGGGGGCATGAAAACTCAACCAAAAGATGTTGCATCCGATCTTTTGCATTATTTTGCCCTCCATATCATAAGATTCTCATGGAACTCTGATCACTTGCATATTTTAAACTGCATATTTTAAACTGTGCATGCATTTGTTCTTTCCCTCTGTTAGTTGTGAATGTGTTTTGTACCTCCAGACTAGATGTGTACCAGATGTATACTACAAAATATACTGATTAATATCTCTTCAGAATTTTCTATCATTATGAGTATTTTATACATGCATGTATGGTGTGTGTTTTGCCATGGCTGCATTCTCTGTATGTGTATCTGATATGCTTATTTCTCTTCTCATAGTGGAGCTACCATGGACCTATATTTGAGATCTTGACAAAGAATATACTGGTGGAAGTCAAGCAAACACGAGTTTTATTGGAGGGCTCAGCCAATGCTGAGATTGTAATTAACTACAATAACATTGACAAGGTATGGTTTCATTTGTGAATTATGAATATTTATTTTCTGTGTATAGTAACAGTATAACAAACTTTGCAGGTTATGTGGGAACCCTTTGTAGAGCCATGCCACCTTCAGTTGAAGCTAGTAAGGAATATTGTTGGGACAATCCTCTTGAACACATCTGCAAAGACAGATATATATCTGGAATCAACAGAGCATCTTAACTTGAATATTACGGAGCCACTTATAGAGGTATACATTTTTCTGATCTTTTAGGATTCACACAATTTTCTGTCCCAGCAATAATTTGGGAGTGCTTCCTTTAGAGCCAAAAATAAAAACCGTGATGCTACTCTTTTAACTGTGTTTTAGCACTCTTGACTTTTGATAAAGAGAATGTTCTTCGTCCTGTCTCTGTGTCTTTTGAAAACCTCATGCATTTAAATTCATATTTAGTTTGGATTTCCATTGTCAAATGATAATTAAACTACCTATTCTATGTTCTATTTTTCAACTATTGGAAAGGGAAGTAGAGATTAGAGGGATTTTGTATAGCCAGTGCAGTGTCAATGTCCTAGTTTGCAGCAAATCTTGCCAAACCAACATTGGAGTATAATAGAATGCAGGATGACATGGGTTGAGACAGGCCCAAAAATTCTAGCATTAAACTATTTCAAAGATGCTGGCTGATTGGCCTCAAATTAGGCATCACTATAATTCTACTTTATGTCTAAAGCATTATCTGAAATATTTTGAGTTCAGTTGTACAGGTTCACCCTTGAGATTTTTTTCTTAGACAAATGTTGAATATTCTTACTGTTTTCCATTTGGCTGAGCAAGTATATTTATGCCCTTAGCACCTATGGCAATGGCTTTGTTATACTTGCCAAATAGTATTTTAGTTATTAACAGTGTATTACTTTGATTGATCAAACTGTAATAGGTTAGAGCTGAAGAATTTCTTATAGGGCTTTGTGTCATTAGATGCTATAATTATATTTTACTGGAGTTGCAGTTGGAAGGAAACTAGTGTAATGTGTAATTTGATCTTCCTCCTCTTCCTGCTATCTTCGTTTATAGTTTTTGCTGATTTTAGGTGGAGATGGAGTTAGAAATAGCAGATAATCCAATATTTTGTTTGCTTCTATTTGTTCTTAATTATTTCTGTTTCCTGTATTTATTCCAGGCTATTTTCAGGGTGAAGCGAATGATTGATGATGTTTTGAAGCAGTGTCAAGCAAGTGGGCTTCAAGAAAGTCATGGAATCTCAGGGTTCTTTTCAACTGAGGATATACATACTAGAAGATATGCTCCTTATATTCTCCAAAATGACACATCCTTGCCTTTTAGATTTCATGTTTCTCGTGGTTCCCTGAGTTCAGATGATATTTGTGGTTTTTTAAAGAATCCTGGAAATGTTGTTCAACCAGGCCATGCTGTTCCAATTTATGTTGAAGAAACAGTTGATGAACAACATTTTCGGCATAGGACAGCTTATTCTTCTGAGCGACTTATTGAGAAAAAAATGAATGCTGTTTCACATCATATGATCTCCATTCACCTTGAAGGAACTACTGGTTTCTCTAAACCCATGTCAATGGACCTTGTGGGCCGCAGCTACTTTGAAGTGAATTTCTCCAATAGCAAGCAGTCAGATATGAATCATATGGAGATGGAAAGAGAAGATGATGCCCTAGAGTTCAATAGAATGACAGAGAGATTTAGCAGTTATCATAATAAGGGATTAGTTGTGCCTGTGGTATTTGAGGTTTCAATGCAGCACTATAGCAAGATGATAAGATTGTATTCTACGGTAGGTGTTATTTAAAGAATATATTATGTTGTTATTGATATTAGCGTTCCAACAAAACCCTCATGCTTATTAACTTCAGGTGATACTCTTCAATGCAACGGAAATGCCTCTGGAGCTACGCTTTGATATTCCATTTGGAGTTTCTCCAAAGGTAGAACAATGATCTTGTGGGATTGCTGAGGAGCCAGGAACAATATTTATTATAAATATTTATCTTTCTTTCATGTTTCATATGATTATTCAGCATGTGTTTAAGATCATAAGATTATAAAGGCTTTATTCATATTTTAGACTTTCTGTTTACAAGGTCAAGATCTTGGAATCAATACTGGTATTGGCTGAGATTTTGTGGTATCAGAATCAGCAAATATCAGATGTACCATGTCAGCAATTCCAGGAATAACAGTGCCAATTTTATAGAGACTATATTGTATTTGTTACATCAATCCAATACCAATATTGGGATATGTATCAGCTTCAGCTGATATTCAAAACCTTACTTTTTTAATTTTTGAAAAGCTTATTTCTTGCTAGCAATAAATCAACCTCTAGATATATTCTTTATGTAAAACTTTCCATTTCTATTGCTTTATGATGTATTCTGTGTTTGATAACTACTTATTAACATGTAAATTATGTCTCCTATTGTCAAACCCATCTATATTACACTACAAGAACTTTCACCTGTTATCGTTCCCTTATTTCAGGTTCTAGATCCTATTCTTCCAGGACACGAGATTCCACTGCCACTTCATTTGGCTGAAGCTGGTCGAATAAGGTGGCGCCCAGTTGGCAATAATTACCTGTGGAGTGAGGCACACTCATTATCCAACATACTCTCACAAGAATATAGGCTTGGGTTCTTGAGATCATTTGTGTGCTATCCTGCTCATCCCTCTAGTGATCCTTTTCGCTGTTGCATATCAATTCAAGATTACAGCCTTTCTCCATCAAGTGGTGCAAGAAAACACTCATCTCTTGGTAGTCATGGGACTAGGAGAGAAACTGTTAATGCTGTTCACCGTAGACCACTTGAACCTGGCTTATCAAAGAAACATCTTATACGCCAAGTCAGATTAACTACTCCTTTTTTGGTGAAAAACTACCTTCCTGTAGGCTTATCCTTGATGATAGAAAGCAGTGGAGTCACACATTCTATTTCTGTCAAAGAGGTCTGGACGAAATTGGTCTTGAGTAGTTACATACACAAGGAGTACTTATTTTCTCTATATAATTAAGTATATCAGAATTTAGTTTTTTAATTTTTAATTTTGTATATAACTTTCAGGTAAATGTTGCTTCTGTGTTTCTTGTTGATTCTACAAATGACCTTGGGGTCACATTCCTTATACAAGGATACAGGCCCATTGTTGCAAAGTTTCCTCGGGCAGAATCATTCTCTTCCATGGCCAAGTTAACTGGATCAAAGTATTATTTGTCAGAGACGTTGAGTCTTTATCCTGAGACTTCTAGTGGTAATTTTTTTTTTCTTCCAAGAAATCATTGTTGCTATGTTGTTCAAAATTATGAATATAATAATATCTGATTGATGATCCTAGGTCCTACCTATGTCATTATGGAGAAAGCAGTGGATGCATCTTCAGGTGCTCGAGAAATTTGCCTCTACGTTTCATTTTTGTTGTATAACTGCACTGGTTTAGTACTGGCTGTTGCTGATGGTAACCATGAAAGAAGGAGAAGTGCCCAAGTTATTCCTTCAAGTTACCATTTGATTAAAGATGAACATCTCTTCTCTGGAAAGCAAGGCCTCTCTCTTTTATCTTCTGAGATGGAGTTGATTTCACAAGCCGTGGATGTTAATACTCACACTATATCTATACGAGAGAGAAGCAATTTGTATTTACATAAGCTGTCGACTAGGCATTTTCCCTTCCCCTTTACTTATAGGAATTACAGCGAGCACGTTAATAGCAGTTGTCTTGTTGCAAGTGGGGCTTCTATTTCCAGTTTTGTAAATGGTGGGCCTGAATACAAACGATTGCATTATTCAGGGAATAATGAAAATGGAAATGACCATATGCAAAGTGAATCCAGTGGAGAGGTGAAGCCATATATGTATTGCCCTTTTGAACGTATTCCTGCCTCGGAATTTATGGTGAAATTATGCGCACATATGCCTCAATCCATAAGTGGAACTGCTTTGTACCCAACTTGGTCAAGTCCATTTCCTCTTGTTCCGGCAAGTGGTTCAGTTAATGTCGTTATTCCTAAACCAAATGGCTCTGGTGCATTCTTAGTTTCTGCAACATCAGTTCCAGTTGTGGGAGAGCTATCTGGGAGGACAAAAGCTATCACTTTTCAGCCAAGGTATTTTCAAAAGTGACATTAAATATTATAAGAGTAGAAACTGAAAAGGTTCTATCTCCTCTTTAATTAGATGTACAAAGTTTCTGTTTTGACCAGTAACTATTATGCATCACCATAATAGTTACTCTGATTTTTAGCATCACTATCATTATCTTTTATCATCACTGTCATTATCTTTTCCCATCAGGCTGGAGTTATCCCTGCCAAGGATGGTGAGGGAAAGAAACTACTAGTTTGCTACACTGGCACATGCCTCAAAATTAGACATCTGAAAGTAACATGAGATTTCAAATCTTGTATTAGGTATTTAACTTAAATTAGAGGTAGACAATGGCCCTTGACTTCCATTAGAAGATGGGAGAAATCCAGTCTTCCTCACATTGACAACTGCCCTTAACTTCCACTTGAAAGTAGTTTTTTTCCCTGTTAAACTTAATTCTTAAGATTATCTAAACAAATACTATGAGTTACCACATACTAAAACTTGTTACTGGATAATGCTCAAAATAGTTGTTTTTGTTGTTATAAGTTACATTTGGTTCATTGTTTATAGCCTTACAATTATTCCCTGCACCTAGTTGGTATAAATCACAGTAAAATCCTCTTATGCTAGATTATCTTATGCCATTACCAAGAGATGCTCATGTTTAGCTTAAAAATATGTTTGAGATATCAAGTTTTGGTGGTTATAATTTTTGTATAGTACCTATTAGTGATTATGTGAAGAAATCTTGAATATTCTATTTAGAATAGAGAAATTATGGCATGCTCAAATTTTGATAAAATATACCATGTATTTGATCAATCAAGCATTTTCTTGTTAAGTCTTCCATGTATAGAATAAAAAAGACTAGATACCCACTTCTTGCTGCCCTTCAAACTCACCTTTAGCTCGAGCCGCATCTTTACATTTGTTTTGGCTGTTTAGATGGATACAAGGAACTGGATTTGCAAAACTGTCTAAGTTATAGATTAAGATTTATCAAATATGAGATATTTAAAATGGTTGTACAAGAGCTAGAAGGAAAAACAAGCAAGAGAGGAAGTTAAATCATTGGTCAACAAATGATATGCATGGTGAAATACACGTAAGGTTTGATGTAGAGGTTAGAAAGAATTGCAAGCTAGAGAAAAAAGTGGAACTCTCTGATGTTGGCCTTTTCCATCCAACTAGCATGTGCACATAGTTGGGAGGCAACATTAACTGTCGCTCAGACCTCTATGATAGATTTTAGAGTTTTCCTCTAATTTGTATATAGGATGCTCATGGCTGGCTTCTTGCTATCAGTATTTTGTGTCATTTAAATCTTCCACAAGTCATTAAGCTCTGTTATTGTGCTTGCATGTTTCATTTTGGAAAACCTGTAAATTTCCACTGTAGCTCTGTGGCTGCTTTGGCAAATATATTATGGTGAGTCACTTTTTATTGCCCACCAGTCTGAAACTATATAAAAGGGTCTACTTTGTTAGGAAAAAGTAGCATGGTCTTAGAAATTGATCACCAAAGATTTGCTAAAAAACGGGAGGTTTGATACGTTAATATTAGTAAAAAAATTCTTTTACTTTTTTAAACACTGCAAAAGTATATTCTGTAGCGACTCTTTACTTTGTTCTGTAGAAAGAAGTTATTTATTATAGTTTATCAATATTACTTACTAACTATAATCTTCAGCACAACAGTCAAAAGGATTTATTATCATATCTTTTACTTTCCTTACAGATATGTAATTTGTAATGCATGCAAGAAAGACTTGTGCTACAAGCAGAAAGGAACTAGTGACTTCTATCATTTGGGTGTTGGGCAGCATTCTCATCTTCATTGGTCTGACACATCAAGGTCTTTTTCCTATCCTTTATTAGATTCTTGATAACCCTTGATTTATTTAAGTTCTCATTTTAATTTTTTTTTCCATGGTTCCATGTAATATATATTTTCGATTTCTGTTAGCATGCACGTTATCTGTATATCTAGACTCTTTGGGGGGAATTTGGAGGGTATTTCGTTGGTTGCACGAGCTTAATGCTAAATGACCAAACTCTATAATTTGCTTATCTGCTAACTACCATCGACGTTTTGTGGGAGGGCCCTAACTCATTCATAATTATGATTCACTGGAATTTGACACCTTGGCCACAGGGTCAACATCTGATTGCTGCCAGTCATGGTACTTTTGTTAGTTCTTGCAAGCTTTCTTTACTTTGAGTAATGCTTCTTAGTGAAAATTTATGGGGGAAAGGCTTCGATGACTATGATGCTAAGCCTATATATCATTTGACTAGACTTGACTGAACAAATACTTTCATAAAATTCCTCATGTGGGTTGCCAATTGGTATTTCACTGCAAAACTTTTCAATTTCAACAAAACATTGGTAGGAGATCTTGTAAGCATGTTATCCTATTAGAAAATCTGAGGGATTATATATAATAAAATACTCTTATTAATCTCACAAATTGGAACTTTTAGCTTTTAAGTTTAATGTGTTTTGACATGGTTGCATATCAGTTTTATGCTGTATGCCAGCTACATGTAAACAACCCTACAATGGCATTAAGATGACTGCACTGACAATTAAGCTCTTTATGCGTGACTTGCATCTTCTATAAACAATTATGAATATCGATTGGACAATGTAGTCAATGTATCAAACATACAAATAGTTCCATGCGCACAAAAGAATCCACAGAAACGTTTTGTATTATGTTTTTTTATTTCTTAACATCATTATTTTATATGTTCTAATATAATGTTCTCTTGAGAAAACTGAAATTGAGATTGCAATTTCCTCTTAAACGTAAGGTAAAAAAAAAAAGTATTGGTCAACTCATGTCCTCATGGCTTGGACATAATTGTAATTTAATCCCATCCATACATTTATATCCAAAGATGTAGAATTCTTTACAATAAATGATTGCGCAACTATCCTTGTTTTAAAGATTTTAAATCCTTCTGTAACTAACTCCAAGAACCTTTGTTAATTCGTCACCTCTCTTTTATTTATCAATTCTTTACATCCTTTGTGCTGATCTCTAGCCATACATCATCTACCAATCCTTCTTCCACTACTGACTGTTAAGTACAGAAATATTAAATACACAAGAAAAAACATATACTCACCCTAACATGTAGAATGTCAGGCATTTCAGTGCAGTGCATTGTGCATCTGATATGCAGGAAATCTATTAAAAGTAACTGTAAGGCTCCTCTTTCTATGAGTACTCACTCTTACTAGTTAGAATTATTATGTAATAATTGAGTGTAAGAAGGACCTTTGTATAAGATTTCATATAATATTATATTAATAAAAAGATATGAGATGTGTGTATAATCTCTCCTTAATTCTGCCTTAATTTATCCCTAATCTTAATGCCTTTGTCTTTGATTATTATTGTATCGGAGCCAGGTTCCCACCACCTTAGTTGTCTTATCTATTAATCATCTTCTTCTGGTTCCATCTTCCTCACGTAATCATCTTCTTCTGATTCCATCTTCTTTAATTATCTTCTTCCAGTTCCATTTTTGTTCATTATAGTTCTTCCCGATCAAATCTATCTCTACTAAATCTTCCCACAACTCTTGCCCACCTAAAAGCCAACTCGAATCCAATTTCACCTCTCCTCTTAATCCATCTTCACGTCACCTCACCCAAGACCTCAACAGACTCACCTGACTTCGACTTCAATTGCGCAGAGCTTCATACTCTGACTGTTGATCCCAACTCCAATTCACTCGAGAAAAATAGCCTCGTCAAATCTGACTCCTATCCAAATGCTTCCGACGCCTCACCAATCTGACTTCAACCAACACGACTACCAACCCTGCTCCTCAATGTGCCCGTCTTTGCTGCCCCAGGTCCTATGTAGCACCAGTTTTATGATCTTGTCGACTCTTCCAATTTGATTCAATCTGATTAAGGTACTTATTTAGTTAATTAGGTAACTTTGTCAATCAGATAAGCCATGCCATTGACCTAACAATTTTGACACCCCCGCTTGTGTAGACACAAAAAAATTAAGTTAGATGGAGTCCTACAGCAACATCAACTTCGAACCCAGTTTCAACCATGATAGTACCCGAATTGAAGATATCTCTGCAAGGAATATTGAAGAGCTCTGGCTCTTCTTTCTAACGACACTTGAATCACCTCAGTCGGTCTTCTAAATCAAATGTTACAAGGGTTTTATTGGATCATTATTGAATAGAAAGATCACTAGCTACCAGTAGGCCTAGTTGGAGTTGAAGATAAAAGTAAAAAATAAAATTGGTGATGCAACCCGAGAGCACCTATAAATGCACCTACTGTTAGATGCAACCCGAGAGCACCTATAAATGCACCTACCGTTAGGGTTACTAGTAGGTCCCAAGATTTTGAAGCAACTTGCAAGAGCTACCAGTACTAATGCCGCTAGCTCAAGATTAAATGAAGACTCGAGGTTGCCTGTCAGTGCACCTAGCAGTAGGACTATCAATAGGTGAGCGGTATTTGCGATTCCAAGGTTTAAAGTTGGTTTTGGACTCTTTTTCAACAATAGAATTCTACTCATCAAAATCTGGCAGAGAGGATTTAATTGAAGGATTTCAAGATACATAAGCACTATCTAAGCCCCACGACTCCAACATTAAGAAGGTTCCTGTAGTTTCGCAAAATTTTAAACTTTTGAATAGTTCGCGAGAAACTCACTTCAAAAATTAGATTTTCGCATCAATAAGATATTTGTTTTGTCTCCATCAACTTAATTGTTGTGTAAGGAGAAAGAGACAGCTTATGTGATAAAACTCGTCGAGAAGAAGGTTCATATTGTTGTTGAGGGCTCTTTTACTACGTCCTGATTAAACCTTTAACAAGTAAGGTTCCCATTTTTCTTGTCTTTTTTGATATTTTTCGTTATTTCTGCATCATATTGGTATTATATTGTCAACGGGGCAAAGAGCTGCTCTAGGATTGTATCATGAACTGTGTATTCAGCAATTTGAGAACAACTGAGTATTCTCTTTCATTTGTAATTTCTTAATATTATAAAGTCGCTGCCCTTTTCTCTTATTACTAGTAGTTTCGATTGTTTTCAAATGAAACAGCATGTTCTCGATGACACAACCACCTCTGCTGGCCCTCTTCCCCATGGCACCACCATCAGATTTATGAGATCTGATCTTCCTCTAGTGTGATCTGAGAGGATGCACTAATCATTCGCTAGTGTGATCTGAGAGGGTGCAAAAAAAGAGGCTGCTATCTCCTATCTGGCAGCAAAAAAGAAAATAAAATAAAATAAAATAAACAAGAACTCTACTTTGTCATGTATCAATTTAGTTTTACACTAATTTATCTCTTCTCAAAATCCTCTGATTATCAGTAATTAAGTCCATTCATTTATATTGTTGAATGAAATTAAAAATTCCTTCAAATAAGTAAGCAGCTATACATGTATCATTGAAGCTACGCGTACTAAGCTTTCAAGTTTCACATAAGTTAGATAATTAGGTTTGTTACCTCATAGTTTAACAATTTCATGAAAATGTCGTGATATTACTCTGGTTTGAAGGTTTTTTAAATCTTTCAGAACCTGTGTCATCATTTGAGAAATGTAATGTTGAATGTGTGGCTTTTGTTGATCATGATGCATCCAGAAAAGGGACCTATATATTGTGTAAATAAGTGTTGTGAACTTAGTCCATGTTCACAAAATATTCTTATGTCTTAGTTGTATGCAAATATCTCATTATTCTATTTGTGGTTATATGCTATCTGAATTTTTGTTTTAATGTTCTTGAAAATTTCATATTCATGTTGATTCCTCCATCCCCCCCCCCCCCCCCCCCCCCCCCCCGCAGCTATTTTGCTCTAGCATTGGAACCTCTTACTCCTGTATGTACTTTAATTAATTTTGGTTTCTTATATATTAATAAATATTATACTTTTCATCTCTCTTAATTTGTGTACAAAATGGATGCTTTCTTTCACTTCTGAATGTTCCACAATTGTAACAGAGATCTTCATGTATCCATTCGATTCAACGAACCTGGATGGGAATGGTCAGGAAGTTTTCTTCCTGATTTCCTTGGAGATGTTCAAGTAAAAGTGCGTAATTATGTCTCTGGGACATCACATATGGTTCGAGTTGAAGTCCAAAATGCTGATTTTGCCATAGGTGATAACAGAACATCCAAAACTGCTAATGCAAATTCTTCGACTCAATTGATTCTTCTATCCGATGACAACAGCGGGTTTATGCCCTACAGGATTGACAATTTCTCTATGGAGGTAAATAATCAATTGAGATAATTTCCCGATAAGCTTTAACTTTTGCGCATTATGTTTTCGGCTTTTATTTCTTTTGAATGAAGTTTATTTTTATCTTCATCAACAATTTAATAGAAGTTGCTTTGGATCTTTGTTATGCCTGTCATTGGTCATCAAGAGATACTCTAATTCAACATTCATTTTATCAAGAAATAATCCTATCGCCATAGAAGGTTTCAATTAAAATAAATAGACAAATTGATCATATAATAGCAATGCAACGTGTTATATTAGTCACAGCCATGATGTGACCTAAAAATATTAACACACAATAGGATTTACACCCCACATATTGGATACAAAAATCAGTCTAAAATATTAGTTCACTCTACTTGAAGTTAGTTGCATAATATGAACTACAAACACAACAACCTGTACGCAAAGTGCAGCCCTGACACGGTTGCCAAACAACTTCCAAGTTCCCACCATATGAATTATTCAACGACTCAACAGCCTCAAACCTAACCTGATAATATGGACTACTCGGGTTACAATTTATAACCTGGCACGCTAGTCCAGTATGTAAATAGCCCACATGTATATATGACTATCCAAATAGGAAAAAAAATTAATAATCACAAGCCACAATACCTACAACATGCTCATGATTGACTAGTAAATTGGCTTCACAAGTCAAATGTTAATGAGAGCAAGCATTTAAATTTAGCGGTGTCGGCTCACGCACATACTGTTGTACAGTCAATCATACTCATTCAGTGACTTCTAAAAATAGCTCTAATGCATAGCTTAGAGTATGTAGGAGATTAGGAATTGTAGCAAGCATTAGAAAGCATATGCAACTGCATAGTACAACTTTATTTTCTATCATCTTAATCTCCATAACTTGTCTAGTTCCTATGGTTGTCCTTATATGGTCCAATCAAAGAGAACGATAACAAGTCCATCTCAGGTAGAAAATAATGTAACTTAACAACAGAGGCTGCAGTTACTGTGGTCCTCATTTGCTCAAGCGGCTGCAAAAAGCAGACAGCAGCAGCCACTGCTGAAAAATGAAACAAGAAATGAAGGAAGAAAAGCAGCAGCAACCGAAGGAAAAAAAACAAAAACTGAGAAATGGACCAGCAGTAACCAGAGGTGGTGCTATCCAGTACTGTGGGTCACTTTTGTATGTGTTATGAAAATGGGTATGAAACCTGAGTAGCCCTAGAATTAGGGATGAGAACGAGCAGGGCCGAGCCGGATCCATTCAGTGTCCAAACTAAAATTTTGGATTTTGGACTGATTCAAAGTCCAAATGGGCCATTGTTAAAAAAAATCCAGCTCAACCCAATGGACTTCAGACAGCCCATGGGCTTTTTGGAACTGTCCATATCAAAATTCAAAGAAAAAAAATGATGCTGACATATAATAAATGCTGTAAAAGAAAATATCACATAAAAAACTTCATTACTATAGTTAATTGATATTTGATGGTGACTATCAATTAACATGTATCCAGGCTGATCCATTTTGATGATTTTTAGAGTTTCAAATTTTAGGGGTGTTAAGTGACAGACCCCCCATACTACAGAGGGTTTGACTGTAATTAACCCAACTATTAAATATGGGATCTTTATACCATAATTTTTCATCTAATATCTCTCTAGCAGCACGCAAATTATATATATAATTAGACTTATTTGACTCTAGATGGCAACTAGATAGTGTTGTAAAACAGGATATCTTTACTATCTAAAATGGATAATGCAATGCAAATCAATCAAATATGCAGATGATAGTGCAAAATGTAAAGCTCAGGCAAACTAAATGCATGCACTTAATTAATATATCAAAATAGCTCAATTGTTAAAATGAATATGAGATCATTAGAGAAGCAATTAATTATTTTGTTGGCAAATTATTGCAATTCATTAATATTTGCAAAGAATTTAACAATTGAAATTAATGTTCTAAAATACGTTTTCATTATGCATGCTGTTCGAAAGCGCATAATGCATAAGCGGATTCCACGGAGATTAAACGGATTATGCAGAATATTAATATTTTAATGTATATTAATATAATAATACAAAATGCATTTATTGAGTGCAATAAAATTCAAGAACATTAAGAAAAAAGCATAAAAAATTGATAATAACCTAATCACCTAACCTAAACCTATTCTCAGTATTCAATTTTATGATTTCTCTTTTGTGTTCATTTGTTTCTTTCCCATAGTGTTCCTTGAATGTCATAATTTTTCTTTTGATAACAAAATCTAATCACCTAATCACTACTTCACTTAATCACAAAAATTAAACATCACACTCACAAGTTCACGGCGAACTGATCTAAAAAAAAATCCAAAAAAATTAGCAGGTTCATAGTGAACTGTCAGGAGTTCATAGTAAACTGAATCAATTAAGCTCAAAAAAAGAAAAAAAAATAATCAAAACTTAAATATCACACTAACCTCAAAAAAGATTAATTAAATTAATCTGCATCAAGATTAAATAGATGAAGTACCTTTATATTGATCACACAATCTATACATAGTTATTTAGTTGAGAGTTTGAAGGGGGTTGAAGATGATCAGAAATTGAAGAGAGAATCGAAAATTGAAGAGCGAGTGGACAATCGAAAATTAATGAGAGAGTCAGGCTAGGGTGTAGTGACTAGGTTCAGATAAGAGTCGAGCTTGGGGATCAAAATTGAATAGAAGAGAGGAGGAAAGAGTTGGGCGTGGTGAGATAATCGAGTTAGGGTCGACAATCACAAATTGAAGAGGAGAGGGAGAGAGTCGTGTGTGGTGGACGATTGGGAGGTGAGAGATGATAGAAGATAATGTAAGGCGAGAGATGATTGGAGGCTACAAGTCGGTGATTGATCGAGAACCAGAGACGAGAGCGAGGGCAGAGAGAGATCGAGGAATTGGGGATTGATCGG
Organism: Dracaena cambodiana; assembly: GCA_036321105.1. NCBI lineage: Eukaryota > Viridiplantae > Streptophyta > Magnoliopsida > Asparagales > Asparagaceae > Dracaena > Dracaena cambodiana. The sequence continues at coordinate 9,904,272 of JAYEPQ010000015.1, forward strand.
AGATTTGATTTGGATGCCCTAAAAAAGGGGGAAAGGGATTTTAAGAGAGCGGGTCAGGTTTTTCTTCTGGGTTTAAAGCCATAAGCAAAATAAACCCTCATGCGGATTATACGGATTTTGCGGGCGCATAACCTGCATAATCCACATTCAAAATGATTAATCGCCCTGGCCACATAGACAGGGCAATTTCTTAATTTTACATGCATTTCAAGTCCGCATACAATTATGCAGATGCTTAATCGTCCGCATAAAACGTATTTTTAGAACATTGATTGAGATTTCAGCTCAAGTTAGGTATCACCTCAAGAGGTGAGTAGTTCATGTCCAAATGTAAGATTTCATAAAGTTCTTCAAGAGATTATCCATAATTGAGCCCTGATAAATGTATAAAAGTACTAAAATAGTTTGGTCATGTGCAACGTAAGCACTGATAATTATGTATGAAGATATTCGTGCTAAGCTAGGTGTAACTCCCATCGATGAGAAGATGCGAGAAAACCGATTACGATAGTTTGGTCATGTGCAATGTAGTTCTACAAATGCACCAGTTCGACGAGGGGAGTTTATCAATATAGGACAAGTTAAAAAAACGAAGGGAAGACCGAAGAAAATATGGATGGAGGTGATACGAAAAGATATGTATTCTAGAGGTTTAAATGAGGAGACATTAATTGATAGAAATGAATGGAGAAGGACTATCAAAGTGAGCGATCCGGCGTGATTCTTTTTTGGTTCATGTAACATATCCCAAATATTTAGGATGAAAGGCTTAGTTGTTGTTTGTAAGCACTGAAATAGTGGTAATAGATTTTTGTTGTGATTGGAAGATCACTGCTTCGAAAACCCACTTGAATCGAAGTTGAAACAGATTCCAAATCAAAAGAAAATTTTTAACGGGTCTGTATTTACTTTAACGGGTCTGCACGGTTATAATTGAACCCAACTTAAAAGTCAGGCAGATCAGATCTGGTTGCGGGTCGAGTTTGAAGTCCAATTAGAATCCAACTTGAATTGATGTGGGTTGGGTCTAACTTATATGTGGGTTTACTAACCCAAACTCAATTCAATCCAAACCCAAATCTTCTCTTCTGGCTGTTCCATGGCAACGAGGAGAGATGAGGAGGCGTTGGCGAATCTTGCCGGAGGTGAGAAGATGAGGAGAAGGCTGGCGATGCGGTTGTTGGAGAAGGTGAGGACGGCGGGCTCACTGGCTGGTGGCGACGGAAGACGGCGACGAGGTGAAGACATTGATGAACGAGGTTCGGATCCGAGGGTGAGGGTGGTGGAGGAGATGAGGAAGAGGATTTGTTGTTGTTGTTGTGGTGGTGGAGGATTGGATGATTTTGCAGAGATGGCGGGAGGTTGTGGGAGATGGTGAGAGGATTTGGATTTGAAGGCAGAGGGGGGTGAGGTGGTTGTTGTTGAGGGAGTGAAAGAAGAAGAGGGTGCTGCGGAGTTGTGGACAAAAAGAAGGGAAGAGAGAAGAGGATGGGGATTTTGGTTTTTTTTTTTAAACCTGAACAGATCTGATTTTCTCTTTAAAAAAAAAAAAATTTTAAAAGAAAAATTAAAAATAAAATAAAAAAGATGAAGATGGGAAGAGATGGAGATGGAAATTTAGGTTCTTATATCAATTTAACACAAGACTGAAGTTGATTAGGTTTAGGGTTTTGAAATTTGGAGAACATAAAAATTAATGAAGAGCACAAAAAATTTGGGAATCTATCAAGGCAAATCCACGCTCCCACTCTCAACGAATCCACAAGGAGAGATTTTGACCCATGTGAAATCCACGTAAGAATTTTCTCAAATTTTCATATTTCATTCGTCACTCTAAAATACTTCATATAATGTTTATTTACAGGGAAAATCCAAAAATTTAATCCTAACAGAATCCAAATAGAATCCTATCAAATAAAATCCTAACAAATCTAAATCAAACTAAATCAAATCCTATCATATCTCAAAAACAAAAACAAAAAAAATCCTCTCATATCAAATAAAATCTCCATCAAAAGTACAATTTAAACTTTATAATAGTGTCAAATATAAGAAAAATGAGTACCTTTAACGCATACAGACATACATACATACGGTGTTACATTTAATGTTTTAAGAAAAAATTTACGAAAAATTACAGTTACATTACAACGTAAATTACAAAAAATTGCAGTAAAATTTAGTAAAACTATAGTAGTTGTTGCTCATTTCAAGTTATTGAGCATAAATGGCTTTTATAGCAATTTTTTTCCTGTAATTTTGGCATTATTACAATGTTATTGCAAAATAAAAAAAGGTAATTAAAACTTCAAATTTGTAAACCCTCATTACTAATTGCAGATTTTGTATTACATATTATTGTGTATATGTACATTAAAATATTATCTGGTTTTTGAACTAATCATCGAGTTTTAAAAGTTCACTACTCACCCTTGGACCGAGGGCATAATGGAACTGGATTTTAGAACATTGATTTTAACTACAATATGAATAAAAATACAATTCATTAATTTTAATTATAATACAATATGGTGATTTAATATAAGAACGAATAGCAAGAAATGCATTAGAGTACTATGTAGCCCTATTGCATCAAGAATGAAATTCAGTTACTATATCCAGCTACTTAAGATTTGCATAAAATCTATAATGCAGAAACTTTCATGTTGCAGCATCAGACGCATAGTTACAGATTCAAGAATACAATATGATATAGTATCGGCCAATTATTGAAAAGGAAATACAATATTGTGGGCAATGTTGAAAATAACGTGTTATGAGACCTGTTATATTGCGTTACGTAACCTAACGGAACTCCAGCGCTACGTAACAACTGAAAATAACTCGGTGCACCGTAACAGTACGTTTTTTATGTTATTTTACGTTATATTACGTAACGTTACGTTAAATTACATTATGTTACGTTATTTACTAGTATTTTTTTTAATAATATCTATATTTGTGTTGCTTATTATTTTGATTATTAATGAATTACTGAAATTTTATTACTTGATTTGCCATGTTTGATTGCTTATAGAATTACTAACTTGCTAATTAGCGATTGTTTCCTTATTCGCTTGTAATTCATTTCCAGTTGCTGAAATATCATACTTGTTGATTCTATTGAATTTTTAACTGAACTGAAATCAACAATTACAAATAAGATAAATTGAATATATGAAATATAAATTATAATAAATAATGATAATAACTGGAATTGAAATGAAACTTGTAATCTTGTTTTTTTTTTGTTTAGATGATGACTGGAATTACGGTTGCGACTTAATATAATTTATGAAGATAAATGTGAAAAATACTGTAAAATTTAAAATAAAATTAGAATAGATTATGTATTATAAAATGGTTATATATCATTTTTAGAATTTTTTAATTTATTTTTCAATTTATAAAGATTATTTTATATAATTATATATTTATTTTTATTAAATAAATAGGAAATTGCGTAACCTACGTTATGCGTTACGCTATATGTGACATGACCTAACAAAGGCAAAACGTTATGTTACCGTTATCGCTATTTTAAACATTGATTGTGGGTTATATTGACATAAAGAGAAGTTTGAATACAATATGTTGGGAGATAGAATGAGATCCCATCTTAGTAATAAAATAATAATATGGTTTAAATTCTCAAGTTCAATATTAGTCATGTTCGCGCTTCTTGATTTGAACGGAATTGGCAATTCTTCTGTTGTGGTTTTCAATCTATTATAGTTTTGGTTTTAACAATTAATGTATCTATTTAATACGAAGAGTGTAACTCCTCTTTTGCTATGTTATTCTTCCAATGTTTCTTTCTCATTTAGTATTTGCTGAACATTTTCATACAAAAGCCCTTTGGGTTTTTTCTGGTTGCTTCCACTGATTTATGAGCATTTTATTGAATGCTAACAAGGATAATATACAGTAATCCTGATAACTTGTAGCTGGAATATCGTAATCATCTTCTATGCCTTTTCCAACGAAAATACAGCTGTGGAATTCTAGTTTCTATCAAAAGTTTATCTAAATTAAATCTTGTTATGGAGATGGATATGAGGAGGGACAGGACGACCTTAAATTCTAGATGACTAGTTGGTGAGTAAAAAAAATGTGATTTGTAATATCTCAGTATATATGTGATTGTGTTCTCTCGTTGATTTATATTGAAAGAATTGTAGGACATCCACATTGTTATTATTGAAGTTTGTTCTTTTGGCTAACTATGAGATGAAGCTAAAATCCATAGTCAAGTCTTATTCCCTAATCATGTTTTTAATTCATGCGCTTGGGCTTAAACTTTTGATTAAGTGCTTATCGTACATAAGTATTATAATTCCGGATGTATAAAGATCCTATCTTCAAACTTCATACTTGCCATTTTAAAATATGCTTATTTATTCCTATCAGTTAACCACTTCAACCACATGCTTAAGCTAATGAATTGTGGGCTAGTAATGAACATCATGTAAACTTAATAGCCACTGTTCAGTTTAGTTTTTCCAAGTTTCCAAGAAAGTCAGGTTTATGTTGAAGGCCTTCCCACATGGCCCAAACGTCCATGTAAAAATCCATGTAAAGTGGTGGTTTTGCACATTTGTAGACACAATCTATAATCTGAAGCTTTTGTATCAAGGGGTTCTTTGTAAATAGGATTACATTTCATCTTCAATTGATCAGTTCATTTCCTTGAATCTGTGGTGTCATTTATATAATTCATGGTAACTTCTAAGACATAAGTCTTGTAGGCCCTGTAACTAACATCTTTTCAAATATAGTCTGTATGTTTGTGATCAGGTCTCTTGAAGCGTTTCCATATGTGCATGTCTCATTTAAATGCGCTATTTTTCTCTCATTTAAATGCGCTATTTTTTCTTTTAAGTAGAGGATGCAGGTTGTCTGATATTACTTTTCTTTTTTCTTTTTCTTTTTCTTTTTCTTTTTTTTTTTTTTTCATTTCTGTATTCTCAGAGGCTGCGGGTCTACCAGCAGAGGTGTGAATTCTTTGAAACCGTTATACATGCTTATACAACTGCATATTATGCCTGGGATGAACCTTGCTACCCTCATCGTCTCGTTGTTGAAGTACGTAGTTCCTGCATTATGCTTCAGAACCTAGTTTTTATGATTATACTTATGCTCATTTCCTGGTTTCAAGGTCCCTGGCGAGCGGATTTTAGGAACTTACACTCTTGACAGCATACAGGAATATCTGCCTGTACATTTACCGTCAACTTCTGAGGTGTGTGTTCTTTGTGGGAAATGGTAAATTGCATGCTGATAATTTACAAATATAACTGTACAGATTGTCTGAACCTCCATTTTCTGTTTATTACATGTCTCGTTTCTTCATAACTCTGACATCTCTTGTAAGTATTGTCGAGTTAAATATTTGTTTAACAAGCTATTCGTTAACATGATTTAATGTGGGACACTACAAAAGTATAATGTGAGTTTGGTTTTCTTCTGAATAACATGTTTGATTTTTTCTAGTTTGCATGTATTATAGATACCAATACACTGTTGTATCAGCCAGTCTAATAGTTTCCTTCAAATATACATGTTCAGTATATGTAATACACGTCTTTGAATATTAATCACATTGGATCAATAGATATGACTAGTATAAACAAAAAGAATATCCGATCGTTATGGTTAGTAGAAGGGATCTAATTTGTCTGACTTGTTTGGTTACAGATAAATTGGTAAACTACCATTTTTCTAACAGAAATAATGGCGATAAGTGCGAGGATAGACAAGATAAAGATAACTTATAATATAGGATTTTTACTAACAATGATTTTTCTTTTTTCAGAAAGCTGAAAGAAAACTCTATGTCTCTGTACATGCAGAAGGAGCAGTTAAGGTTTAGACAGTTCCAATTCCATGATCTATGTGAGAATATATGTCCATAACCTGTTATGTTGACAATCTTAATCATGCATTTCAGGTACTTAGTATTATCGATTCAAATTATCATATGATGAAAGACATGAAAGACACTGGTTTTCTCGGATTTAAAGAGAAAAAGGAAGCTGATCAAAAGCAGGGTGTTCATGCTGATTTCAATGAAGTTGTGACATTACATTTGCCATTTGTTGGGATCTCCTTGATTAGTTCCTCCCCGCAGGTGCACTATGAATTTTTTGTGCTAACTTTCTTAGCTCTTAGTTTGTTAGAATGACTAGTTTACTATTTTTGCATCTTTATACATATTGGATTTATGAACTTCTTAAGAGCTGATATTGAATTGCAGGAATTAATTTTTGCATGTGCAAGGGAGACTGTAATTACTGTAATGCAGAGTGTGGATCAGCAAAAAGTTTCATTTCAGATCTTAGCACTGCAAATTGATAATCAGTTGTCTGATAGTCCATACCCTATTGTTCTCTCCTTTGATAATGATCATAAAGGAAGATCGACGAACTTCTTGAAAAATAAGGAACATGCTTTGAGAATACAAACTGAAAACACAAGCCCTTCTACATCTGAGTGTATAAATGAATCTGTATTTTACTTCACTGCTGCAAAATGGAGGAACGTGGATGCTTCACTGGTTTCTTTCAAATATATAAATTTTAGGTATAATATTATTTTCTATGCAGTATTTCCTATTAATATGTATACCAGGGCTGTTATTAAATATCTTATTGCTGTTTCTGCAGGTTGGCTCCTTTATGCATCGAAATTGAAGAACAAGTACTTTTAAGCTTTCTTGATTTTCTTAGAGTGGTCTCGTCAAGGTTGGAGGGCAGAAACTTGCAAGAAAACTATGAAATGCAAACTCTATCCTATGGCGCAGGAGTTTCTAGATTATTTCATGCAAATATTCAAGATAATAAGCACATACAAAATGGTTTATCTAGAGTTTCAAAGTTCACAAACACTGATAAAAGCAGTCAACTGCTTCCTTCTGTGATTCCAATAGGAACTCCATGGCAACAAATTTGTCTTTCAGCTAGAAGGCAGAAAAAGATATATGTTGAAGTATTCGAACTGGCACCCATTAAATTGTCTTTAAGGTAAAAGGCTTTTTAGATAGCTGAATTTTTTTTCAAAGTGATGTAGCTTGTGGTTTACATTTAACAACATCAATTTCTTTCTATTGCTAAGTTGGTTATTTTGGTTGTAAAGCTTTACAAGCACCCCATGGATGATTAGGAATGAAGCCCATGCTGGAGTTGAAACTCTTGCTCATATTAGTAGTACTACATTTCAGGTGAAAATGTTTTCCTCTAACTGGAAGATAACTACTGTTCTATTATCAGTGTATAATGTTTTCTTGTACCAATTTAATTGCAATAAATTTTAGTTTTGACTTCTTATAAGCTATGAGTACTCATGTGAATAATACTCTTGGAAAAGACGCAGTCTCTTTCACCCTTAAAAGAAGTAACTTAGAAAGAAATATTAAATACTTTTCTACTGTCTACTTATTGTTGGAATTTCAAATTTAAGAAAGTGTATATTTCCCATTTTCCTTGTGCTACCTCACATAGTATTACTGTTTAGACCTTTATTGTAATCTGCAAATTTCTGGTGTAACATCAGACATTCAAATAAATATATTTCCTTAATTAATTTTTAAGCATTCCAAGCAAGGTTTAAAATGTCCAGGTCCTTGTCGATTGTGAATTCGGAACTGGAAATTTTGAATTTTATCATATCCGAGCATTTGTTGTTATCTGTAATTTATATTTCATATCCGGTGCCTCAAGTCCAACAATATTTATATTGCGATAAATGTCATATTGGCTGACATTTGAAACCTTAATCTCATGTTCACCTTCACACTGCAAAAATATGTTGTGTTTGATCATTCTGTGAAGGGTGCAAGTGATGTGATCTTGTTTGTACAACAGATGGACTTACAGCTAATGAAAAGTCATTTTGTATATGGATGAAGATATATGCAAGTGTTCTACTTTGAACATTTATGTGGACAAATTTCATCTTTTTCTGCATCCTTTTTATTAAATTATTAGACAGCAGCAATCTATAGCTTATTTTTCTTCTACACTAATTTTGATAATGACCTTGCTATTTGATAACAGAGAAGTTTAATGGCGCTTGTTGATGTGGAAGGGGTGCCAGTTCACCTTGGAGAACTGATCCTGGGACATCTTATGGCTAGTCATGAATCAATTGAAGAGATAGTTACTAAACATTACACACGTCAATTGCTTCATGAAATGTACAAGGTGAACTCTCACATATACATGAAACTTAATGTTTCTTCTGTTTCCTAAAAGTTATCTGTAGTGTTACTCATAATTTTTCTGTATGACTTATGTTTGTTTTTGTCTCTTGAAATTATGTTCAATTCTTCTGTAGTTGTATTCTACTTTTACTATTACTATAAAGTGCTAAACAATTTATACTTTAAATTTGTATTTTAAATGTTTAACCATTTAAAGATGATTCTTTTAAGTATTGATTAAATTTGGCTTATGCTTTATTTTAATTTTCATTAAATTTTCTATCCTTACTCTCCTTTGTCGCTGAAGAATTTAAAATTTAAAAATGATACTTTTGTATATTGATTTTGGCACCAGTTAATGAAGGTTGAAGTTAAAGCGGGTTAGCTAGCGAGTGACATGATGTGTTGCCAAGATTAATTTACCAGGTTGGATTCCCGATGATGTTTATTGGGGACGTGGATAATTATTCAGGCCACAGTCTTATTCTTAAAATGAAAAAAAAAAAAAAATTGAAGGGTGAATATCAGGTTCAAATCTAGTCTTGTTCACATGAACTTTTTTTAAATAACAAAGGCCATAGGCCAGTCTTGAACCTGGAACTTCTATACCCATGGGCTTCAGCGGCATCTCATTTATATGATTAATCCTTTGGCTCAAGTTTTCCTCCATCTTCAACTCTATGCTTAAGCTTGGTCATGGTCATAGTCATGATGGAGTAGGAGGATATTGAGGGATTAACTGAGCTGATAAAGTAGAATGTCATCAACTCCTTGCCTAGGCTCACATGAAAACGTTCATGCGCACACAGAGAGATGTGTGAGGGGAAGTGTTTTGGTACCAGAGAGATCCAATGACCCATAAATAGTGAAGAATTTTGATGTTGATTTTTTGACGCTCCTTAAACAAGAATTTTCAAATGCTTTCTATGACACACTAAGGATAGCAATGATTCCAAGTAGGGTTCAGAAAACACTAGCAAAATAGATGTATATTTTGTGGTTAGAAGTTACAAGATAATATTATGATTGTATGTATTCTTTCTTTTCATTTCCTTTCCTTTAAAATTAACTGTTTATTTATATACTGACGTATGTAACAAATAAACCTTGATGGTGTGTCATGTATCTCTTGGTTTGATATCCTCCATTGTATTTTGGGGAGCATAAACATTTATGTTCTTACCTACTAATCATTTCTTAACTACACTCTGTCTGCAGGTATTTGGTTCTGCGGGTGTTATTGGAAATCCTATTGGCTTTGCAAGGAACGTCGGGCTTGGTATCAGGGCTTTTCTCTCAGTTTCTAGCAAAGAAGTTGTGCAGGTGTGCAATATACTGATTACCATTTCAGCCTGTAGCAATTACTATTCTGAACTTGAAATTTTAAGTTGATTTTGTGCAGAGCCCTATCGGACTGTTAAATGGTATAGCACAAGGTTCCAAAAGCCTTCTTAGCAATACAGTTTACGCAATAAGCAGTGCTACTACTCAATTCACTAAAACTGCTCACAAGGTAGTTGTACTTTTCATCAGTTCATTCCATGAGCATGTTGTCCTTCCTTGGAATATTGACTTTTTTGTTTGTGCAGGGTATTGTAGCTTTTACCTTTGATGAGCAGGCTGGTGATGAAATGGAGCATAAGTTTCTAGAATCACATGGTAAAGGAATACTAAGCGAATTCTTAGAGGTAATCATTTTCATTTTTTTTAAGAGCAGTAATGTACTTAGGAATCAAGTTTTTTTTTTTCCATTATATAACTTCTTATTTTATTAAAAATAAAAACTTGCATATTCAGCTAATTTTGTCGTTGTATGTCTTTATTTGGACCTAAAAATGTAATAATTTAAATAAGAGTAGTAGAGGGAAATGGAGAAGGGAATCATGTGATCCTGTTTCTTTTAGATCTGATCTTCTATGGGAATGATTTGCAAGATCTGGCCTTCTATGGTCATTGGGCGATTAGAAAGTTCTCATCCTATAGTGTAGTGCACTATTATCTAGCCACTATGATACATCTGTGCGTCAAGATTTAAATGGCAAGAACTCTTGTTGCTCATAATTATCTTGGCCATGAATCAAGCATCAATTTATTGAGGGTTAGTGTCAAGCTGATAGCTGGTCATGAAGATTCGGATAATTCTTGTGGAGTTGTCTCCTCTGACTCGTCTCCCATAGCAGATGCTATTTTCATGTGAAGGTCATACATCATGATGGTGATGTATATGCTATACATAATACAACAGAGTCATGGTAAAGCATTATGTTGTACTTGCACACCTTGCTATATCTTATGTTATTCCTGATAATATATGGTAGCTTAATACATCATGAATTGTCTGTTTTCCCTGCAGAACAGATTACTTGTATAGGAGTCACTAAGCATAATACGTCATGAATTGTTTGTATTTTCATTCTTTTTGTGAAAGGTGAAAATATATTGATATATACAAAATAAAGCAGTTCAAAGATATAGAATACTTCTGCCTATGTAGTTCTATGAGGAAGTGGAGAAGACTCTAGCCACCAGAAAGTCTGCACATAGAATGATGGAATTTCTGGTAGAAAATCAGCACCATACCAATGTGCAGTAGTCTCACAGATCCAATACAATGTCCATCAAATAAGATTACAATATCCCAATTGCTCAATATTTAGACATCCACAGGTTCTGCAGTAGATCTCCGGTGACGTCCTCATAAGAATTTAGATATCTTCAGGTAGCTTTCTAAGTTCCATGTTTTTGCTTCTCTCCTGTGCCTGAAGACTGCAGATTCTCTCTTCAAATGTGCCAAACTGCAGCTCTCAGAACTAGTCTTCACGAGGCAATCACCTGGATCGTCTTGCCGAATTTAGTATTGATGATAACAGCTTCCTCTATCAGATTACCTATTTGATTGCCTTGTAAACAGCCCAAGTTTACGTAAGGACCAAATATATGCAGAGAAGGGAGAAGTTGTCTAGTAAACACAGCCCAAGTTTACATAAGGACCAAATATATGCAGAGAAGGGAGAAGTTGTCTAGTTTTGAATTTTCCCCTCTTCCTCGTATAATGGTCATCTCCTCTTGGATAATTTCAATTATCTTAAGCCTAGGTCTCAGTAAAGAGCTATCGTGAGAGCTCTAAGAAGGCTGCAGTATAGTTCTGGGCTTTGTACTGTGCAAAAATCCTAACTTTGTCCCTGACAATCTTCCAGGCATTTGATAAGGTAAATAGTCTGAGGGCATTGCAGGTTCATTCCAGTAATGTAAAGCTCATTGTTGATTGTTTTTGCTTCTATATTTCTGTCAAGAACTGAATAGGATCAACTATGTGCCTAGCGCTGTTGGAAATAGTTTTTCTCAAGAACTGAATAGGATCAGTTAGGTGCCTAGAGCTGTTAGAAATAATTTTGCTCACAGTCCATTGTGCAGATCGGATTGGTGGCTGTGACAAGCCTGAAATACTTAGTAAGCTACCATTCTGAAGCCAAGGATCGTGCTGCCAGAAAGCGTTTTGTCCATTCCCTACAATCCTTCTAATTTGCATCAGTTCTTGGTCTTGCTCTCTACTTAAATTTCCAAGACCCTCAGTCCAACGGTGAGAAATCGGTGGGAGTTTTTAACATAAGAAGCTATCATCTACTGAGTCCGAAAGAATCTAAACTGCCCATCCTCCAGATCAACTTTATACCTGCTGCTGTACAAACATCAGTTAGATCCCTACCCCTCCCTCTTTAGGTTTTCAGACTCCATTCCAGTTCCAGGCACGAATTCTTCCATTCCACAATAAATTATTCGTATATAACGCTTCAGTTAGTAATATTAATCCCTAGAATTAGTTCTCAGCTAAACAAAACTATAAATCTGTCCCTACTTAAGGAAGAAGGTAATAGAACTTGGTCAAGGTAGTTGCAATCCCCAGTCAGAGGCAACATGAAAATGTAAGCAAATTTCTGCTGTATATCATACTCTAAATCATTTATATGTCAGAATAACTATCTTGAACAATGTAGTTGACATGGATCAATCACATTATTAGGGCCTCACAGGACTTCTCCAATCCCCAGTAAGAGGTGCTGAAAAGCATGGCCTGCCTGGAGTTCTCTCAGGTAGATAATTAAAGCATTCTTTGAGATATTCATTCTGAGGCATCTTTCTTAAAATTTTATAATTCTATTTCTTCTGTCATCTTTTTCAGGAATTGCAATGGGAACTGCGGGACTGGTGGCAAGACCAATGGCTAGCATTCTTGAAGCCACTGGAAAGACTGCACAAAGCATCAGAAAAAGAAGTAGTCCTCACCAATCCAACCGCTTCCGCATCCGATTCCCAAGGCCTTTGGCAAGGGAACTCCCTCTGCTGCCATACTCATGGGAGGAAGCTATTGGAGTGTCAATGCTCCTGCAGGCAGATGGATCAAGGCTCAAGGAGGAGGTGTTTGTCATGTGCAAAGCACTCAAGCAATCAGGGAAGTTTATCATCATCAGTGAGAGGCTGGTGTTTTCTGTTTGGTGTTCTTGCTTAGTGAATTTCGGCTCGTTAGATTTTGTTGGTGTCGCCATTGATCCCGAGTGGGTAATTGAAACAGAGATGACTCTCGAAAGCATTGTTCATATAGATAGAGAAAATGATGCATTAAATATTGTTGGAAGTAATGCTGAAACAGCGTCAAGGCAGAAGAAAATGAAAGACAGAGGATCTTGGAAGATTCCGAGTTCTGCACCTCTTTTTTGTTTGAGGGTGGAATTTCGAAACCAGGAAGAAGCTGAGGATGTCTTGCAGGTTTTGCTGTCCACGATTGATCTCGGCAAGGAGAGAAGGTGGGGTGCACACGTATTGCTTCGAAGTAATCTCAGGTGAAAGCAGTGTACATTCCATTATTGAGCTCCGCAGTCTGTTATCTCACTGGTATGTCAACGAGAGGACTAAATATTTTCCCGTGCCCACTCATTAGTCAAATGGCTGCTTTATTGGGATCTCTTATCCTTCTTCACATTGATGTATGAACCAGGATGGGGAGGTACATGCAGCAGAGGGCCAGGAAACATCCGAGTACATAGTTGTAGATGTAGGAAACAAGGCAAAATTCTCATGTATAGTTTTTGCTATTTAATACACAAATGTAATATCTGAGACAAACTTTCCATTGTAGAGACCAATTGATGAAAAATAAAATTTTGTATTTTTATGATGTCATTCCATTTGCAAAGCCCATATTAATTTTTATTATTGAGTTTAAGATTCTGCAAGCAGCATCTGGAACTTGATGTCTTCCCCTTGCAAAATTTTTTAGGTTGTTGCGTTTAGCATTTAGCATGTACGGAAGAACTTCTGACTTCAGCATAAAGCCCTACATGCGGGCTTCTGTCTGTGAGAATCACAGCTTCCATTGATTGTGTTGTTTCTTGTGTTTTGGTACTGAAATGGTTTCAATCAAATGTTGTAAGCGCTGGTAGAGACCTTTTACTGAAAATTGGTATAATCCAGTAGCAGATACAGCTGAATCCATGAAAGAAAATTGTTCCCTAATATTTCTGCACAGAATACTGATTGTGATAGCAACTTTAGCAACTTGTTGGGGGAAACGAGGGGCACGGACGTGCTCCTGCGCTTGTCTTTCAGGATGAAGCAATGCTTGCCTTTCAGGATGAAGCAGCTCTGGGTAGAATGATCTGGTCGAATGATCTGGTCGAATTAACAACGCTGGGATTGGTAATACACTCATCTTCTAGTCACTTGGACTCAGAGAATTTAACTTAATTCCCTCTTAGGCTGCATTTGGTTTGAAAGAAAATGGAAGAGATAAAAAGAAATAGAAAAGAAAAGAAAAGAATATCGATATTAAGAAATATTTTCTTTTCTTTTAAATTTTCTCTTAAACTAAACAAGAAAAATCTTATTTTCTTTTCTTTTCCTTCATTTTCCCTCAAACCAAACTATATGGAAAATAATTTTGACCTTGATCGTTTATCAACTAATACTCTCTGTGTTCATTGGACTAGAGGGGTAGAGGGTTATTTCTCATATGCCATTATCGAAGCGCTTGATGATTATCCACCACCAACGCATTTTCTCCTTTGAACTTCGGGATGGTGTCGAGCTGCTTGTATTTTCTGTACGGTTTGTCCTTATCAGCTGCTGCTAATCGATCTCTACAATTTCATTCTAATCTTGTAAGTCCTTTTAGGAGTGAGCTTTTGCAGCTCCCGTGCTGAATGTTGTCTCTGTTAGTAGATTGTGGAGACATGTCTGCAGCAGCACGGAAAGTAGCATTACTATTGGGCACCTCAAAGAAAGGTTTTGAATATTTTGATGTTTCACTAATTCACTCTTCCTTCACTTTTCTTTAATAAGTGTGGTCATGGGTAAACACAATATCATCCTTGTATTTAAAATCGAACGAGAAACTAAGATTCTAATTCTGCTCATGAGTTGATAAACCCGACTGAATGAGTCAGCTAATCAAATGCCATCCCTCAATGTTTTGATGAACAGCCAGATCATGATGGGATCAATTTCTACTATATTTTCTGACCAATGGTTAGAAGCGGTACATGTGTTGTTTGGTGATCCTCTATCATGGAATTTGTCAAAGGATGATAGTTTGTACTTAGGTGGGAAGGATATTAGGTCCTCACTATCTTGGCTTATTGCAAGCTCTCTTTGTATGTTAATGCTTGGAATTTTGTTTCTGCATCTTCCTGCACTTTGTCTCTACCCTTAGGATCACTGGAAGAGACCTTCGGTGGTAACGAGATGAAAACTGACATCTTCTATAACGCTCCATTTTTATGAGAAGTACGGAAACAGAGTGCGCTACCGGCTGGCATGCACAATACGGCATACACGAGACCAAATATAATAAAATAGGCAGATCACAAATTCCAAACTAAAATACACAGGTCCATAACAGAATCATATAAAACTAAGAACTAACTATCATTAAGAAACAAAAGTTATATGTTCATAATAAGTTTAATAGATACAAGTTAGAAACATACATATGTAGTTCGCTCTCTAGAAGCAAGCATAAATAGATAGTAATCAATAAAAGAATAAGTACAAACAACTTCAGCATTACTAGAAGCGACAGAAGTTGCCCTAATCATCACTTTTGCTATGTGAGTGTGTAATTGAGCACCACAATTTTGGTTACAACAGATGCACTGACATAAAGATTATCTCAACTAATATTGGATGAGACCCCATTGATAGTAGTGAAGTTGGCTTAGACTCTTCTTGCTTTAGGAAAAGAATTGGTCTTGATCTTGGTGGGAGAGAGAGTAGAAGTATGCCGGAGATACTCCTCGTACTGCTCTCATTGAACACTATCACCAGAGTTTCCACATTGCCATTAAGAGCCACATAGCTGGATCGTTGCACCACATCTATAAGGGAATAAGAACTATCCAGTGCAGTCACCATTTTGTTTTTGTTGTTTTGTGCAAAGGATGCAATTAGAAGAAACTAGAAGAAATCAAATTGAAAAAGATGAAATGGAGCTTATTTTGCCTTTATCTGATTTCTCTCTCCTTCTACCATAGATGTTTTGTCTCCCCATAGTTGGTTCACGAGATTATTTTATAGGTGGAAATTTATAATTTACCTCTTGATTTTATGATATCATGACGGAATAGCTTCCATGATTCATGCAATTTGAATAATCACTAGTCGGGGGACCTGGACTGACTTCCCTTCCTCGACGGAGATGATTTGACTCAGTTACAACTGATGAGTGTCATATATTGCATATTTATACATCTCATCTTATCTATTTTTGTATATAAATAATGCTATGCAGGTATTCTTAATATGTTTTTCAGGTAAAACCTATTTCTACAATGATATGACATGAAATCAAAGACGGATTAGAAAACCGAATTCAGAAAAAGCCCAAGAAGAATAAAGCCACAGAAATACAAAACTACAAGCAACTAAAGTTAACTCCTGTCAATGAA
The DNA here is from genome assembly GCA_036321105.1 of Dracaena cambodiana. NCBI lineage: Eukaryota > Viridiplantae > Streptophyta > Magnoliopsida > Asparagales > Asparagaceae > Dracaena > Dracaena cambodiana. Next base: position 9,920,412 of record JAYEPQ010000015.1, read on the forward strand.
ACGAGACGAGAAGAGCCAAGAGATCAACTGGTAAAAAGCTCAGGACCAACTTCAAAAATTGTGCCGCTATTTAGCAGCATCTAGCGGTGATGTGGACTTTTGTGTTGACTCATACGCGTATTAGAGTTCTGTTAGCAAAAGTAGAACTCTGCTATTTGGCACACTATTTGGCAGCAATACTTTTGATTCTGTAACTTGATTTTTTATGAGAGTTTTGTTATAATTTTATAATTGTTCAGTTTTAACTGGATTAAGATTTGACATTCTGAGACCTATATATTGGCTATATCCTATTTTCGAGAAAAATATGGGATCTTTCCATTGCCATTGAATTGAAAAAATTACAGATTATTAATTTTTTTCTCTTTCTTTAATTACAATGAAAAGAAAAGAATAAAAAAAAATAGACAGAGAGAACTTATAGAATACGTCGCTCTCTTTTAATCAGTATATCATGGGATCGAGGCAGCTATAAGGATCAGTCCTTTCCTCGTTGATGATCTGATGTCGATGACTTGACGGCGAGCTCGTTCTTCTTCTCTTCTATTCTTCGAGAAAGCTCGAACTCTTACGCGCGAGAGAGATATGACCGAAGGTCTTCTTTTTTTCTGCTGATCCCAAGGCTTTAAGATTCTCGTGCGTAACTAAAATTGCCAAAGGTCCTTTTTGAGTTCTCTTGAGATGTATTTATAAACCTCAAGTTATTGAAGAGGTTTTCTTGTAGATAGAATCGAGATCTCTTTGTAATCTTGATGAGATATTCAAATCTTTTCTTAATTTAATTTGCTCCAAATTCATTATATCGAGTCCTGTTTCTACACCCAAAATCAATTAAACTCAAATTAGAATTTAATTAGAATTTATAGAATTATCAAACTCAAACAGAATTAAATTAGAATCCTGCACCAAAAAATCAATCAAAGTTTAATTAGAATTTGCATATTATCAAACTCAAATAGAAATTAATTTAGAATCCTGCACCCAAAAATCAATGAGAGTTTAATTAGAATTTGCAGAATTATCAAGCTCAAATAGAAATTAATTTAGAATTCTGCATCCAAAAATTAATTTGATTCTGATTAAAATTTGGATAAGATTAGAAATTACAAATAGTCAAAGATGGAGTCAAAATATATTGTGTGCACGAGGCAGAGATTACTACACAAAACGGGAGGCCGAGCGGGCGCCCGAGGCTGGCTTGGCCAACCCCGCGACCACGAAGCTGGCCTAGCCAGCCTCGCGACCGCTAGGTTGGCTTTGGCCAGTTCCGAATTTTTTTTGATATGGATTTGGATTTTGATTTTGGACTTCGTATTTTGGATTTGGATTTGTGCGGGGATAATTTTTCTCACTCTATAAGACCCCCTCCAAAATTTTTAAAATTTTGTCTCTTTTGGAAATTTTGAAATACTTTTGATTCTTATTCAAACTTGGTATTCCACACTTGGATTGTACACTTTAAACCTAATTGTTTAACGTGTCCAATGAAACTTACTAAGGATATGGTGTTGTCATAGTAAGCTGAACTTTTAATCATTATGAAGTTGACTTGCTTGGATAGCAGACAAAGCCTTATTGATCGTGTTATAATTACAAAATCATAGACGGAGATATGATTGACGTGCCTATGGAGTGATCATTTTGAAAGTGATGAATTGATTTAATGGAATTGGTGGATGAAAAATGGAACTTGCTAAGTGAGTGAAGGTGGCATAGCGAGCTAAGCGTTTTGAATATGATATGACTTGTTTGGGTTGACAAACAGAACTAATGACTTGCCTGGTTGACAGTCAGAACCAATGGTTGCTTTCGAATTGAGATTGGAGAACCATGAGCAGAGGTGTTTAGAAAACGTACTCACGGAACTTTGATATAGATACACTATTGAGCATATCAAGATTGCTTGGCATGTTCAACTAGATACCTCTCCCTTTTGCCTTTTCAGCATCAAGTTATTCCTACCCCTAATATGATAAGATTGGTCGAGAATTTTAGCTTTCTCTTACCCCTTATCTCAAGGGCATTGGGCTGTCTGCACATTCTTTCTTAGCTTAATAGGTATATATTTAATAGATTGTTGGAGTATGACCGGGTGAGGGTCGAAGAATCATGGGCAGAGGTGTTCAAAAAACATATCCATAGAGTCTTTGCAGAGGTGTTCAGAAAGCGTATCGAGGTGACGGGGTTCGGATCGAAAAACCATGAGCAGAGATATTCAGAAAACGTATTCATGGGGTCTTGACAGAGGTGTTCAGAAAACGTACCAAGGAGTCTCAGTAGAGGTATACTGTTAAACATACCGATTGGGTCTTAGCAGAGATGTTCAAAAAATATACTGAGGTGACCGTGTTAGGGTCAAAAAACTATGAGTAAAGGTGTTCAGAAAATTTACTCATAGGGTCTTGGCAGAGGTGTTCAGAAAATGTACCAAGGGGTTTCGGCAGAGGTGTACTGTTAAACATACCGAGGTGATTGGATTTAAATCATGGATTAGCTCGCCTGGCTGACAGACAGAGTCGGTGACTCGCCTGGCTGACAGACAGAGCCGGTGACCGTATTGGGATCATAGGCTGTATTATTTGTGCGATTGTTCAAATCTTACTGTCAGAGGTAAGATTTTAACATGACAAGTTCGATTGCTTTCGAGATGAGATGGTTTTGAATCTTATTGTCAGAGTTAAAAACTTAACTTGATAGGTTCGATTATTTTTGAGATGAGATGTTTGAATCTCACTGTCAGAGGTAAGAGTTTAACGTGACAGATTTAGTTATTTTGAGACGAGATGGTTCGAATCTCGCAGTTAGAGGTAAGATCTTAACATGACAGGGTCGATTGTATTTTAGACGAGACGGTTTTGAATCTCGTTGTCAGAGGTAAAAGGTTAACGTGACAGATTTGGTTATTTGAGATGAGATGGTTCGAGTCTCGCTGTTAGAGGTAAAAGTTTAAATTGACAGATTTGATTGTTTTTTATATGAGATGATCTGAATCTCACTGTCAGAAGTAAGATCTTAACATGGCATTTGGTTGTATTGAGCTGAGATGATTTAAATCTTGCTGTTAGAGATAAAAACTTAACGTGACAGATTCACGAAATTTTTAGCAAACCCCCAGCTATTAATAGATTTGGGATGCATTTACCAATCGCCGTTTGTGTTGGGCTAGCCATGTTATTCCCCTCAGCATGATGAGTTGTTGAAGGTTTTGCTTGGGATTAGATACCAAACGTTCCTTCTTCCCTTTGCCTTAGTAGCTATGGATTTATTATGATAAAGTTTGTCATAGGATTTTTAGTAAACATCAGTTATGAACGGATTTGATGTGTCTTTTCCAATCGACATTTACATTCGGCTAGTCATGCTATTTCCCTCAGCATGATGAGTTGCTAAGAGTTTTGTTTGGACTTAGATGCCAAACGTTCCCTCTTCCTATTATCTTTTTGATATTGGGCGATCGGTTCCATACTCTTACCCCCGGAATGACAAAAATTTTCAATTTCTCTTCCCGTTACTTTTGATAGAATTGGGTGCTTGATTTATTAGCCTTCCCTTCCCTTCATTTTTTTTAAGGTGGTTAGATATAGTATTTTTTAAGAATTTGCCATTTATAGGCATTATCATCCTATCGCCGTCTTGATTGATCAGGCGATAGGCTCCGTTTGAGTAGACAGTTTCTACTACAAATGGTCCTTCCCACTTGGATTCGAATTTTTCTTTAGTCTTATGGGTGATGATCATCGGTCTTTTGGCAGTGAAGACTACGTCTCCTTCTTTAAAAGTTCTTCGTTTAACTTTCACGTTAAACACTCTTGAGATGCACATTTGATAAAACCTCAATTTGTTGTTGCTCGTTAAGAATGCAAACTTAGCCCTATATCTACGGGCTTAGCCTCGTGTTTTAAGCTGGCATAGCCTCGCGACTGGGATAGTATAACTTCGCGTTATACATGGGGGTTGGACTTGTGAGCTGATTTAGCCTTGCACACTGAGTTAGATTCATGTGCTGACTTAACTTTGCACACTAACTTAAATTCACATTTAATTGTGAGTATAACTTCGCACTCCATGTAGGCATAGCATTGTACTTGAGCTATTTTACACGAGGTTAGTCTCGCATCTTCATCTCTTTATGCGGGCTTAACCGTAAGGTTTACTGGATGCGGGTCCCAATCCCTATGTAGGCCTCATTTGATTGGTTATGATGAGTCTTCAATTTGATCACCTTCTTCTTTATCAGATATTATGCAAGGCTGTTGTTGTCCTGGTGCCTTCCGTTTCTTGAAGTTTATGCAAGGCTGAGAGTTAGCCTCACATTCTAAGTTCCTTACGCAAGGCTACAAGTTAGCTTCACATTTTGGCCATGAGCATAGTCTTGTGTTCATAAGACTTTACGTTGGCTTGGCATCAATTGTGTGCAGAGTTTGCTTTGTATTGTATACAAGGTTTATTGGTATGGGTCCCACCCCGTGTGGGCCACATTTGAATGGTCAATATAATTCAATTGACTGTCTTCTTCCTCTTTGAAGTTTATGCGAGGCTAAGAGTTAGCTTCGCATTTTGGATCTGCCTCACGCACTGTATCTGTTGCACGTTGGCTTTTATTTGCATAGTCTTGCATTGTTCTCAAGTGTTAGCCTCATGTTCTTTACGCTGCCTTCATACATATCTTTGTTTGGCTGGATGTGGGTCCCACCCCCTGCATGGAACATGTTTGGCTGCCCGTGAAGTTTGTCATGCGGCAATAGATTATTTTCTTCTTTGTAACAGATTATGTGAGGCTGAACCTTAGCCTCGCATTTCTATTCACTTTTGTACTCTGATGAGTTCTGTGTGCTGTCTTAATCTCGTGCACTGGTATAACCATGCACATTGGTTTAGTCTCGAGTTAGCCTTGCGTCTGGATGACTTTATGCTGGTTTAGTTCCGAGTTAGGTTCATACCTTAGATGATTTTTTTCTGGCTTAGCCTCCCATTGTGCACGAGCATAGTTTCGCGTTCTTACTTTGGGCTGTTTGATTTCATACTTTTACCTTCCAGTATAATAGGGTTAGCGAGAATTTTACTCTCTTTCTGTTGCCTTGTTGGTACTAGGCAACAAAAAATCGTACGTTTTTTTTCTGTTTTTTTTAAAAAAAAATTCTTTTCTTCTTTTTTTTTAGTTTTTTGAATTTTTTTGGTTTTTTTTATTTATGACAATTATTTTACTGTCGTTGCATTCGCGGACACCTTTTTCTATTCAGGTCTCAACTAGATCATATTTGTATTGATGAGTACTTGAATTTTATCTTTCAGATTATAGCAATCTTTAGTTGGGTGCTCAATATTTTGATGGTAGAGGCAGTACTTGGATCATCTGTTTTTCTAGCTTCCTATAGCCTCTGATTTTCAGGTAGCCTGAGCATCCTTTTTTTATTCAATGGGTAAAATAATGTGGCTGTTTGTTCATCTTTAAATACATATCTCCGTTGTGACCTAAAAGAATCTCGATTAGTCTGTGGTTTTTATTTGCAATAGGTCTGGTGGTCATTGCCTCATTTTCCTTAGGATGTAATGATTGTAGTTATGGCTGATTCATATCCATCCTCCTCTGTGCATGGTATTTATTGATATGTCAGATTATATCCTCCACTTGCTGTCCTTATTTGACTAGATCCTTCCAGATTTTGGACTCTACTACTTCCATTTTGACAATATTCTAGTCTGAAGATTGTGTCTGCAAGTCTCCACGAATGTTTTCTGTGACATGCCATGCAGATATCATACTGACATTTCTCTAAAACGCTCAATGAAACTTTTAACCGTCTTGTCTTATTTTTTCTTGTTTACTAGAAGAGAGTGGATGGATGCTTTGGTATCGTCTTCGAAGAAGCAGGCTAGAAACTCTTTTTCTACGTCAGACCAAGCATTGATAGTTCCTGGAAGCAGCTGCATAAACCAAGTGAATATAGGCCCTCGTAGAATACTTGCAAAAATCTTCGTCATCACTGAGTCATTGCCCATGAGATGGCTTATCTGTGAAAGAAAATAGTATATATGTTGGTTTGGAAATCCCTTCCCATCATATGACTCTAGCTTGAGAGGTTTATATTTTGCTGGAAACTGTGCGGAGTCTCACTCTATCGGGTAGGGTCTCGTAATCTCTGTCTCCTATATTCTTTTCGGTGCATTAATGCTTCTATTTTACTTTGAAGCTTCTCCAATTTTTCAGCATAAGGATCAACAAAATATTCCTCACTGCTTTTTCCCCCGGTATCTCGGTTGAATTCGGTCTCATCCTTCATGGCCTTATCAGAAGAGGAAGAACCCCCTGCTCTATTTTCTGTGTTTTTTTTAGTGTTCTCCAAGACCTTCACAATCATTGCTTTAAGGTCTTCGATGCTCCTTTGTTGCTCTTGGATGAGGTATTCTTGTGCCTCAATCTTTTGACTCATCTCGGCCGATCGTTCGGCCATATGAACCGTCCTTCTCCTAGTCCAAGAGGAAGCGTGTGATCGCAGTGTTGCTATGGCCGAGTGATCGCTGAGCTCCTCATATTCCTCAGCAAAACCCTCTGCTAGATTTTTGTAGTCACGGGGAGCTGTCACACATGTTTTGAGGCGTGTGTGATGATAGGCCTCCTCTTCTTCCATATCAGAGGCATACTCTTTGACGACTAGTTTCTTTCCCTTATTCACCATGTAGACGTGAAAATGGGCAAGTCTTGATTTGAGTTAGAGCCTTGCCTTTGCAGCCATCTTCTTTCTAGAATATTGGATTCCGGTGCTGACAACCAGTTAAATGCATATGGTCTTAGGGCTTAACAGCGATAGTGAGTCAAATCTTCCGCGATCAATTCGTCACAATAGCAAGACTGATGGAGTCATGCTACCCTTTTGTTTATTTGTGAAATATCTCTGCAAATCTGGAGTTTCTTCATGCGGTGCTGACATAACCATCTTTTGCGGGCAGGACTCGGTTCTTAAGCAAGATCTATTTGTCCAGACATATGGCTTCGAGAAATCGTGAAAGTTATTTTTGTCAACCCCAAGATTGGTTCTATGTCCAGCATTAGTTTTAAAATGCCTTGTACAAGAATGTTGGGTAGTCTTGTATTCTTCTGTGCTTACGTGAGGCTGACGCTTAACTTTTGCCTCGTGCGCTGGATGATCCCTCTATGTTGGATGAGCCTGGCATGCTAATCTAGTCTCGCATGCTGACTTAGACTTAGTTTGGTTTTCAAGTTTACTTGTGCCAAGCTAGCGAGGCTGAGAACCGCTAGGCTGAGATTCGCTAGGCTGAGAACCGCTAGACTGAGGTCCGCTAGGCTGAGGACCACTAACGGACCACTAGGCTCAGGACTGCTAGGCTAATTTTTTCCAAGTTGTCTTTTGCTAGGCTGATGACTGCTAGGCTGGACAGGCTGAGATCCGCTAGGCTGATATCCACTAGGCTCTAGGCTAATTTTTACTAAGTTGTCTTTTGTCAGGCTGACGACCGCTAGGCTGGCCAGACTGAGGTCAGCTGCGCTGAGCTCCACTAGGCTGAGAACCGCTAGGCAGAAGTCCGCTAGGTTCATAACCGCTAGGCTAATTTTTGCCAAGTTATTTTTTGCCAAGCTAATGACCGCTAGGCTGGCCAGGCTGAGATCCGCTAGGCTGAGAACTACTAGGCTGATTTTTGCTAAGTTATCTTTTGTCATGCTGAGATCCACTAGGCTGAGCTCCGCTAGGCTGAGAACGGCTAGGCTGAGATCCGCTAGGCTGATTTTGAGCCTGGCATGCAAAACGAGGTTTGAATGCCCTACGGCGGGCCCTCCAATTCCGGTTGCATATTCGGATATGTTTTTACGCTGCGATAGGTTCTCCTTTGGCGTCATACGCAGTGAGCTCCCTAAATATTGGAAGGGACATGGTTTGTTCTGATGGACCAGAGTTTAAAAATCAAGTGGCTGTTGATGAATCAATGCCTCCTTGTCATCCAAAACTATCAAGTCATTTTTTTGTTTAGGTGATGTTGAACGTTTTGCGCCGACCTCGACCTCGATCACCAACTTCTCCATCATTTCTCCAATTTTATTAACATCAGATTGGACCACCATCTCCTCTTCAGTACAAGAGATTTTTTCCACTGTGATCGCTAGTCTGTTTTTAAGAAAAACGTGGGATCTTTCCATTACCATTGAATTGAAAAAAATTACAGATTATCAAAATTTCTTTTTTTTCTTTGACAAAAATGAAAAGAAATACAAATAGACAGACAAAGAGGACTTATAAAACACGTCACTCTCTTTTTACAGAAGATCGTGAGATCGAGACAGTTATGAGGATCGGTCCTTTCCTCGATGACGATCTGACGTCGATGACTTGGAGGCAAGCTCATTCTTCTTCTCTTTCGTTCTTCAAGGAAACTCGAGCTTTTGTTTACGAGAGAGATCTGGCCAAAGGTCCTCTTTTTCTCTGCCAGTCCCAAGACTTCAAGACTCTCGCACATAACTTGAATTGCCCAAGGTCATTTTTGAGTTCTCTTGAGGGTTATTTATAGGCCTCCAAGTTGTTAAAAAGGTTTCCTTATAGATAGAATCAAGATCTCTTTGTAATCTTAATAAGATATTCAAATATGCTCTTGATTTGATTTGTTCTAGATTCATTGTATCGAGTCCTATTTCTGCACTCAAAATCAATTAAACACAAATTAGAATTTAATTAGAATTTGTAGAATAATCAAACTCAAACAGAATTAAATTAGAATCCTACACCTAAAAATCAATCAGAGTTTAATTAGAATTTGCAAAATTATCAAACTCAAATAGAAATTAATTTAGAATCCTGCACCCAAAAATCAATCAGAGTTTAATTAGAATTTGCAGAATTATCAAACTCAAATAGAAATTAATTTAGAATTATGTATCCAAAAGTTAATTTGATTCTAATTAAAATTTGGATAAGATTAGAAATTGCAAAATAGTTGGAGATAGAGCTAAAATATATTGTGTGCACGAGGCGGAGATTACTACGTGAAACGGGAGGCCAAGCGGGCGCCCAAGGCTGGCCAGCCGCTAGGCAAGCCTTGCGACTGCGAGGCTGGCTTCGGCCAATTCTGAATTTTTTTATTGGGATTTGGATTTTGATTTTGGACTTTGTATTTTGGATTTGGATTTGTGCGGGGATAATTTTTCTTGTTTTACATATCCTTGTAAAGTAGGATTTTCTTTATGCAATTTAGATGAATAAACATTAGCAGATTAAACTGGAGGGGCGACGACCATAATACCTGAGCTCCAGAGGTATTTTCTTTCTATTCTTGATGTTCTCCATAGGTAGGCTTATTTAATTGCTTTATTAGATAATTTTTATCGCTTTCTGGTATAGATATTTAATTGCTTTCTAGGAAAAATAAGATTTTATTGCTTTTTATGAATAAAATTAGAATCTTATTAACAAAGATTATACGTAACTAATTTAATTTAGTCCTAAGATATAGATGAAGTTAGGAATCAACCATGTATTAATTTTATTTGTCTTCTTTCTCAAATAAAATATAAAAAATGACATGATTTTTGTTTGAAAAGATGAAAATACAATAACTCATTGATTAATATTTTGATAGGTTATACTAAAATTAAATCTTTTGATAGTCTATACTTAGTTAAAGTTTGTAGTTGTTGGTTTTGATTTTATTCATAAATTTATCTATGGATTTAGTTTGCTTTTAGGAAAAGTAATATTTTTTATGAGTTATACTTGCACACTACTTGATAGTTCATATTTAGGGTACTTTAAGATTAAACTAAAAGATTACTTTTTATGATAGGAAGAAGATAATAGAAATAATATTTAATTATGAACTAGCAGATTCTATATCCTAGACTAATTAGAATAACTTAAAACTAATCTAGAATTCGTTAGTTAGCTCGCTAAAATAATAGTAAGAGTAAGATAGGAAAACACCTTAGATCTCTATGCAAATGACTTGTTTGCACTACAATTGATACTGTGTGCTTGTAGTAAAATTATCACATCAATAACTTCTCTTTATCGAGGGACCTAATCTAATTTTATCGATGGAGATAACTTCTCTTTGTTAAACATAGCTGATTTGGCCTTATCAAAAAAACAATTTATCTTCTTCTATAGAGCGAACTAGCTTTGTTGGCATAGTTGAATTTATATCATCAGTGGAGCTGGACTGGTTTCGCCGATAGAGTTAAATTTTCTTCACCGGCGGAGCTGATTTGGCTTCATCAGCAAGGCTAAAATTTGCCTCGTTGGTAGATTCGATCTGGCTTGATCAATGAAGCTAACTGCTTCTCAACACATTCGATTTTAGTAATGTTAGCTAGCTTTGTGCACATGGGTACTTTGCATTTTCTGTACTATCTACAAAGACACTTCAAAGTATCATTTCTCATAGCCTCCATAATCAGATTCAACTTATGTTGAGGATATCTAGTAGGTTATGCATCTAGTAAATGAATTCTATGTTGGACTACAGATAGACTTGTTCTCTTAATACATTCATGATCTAGACTATGGTTTAATTGTGCCCTCCTAACATAGCAATGAGTGCCTTCTCTTGAGCAACAATCAAGTGCGAAGAGATTATGATATAAAATGTTCCGAATTCATCCAAAAAGTGTACTTGAGATGACTCAAAAGGACTTCATCTCAAGATCATATAGACATTCAATGGAAGGGCGCAGATGAGCTCTAGGCTCATTACTAAATGGCTCAGAAGAAAGTTCTTAATGTGCATAAAGAACATAGTTGGAAGATTATTCGAACTCGATCAACTCATCTAATTGGTTGAAGAACTCATCCTCAACGTACTCACTGGGCAAACCTTGTATAACATTCACTTCTAGAGGCACATCAAATAGATCACTTGTTTGGCAACAAGATTGGAAATACTTAGGTTAACTGTCATGTTTCCGAAAGATAATTTCATTGACCCACTTTGATAATTAATTAATCTATTAAGCAGCCAAAAAGAGTTGATCTAAGAAAACCGGAATATGGTTATATGATTCACCATAGGTTGAGTCTCGTGAACAACGAAATCAACTAAAAAGATAAACTTTCCAATCTTAACCAGTCATCCTCAAACTCACGTATTGATTTTTCACCGATCTCCGCTAGCTGCAATATAATCTTGGTTGGTCTAAAGTCATTGAGAATCCTAATTACATGTACACTGAATATAAAAGTACATTTACACTAGCACCAAAGTCTATTAGGGCTTTATCTATCACCATATTTTCTGTAGTGCAAGAAATATTGAGACTTTTAGAAACCTTGTCCTTCACTAATGTTCTGAACCTTTTCCGAAAAAGAGAGATGTCAACCTTAATTTGCTTAAATATTTTGTCAACCTTAATTTGCTTAAATATTTTCAAATTACTCAACCTTAGGCACTAATATGGCACCTAGATGCACTAGATGTGAAAAGTCCTAGGCTAACTTAAGATGGCATATGCTGCTGAAAGGTTGCGGTTTTTGGGCCAACAAAGAATGAGAAAATTCCTATATTATATTGATTATGGGGTGTGCTCTTAAATGAATTTTAGATAATGTACAAATCAGATAGAAAAATAGGTATGAATACACACATACCTTATTCCAATGATGCAAACAAAAGAAAGTAAATATGATGCAATCCTAACTAGGCTATGATAATTAGTCTATCTTAAAATATATTTTCTAAAATCCATGATAGAAATCAAAGAAACATGAACAGTTTTGTAAGTATAGGACTCAACATAATTGTTGCCTGACAGTCAATACTATTAGGTGGCAGATAAACTTGAAACTTTGTAGTTCGGTCTTCTGTTGTATGCTCTTGTTACCTCTGGTAATATTTTATCATAGTTGGTCTTTCTGACTCTTAACCTACAAACTCAATGCACAAATAAATTAAAAAAACAAACATAGAGCGAGAAAACACTGTCCCTCCCCAATAATAATGCCAAAAAACTTGATGTGAATTTTTGTTGCAAGTGTATAGTGAAAAATGCAGCGCTTTACAAGTCTATCCCACTGGAGAAATTAGTTTCTCACCCTAAGAATTATCCAATAAATCGATGAAAGAAGAGGGAAGTGGTTTGTTGATGGTTTTTAACTAACTCTATGGAAAGTGATATCTAGGATTTTTGAATCAACTAAATAAATGATATGATTATGATCGACTTTTCCCTCTTAATCTATTTAATTAGCACATGATCACGTATTGCAATCAAATTGTGATCTTATTTTTAGATTAACCAATTTTCATTTCAAACCATAACTATCAAAATGGTCAAACTAAATATAAGCTATAAATAGAGACAAAATCAATAAATATAAAATTATTATTAGATTAAATCATTAGATGACTTAAATTTCACCCTCAAAACATATTTCTCAAGAATAGACCATCAAAGTATTCTAAGAAAAACTCTGTTGATTAAATGTACAACTCCAGACCTAATTATTCATTTAATCTAATTCATAAAATCTTGAGAAATATGCATTTTTATAGAGAATCATATCACAATGACCAATCTAAATAAATAGTTTTATTTTAAACCTAAATACATAAAAGAATTAGCTAGGCATTATATTATTCATCACACAATTATATATACGAAGAGAATTCATGAAAGTATAAAAAGATAATGAACAAATTTTTACAGAAAAACATCATGTTACAACACAACAGCAAAGAAGGAACATGAGCTCCCAAACACTGACTCCAATTTTTAAAATAAAGTGTGCTTTACAATCTTGGACTCTTAGGGTATTTATACATAATAGGGATAAAATTCATCCGATTCGTTACTCAAAAACAATTCTAATACAATATTAATTCATCTTGAAAAGTTTCATTTGAAAAATCCACATAGACACAGTCAGGTGATGGCATTGACTTGATACAAAAAAAAAAATAACTCCAAATCTATCTAAATTAACCCTAAAAATTTTTGACCTTGTTTGACTAATTTTGACTGTCAAGTAGCGGTGTTGACTGCTACCAGCAATCAAAACAACTATATTGATGCTCTTTTTTTAGTATAGGTTTATCCTCTGACATTTCTTTTCATCTGCAATTGAATCTTGATATTTGTTCAAGGTTACTCTATAAATTATAACCTTACTTGTGCTCTGTGTTTCAATACTATTTTTCTTTATACTTTACCAATTTTCTTTTCTTTTCAGTGCAAAATGTAGGTTTCTTAGGGAACACACTAAAATGTCTAAGTTCGTAGTACTTATTCATAGACACAAAATTAATAGCAGGGGCGAAAAAATATGCAAATATTAATACTTATCATTAGACTTGGTTAAAATATCAATACTTATCATTAGACTTGACCAAAATATAAATAATTATCATTAGATCTAGCCAAAACCAGTTCAAAACTGGGCACCGGACATCGACCCATTTTGACATCCCCATGCAATTACTACCAATGTGTATTTGTATATAATTTTAATGGTCGGACCAAAATCAATTCCGGTTGAGCATCTTACAAATGGACAATTTGGACATCCCTAAGTACCAACATCATGTATCTGGACAAATTTTAATATATTTTGAAGTGCCTATATGTAATTAGAAATTTTTAGTAGATGTCTAAAATGCTATGTTTTTAGGTTAGGGTAGCTATTCAAAAATCCAAAGGCCAGTTTCCCATTTTCGCCTTCATGATAGAAACAATGGGGGAATGAGTAAATTGAATCAAAGTCCAAAATTGTTTTTGATGGGAGAATCCTATTTGAGCACACTACTTTGCTTAGTGAACCCACTTTCTGAGTGAGAGATTAGTTCCAAAACGATTTTCATATAGTTGAGGGATTAGTCTCTATACTATTTAATATTGCTCAAAATTAATTCCCAACTAGGAGAAAATATAAGGTTATAAAAAAAATTGTCGAACTTATCAATCTGGGGTATTTACAGATTTGTCCCTTAAATCTTTATAAATTATAATTTAATCTTCCAAATCTTCATATTTATGATTTAGTCCCCCAAATTCTTTAAATTACTATAATTTAGTCCCTCAGTTTATATTTTGGCTCGATTTTTCCGTTTTACCCCTGATTTACTTCACTTTATTCCTCTTCCCTCTTCCCCATCTTTTCTTAGTTATTATTGGGTTCTCTTCTTCTTCTTCTCTTCTCTCTCTATTAACTTATTGGGTTTTCTTTCTATATTGAGACAAAATGTATTATTCTTCACTAAATGTATTAAACCTAGAATGACTTTATCTAATATAGAGAAGGAGAATCTAATAAATAAATTTATATTGAGACTTAAAGATTTAATATATTTAGTGAAGAATAATACATTTGGTTTCAATATAGAGAAGGAGAACTCAATAAATAAACAGTGAAAGAAGAGAAAAATAAAGAGGAACCCAATAAGAGCTAAGAAAAAAGGGAAAGAGAGAAGGAGAATAAAGTGAAGGAAATTATGAGTAAAACGGAAAAATCGGAGCAAACTATATACTGAGGGACTAAATTGTAGTAACTTAAAAGATTTGGGGGAACTAAATCTAAATATGAAGATTTGGGGGACTAAATTATAATTTATAAAGATGTAAGGGACAGATCTGTAAATAGCCCTATTAATTTTTTATAATTTATGGACTGAGAAAGTGGTGTGCTCAAATAGAATATAGCTTTTTTTGATGCCATGATAAGGAAACCCACGTTTTCCCGCTCGCTGGCTCCCCTCTATAAATACCCCGCCTCCTTTCTTTCTCTTTCAAATCTCCTCCAAATTCCAGTAACGAAGCGAGAAATTAGGAGCAGATCTGAGCGACTATTACAGGTAAATATCTCTTACTTAGAAATCCTAGAATCTCAATTTTCTTTTCCTTTTCTATAGTTTACAGGGGAGATCCATTTCTAGATGCTTCGAACTAGCATGCTAATTTGTAAATTCGAGTTGGAGTTTTAGGTTTATTTCTGCCTATTTTCCATTTTTTATGTTGAATTTCTCCTGATCGATGTATTTATTTTTTTTGTCTTTTAGATTCCTTACTGAATTTTTTGATTCTGCTTATAGATACTTTATTGGATCTAGCTTGTATTTCTTCTGCTATGTTAGTTGATTTTCTACCATTTTTCAGTTTTTTTTTTTTTTAATTTTTTTCCTTGTTTGCAAGGGAGCTCATATCTCTTAATCTATGAAGAACAGCCTGATCTATTTCATTTTTGATAATTTTTGCATTATTATTTAGTTATCCGCAAAAAAACTTTGGAATTTTTGGACTTAAATATGTGTGAAATTACTGAAAAGTAGGGAACGGTGAAGAAGAGCTTTCATTTTTCTCACATTTTCATATCATTTTGTGAAGCATTCATGCGACATCCCTCAATTTGTGAACTGAATCTATTATCCTTTTGTTCTTAGCTTTAATAAAAAATTTCATAGATTCTATGCATTTGATTGGTTTCCAATAAAAAAATTCTAAGCATTTGATTGAAAAGAATAATGACTCCAATTTCATAGATTCTGCTTATAGATACTTTATTGGATCTAGCTTGTATTTCTTCTGCTATGTTAGTTGATTTTCTACCATTTTTCAGTTTTTTTTTTTAAATTTTTTTCCTTGTTTGCAAGGGAGCTCATATCTCTTAATCTATGAAGAACAGCCTGATCTATTTCATTTTTGATAATTTTTGCATTATTATTTAGTTATCCGCAAAAAAACTTTTGAATTTTTGGCGTTAAATATGTGTGAAATTACTGAAAAGTAGGGAACGGTGAAGAACAGCTTTCATTTTTCTCACATTTTCATATCATTTTGTGAAGCATTCATGCGACATCCCTCAATTTGTGAACTGAATCTATTATCCTTTTGTTCTTAGCTTTAATAAAAAATTTCATAGATTCTATGCATTTGATTGGTTTCCAATAAAAAAATTCTAAGCATTTGATTGAAAAGAATAATGACTCCAATTTCATAGATTCTGCTTATAGATACTTTATTGGATCTAGCTTGTATTTCTTCTGCTATGTTAGTTGATTTTCTACCATTTTTCAGTTTTTTTTTTAAAATTTTTTTCCTTGTTTGCAAGGGAGCTCATATCTCTTAATCTATGAAGAACAGCCTGATCTATTTCATTTTTGATAATTTTTGCATTATTATTTAGTTATCCGCAAAAAACTTTGGAATTTTTGGACTTAAATATGTGTGAAATTACTGAAAAGTAGGGAACGGTGAAGAAGAGCTTTCATTTTTCTCTCATTTTCATATCATTTTGTGAAGCATTCATGCGACATCCCTCAATTTGTGAACTGGATCTATTATCCTTTTGTTCTTAGCTTTAATAAAAAATTTCATAGATTCTATGCATTTGATTGGTTTCCAATAAAAAAATTCTAAGCATTTGATTGAAAAGAATAATGACTCCAAATCATACCAGCATATTTCTTTGATATATACACGCAATCTTACAACTTTTTTTTTTTTACTGCTTTTAAAGTTCTAACATAGGTTTGTGAAATTGGGCGAGTTGAGCTTCAAACAAAGTGTGAGAATGTCAAATGTCAAAGTTTGTGTGCGATTTAGACCTCTATCCTCGAGGGAGAAAAAAGTCTGTGGTGAGGATGTATGCTTCAACCCTATAGATGCAGAGTCATTTGTATTCAAGGTTTGTTTCTCACTAAAAAAATTGCATTTTAGAGTCATTGTTCTGGTTATTTCAGACTATCTTATCAGTGAGGTTCTAATGCTGCCAGGATGAGAAGGGAGAAGATACAAAATTTTGTTTCGATAGGGTGTTCTATCATGATGCTCAACAAACAGATGTTTATGAATTTCTAGCTTTGCCCATAGTTGAAGGTTTGAACTGATATACTACTTTGCATTTCTTTGATAACTTTATGTA
The DNA here is from genome assembly GCA_036321105.1 of Dracaena cambodiana. Classification (NCBI taxonomy): domain Eukaryota; kingdom Viridiplantae; phylum Streptophyta; class Magnoliopsida; order Asparagales; family Asparagaceae; genus Dracaena; species Dracaena cambodiana. The sequence continues at coordinate 9,937,265 of JAYEPQ010000015.1, forward strand.
GCTTTATCTGATAATATGCTAATTGTTTTCATAAGCAGACACTGTGCATGCAATTAACGGGACCATCCTCACTTATGGACAGGTGAATCTGATAGTTCTGCTGAGATTGCCGCTATTTGGCATGCTGATAAGAGATATTACTGTACAGCATGTAGTTCAATATAATTATGCCTCTAATCGTGTCGGATTTTGAAGTTGATGCTTAGCCTTTTGACATCTTTTAAGCTTTAGTTGGCAAAAGAGAGTCAAAATGGTGCAGGTCTGCATATACGAAGTATATGAGTTATATCAATAAAAGGACGGATGGATAAGCAAATATCTGGCAAGTTATTCTACATAACTTTGAAATAATCAATTTCATACTGTATTCTTATATTTTGGAGGATGCAATGGACACATATTGGATTAAACAATTCAAACTTGGTGACGTTTCTTCTGTTCTTGACATGTGAACCTTCTTTTGAGGGAAATATGTGATCAACGAACTTGTACCAAGTGCCAAAATATGTACAGAAAGATATATAGGAATCTTGCTTGAACCATACATAATGGGCTAATTAATTCTGATTACATGTCTTCCACCTCCTATGATGCTGCGAATGATTTCAGATGAAAATATCTTGCTTGTTATGTGTGGCATTTGCCACCTAAATCGGTAATAAGTTCCATTGGTATCAGCATTCTTTGAAAATGACTACAATATTCTGTTGCTTAATCTGATCCTCACGTTTTCGAGTGCCTAGTCTCGTTTAACCTTGAATGAATTGGCACATTAATAAGCAAATGCTCCTAAGAGAAATTGCAGTTGCTAAATGTGGAAGGATTATATATCGATACATTAAAAAAAATGCATTTTCATGTTAATACGTAATACCCTTGAACTATTGTAATTATGAATGCTTTTTCAAATTTGTTGCAGACCGGGGCTGGGAAGACATACAGTTTGGAGGTCAAGTGATATATTCTTATTTCCTCTGTCAATTGATGAAAAAATTATGAATTATAGTTTACTGATTTTCTTTCCTATGTCTGGCACATTGCACTCATGTGGGACAGGGCCCTGGCGTCCTAGACTGTGATGAGCACAAGAAAGGGTTACTGCCTCGAGTTGTAGATGGACTTTTTGGAAGTCTAAAATCGTCTTCACATGTATCTGCATACACTGTTAAGCTGTCCATGGTAAACATGCTACCCGAGGTTTCTCATGCTCATTATTGTAGAACCCCTTTCTTATGTGCTGTTGATGTTCTCTTGATGTCTAGGTGGAGATCTATATGGAGAAGATAAGGTTTGTAAGTCCTGAGAATTCTAAATTGTTACAGAAGCTGCAGCACCAAAAAGTTGATACATTCATACTTGAAACATATGCTGCATAGTGGACTAGAGCTGACTAATTTAATTTGTTTCCCAGGGATCTTTTGGATGTATCAAAAGACAACCTGCAAATCAGAGAGGCTAAGGGCCAAGGAATTTATCTTTCTGGAGCAACAGAGGTGAGCCACAGCATCATGAGCAAGTCTTTGAAAACAAGTCAACCATCCGATTATCCTGAGTTTCAAACTTAAATGAGCCCTCACAGCAGTACTTCTGTACTTCATTTGCAGATATCAGTTTCGGATCCCACAGAAGCCCTGGAATGCATTTATGTAAGATATGTTGTTTATGTTTTGAATTCAGTGGGAAATTGTTATTATCCATCACCTAATTTATAACTATTTGTGCAGCGTGGAATTGCTAATAAAGCAGTTGGATCAACACGTATCCTTAGTTTTTTATTTCTTTTTTCTTTTCCCACTAATCTTCAAAGAAGTAAATGGTATTTTAAGTTCTTTTTATTTGTTTAATCAGCATATATTAGGTCACGTTCATCTTTTCTGAGGCCTTAATATAGACAGAAATGAACATGAAAAGTAGCAGAAGCCACTGCCTGTACACATTGTCAGTTCAACATGAATCTATAGCAGATGAGAGGTAAATGTTTAAGTTTGTTAGTTCTGAGACTCCAAAATTGCATATTACTTTAAACATATCATCAATTGGAATCCTGAATTAGATAATTATACTCGTAAGTGTGGGGTGATCCTTCATGCCAGATGGTTGGGTTCAGCTACATGTACACCCTCCATCCCTCCCTGTTAACAGCCACCGCTTCTTTATATTAACCACCAGTCGAGTTAACCACCAGCATATCTTTAGTTGAACTGTAAAACTAACAGGGGAAAAAAAAAAAAAATTAAGCTTCAACTCCACCATTATGATAGAGGAATGTTGTGGCGTGCAATATATATTCCACTAATTTTAAGAGCCATTGTGGAGTTAATCCAGTTTATATTATTATCGTAAGGACCTCTATATTTTGAATGACATTAGCAGGGTAAAATCTGGAAAGCTTATGCTTGTGGACTTAGCTGGTTCCGAGAAAGTTGAGAAAACTTGTGCTGAGGGTAAAGTCCTTGAAGAAGCAAAAACCATCAACAAGTCTCTCTCAGCTCTTGGGAATGTAATTAATGCACTGACTAATGGTAAAGAAAATGCATCTTTTCAAGTGCTTTGATTCATAGCATAAAAAATGATGAAGCAGTCCTCAACTTATGTCTTCAGGTAAAAGAAATCATATACCATACCGTAGCTCTAAACTCACTCGCATTCTTGAAGATGCACTGGTCAGTACAGCATTCGTTCAGATTCACCAGATTTGCAATTTTGCTCACAGGAATTGCTGTTTGCTACAGGGTGGGAATTCCAGAACAGCATTGCTTTGCTGCTGCTCTCCTTGCTCCTCAAATGCATTAGAGAGCATGTCTACACTCCGTTTTGGCACTAGGCATGTCTATGTTACAACTTAGAGGCATCTAAATCTGCTTTCATGCTTCAAATAACAAAATCAACTATTTCTGATATTTTTGCAGGGCAAAGCTAATAAAGCCACAAAGGCACGAACATGATGAAATACTGGGGGAGGTATAGGATGGATTATAATGGGCTTTTTTCTTTGAGATTGGTCTGTTGTTTTTTATTCCTCGGGCATTTTTTTCTTAACCATTTTCAACTGTTGTAACCCTGTAGGAAGAAGACCTGCCTGATACTGATCTTAGCGTGACTCCAGACACTGAACTTAGTATGTCTCCGGAAACTATCCCTCTGTTAGAAATACAGCAGGTTTGGTTAGATTCATCTTGGAATCATTAAATAGAGTACCTTATATGAACATTCGTCATTGATAGAAAAGCTATAAGACATTGTTACGTACCTATTTCAGGTTATTCTTGATCCTGTCTCTTTGCATCAGACTTTGAAAGAACTTGGCAATGAGGTGTCAAAGCTACAACTTTTTTTTTTTTGTGAAAAATGTCAAAGCTAATACTTACGAGCAATTACCTTTCTTTTGGCTCTAAAATTGTACTTGTTTATACTTGCATGTATGTTTACTGTTTTATTGCAGATAAAAAGGACAAATGAAGATCTTGGAGCCATACTTCAAGCTCAAAGAACCATACTTGAGACTGGAAGAGCGACTGTTCAGTGGCTTCAGATTGTGAATTCTGCAGCTTTCTTAGTTTGCCTGTTTTGGATTTTCAGCATAGCTAAACTAGTTCAGTTATGCTGAAATACTTGCTGAATATTTTGTAAAGGGCATCCACAAAAAAAATGTTTGGATGAAAAGCATTGTGTAATGTACTTCAGCAGAGAATATGAAGTCTGTTGATATTTCATTAATGGCAAATTGTAAGACAGACACCAGTCATTCTGAGTATTTTACATTGTACAGACTTTTTCATCTTTATGTGGCATTTTGTTGACTTTGATCTTCATGGACTTTTTGAGTATTCAGGTTAGCTAGCAGAATCCATGAGATGTTGCTTCTTGATCTTGATGGAATGTTCCACAGCTTTTTACTGTACAGGTTTAGCATGTATTTGTTGCAGATAAATTGATAAATAAATATTGCTGATGTAACTAGCTAATGCATGAAATGTAGGAAAGTACGATGTAAAATATATGAATTATTGCCCATTGCAATTGTGATGTGTAGGATTTATCTTGCTACATACTGAGTAATGCAGGTATTTGAAGCTTTATTAAGTGTTCATAAATCTACTCCTAGTCCTATTAATTGATTCATTTTCCTATTTAGTTAATGGATTTAATAAACTCGAAACCAAAGTTTGTTTGATCTGAAATTTTGTGCTATATATAAAATGATAATCATAGGTGGCCTAAGAGTTCAGATTAATTGGCCGAAATTTAAGACTCTCATAATATTGTTTCAAAAAAAAAAAAAAAAAAAATCAGCCCAAGCTCAAAAATAGGAGGCCCATTAAGTGGATACTTTGCAAAAATGTTCATCCTCAAATAATCCATGTGAAAATTAGTATCTACTTTGGGCAATTAGTTACTCAATTTTTGTTCTTTTCTTATTGTATTCATATTTTTTCTCTACCTTTTCCTTATTTTTTTTTTCATCTAAATGTCTTATTTATGTTGTGCCAATCTAACACGAATTCTTATTTGATTTACTTAATACTTAAATACAATATTTAATTATTAATTTAATTGAGTTTGTTTTCCATTCATATTGACAATGTTGTATCGAACAAACATAATTCGATCGTAGATAAGTAGATCTGTTTATTCCGACCCCTAATTGGTTCTAGTCTGAGCATGACTTCAAATATCATAAGCTTATATATGACATTTTGAAAATTACTATTTGAAACTCACTAGAACTCTATCTCTTATGAATCAAGACTTCCTTCTTAGCACATATTAGGAAACCTCAAAAGTTTCAAATTTCTCATGATAGTAAATTTTACCAACTTAATATTCTATAAATATCCTTTTTATCCATGAGAAAAAGATCGAAAATTATTTCATTGCGAGCCTGTCATCAAAGAGAAGAGAGATTGCTCTTCGAAAGATTTTGTATCTTTTATTAGCATAAAGACCCCTCTCATTCTGTCAAAGCTCATCTGAGGATGTAGATTTGGAAATTTCCATGTTAAACCTCATTATATTTGTGTATATTTTTACTATTCTCCGGATTATTTGCCAATGGTTCTACTGCTGATTGTGATTTTACTTATTGCATCCTAATTCAAGTCTTGCTCGAATTCAAATCCTTGTTTGGTTCTAGAATTGATCCACTTGTTTAATTTGACAATTTTTCGAATCAAAATTGGCATTGTTTATGGGAAATGCAACTGAGCCATAGCTGTAACTTGTTCAAACACTCGGCCGAATCAATGCTAATTAATACCTTCCTAGGGTATGAGCCCAATGGGGCAAACAATCAGGTGGATCATAATGTCCTATGACCTGTCCTGAATTGCAAGAGCTTATTGCCAATTCACTACTTAGATCACAGCACTTACTCAAGTCCCGATAATCAACCGATAGAGGCTGACTAGCCTGCATCTCTACCTCCTTGAATCTCCCCTACAAGGACTATTATGGGCTTGGATGAATCACCCAACGCTAATCATTTTAGGTTAAATTCAAAAAGATGACTCAAGGACAGTGACCACGAGTCCACTTCTATCTTGAGGAGAAAGAGAATTGCTCCACCATCATACTTGGATACTAAATTTAAAGAAAATGACCCTTTTTCCTATTTGATCCTTGAAAAGGATCAAAGTTCAAAATCTCAAATCTTAGAAAGTATGAGGGGACCATCGATCCTCATGAGTATATCGCTAATTATCAATTGGCCATACATCTCCAAGAAGCATCTAATAAGGTCACGTTTTTGGGTTTTGCCATAACCCTTGAAGAAGGGCTAGAAAATGGTATAACCAACTGCCATCTGGGTCCATAACTTCTTTTCGCTATTGTGCCACCTAAAAGAATAGGACATGGCGAGTAGAATAGCTAGAAGAACTTGATGTCTCTCTTAAGTATCGAAACAAAGACCAAATAAATAATTGAGAAATTACCTCAAGCAATTAATTGGGATTAGACTCAAGACGAAAGATTACTCACTCGTCTAACATTGCTCTTGTAGCATTGATGAATGGCATCTAGCACAAAGGAGTTCGAAAATCTATCCTTAAAAAGAAGTCCAGTTTTTTCGGTGAGTTGCTTGAAAGATATGTTAAGTACATCACTATGGAGGACTAAGAGTTGTTGTTCAAGAACCCATCCCTAGCTAAAATCCAAAGGATGTCCCAAGCGAAAATCCAAAAGATGTCCCAAGCTAAAATCCAAAAGAGGAGAAGCAAGACAAGTCACAAAAAAAATGGAGTTCGCCAATGTATCAACCTGATACAAATGCAAAAAAAAAAAAAAAAACAATTCACTTTTCTAAGTACATCGCGACCCAGATCCCCAATCAATCAAAAAGAAGGGCTGCTCTAAGATCACAATGAAATTGTAAACATCTTTGATCTCTGTAGGACAACCTGTTTGTACTATAATTAACATTGTGCACTTACAGTAGTTTGATTCACTTCAGTTGTTAGCCTAGAATAACGATCAAAGCTATGAGCGAGCATTTATTACCTAGATAGAAAGATGAATGAGACTGAACATGGGTATAATCCCCTTGAAAAAGTGTTCGGCTTTAATTTTCAAAGTTCAAAAAATGAGACGTTACTTTGTAGGGCAAACAACCTCATCATTTCGAAGGTCAACCATTTGTGGATCCTATGATACGACCATGTTCATTAAATTCAAGATTGGCTAAATAGGCACTTCTGCTCTAGCAATATAATATGAAGTTTGTCTCTCATAAGTAATAAAAGGACAAGTCATAGCTAACTTCTTGGCGATCATCCAACCCCTGAAAACTTCAAGCTATATGAAATCATCCCGGATGAAACAACTACAACTAACACAACTTTAGAAAATAGAGTGAAGCAATTATTTTTCCACGATGCCACAAGAATGGGTTCAAATAGCAATGTAAATGCAGGAGCGGGGGTAGTCCTCACCTAAGCAGAAAATTATGTATTATTCTATGCTTATTCGCTAACCGAGCCATGTTGATTGATTGAACATAATTCTCACATCATCAGACATCAAATAGCTAAAGAAATGGGGGTAAAATATTTAGAAGGTTATGGTAATTCAAAGTTAATTATAAATAAGGTTAAAGTTACATATGAAATAAGGAACAAATATTTGGTTTCTTACCTCCAAGCAGTCGTAACATTGGCCAAAATATTTAAAGGGTACCAAGAAAGGACAACATCCATGCTAACGCATTGGCTTCTTTAGCTGCCACTTTGGCATTACCGGCCAAACTAGGGTAAAAAATCATTATAACTAGCCGAAGTTTGTATTACCCTAGGCATGCCTTATAAATCAACTAGACAAGCAAATAAAATCAAGAGGATAAAGAATTAATACATGAAGTCTCGACTAGAATGGAACTTCGAGACTGGTAATTCTTGTTTATTGACTTTGTGTTATATGGCATTCTCTCGAATAACCCAAAAGAAGCAACATCTATTAGAAGAAAGGTAGATTGATTCTTCCCTAATACAGTAGCTCATATATTTTATTGTAAATCCTATGATGGAGTTCTACTTTATTGTTTATCTTGAATGGAAGCACAAATTGCACTTCAAGAAGCACTCGGTGGTATATATGGTGCCCACCAACCAAGGAGAAAACTCTGGGACCAACTAAGAAGGATGAGATACTATTGCCTAATGGTATCAAATGCTATTGTTTATGCGTGATGCTGTTATGCTTGTCAAATCCATGCAGATTTCATGCATCAAGCACCAACACTCTGCAGATGTTTCGTGATCCTTTGGTGTAGCATGACCAATCACTCCGCTCTCTTCAAAAGGTCATTAGTATATTTTGGCAATTTCTTCTCTAAGTGGATGGAAGCAATCACATTGAAAGAAGCCAAAGCATCAGATATTATAAAAATTATTAAAAATCATGTCATTTCTAGACTGGGAGCACCTCGAAAAATCATTCATGATAATTGAACATAATTCATTAGCCAAACATTCTACAAATTAATGTGATAAATTTAAAGTAAAAAATGTAGATTCGACTGCTTACAATCTGCCGCTAATGATTCAGCTAAAGCCTTCAACGAAACTATGATAGTCAAGAAAAATAAGCGCGATTGACATGAAAAGTGGTGAATGTTTCTGGACTTACTATACTATAATGCAGGCTCCAGCCAATAATATGCTATTCTCTTTGGTGTATGAATGTGAAGCCGTTTTACCTTGGAAGTCCAAATATCGTTGCATCAAACAGCCTATGCTCTGAAGATGACTACACAATAACAAAATCTGCCTTCGAGAATTGGAAGTGCTTGATGGAAAGATGCTTCATGCTCAACAATATATTGAACTCTATCATTCAGGAATTTCTAATGTCTTCAACAAGAAAGTGAAAGACAGAGTGTTTAAACAAGACGATTTCAGACCTGATAGTGCGGCACCCTATGATTATTACACACAAATCTAAGGGTAACTTCCAACCGAAAGGGAAAAGACCTTTTTTAAATAGATACGGTCTGTTCTAATGGATCTCATCACCTTGCTAAGCTGGATGGTGAAATTTTGATGGCATCATGACATTTTTAAAGAACTATTACTCTTAAAACTCCTAAGTTGGGATAGACAGGAATTTGTTAATTAATCAAAGCTGATCACTTTCCATGAATAAGTGACTAACAAGACTATAACAAATATTGTCACTTCGAAATCACCGAAAAAATCGCGAGAAACAAATAAAATTGAATCAAAGATCTCTACGGTTGAATATAGAGAAATTTTTTGGTATTTATCTAGGGGTTTGCTAAAAATCCCATGGTATTCAATAAGAGCATTATATTAAGAAAATCAATTTAATCAAACTATCAAACATTGTTGAAAATAATCTATTATGTTGCATTATTAAACCTAACAGAAAACCAACATTACTTAACAGTCGAAAATAACTCAATGCATCGTAACAATTCATTTTTATGTTATTTTACATTAAGTTACGTTAAATTACGTTATTTATAATAATTTTTAAATAGTTTTTATAATTATTTCAATTATTTATTTTAATTGTTAGCGAATTGCTATAGTTTTTTCGCTTGACGGCTTGTTGTTTATTTATTTGATTACTTATGGTATTGTTGGTTTGTACATCCTTATTTGCTTGTTATAATTCCTTTTCAATAACTGAATTTTTTTGTTATAATTCCTTTTCAATTACTGAAATTTTTTACTTGCTGATTAAATTGAATTATCAGCTAATAAAAAATAAACAATTAAAAATAACAAAAATTTAGCATTAAAAAATATAAATTACAATATTGATAATAATTAAAAATAAATTTGAAATATTATTTTCTCATTTAGATGATGACTGAAATTATGAGTGTGAATGTAATTTAATTTATGAAGATAAATATGAGATTACTGTTAAACTTGTTAGAAATTTAGAATTAATATTGGGATATAATTTTTTATATTTTTTAGAATTTTTAATTAAAATTTCAATTTATAAAATTTATTTTATATAGTTTTATATTTATTTTTAATTAAATAAATAGAGACAAAACTTTATTTATTTTTATAGTTTTATAAGGTATGTCATGCGATACGCTACATGCTATATAATCTAATAGAGACAAAACGTTACGTTGTAGTTATCATTATTTTAAATATTGCTATAAAATAGACTTGTACATGTTCAAATTGCAACTAAGTATTGTATCCAAACTTTCTTTAGGTACCATGTTAACAATACACCTTTTGTCATAAATGCACAAAACCGTTTATTCCTAAAAAAAAGAGAAGAGGACAAGTTATATTAAAATCATACCTTGGGCTTTCCACGTCAAGACACAAAGTTATTTCCTCAAAGATATAACTGTCTCAAGCCTATTAAGTTCAACATTAAATCTCTGATTGAGCCCTGCCTGTACCATTGAGTATAACCAATTGAACCTCTGATAATACAAAGAAAGAAATCAATTTATCAAATTATACATTTGGCAACATTCAAACTTAGTCATAAGTTCTAATAAGTTCTACGTAAACTTCCAGTAATTAGAGTCCAGTATAGTTCTGGATGCCCTAGGACACAAAATAATCAAAATGTAAGGTGACACAAGTTTCTGCCGCATACCTATATTATTTATGTCAAGTTTAACACAAAATCTCTGGCAAAGAAATTGACAAGTTACACAATAAACCTCTATCAAAGAACAAACAATTTTTCTAATTGTATGATAGCAAGAAAGAACTCTAAACTCAAAAACATATCTAAATCTAAAGAACCAACTTTACAAATAAGAAAGCCATAACGAAATAATACCACATTAATGTTCACAAAAAAAGGAGCAATAGATGATAACAAAGATAAAAAGTGGGAGAGTACAAGATTCATAACATACCATGAGCCAAATAGTATAAATCATGGTTGCTGCTTGAAAGTGTAAAAATGATCTTTGAAAAGCTTCTTGTTCACCTCATTTTCAAGCAAAGCTTTGGCAATGGCGAACATCTCGAGGTTTAGGGGATTTCAAGGGAGTTGATTCAGTTGGTCTTGAAGAGCACCCTCCTCCTCTAACACCTTTTGAACAGATTCATTCATCAAGTTCAGACGTACAACCACCTCTTGTCGGTTGGCTTTCACTATGCTCAACCAAGTCTCCTGGTCTTGAATTTCCTTCAAGAGTTCCTCCAAGGCCCGGCGTGAATCTGCTATCCTGTGGTTGTGGGTAGTGACCTCCAAATCTTTAATCCTCACGTCCTGGCCGGCTTGCTATTGCGCCTTGCAAACATTCTCCAGGGATTGCGAGACCAATATCTTACGTTTCAGTATCCTTGTCCTCTGCAGTTGGAATTCATCTTGGAGGCACTGTATGCTGACCTCAACCAAGGGTTTTATTGGATCGCCATTGCAAACTCCTCCACATGCCTACTAAATGTGTGAAAGCTTTCACGTACCTCTTGAAGAAAGCAACGTCATCGTGACCTAGGACATAGCATAAGCTCTTGCTAAGGTATCTTTGAGAGGCTCCAGTGGAATCATGCTATCCCTTGGGCCCTCCTCGACACAGTCCTGGATAGTGTCATAAAAAATCGAGGTGACTCGTTGGAGATAATTTTGACTAGCCCAACCCTTAAAATGGATAAGGAAGAGGATGCAAGAAGCTCAGAAGTTAGAGAAGTAGAAATCGCAGCAAAGGCAGGCAAATCTCAGATGCTGGAAGTTGGCGGAGGCTCCACAGTGTTATGACTAGAATTCGCTTGGGGTGCAGAAGAAGATTCCGAGCTCTTAAGCGGAGGAATAGCCAGGAACAGCTAATTGTTATGTCGAGCTTGAAACTATTGCCTGTAAGGCTTGAGGCACTTCTGACCCTATAGACAAAAAGATAAAGCAAATATAAAATAAATTGTCATTCTATATTTTAAAAAGTAGACACTGGCATATACCCTCGTGAGGGCGGAAAGCTATGAACACATACAAAAGCCAACGACAGATATACCAAAAGCGCGAGTGTGGTCAAGTTTTTCCAAAACTTGGTAACCTCACTAGCATTTGTCACCAGTGATGAGAGAAGAGGTGCAAATTCGGAAAAGGCTTTGAGCTTTGTGTAACCAACGTCGAACAAATATAGAATTTCCGCATAATGGCTGTAGATATGGAAGAGACAGTAAGCTGAGGCACTCAAAAGAAGAGTGATACATGTAGCTCTCATGGCGGTATATATATCAATAAGTCTCTCAACTACCGGAGCAGGTTCTTCTTCTAATTGGGCGTCCATAGGGATGGTATGATCCTCATCACGACCACTGTAATCCACCAACACCATTTCCCCTTCATCGGCAATGGACTAAAAGACCTCAAGGATAATGGTTAATTATTCCTTCCGTAACATCCAAAGTGGGTATGGAGTCTTCATGTAATCTTGAAGCTTCAAGATGAGTAGGCAGTTCCTCTGGTGTATCCGAGATGACCATAGCCTCTTCTAGGATAACCCTTAAAATGGGAGATGGGGGGAGGAAGTTTAAGACCTGGTAAGTCTCCACCTGCTTCAAAGTTAACAGCGACATGTTGGACTTGATCTTGAGGCTTGACAAGTCTACTTAACACATCAGTGGCAAACTGTTCCGCTTCCATCTAAATACCTGCTATGATATGTGAATCTTGACTGCTGGGTGCAGAAATGACAGTCCCATGAAGATTGGCACTAGTGGAACGGGCGACAGTCAAATCTAAGAGGGTTATTGTCTTTGCTCTAACTGCAAGGTTGGTGCTAGTGGCCTCTATAAATGCTTCTCCAGTGATGATTTGAGCCTGAGTCATAGGCACACTGAACCTCTGGGTTTGATTAGCCATCTCTGATCCTATCGTCATTGGAAGAGAAGCCACCCGTTGCGTCGTCAGTTAAGCTTGTTCAACTAGACGTTTCCTTTTGGGCAATGGTGGAAGAGGAGATACATTAGCCGCTACAACTGGAGATTCACTATCTACCAAAGTCGAGGTCATCTTCTTCTTACATCAAGTCATCAATGGTGCATTTGGCTCTTCTTCTCTTATCTCCACCTTTTCTGGTTCCCTGATGGGGTTACTAGTAGCCTCATCCTATCTTCTTCATCATCTCTCTCACCATTGAGAGTGTTAGCTCTTCTTCTTCGCCTCCGAGTAGCATGCTCACTTGGCAAATGTTTTTTAAAGCCGATGACGTAAGAGGGCTCATCGGTCGCCACTATCTTCATGAAACGGTCAATGATGAGGGATAATCCTGAAGAATTGAGTTCAAACTTTGGTCCGGTAGTAGTTTTTCCACAATATCATCTGCAAAAGGCCAGAGTCCTCTGGATGTTAGGGCATTTCACTAGTAAATGGAAAGTGGCCCCGTGCAACCGATCAGAAAGTGTCTCTAGACTGTTGCTTTACCAACCAAATTACAAGAACATTTAAGTTGGTTATTTGGACTTCCCACATACAGTTGATCATATCCAAATTACCTAGTGAATCTACCTAGTAAATAGGGCACTAACTTGCAATTGTTGTCATCTGTATAATAGGTGGGAAGGATGAATGTTCTCAGGCCACCAGGACATACCGGAGGATAGTTCTGAGCGAGCTACATCGATATCATTTAACACATCTCCATAATTTGTTCTTTCTATGGTAGGGAAACAACTGAAGAATGTTTAATCATATATCTGTTAATGGTTTTATTAGTATCCAGATGCTCCCACATCATATCCTCATATCTATAGCAGCGGAAGGGTGATGTCGCGATAGGAAGAAAATAAAATCAAGTTGTTCCAATGGGTGGTGAACCATTCCATTAAGCAAGCCAACCATTTTATTAAGAAGTGTATACATCATACTATAGCTAGGAGTAGACTCAAGGGATGTCGGCTGGTTAGAAGGATAACTGGATTATAAGGACCATGATGAAGATAGCTTCCAAGAAAGGAGATGGCACCATGAATCTTTTTAACCAAAGAGCTACATGTTGGAGTTCATATATGAGTATAGTCCTATGTCAGAGGGAACATGAAATGTTCATTGGTTTAAATGCAAAGGTAGGGCCTCTACGTATCAGGTTAAGATTTTGGATCAGATTAGTTTTCGACTTTGTGTTTAGAGCTTATTATACTCATGGGAGCCCGACGTTTTTCCCTAACAACTAGTATCAGAGTCTAACTTGTGGCCCAAGGAGAGTGAAGCCAGTGTGAAGCTGAAGTGGTGGGGTCTGAATTTAGATCTAGTTTGATACAGTCTTCCATATGGATGTGTTTATGTGAGTATAGTCTCACATCGCATAAAATAGGAAAAATTTATGGGTTTAAATAAAAAATTGGGCCTCTACTTATCAACTTAAGTTTTTGAATCGTTTTGATTCTTGATTTTGTATTTAGAGCCCATCATGCTCCCAAGGGGCCGACAACTCTCCCCAACACTACATACGAGGCTAGAGCAACACCAGGCTTTATGTTGCATTTTGCCCACCAATGAAGCTGAGGAACACTGTCCTAGAAGTGGAACCCTCCATATCTTTGCTTAACAGATAATCTTTAGCCTTATACTTGGCCATCCTTTTCTCTATCTCTATTAATTCAATTACACCCTTACCGTCCAAATTGGTGAAAAAGTAATCTGCCTATTTCTCGTGCTAAATGTAATGACCCTTGACATCAATGATGTCGTCACATATGTGGAAGTGGCACCTTAATTCCCATAGTGTCAAGTAGACAGAAGGATCATTGGTCTTCACAATATGAAGCTCCTCCTTAGTCATGAAGTACTCTAATTCATATGTAACTCCAAGACCTTCCACATCTCTTGGAGCGCTATTCCTAACTTACCCCTCGGCGTAAAGAAGGTGTCGATGAATTGGCAATACAACTCCATGATAGCAGAGAATTGGGCGATGTTTATAGGTGTCTTGTATTTTGTGGCCTTGAAGGCTATGTATAAGCCATTCTCAATCAAATGGTCATGGTAATTTTTCAAGATGAAACCAGTCAAAAGGGCCCACCAATCTCTCTTGCCAGAGTGAATCCAACTTGGGGTCCGGGAGTTCTCTATGGCGTAATCATGAGCAACCCTGGCAAAAGGTTCATAAAAGTTCATGTCATAGTGATCAAGCAAGTCGCTCACTGTCAGACTTGGTAGAAGACCAACCACATGTGTAGGAGGAACGTCTTGAGTGAATCTTATCTTGGTGAATCGACCAACAGTTAAAGAGTCTTGTTATGGGGTCAAGTGCCAAACCATGTCTGCTTCTCTCTATTATCCAAAAGCATAGTTTTAGTCGAATGATAGGACCATTCAGGTGATGGAAAATATGTAGTGAAGCGCCAACCGATTACCTCTAAATATCTACCACCAATGATCTATAGGTATTGCTACATGATTGGATAGACTAAAAGAGAAGTGTATGAACATATATGGATTGTTTCTGATTGGTGAGCCATAGACCATATAGCTTCAGAATGTCACAGAAAAATGAAATCAGTGGGACACGATAGTAGAATAAGTGCTCAGGTACTGTCAAAATACACCAGATTAATACAACTATCGGTTTAGCAACAGTAATCACAATAGAAGTCTACCAAATAAATTGTTAGTCACTATGAAGATTATGGAGGAATCGTGTTTGCAAGAATGTAGCAAGGTCACCCAATCGTTATGATTGTTCTACACTATGTATGTTGTGACTCGTGCACAGTCCATCTATTAACTATTGTTTTATCCATCTTTTCTCCATTATAATCATACCATGTGCATTCATTATCTTTTATAAATTTATCTTAAATTGCTACTTTTCTCGTAATTGTTTCCTCGTTCAAAACTCTTATGGAAACTTGAATTTTTCTAATCCCTAATTACTAACTAGCATCTTTTACAATTTTGAGATCTAACCCATGGCGTGGCAATAGTGAGATATAACATATGCTAACAACTATTGCAACTTGATTTAGAATCTCTATAAATGAATCCTGCTAAGTATTCATTAATTATCTAAGACAACGGATGACATGACAGACCATTAGAACACAACCATTTATGATCTAGATCTTCCTCCATGATTGTCATCTTAACTTCATTTTTGAATTAGATTACGAGAATGGAAAAGTTTGTAAGGTGGGTAGAACATAATGATCCTAATGAATTATATTTTCTTTATCGGTTACTCTATATCAACCATATCAATCTATGGCTCGAACACCGATACTGGTTTGACAACGAATGAATTAGACTTTTCTCATAAATTGATACATACTTTTGGACTCTGACCGGGACGATACAAGATATAATACTTGTATCATCTTATCATATCATACTTAATTAACGCCACTGTCCTTCCATCTTACTTTCTGCTAAGACCCAATCGTGCCCATATACTCATGATTGTGAAGACCATTATTCTATCACACCTCCTTCTTTGAATTTGAGGACAAAATTCTTTATAAGGTGGATAAAATTTAACGACCTGCCTTTTTTTCTCCTTAATTTCATTTTTCTCTAATAAAAATTTCAACTCATGATATGATTATTTGATTTGGTCAAAATATACCAATGACACTCTCGCAATATACAAGAAGGAGTGGTTGGGAGAGTACCCCCTTCCATACCTCCTTTTGACATCCCCACTCCTCACCCTACTTGAGTATCTATACACTCAACCTCCTCTTCTCTTCATTTTCAACACCCTCTCTGTTCTCCTCTCTTCTGCATTTTCTTCTTCTTCTTCTTCTTCTTCATCATCATCTTCTTTCTCTGCTAGAGTTTTAACAGCACCAAGCTCAAATTAGGCTCCAACCAAACCTTAGCAAAACACCGTTAGGACTCCTCTTCGAACTCAAGGCAAGAAATCACGTCTCTCTCTCTCTCTCTCTCTCTCTCTCTCTCTCTATATATATATATATATATATATATATATATATATATATATATATATATTGCTAGAAATCACGTACTCAATTATATTTAGCAAGAAAATACATATATACATATTTCATTAATTCATTTGCAATAAATCACCCTTTAATTATATAAAGAATGTGATTATATGAAAAGTAATTTTTATTAAGAAACTCTTCTTATAAGTTTGTACAACATGAAGAACAATACTCGGGACTCCCAATCTCTGAGTTATTTGTCTCTATGAAGAGATCTAGTTGTTAGCTCAGTTAATCTCAGTATGACGGACATAACTTTTGGCTCGCCACTCTAAATAAGTCTATTCGTATTTTAATTATTTTAGAACTCAATTTTCTATAATTTTCCTTCATACCACCCTCACCTATTTTAACTCTAGCTTAGCCAAAATCCGAGTAGAAATCGATTTGTTGCACTATAGCTCTATGCTGTCACTTGCACACCCTTGCAGTATTTCCATCATAACTTTTGTTATAGGAGTCTAAATGATTTCATCCTTTTTGGGATTATATTAAAATTCAATTCCCTATAATTCCTGGGTAGAAGTTGAAGTGAACACAGCAAGCACTGAGTTACCTATAATACACTCTCTCAGTATTCTAGCCATAACTCCCTCTACACAGCTCCAATGAAGCTCAATTTAGTCTCATTAGAAAGATAATTCAATTATCTATGATTTCATATATTATTTGCCTCCTAACTTAGCCTCTAACAACTTCGAGATCGAGTTTGAAGTCAGCACTTGTGCAGCTGCAGATCTGCTGTTATATGGATGCACTTTCAGTTTTTTTATCATAACATTTTATTTAGAATTCCAAATAAGCTGATTTTGATCTCATTGGAAAGAGAATTTAATTCCCTTCAATTTTCATATTACATGACC
Organism: Dracaena cambodiana; assembly: GCA_036321105.1. Lineage (NCBI taxonomy): Eukaryota > Viridiplantae > Streptophyta > Magnoliopsida > Asparagales > Asparagaceae > Dracaena > Dracaena cambodiana. The sequence continues at coordinate 9,954,528 of JAYEPQ010000015.1, forward strand.
TCTAATTCTATCTCTAACCATGAAAAAAACTCTCAAAGTCAACCTTACGCACAGAGCTTAGCTCTGCCTGACACTTAACTCCACCAAAATATGTTAGCTCCATCAGAACACACTTAGCTCCACCATATCACACTTTGCGCAGCCAAAAAATTTTAGTTCCACCAAAAGATGCTTAGTTCTACCAGAACATGCTTAACTCTGCCTGAATACACTTAACCCCGCCAAAATTATGGGGCGCTGCTATTTGTGGGTATGGTTTAGCCTTACTGAAACATTCATAACTTTTGATTTACAATTCTGATTGTGCTGATCTTAGATTTCTTAGAAAGAGAATTCTATGATCTACAAATTCTATAATAGATGCTTCTAAACCCCCCATATGTTAATCAAATCTGAGCTTGAATATGAAGTTTCTGCACAACAGAAAGGGTCTTGTACCATGTTCAATAAATCCATTATATCTTTTGATTTCGAAAACCGATTAGATCCATCTAAGACTCATTGGAAAGAGAAGTCAGTCCTCTACAAATTCTATGTATACATTCTCTTACAATTATAATTATAGAAAAAGATAAAAATTATTTAAAGTCTCAACAGCGGCAGGATGGCTAAACAACGATAAAGATGTTGAGACCCTTGTACTTTGTCATTTCCCTTACGAGCTCTGCCCAACCGTGACCCTTATTTATGAACTCCATCTCTATTATATTTATGTGAATTTGATATTATTTTGATTATTTACTTCTTGCCTCATCATACAAGCTCCATCCAGATTAATTATCTTTGTCAACTCCACCACCATAACAAATTCCCATCAATACAACTAATCGTGCCCACTCTACTAATTCTCACCAACACTACTAACCCTTGCCAACACTAGTAGTCTCTTCCAACCGTGTTAAGGTTACTCAACTCTGCCAACTCACATTACCTTTGCCGACTTGACCCACATCCTCCAAAAATTCTGCCTCACTAAATCTCTTCATTCCAACTTTACTCTCCATACTAACCATTGTAAGAGACTTAGCTAAAATCATTCACTATCATTGTTAGGAATTAGATGGGGGACAACTTTATTATACGACAACATGATTCATTATTTTATTATTTTAATTGCCTTACTTAACTGATTATTTCTTGATAATTCTTAGCCTCATAGATTTGGTGAGAACGATTACCTTTTACTTAACTAATCATTATACCATACATTAATTTGTTCTCATAATGTTAAAACATACCACTTGCCTGATATCTAATTGACTCGTATCATGCACATTGTTTTATCACTGGTACATCTCTTGCTTTACCTAAACATGTACTTGGATATTGACTTGCTCGAAACATCCGATCTTCGGTTGTGGCTCCACTTGTGTGATATGCTATCGTGATACTAACCCTACATGATATCACCTATAAGCTAATGTAATTAAATTCTTGAACATATGCATATCAATATGATAATCGGGGCTCATGGAGAAATGAAAGGTGGATTTGTCGATGCCTTATGCGAGATGCATACCAAAGATTGATCAATCGACAAAATCTCATGTTTATTCCAACTTATACTGGGACCTGATATTCCGACTTCTATCGTTACCAGATCCGTACTCTAGGATTTACAAGATACTCCCATAACAAGCGATTTTATCACCAATCAATTCCATCAAACGTTAACTTAGTGCTTAATTCTTGAACATAAGCATATCAATATGATAATCGGGGTTCACGAGGGAAATGAAAAGTGGATTTGTCAATGCCTAATGGGATACCAAAAGATTGATCAATCAACATAGCCTCATGTTGCTATTAATCCAGTTTATACTGTGACATCTAGCTTACACTATGACATGATATTCCAGTTTACACTATGACCTGATATTCCAGTTTATGCTGTGATCTGATATTTCAACTATGTCGTAACCAGATCCGTAGACCCGGATTAATGAGATCCTCCCATAACAAGTGAACTTATCCCCTTATCAGTTTCATCAAATATTAACTTAGTAACAATAGGGATTTGATACTTAATGAGATTGATATTGCCATGTTATACATAATGGGACTTCCTCTGATTTGCCCGATTATTCACGAGATATGTGGACCACCCTAAGACTTAACCTTATAAGTATTAAAATAATTACAGGTTATTTTACATCCTATTATATATGACATATGTATCTTGTCTTACATGAATACTATGTATTCATTTATTATGGCATACCTTCGAGACCATCCTATCACACACTCCATGTAAGTACTTTCACTTTTCACATATGTCATGCATTCTTTTGATATTATTTCTTTCACGTGCGCGATTCTATTTTTTACTGGGTCTGACCTCTGAGTTACCTCTATATGCCCAGATGTTAGAAATTTCGAAAAGGGTCTACCAATTGAAGGTTTATACTTTTAGGAGCAAGTAAACCTAAGCAAATCATTGAAAACTCTCCTTTCTGATGTAAACATTTTCTGTTTGGAAAATAATATATCCAATATTAACATGTATTCTTATTGTTTAACAAGTTGTCCATCTTTATTGTAAAATATTCTATTTCGAGCAACTTTCCTTGTAATTATGTGTATTGTAATCTTCTTCAGAACTGTTTTGGATAATGCAATGTAACATTTTTTACTGTAGCAATGTAATCCGTTCCCATTATGTACGCTGATTATGTTGTTCTTTATTATTAAAGACCTTGTGTACCCGCACTTGGAGTACCTGCCAGTAATGCTTTGCCCATCATGGGACATATTGCCAAAACTTTTGGGGTGTAATTTGGGGTGTTACAGTCTAACATGTCTGCATCCATTCAAACTGCACATCTTGCACAAGAAGGTCGGAAAGGGGTCTAGCAATAGTACTAAAATTCTTTATAAATCTTTTATAGAAACCTGCATGTCCTAGAAATTGACGTCTGTCTTTCACAGTTTTGGGTATTGGTTTGGAAATAGACTCAACTTTAGCTTTATCTACTTCAATCCCTTTCGATGAACTATGTGGCCCAATACAATACCTTTTGTAACTATGATATGACATATTTCCCAATTTAGGAGTAGATTTTTCTGTTGACATCTTTCAAGTACCGATCCTAAATTAGTCAAATAAGATTTGAATTTATTTCCAAATATATAGAATTCATCCATAAATACCTTAAGATAATCTTCCACTATACCGCTGAAAGTACTTATCATGCATCTTTGAAATATTATGGGTGCATTACATAATCCAAATGACATTCTTCTAAAAACAAAAGTGCTGAAGGGATAAGTAAAAGTTGTCTTTTCATAGTCCTCTAAAGCAATTTCAATTTGATAATTGCCAAAATAACTATCAAGAAAATAATAAAATTCGTGCCCAGCAACTCTTTCAAGTACTTGATCAAGAAACGATAATGGAAAGTGATCTTTACATGTTGGTTTAACTTTTGATAGTCGATACACGTACGCCAACTCGTAGTAGCACGAGTGAGTATCATCTAGCCATCCTTATTTTTAATTACTGTTACCCCACTCTTTTTTCGAAATAATTTGGTTTGGACTTACCCACTTACTATCAGTAATTGGATAGATGGTGCGAACATTAAGTAATTTCAACACTTCGGCTCCTTCATGATAGGGTTAAGTCTTCGTTGCATTTGCCTAATAGGCTTGACTCCCTCTTCCACAGTAATGCGGTGTGTGTAAATAAGGGGGTCCATGCCCTTGATGTCTGCCATATTCCATCAAAGAGCTCCTTTATACTTTTGCAATATCGATAGTAGTCGCTCTTTTTGATTCTTGTCGAGATACGTTGGATGACCACTGGAAAAGTTTTCTTTGATCCCAAAAATGCATACTTGAGATCTTCAGGTACTGCTTTAGCTCCAGTATCGGTGTTTGGATGTTAGATGATATCAATATTTTCATGATTGGTGGTTAACTCTTTATACACTTCCTTTATTGGAATCCATCCCTTGATATTCGAACATTGAGTATCAATTAAGTGTTTTATTATTTTGGTGATATATTCAAATTGAAGATATTCAAGGAAGTCTTCATTCATTGTTAATGCCATCTCCAAAAGATCAGACATGCACAATACTATGTATCTTCTTTATCATGAATTTGTTTAATATAATTAATTTCTTGCAATTTATTAATATCTATGTTTGGTTGTTTGCAAACATTAAAAACATTAAGTTCAATTTCAAATAAAAATTTCACACACAATTCCTGCAGTTTATAACTGCATATGTTATAGCTAAACATGTGCGTCCAAGGATAACTGGAATATGAAGACTATATTGACAAGAACAATATTAATAACTACAAAATTTATAGGAAAATAAAAGTTCCCGATTTGCACTAAAACATCTTCCACAATGCCCTTAGAAAGCCTTTTGACATATCAGCTAGTTTTAGTGTGACAGTGTAGGTTTAAGTTCTTCTAGACTGAGGTGCTTACAAACCAAAAATGGTAAAAGATTTACACCAACCCCCAAATCTAGCAAAACTTTCTCTATATTATGTTCCCTACCACACAAGAAATAGTGGGACATCAAGGATTCTTATACTTGGGATGTATTTCAGAATGAAATAATTCACTTACCTGCTCTATGAGAAATACCTTCTTCTGTACGTTGTGACATTTTTTATGGTGCACAAGTCTTTCAAGATTTTTTCATATGATGAGACTTGCTTAATTGCTTTCTAGCAAAGGTATATTGATCTGCATCTACTTGAAAATCTCCAAAATATCACCATAAGATGCATTAATATTTTTAGATTCTAATCTTTGAGAAAATGATACATGTGGTTTACAATCATTAGAAGGGTTTTTTAGAATTATCTTATTTAGATTGTTGTACTGAATCATTGTCATATTTCTCCTTAGTGTTTTCTTTCGCAATGGTCTCATCAAGCAATTTACCACTTCTCAAATTTATCGCAATAGTTATCTCAAATGTATTATTATTAACGGAAGAAGTAATAATATTTATACCTTTGACTTTACTTAAAGAACTAATTTCTAGTTGAGATAGTAGCTTACCTTTTTTCTTCATTTGTAACACGAAATTGAAGTGCCTTATCTATGAGCAAATATCGTTGAAGGCCGTTACATTTTGACGATTAATATTTGCTACGACTAAATAAACTGATGTTGCGCTTGAATCATCTGATCCATTTTTTGCTGTATCTACAAAAAAATATATCCTCAAAATTTCTCTTCGGTGATGGTTGGTACACCAAATGTTGATTAGTTGGTTGGACTTATTGTTGAGGTGGATTAGTGGATGGTTTATTTGGATTATTGAATTGGTGAGGATTCTACTTCTATTGAATATTTGGGTGATTCCTCCAACCAGGATTATATATTTGTGAATATCGGTTGTTTACTAGTTGAGAAGCAATTTTTAAGGCATTAGTTTGTTCATTTAATACTTCTTTAAAGGTATCAAGAGTTGGACATTCACGAGTCAAGTGTCCTTGTAATTCACAAATGTCACAAACTTCTAGAACATGTTTTATTGCCTTAACTGTTTCTATTTTTTTCGTAAGAAAATCTTCAAATTTCTTGATAATGAAATTAATCGTACAACTATATCTTCGGTTTTTTCCAATTTAAGAAGTCCGCCTCTATTATGAGATTTATTCTTTAATTGGTATCTATCTGAAGTATCCTCTATTTTTCGGGCTTGTAAATTTTTGGCAAGTGAGTCAACATAGTCTCATGCTTCTTTGGCATCCTTACTTTAGAATTCACCATTACACAGTCTCTTCGAATTTCCTGGTTATAGTATTTAACCCTTGATAGAAGATACTTACAGCCCTCCATATTTTAAAACCGTGATGTGGGCATGAGAGAAGTAAGTCTTAAATCTATCCCAACACTCAAACAATGGTTCATCTTCTTTCTGTCGAAAATTTAGAAATTGCTTTCGCATAAAATTTGTTCGATGTGAAGGAAAGAATTCTTTTAAGAATTCTCTTTGCATCTCATCCCATCTTCCTATTGAATTGGGATATAAAAAATGTAGCAATATCTTTACTTTATCCTTTAGAAAGAATGGAAAGAGGTTAAGTTTAAGTTGCTCTGCATTAATATTTTGAAGATTAATAGTATCTTTAAACTCTCAAAGGTGCAAATATGGACTCTCTAAATCCATCTAATGGAGTTTGGGCAAAAGTTGAACTACTCTAGATTTAATTTTGAAGTATCTTATATTCAAAGGAAATGCAATGCATAAAGGTTGGGTTTTCCTACCAGGTTGTAAATAATCTTGTAAAGTCCTCACATCGCCTCCATGATGGCTATGATTATCATTTATATCTCCAAATCCATTGTTATTATTATTATTCATGTTGTTATTATTATTATTAGTGCTCATGTCATGAAGTGTTTGATGGATTGGAAGTGATTGTGGATTTGAGTACGATTGAATTAGTCTGCCATTTGAAGTTCTCCTCCTAGTGGTCATGCAAATTTAGAATCGCAAAAATTAATGACGCAGGAGCCATAATCTATACTAAAATGTAACATAATAGTTGATCCCCGGAAACGGCACCAAAAACTTGACTACGTTCTAAATCGTACACTCTCAAGTGTAAGAGATCAACAACTAGTATAAGGGTCGTAATCCAAAATCGTTATATCGAGAATCGTTTTTTAATTGTGTGACACTAGAATAAATTATAGTACTAAAAAAAAGTAAAGATTGGATTTTAATAAACTACGCTAAAAATAAAGATGCAAATTTTACTAATACTAAAATTGGTCAGATGGATGTAACTCCCAATATGATAATTTAACTGATATATTCATGCTTTTTTAACTCAGTTGCATAGATTATATGGTCATCCTATAACCGAAAAATAATTCAATTAAACACAAAATATATAAATTTGTGAACTTTGATACTTTGACTAATTTCTCCCAGTTAATCATATATAAATCTTGATTTTATCTAAGTATGCGATATAAATAATAAAAATAAACATTCCAAGTCTAAGCATACACCATGGCTAAAGAGTCTACGATATATCAAAAATTAAGTAACGAATATATCATCAAGCTATTAAGCATCAAAAACTCAAAATGATATTTAATCCATTCAAATATAGTAGAGAATCAAATATATCAATTCCACATAAAAATATTAAAAATCAATAAGCATATAAGAATACATACCAGTAAATAACCTAGGGCTTATTATTCAATCTGATTCAACTCAAAAATTTAGCCATTCATACTCATCATAGCCATGAACAAAGAGAAAAAGAATTCTTTTATTGATTTTTATGAATGAGTAAAAAAACTAAATTTTGAATCTAAAACTCTATATTATTCTCTCTCAAACAGTGCTAAGCATTAAGCATTACAAAATATTGAAATTCATTGGCTATTTATAACCTTAGCCTACCCCCAAATACTTGGGATGAAAGGCTTAGTTGTTGTTGTTGTATTGGCTATTTATAACCTAACAAAATCCTAATATGAATTCTATTTACAAGAAAACTCTTAATTCATCTCAAAATTCCTAGAAAATAACTTTGTAGCCGCTCCCTTTATAGACCTATCAATGGTTGCTCCCGGGCATGATTCCTAGTCGATGGCAGTCGACAATAGTACTTATGGCCTTCGACGGCTATTTCTAAAATTGCACAGTTTTGAGCTGATATTTGAGATACGTTTTGATACTTTGATTTCTTTGCATATAAAGCTTACAAAAATATTGGAAAATACTAGAAAAATATCATAATGAGAAATTTTGATTAATAAAAATAATAATTCAATAATTTCTTGTATTAATCGACAAAATAGGATTACGCTTGCACAAAATAAACTAAAAATATCAGACTTTTCAAGTGTAATCAATGTCATTGCAGGCACGGGTGCAGCACCCCATAGGCGCGGGTGTAGGCATGGGCATCTGCTCCATAGGTTTCAGAATTTCATCATTGATTCGTAACAAATTTTGAAATACTTTGGACTCTTTTGATTTTGGCTCTGTAGTCTTCATTTGTGTACTTCAATTTTTTATGGTGTATTGTGAACCATCTTCTGAAGTCGCCACATTTTTTGTTATTTAGGTCTTACTGATTTACTCTTGAATCATGTAGAGAGCGTTCGATGTGTCTTGAGTTCTTGAGTCCAATAGTTTTAAATGTTGACTCAAGATTTGCTCCTGAGATTCGGTTATAAAAATAATGCCCCGTTTTTTAGCTGCTTCCCAAAATGGAGGACGCTACTTAATATTTGCACTAGATAATCCAATAGTCATAGAATCTTGGAATAACCGTAACTACTGCCATAATCAGAAGAATAAATCACATGTCTGAAACTGAAAAGTTTTCATTTGTACAAAGAGTTAATTACAGAAGATGGTGTACTGCTCTAAATATGAATACAAAAGAATCAAAAGAAAAAAGTAGTGTCCAGACGAAAGGAAATATAAACAAAATATACAAAGATTCTCTGGAAAATACTTCACTGCTTCTGTCACTCGATCTGATCAATGAAGGACGGTTCTTCAGTTGGGATTAGTCTCCTTCTTCGTCTTCCAAATCTGAATTCAAAACCTAGGGGATTGAACTCAACAAGTAACATAAGAAAAAGATATATGTATTATCACAGTACTGGAGATAAAGAATATGTGAATAAATTGTGTTGGTGTTAAACGTGTCACATAAATAACGAATAATAGAATAAAAAGACTATATATGTAATTTGCAGATATCAGGTAAATACTATATAAAAATGACAAGTTTAGGTCATGTTCTTATTAGCATTTGAAAATAAATGATGAATAAGATGGCGCACACATTTTCGTATTGTATAAGTGCTTGTACATACTCAGTACCCGGCCTGAACCCGTGGCGTTGAATCATGATATACTGCTAGGTGTTCAAGTCAAATCACATACTGTGAAATAGTAATGGATATCACCCTTATGGTGACTCATATATCAAACTGTAACTCAGTACCACACAGTACTACTGTAGTATAAGTTCTCAGCACCTAATTAAGAAGTTAACTAACAAGATCCTTATATAATATAGTTCTTATCCATCATGTAATTTTTCCAATATATATATTAATAATACATGATATACATGAACCAATGGAAATACATGGCTTGTCAAGTCAGATTGTATACATGCCCATTTACAAGAAGCATATATTTAGGAATTAAGATTTAGGATTATGTACACACGTATCACGAGAATATTTTATTTTCATATGATCAAAATATATGAATTTTGTCATCATATTTACATGAATGGTCATGCTCATTGTGTATCATATATTTAAATAATTCATTCAAACATATTATATATTGGGTTCAAGTATTTACACATGTATTACGTGTCATATATCACATAAACTGTATCATTTATGCAAGTATCATATAATACACTCTATCATTAACAATTATCACACGCCACTCACCTTGTATAATCAAATATACATGTTTTTGACTCCCATAATATAAATAAATACTTAGTTTGTGCCCTTAGAAATTAAGTGATGTAGATACCATTAAGAATAATATTTTGTAAATGGGACCCAAAGAATTTCTTAATCCATGTTAATTGTCAAATGTTATTAATATTTTATGAAAATTATGTAAATAAATTAGATGTACATGATGTCCTGTAAGGTATTATCATTATAATATTATAATAAATCCCAAGAAATGGCTTAATAATAATTAGATTTGTAACAAACTGATTATAATATTATAATGTTATTTATCTTGTTCATGCAATAACAATGTTTTGAAATGACATAATATTTAGATTTATCATACTAATTTATTTCTTAGGCTTCAACTGGGATTTTTTTTATAATAATTCATCATAACAGTTAGATGTACCTAGATGGGCCTATTAATAACTCAAAGCATTTCTAGGTAGTTTGTAATAAAAACATTTCTAACATATTATTATTATAAATTGATATATGTTGAAGTTGGCCAAATAGGAAATTTGTTAGACATGTTTAGATTTTGGCTATCAAATTATCCAATAATGAAGTTCAATTCTCAATATCAATTAATAGTTCAAAGTATGAGCCGAGCATATTTGTAAAATAATAATCCAAATTGTGAGCCAAAAATATTCATAAAATAAATTATATATACAAATTTAAGTTAAATAAATCTTTCAAGAATAAGAAATAGTAGTGTTACTTACTTGACTTTTAATCGAACTTCGTTCCACTCAGCTCTCTTCGGCTCGGAATATTCAGTGAAGAAGAGGGGCTCGTTTGATTTTTGGATATAGGGGAACATATAACAATGAATAAGTTTATATTTACATGCATTTAATTTATTTTTATAATACAAATATCCATCCTAATCTCCCTTAGTAGTGACATATGTTCATTAAGAGTGTCACACCCACCATCTTTTAGCCAGCTAATCTGTATGCATGCACCGCCTCTCTAAAAAATTGATTCAATTAATTATTTTATTTATTTCTTTAATAATCTAATAATTTTGGTTACACATAATATTATCCAAATTCTACCAAATTTATATAGGGCGTAGTACTCAATGAGAGGAATACTAAAAAATTATCCGTTTGTCATTTCGATATCCAAAATAAAAGAACCAAAATTTTGAAATAATTAGAAGAATAATTTTAATATTATTAAATTAGCAAATTTGGAAATATTTTTTGAGCTCGCAAGAAAAATTTCTAAAAATCCTAAATATTAGAAAAGTAATAACCGCGAAGGCTAAATATCATTTGGAGTTATAGATTTAAAGTTATGTACAACAAAAATTATTTCGGTATCTAAAATTGAATTCAATAGCCTTATTCATTACGACTTGACTCAAAAGGGGATGCAGGTAGCTCAAAATTTGAGATATTATAATAATTCAGTTTCAGCTCTTTTCTTCTTATGCAAGTACGCAATCTTGTGTTCATCATTACTGTTTGTGAGCTTCAAGATCCCCTGTTGATTTTTTGAGACTCGTACTTTGTAAACTATCTTCCAAAATTGTCAGTTTCCAGTTATTTGGTTGTTGCAGCTGTACTATTGAGCCTTTATATAACTTGTCAAACTTTGTCTACAAAATTTCTTGATTTTCATGGGTATACTATTGAACCTCTTCGAAGTATCAAAGATTACTTGTAAGGATCTTTTTCTTGATGCTAGCCATTGCACTTCTGTTGCCAAGACATACTACAATTTGTAGTTTTACTTCCAGAAAAGTCATTGTTTGTAGTCTAAAATATTCTGGATGTCTTTTTAGAGGCTAAAAGAATGACAGATAAATGGATAAATTTGATGGAGAGTGGTAATAATTAACATGTCTCATAAATGGTTGTTGGTAGTGAAAATTTCTAAGTAAAAAAGGATTTTCCACAACAGAACGCAGAGCTAACTTAGTAGCTCCGCGTTTGGCTATTTTTAGCCTCGTGTTTGAGCAAAACGCGGAGCTATTCAATAGCTCCACGTTCTGGTCTCTTAGCTCTGCATTTTGATGCGATTAGCTCCGCGTGAGCAGATAACCAGAATCATAAATTAATTGAGATTAAGATTTGGGCTTATCGAAATATCCAAATTAAGTCCAATCAGAACTCTAAATCAAGAGATTTAAATCAAAACTAAGATATTTGATTAGAATCCTTAATGAATACAAATTCTACTTAAATAGAAACTCTCATATTGACCTAAAACTATAAATACCCCTTTGAGGAAGCCCTAGGGATCTCTTTTTTTACATCTTAGAGAATTTGAGTTACGCGTGAGAGCCTTGAATTCGTGAAGATCAGCAGAGAAGATCCAACTCGGCCGCCGTCATCTTCAAGAAAGAAGATCATCGTCGTCAGATCGTCAAAAGGAGTTACTTCGATAGATCCCATCGCTACGAGATCCCACATTTTTATTATAAAAGAGAGAGATAGATTATAAATCCTCTCGTTTGTTCTTTTTCTTGTTCACTTTCATTGTAATTAAGTTATTTCAATGGAAGGGAAGCAAATTTCTACTGCGAACAAACTGGCGATCATAGTGGGAGAAGTCTCTTTCACCAAAGAAGAGATCGTGGCGCAATCTGACGACGAGAGGATCGGATCCGACATGAACATGCTAGTCATAGAGATCGACCAGCAGAAGTACGAGGAGTATCTCTCCTCTAAGTCAGGTAACCTGACCGAAATGTGACGCTATCGTCGCGTGTGCTCCAATACTCGAGGATCGGATAATCGAGAATCCACCATTAATCGGGGACCCATGGAGACCGCGGCCATAAATCTGTCGTTTGGACAGGAAACCCTAGTAGAGGATGGCCTCTTTACTGCCGAAGAAAGCTCGAGAACTGGATTGACCAGAACACAACTCCGAAATAGAAATCCGAGAGCTAGGCAAAAGGCCCTCAGAGCCCGCCTTCAACGCGAGGCTAACTTCACAGCAAAATGCGAGGCTATAGTCCCTTACAAATTGGCTCGCGTTAATCGTAAGACCAGCCAATATCACGATAAATGCGAAGCTAAGAATTGTGTTAATCGCAAGATTTCTGACACTCGCGTTAATTGCGAGGATAAAATTTTCTTAGAGCCAGCGTGTGATTCTCCACGCGAGACTACTATTGAGCTTAGATAAACGCGAAGCCCGTAAGACTTGCGATAATCGCAAGATTTCCGATACTCGCGTTAATCGCGAGGATAAAATTTCATTAGAGCCAGCGTGCGATTCTCCACGCGAGACTAATACTGAGCTTAGCAATAAATGCGAAGCCAGTAAGACTTGCGTTAATCGCAAGACTCCTTACATTCGCGTAAATCACAAAGATGATTGGCAAATTTGCGTTAATCACAAAAATCGCGCTAAACGCAAAGTTATGACTTGCGATAATCGCAAGAATAAGCCAGCGTGCAAGAATTTTCTTCCACGCGGGGCTAATATTCAAGAAGATAAACTTCTGCAAAAACATCAAGCCAGCGTAAAATGCGAGGCTAGCGTATCCAAACGCGAGGCTATTTCTCAGCTCCGCGTATCCAAACACGAAACTACTTCTCAGCTCCGCATATCAAAATGCAAAGCTATGGCTCAGCTCCGCGTAAATCAACCTGAATACAAAATCAGGGTTGATCATTGCACTGTTGGACCAGAACTTGACACCAATAGTTCCAAGAAGCTCCAGTGGGCCCCTGGGCCCTCTCAATAGATGAGTGGGCCCCACTACTCCATATCTAAGGCCACTAATCTCAGAGAATATCTAACCAAGAAAAGGAGTATAAATCAAGTTCAATATAAACCTACTTGTCATTGCTAGCAGCTTATGACAGTAGTATCTGCTGTAGTGGACAGTTGTTGCTGCAGCAAGAACAGGGTATCGGTATTCGACCGATTAACTGAGTCGGACAAAAATCCTGCTAAAAAGACAAAAACTGCTCCTCGAGAAAAAGAATGGAAAGTTGTAACTTCTAATATGGTCGGAAAGGGAAAGAAAATCATAGAAAGGAATGGTGATTCAGAATCAAGCGATGAAGAACCTCATCATTTTACCTGACTTAAGTCCACTATTCCGGCCTGAAACTATAAGAAACTTGTGAAAGGTTCTTATGACGACGATAGTGACAATTCGGCCATAGCTTCTCCTCGTTTTTCGGCATCGTCTAAATTGCAGAAATTAGCATCACATATGATGGACAAATCTAACGATATCGACCAAAGATTTGAGGCCCAAGAACAAATGATCCGAGATTAACAAAAGACGATCGAGGTCTTAAAATGATGCTCTCAAAAGTGGTCGAAAATACTCAAAAAATTATCGAGGATAACGCCAAGAAGGGAAAAAAAATTCCGTTCAACAAAATGAACGAGGAAGATAAAGAAGAAAAGGCTCACTCGACACATGAAGACGGGGATAAGTATTCTTTTCATGACCCTCATGCAGAGAAAATTGAGAAGTTACAAAGCCAACTCGAGATATTAATGCACAAAAGGGAGTTGAAAGAATCAGGGATCTTAAGACCATACCTGCCTGAATGGGATTTGGCACTATACCCTGTAAAATACAAACCACTCAAATTGGAGCAATATGATGGGAAAGGATCTCCCAGTCAATATATTTACTACTTCTTATCTCAAGTAGAACACTTAATGGGCAATGACCGAGTGATGACCAAGGTATTTGCAAGTACCTTGCGAGGGCCTGCCTTCATATGGTTTATGCAGTTGCCCCCAGGTACTATCAATACCTGGTTTGACGTTGAGAAATAATTTCTCGCACGTTTCTTTGAGGATGATACCGAAATATCGGCTCATTCCCTCCTTGCAACAAAGCAAGGAGAACAAGAAACGATAAAGAATTTTATAGAAAGGTTCTGGGAGAAGTCCGTGCATTGCAAACACGGAATGGTCTAGGAAACTCTGGTGGAGACGTGTCGGCATAATCACAAGACCAACATTCTCTTAAAAACGGGGGTCGTAGAGTCTAAGACTTGGAAGGATTTGCTCAAATAAGGAGGGCAAGCTGAAGACTTGATCCGTGGAGTTGAAGAATCTCATGGAGTAAGGAATCTGGGGAATAATAGACCACACACACAAAGCAATAACAAAAATAAGGGGAAAGCGGTGATGGCGTTAGAAGCCGCGCCACAAAAGACGAACTCTCCAAATCCGAAGCCCCAAAATCAATAGGGCACGAGACAAAATATGCTCCAGCAAGAAAGGATATACACCTTTAAAGCGGAACAGACGCCTACACTCTTTCATCTGCTTCTTAGGAAGGGAATGCTGAAACTTCCAGAAAATAGAAAATCGGAGGACGCTGGCAAAACCAACGATCTTAACTATTGTCTCTACCACATGAATATCGGACACCCTACCAGAGATTGTTATCCTCTGAAGAACAGGATCCAAGCATTGATAGAAGCTGGAGCCTTGACGCTAAAAGAGAAGCAAAAGAAGGTCACTGCCAATATGGCAACCCTAGTGGTAAGAACCCATGAGTTCCCCGTGGGGTGACCCCAATACCAGAGGGGAAGCTGGTCATGAAAAATCATGACCCACATAAGAAGGCACAGAAAGGACTTGTCCCTGTAGCTACACAAAGAGGGGAAGTCATGTGGGTCCACCCTGATCTATTATAGGATGAATAGTGGACCACTTCAAATAACCAGAGGAAAAAGCGGACTAGTAATACTATTTCCGCAAAAGTAAAGGAAGAATACATAGTCTCGGGGGACTTCACAGATTCTGAAGAAGAGCCCCAAGTTATGGCCACTCATCAAGATGGGGCGGGCCCTTCTGGCACTCGATCCGGTAAACCATACCTAAAAGATTATACTAGAGTAGACCCAAAGAATATATACGGGGAACTCGCGAAACCTGCAAAACAAAAGGGGCTTCGTTTCCAGAAAAATCATACAAGAGATGAAGAAACCAAAGAGACTGCATTTAAATTTGATATAATAGCTCAGCTGGCAAATATTTCAGCTTGAGTCACGCTTTATGAATTGTTGTGATTGTCTAAATCAATTCGCGAAGGATTAAGAGAGGCCTTGGCAAACTCTGAATCTTTCTTAGCTCAAATTATCAAGCCAGCCGACGAAGAACAGGACTCCTGCCCCCGCTGTCATCAAGTAAGGAGGCAGGTCCTGCAAATTACTTTCTCTCCAGAGGATATGCAGGTAAGGAATATAAAGCATAATAGGCCTTTATATTTTACTGGATATGTCGGATTCACAAAGGTGGACCGTATTCAAATCGATCCGGGGTCTGCATTAAGCGTTATTCCCAGAAGACTGATGCAGCTATTGGGAATCTCTCCCCATCTTTGACACCGACAAATACTACAATATACGGGTTTAACGCTAATGATAGCTGTCCCCTCGAGAAAATCCGAGTTCGATGTCAAATCGGAGATTTGAGGACAGAAGTTACGTGCTACGTCATTGACGCAGACACATCTTATAACATTCTACTGGGACGCCTATGGATCCATAATTACATGGTAGTCCCATCGACTCTCCATCAATGTATGAAATACTGCGATGAACAAGAAGAAGTCCGGACATTAGTTGCGGATAGACAACCTTTTAAAGGGCTAGAAAATTACTTCACCGATACTATGCTCTACAAGCAGGCCCATGAAGTCCCTAAAAACAACCACCAGCAGCCTCGAAAACCTGACGATAGCGGCAACGAGGCGGATACTGAGTACGAATCCCCGGAAGAGGATAACATGGGTGATTATGAAATTAACCCTCGCATTAATCTTAAAATGAGTTTTGATAATAGTGTGACTGATGTAGCAGTAGATGAGTGGATCATTAATGAAAATATAAAATTAGTCTACGAGCCTGCTGTAGCTACAGAGTCTGAGCCTTCTTGTACCTCCACCTAGGCAGATGACCTATCCGAACTTGAAGTTTTGGCAGATTATCACTTGCCAATAAGGTCGTCTCTCATCTCTCGGTGTAAAATAATAAAAGGACGAGATCACTTCTTTAAAGTACCTTCGCGACATGTATCGCATAAACCGATTATCTTCGGCAAAGTAATCGCGTCGCTTAACTAAAGACAAAGTAGTGAAAGTGATGAACAAACATCACCTCAATTTCACTTATATGAACAAAAATCCCGATAAATGATGGAAAAGATGGGTTATAATTTTATCCAAAAACCGGGATTGAACTTTGGAAAAGGGCGACGAAATCTCATACCCTCGTTTAGACCAAGAAGGAAGAATCCTGATTATTATCGGAAAACTCGAAGTGGGTTAGGATATGTCACTCCTCCCTCTCCATCATATAGAGACGGAGAGAGCTCTTCGGCTAATGAAGATTTACATCCGCACGACCATGATTCAGATCTAAGTACTGGCGCCTGGTTTCAATCTCTAGCAGCAAATATGGTTTCAGCCGCACCAGAAAGCGACGAGGATTCAATTGATGTGCAGGATGATTCCTGGGCTAAACACATGGATACTCTCTGGGATGTCCGTTTTGAACAGTGTGACCCACCCATAGAAGATAAGTTAGTACAAATTAACATGGGAACGGAAGAGAATCCGAAGCCCGTTTTTATAAGTGACACACTAACTCCATTGGAAAAGGAGGAGCTTATATCCCTTGTCAAGGAGTATACAGATGTGTTCGCATAGAACTATGATGATATGCCTGGGCTTGACCCTCAAATCGCCACGCATCGATTAAATATTAAGGAGGACGCCAAGCCAGTCAAGCAACAGCAGAGGCTTTTTCGACCGGAATTGATGGAGGCGATAGTCGCTGAGGTTAATAAGCTTATAAAATCAGGATTTATCTGTGAAGAGTAACATCTTGATTGGGTGGCTAATATAGTTCCAGTTCGTAAGAAAAATATTAAGATCCGGATATGCATCGATTTTCGGGATCTAAACGCGGCATGCCCCAAGGATGAATTCCCACTCCCGATTACCGATGTAATGATCGAAAGTACCTGCAAATACGAGAGGATGTCCTTTATGGATGGCTTCTCAGGCTACAATCAGATCAAAATGCACCCGAACGATAAAAACCACACAGCTTTCAGAACACCGCTGGGGGTATACTGTTATACAGTAATGCCCTTTGGGCTAAAGAATGCTGGTGCCACCTACAACGTACAATGAGCATTATATTCAAAGAACATCTGCACAAAACGGTAGAGTGTTATGTGGATAATTTGACAGTCAAGAGCAAAAACAAAGAAAATCATTTTCAGGATCTAAGAACAGTCTTCAATCTTATACGAAGACATCACTTGAAGATGAATCCTACTAAATCTTTCATGGGGGTGTCCAGTGGAAAATTCATTGGATTCATAATTACTTCGAAAGGAATTTTCTTTGATCCTGAAAAGGTAAAAGCGATCAATGAAATGCCGCCTCACTGCAATCTTAAAGAATTAAGGGGGTTGTAAGGAAAACTGGCCTATATCCGGTGCTTTATCTCTAACCTATCAAGACGATGCCAACCATTTTCTAGACTTATGAAAAAGGGGGTTTCCTTTGTATGGGATGAGGCATGTCAACAGATGTTTGACGATCTCAAAGAATACCTTACCAAACCTCCCGTTCTCATGGCACCTGTCCCTGGGCAACCATTCCTCATATATGTAAGAGCCATGGATAATGTGTTAGGAGCATTACTTGCTCAGTATAATGAGCACGGCCATGAACACGACTTTTATTACTTAAGCCGGACAATGATCGGGGCCGAGCATTGGTATACTTCGAATGAAAAAGAATGTTTAGCCCTAGTGTTCGCCGTTCAGATGATGCGACACTATCTTTCACGGCGAACAATTCATGTCATTTCATGGGTTAATCCTTTGAAAATCCTAATGACCAAACCAGGGTCTTTAAACGGCCGATTGGCGAAATGGGCGTTATTGCTATTGCCATATGATATACACTTCATTCCTCAAAAAGCAATGAAGGGACAAGCAATCGCCGATTTCCTAGCAGATCATCCAATTCGGTCCAGCTCTAAACAGACGTCAGAGGCTAACGCAACTACTAAAGAACAACCATGGCAGATATTCTTTGATGGTGCTGCCAGACGGTCTGCTGCCGGAGTGGGGATTGTACTGATCTCCCCACATAAACACATACTGCCTAATGGTTACTCATTAATAGAGCCATATACAAACAATGTGGCGGAATACAACGCACTCATTATTGGCTTAAAAATAGCTCTGCAACTGGGGGTGAACTATCTAGAGGCATATGGAGACCCTAAGCTCATCGTCAGCCAGATGACGGGTGAGTATGAAGTCAGACATGAAGCCCACATTCTTTACCATCAACTAGCCATTGAGCTAGCAGGATATTTTTGGAACAATTTTATATCTATTACATATCTCGGAATGAGAACGTCTATGCGGATGCCCTTGCCGCACTAGCTGCAATATTGGCAATTCTGCTGGGTGCAGCTAAAAGTATCACTATTGGCAGTAGAGAACTTCTCCATCCGGATACTGTCTTCCAAACCAGAGAAGTGTGCCCGACAGGCTTAACTCTGGAATCCCGTGATTGGCGATTTCCGTTTGTAGATTATGCCTTATATGGGATGCTGCTAGAGGATCCAAAGGAAGCTGCCTCGATAAAGAGAAAGACCCAAGGATTTTACTATGATCATACGCTTCAAACTTTATACAGAAAGTCAAGTGATGGTCTCCTGCTACGCTGCATATCGAAAGCAGAAACCGATGAAGTGCTGAGAGAAACGCATGATGGAGTGTGTAGAGCTCATCAGTCCGGTCCAAAACTCAGGGACCGCATAAGAAGGCTAGGATACTACTAGCCGAAGATGATTACCGATGCAATGGCATACGCTAAACGATGTCATGCATGTCAGGTACATGCTAATTTTATTCATCAACCCCAGAATACTTGCATAGTGCCGCTGCTAGCGCTGGCCGCCGATGGTGAAGAGGCGCGCGAGGTCGTGCTCTTCTTGGGTGTCATTCTAATGGTGAAAATCGACGAGAAATTTGGAAAAAATTGGTCAAAAATCGCTCGGTCACCTGAACTTTGTTCGGCTATGATCTTTGGGAAGTTCTTCAAATGAAGTAAAGAAAAAGAAGAGATAGACTCTATTTAAATGAAAAAATCCGCCCCTTGATAGTCGGCACGAAAATCGAAGCAATTACTGAGTAGTTACCCATTGAAACACGAAGCTATTAGCTCCGTGCAAGTATACAAAATGCGAAGATAACTTGATATTTTAACTCCACGTTTCAATTTGAAGATCCAAAGTATTTCAAAATTTGCTAAGTTCTAAGTCATTTTGAAAACTTTGGAGGGGGTTCTGTTGGTAGTGAAAATTTCTAAGTAAAAAGGGATTTTCTACAACAGAACGCGGAGCTAACTTAGTAGCTCCGCGTTTGGCTATTTTTAGCCTAAGCAAAACGCGGAGCTATTCAATAGCTCCGCGTTCTGGTTTCTTAGCTCCGCGTTTTGTTGCGATTAGCTCCGCATGAGCAGATAACCAGAATCATAAATTGATTGAGATTAAGATTTGGGCTTATCCAAATATCCAAATTAAGTCCAATCATAACTCTAAATCAAGAGATTTAAATCAAAATTAAGATATTTGATTAGAATCCTTGATGAATACAAATTCTATTTAAATAGAAACTCTCGTATTGACCTAAGGCTATAAATACCCCTTTGAGGAAGCCCTAGGGATTTCTTTTTTCGCATCTTAGAGAATTCGAGTTACGCGTGAGAGTTTTGAATTCGTGAAGATTAGCAGAGAAGATCCAAGTCGGCCACCGTCATCTTCAAGAGAGAAAATCATCGTCGTCAGATCGTCAAAAGGAGCTATTTTGATAGATCCCATCGCTACGAGATCTCACATTTTTATTGTAAAAGAGAGAGATAGATTATAAATCCTTTCGTGTAATACCCCAAATTTCGAGCTACCTGTATTACTCTCTTGAGACCAGTAGTGCCGAATAAGTCTACCAAAGCCAATTTTGGACACCGAAATAACTTTCGGTTAACATAACTTTAAATCCACACACCCAAATGACATTCGGTTTTCCCGATTATTAGTTTTGTAATATTTAGAATTTTTGGAGATTTTTCTTAAGATGCCGAAAAATACTCCCAAAATTACTAATTTAAAAAAATTAAAATTATCCTTCTAATTACTTCAGAATTTCGGTTCATTTATTCCGGACATCGAAATAACAAACAGATAATTTTGTAGTATTTCTCTCATCGAGCATTACGTCCTGCAAAAATTTGGTAGCATTTGGAAAACGTTTATAGGAACCGTAAATAATAAATTATTAAATAAATTAGAAATTATTTTAATACTATATAACAAATTTCTAATTGCACACCCTAAAAATAATTTTTTTCTTTGATGTCGAATGGAGGGGAGTTCGGTGTTGTGCTGTCGTTATGCGCAAAAGAGGAGTGGCAGTGGGTTAGGTGGCCGCATGGAAAACCAATTGAAAAAAAAAAAAGAGAAAAATAAAATAAAAATAAAAACCCCACCCCCCTTATCTCAGTCTCATTCTCTCCCTCACTCTCTCTGCCTTCCTTTCTCACTCTCTTTCCCTGCAACCGAACCGAAGAAGAAAAAATAAAATAAAAATAAAAAAAAAGAGAGTAGAAGAAGAATGAAAATCGAATCGAATCGAAGATTCGAACCGAATATTCAAGATCGAGCCAAGGCAAGTAATACTGCTATTTTCTTTCATTTCGTTATTTTATTTATTTTCATTCGTTTATTTATTTAATTTTGCATACGTAAATTATCTTGTAAAAAGCAGTCATATTTTGGACCATTAACTAATATTAAGAACTGAGCCAGATCAATTTTGATATATAGAAATATTATGATATTTGCTTATTATTATTATTTTATTTAAAAGAAAAAAAAATAAAAAATTACGTATAAGAAAACCCCATGCAAATATTTGAATCCATGCAAAAATAGAAAGAAGAAAAGAAAAAAAAAAAAAAATCACGTACAAGAAAAATAATAGTTTCGGTTTGCATGCTAATTTCGGTTAGCATGCAACATGCATATCTTGGGCCTTCACTAAGATAAAGAAGAGAGAAGAGGAATAAGAGAAGAGGTGGGCCGAAAGAAGAAAAAGAAAAAAAAAAAAAAAAAACTGGGCCTGGCCCAGCCCAGAAGATAAAGAAAAAAAAAAAAAGAGAAAAAAAAAAATTTAGAAATAGGGAGTGGGCCTGACCCAGTCCATGAGAAATTAAAAGGAAAAGAAAAAGGAAGATGGGCTAGATTTAATTTGGGCCAGAAAAAAATATATATAGAAAAAAATAATAAAAACACTGGACCGGCCAGCCCAGCCCAGTAAAAGAAAAAGAAAAAGAAAATAAAAATGAGTAGGCTTGGGTTTCGGCTGGACATAAAAGAAAAGGAAAATAAAATTAAAATAAAGATATGAAAAGTAGGAATTTACTGGGATTGGACTTGATAGATTAAATAATTGAGAGATTTAAATTGGACTTAGTTTGGATTAATTGGACATAATTAATAATAGTAATAAATTAGATTTCAATTAAAGGAGAAATGCATAATACATATGATAGAGCCTGAAAATATAATAAATACATATGTTGGATTTAAAAATAATGCAGGATTATTATATAATTCACTTGATTCCCAAATTGGTTTATTAATTGACACTGAGAATGAAACCAGATTATTGTAATGATTTTGATGATATGCATTGTGTTACAATTGTGCACTAACATCTATCATGCTACAAGTCATGTACCTTGATATTAAAAATTATGTGTACTAATATATCATGTGTTAATTTATCATGCTACAAGTCATGTGTTTTACATGTCACGAGTTTTGATATTACAAGTCATGTGTTTTACATGCCACGTGCTTTGATATTACAAGTCATGTGTTTTAATATTACAGATCATGTGTTATGATACTACATGTCATGTACAGTCATGGAAATGCAAGTATATTATCATGAATTGAAAAATAATTAAAGAAAGATTATAAAATTTTCATGTGCAAATTTCAATATGAACACGGGGATGGGAGAAACTATATGATGGATAAGAGCCTTGCCGTATATGGATTGATTGTCTTGTTAGGGCCGGATTCTTTTACTGCAGCGGCCTGGGTGATTACTGGATCACCAATTGATATCTACCCAGAGTGGTAAGTCCGTACTGTAATACAGTACGGAACGTGATTGAGTGCCTAGCGGCATGTCATGGTTCAGCGCCATGAATATTGAGGCCGGGTCCCGGGTATGCACGGGCACTTATACGACAATGGAGAATAGCGCTATCTTATCCATTAATACAGTTTCAAAAATTTTAATTGGACGATGACTGAGACCAATAGAATATATGATTAAATAGATAGAGAAGTTATTGTCATGTTCATTTATTTATGCTTGATTTCATGTTATTTATATGTTGCCTTCATGTTACTTTATATGCACACAAACAACACTGATATAAACATGCTCATGCACACTGATATTCATGTACTATGATAGTACACAATTCTTATTTTAAATGTATTACTTGCCGGGTTTAATTCCCTGGGTTTTGAACCCAGATTTGGAACGTGAAGAAGGGGATCCAGCCCCAGTTGAAGACCCGTACTTCGTTGGACAGATCGAGTGACAATAGGCAAGCGAAGTACTATCTAGGGAGTTTTTGTATATTTTGTTTATATTTCGTTTTGTCTGGGCACTGCTTTTCTCTTCGACTCTTTTGTGTTCATATTTAAAGCAGTGTGCTATTTTATGTAATGAACTCTTTGTATAAATGAAATCATTTCAGTTTCATACATGTTATTTATTCATCTGATTGTGGCAGTAGTTACGGTTATTCCAAGATCCTGTGACTGTTGGGTTGTCTAGTGCAAGTAATAAGTAACGTCCTCCGTTTTGGGAAGCAGCTGAAAAACGGGGGCGTTACAGGGTGGTATCAGAGCCTAGGTTTAGGTGGAAGACCATAGGACTACCGCCACATAAGAACATGTCTGTGACTTATTCGTAATAATTGTTTCTTATTCTTTGATATCTATCAGATCTAGTATCGTGCCTATCCTATTATTTTCTATTCGTTTAAGGTATCTATCTTGAATTCGTTTTATTGATTCTTATCTGGACCGTTGCAGAATAATGTCGACCCGATCTTCTTCGAGTATGAGCGTAAGTCCGATAGGTAATACATCTAATCTTAGGAGCCATGAAAAATTGGCATGCGATTAAAATCGGTGTCTAAGATTTGGAATTTTCTGGGATGACTGAGTATTATTGAATATTTGTATAGAACTTTACAAGACCTTATCAGTATAAATAAACAGATCAGAAAATGAGTTAGAATATGTCTGAACAAATGAATGTAATAAATCATTTGAGAAATTAAAAGGAAGTCTAACAACAGTACCAGTTCTAACAATTCTTGATACTTCTGGAGAGGGCATATTCATTCTCTATTTTTATATCATTTGATAAGCAAAGTAATTCTGTAGGCCGTGCATTTAAGATTTAAATTTTTATTTATACCAAGAATTTCAGACGAAGTTTAAATGAAATTTTAGGTACAAATTTCTTTGGAGAAATATAGTTATATTTGGACATAACTACTATGCCAATCTTAATTATGTGAGATCTAATGTTTTATTGAGTTCCAGTGTTATTAATAGGAAAGAAGGATGAGAGTAAAAAGTTGTGTGTGGACTATAAAGGTAAAGAAAAAAAAAAATCCACTACTAATGATAACTAATCTATTTGATCAATTGAGAGAAGGAAAAGAATTCTTGAAGATGATCTTTATTTGGGATTCTGTCAAATAAATATCCAAGCAAAAAATATTTCAAAAACTGCATTAGAACCAAACATAGTCATTATGAATAATTGGTGATACCGTTTTCAGCAACTAATGCTCCAACAATATTTATAATTTGATAATGAACTATATATAAAAAAAAAAAAAAAAACAACAACCTTTGGAAGAATAAGTGTAAAAATATAAAGAGATTTTAGAACACTGGGAATTTTGTAGAATTAGTCAAGTTGAAAGTAAAGGATAAGAAATTAATAATGAAATATAATTTTTATCATGGCGGAACATGACATTGCATCTTGTTACTCAAGTTAGGCTTATCTTTCCAAATGATTGTCTTATCCATTATTTTTGTTGATCATTCCCATTTGATATTTTATATCTTCTATCTGAATATTATCATAATACGATTCATGTCTTGAGTCTTTATACAACGCAAGTCTTATTGAGTCGGCGAGGCAATTGTAGAGAGATATTTTCTGGCGCCAGCAATTGCAGTCGCTTAATAAGATCGTTGTATATGATTGAATTTTATAACTAGTTTATTTCTTATCTTGTGTCCCTACCATTCATAGTCTTATTACATCGATGTTATAATAGTTCAGATTCATTTTCATTTCTAGAGTCTATTACAACACGTAATAGGACCTTGGGAATAAACTTTACAAAAATATTTATCACCTATATTTTACACATTACTTAATTCAGGATGGCGTGGCACTCCAAATTGGTAGCAGCTATTCCTGACTAAATTCTTTCTTACTTTTGTGTTCCTTCACCCAAATAAAACTTCAAGAATAAATTGGGAATCCTGACTATCCATTATCATTCCTCTAAAAAAAAAATGAAACTCATTCATGATGTATTCTATATATCATAATTGAAAAAGCGCTTAGTTAGAAGTATAAAATAGTGAATATATCAAAAATAGACTTGAAAAAAGGCTTAAAGTTTTTGTAATTGTTCCATAAGAAATGAAACAAAAATATGAGAAGCGATATGTAAGAATTATTAACCAATGGGAGAAGTCTTGAATAATAAAGTAACATTATTAGTTTTTATTTTATGAGATATACAATAACCAAGAGATTCAGCTTGGAAGCTTGAAAAAGACATCAGGATAAAATACATATACCCTTTCTCATGATCAAAAACACCAATTAAATTTCGAGGACGAAATTTTTTTATTATGTGGGTAGAATGTAATACCCCAAATTTCGAGCTACCTGTATTACTCTCTTGAGACCAGTAGTGCCGAATAAGTCTACCAAAGACAATTTTGGACACCGAAATAACTTTCGGTTAACATAACTTTAAATCCACACACCCAAATGACATTCGGTTTTCCCGATTATTAGTTTTGTAATATTTAGAATTTTTGGAGATTTTTCTTAAGATACCGAAAAATACTCCCAAAATTACTAATTTAAAAAAATTAAAATTATCCTTCTAATTACTTCAGAATTTCGGTTCATTTATTCCGGACATCGAAATAACAAACAGATAATTTTGTAGTATTTCTCTCATCGAGCATTACATCCTGCAAAAATTTGGTAGCATTTGGAAAACGTTTATAGGAACCGTAAATAATAAATTATTAAATAAATTAGAAATTATTTTAATACTATATAACAAATTTCTAATTGCGCACCCTAAAAATAATTTTTTCTTTGATGTCGAATGGAGGGGAGTTCGGTGTTGTGCTGTCGTTATGCGCAAAAGAGGAGTGGCAGTGGGTTAGGTGGCCGCATGGAAAACCAATTGAAAAAAAAAAATAGAGAAAAATAAAATAAAAATAAAAACCCCACCCCCCTTATCTCAGTCTCATTCTCTCCCTCACTCTCTCTGCCTTCCTTTCTCACTCTCTTTCCCTGCAACCGAACCGAAGAAGAAAAAATAAAATAAAAATAAAAAAAAAGAGAGTAGAAGAAGAATGAAAATCGAATCGAATCGAAGATTCGAACCGAATATTCAAGATCGAGCCAAGGCAAGTAATACTGCTATTTTCTTTCATTTCGTTATTTTATTTATTTTCATTCGTTTATTTATTTAATTTTGTATACGTAAATTATCTTGTAAAAAGCAGTCATATTTTGGACCATTAACTAATAGTAAGAACTGAGCCAGATCAATTTTGATATATAGAAATATTATGATATTTGCTTATTATTATTTTTTTATTTAAAAGAAAAAAAAATAAAAAATTACGTATAAGAAAACCCCATGCAAATATTTGAATCCATGCAAAAATAGAAAGAAGAAAAGAAAAAAAAAAAAAAAATCACGTACAAGAAAAATAATAGTTTCGGTTTGCATGCTAATTTCGGTTAGCATGCAACATGCATATCTTGGGCCTTCACTAAGATAAAGAAGAGAGAAGAGGAATAAGAGAAGAGGTGGGCCGAAAGAAGAAAAAGAAAAAAAAAAAAAAAAAACTGGGCCTGGCCCAGCCCAGAAGATAAAGAAAAAAAAAAAAAGAGAAAAAAAAAATTTAGAAATAGGGAGTGGGCCTGACCCAGTCCATGAGAAATTAAAAGGAAAAGAAAAAGGAAGATGGGCTAGATTTAATTTGGGCCAGAAAAAAATATATATAGAAAAAAATAATAAAAACACTGGACCGGCCAGTCCAGCCCAGTAAAAAAAAAAGAAAAAGAAAATAAAAATGAGTAGGCTTGGGCTTCGGCTGGACATAAAAGAAAAGGAAAATAAAATTAAAATAAAGATATGAAAAGTAGGAATTTACTGGGATTGGACTTGATAGATTAAATAATTGAGAGATTTAAATTGGACTTAGTTTGGATTAATTGGACATAATTAATAATAGTAATAAATTAGATTTCAATTAAAGGAGAAATGCATAATACATATGATGGAGCCTGAAAATATAATAAATACATATGTTGGATTTAAAAATAATGCAGGATTATTATATAATTCACTTGATTCCCAAATTGGTTTATTAATTGACACTGAGAATGAAACCAGATTATTGTAATGATTTTGATGATATGCATTGTGTTACAATTGTGCACTAACATGTATCATGCTACAAGTCATGTACCTTGATATTAAAAATTATGTGTACTAATATATCATGTGTTAATTTATCATGCTACAAGTCATGTGTTTTACATGTCACGAGTTTTGATATTACAAGTCATGTGTTTTACATGCCACGTGCTTTGATATTACAAGTCATGTGTTTTAATATTACAGATCATGTGTTATGATACTACATGTCATGTACAGTCATGGAAATGCAAGTATGTTATCATGAATTGAAAAATAATTAAAGAAAGATTATAAAATTTTCATGTGCAAATTTCAATATGAACACGGGGATGGGAGAAACTATATGATGGATAAGAGCCTTGCCGTATATGGATTGATTGTCTTGTTAGGGCCGGATTCTTTTACTGCAGCGGCCTGGGTGATTACTGGATCACCAATTGATATCTACCCAGAGTGGTAAGTCCGTACTGTAATACAGTACGGAACGTGATTGAGTGCCTAGCGGCATGTCATGGTTCAGCGCCATGAATATTGAGGCCGGGTCCCGGGTATGCACGGGCACTTATACGACAATGGAGAATAGCGCTATCTTATCCATTAATACAGTTTCAAAAATTTTAATTGGACGATGACTGAGACCAATAGAATATATGATTAAATAGATAGAGAAGTTATTGTCATGTTCATTTATTTATGCTTGATTTCATGTTATTTATATGTTGCCTTCATGTTACTTTATATGCACACAAACAACACTGATATAAACATGCTCATGCACACTGATATTCATGTACTATGATAGTACACAATTCTTATTTTAAATGTATTACTTGCCGGGTTTAATTCCCTGGGTTTTGAACCCAGATTTGGAACGTGAAGAAGGGGATCCAGCCCCAGTTGAAGACCCGTACTTCGTTGGACAGATCGAGTGACAATAGGCAAGCGAAGTACTATCTAGGGAGTTTTTGTATATTTTGTTTATATTTCGTTTTGTCTGGGCACTGCTTTTCTCTTCGACTCTTTTGTGTTCATATTTAAAGCAGTGTGCTATTTTATGTAATGAACTCTTTGTATAAATGAAATCATTTCAGTTTCATACATGTTATTTATTCATCTGATTGTGGCAGTAGTTACGGTTATTCCAAGATCCTGTGACTGTTGGGTTGTCTAGTGCAAGTAATAAGTAACGTCCTCCGTTTTGGGAAGCAGCTGAAAAACGGGGGCGTTACATTTCGTTTGTTCTTTTTCTTGTTCACTTTCATTGTAATTAAGTTATTTCAATGGAAAGGAAGCAAATTTCTGCAACGAACAAACTATCACAGTTGTATTTAAGTTATTTCATTAAGTTACGCACATGCTTGTTTTCCAAGTTGTATTCAATGGAAGAAAAGCAAAATTTTGCGACGAACAAACTGGCGACCACAGTGGGAGAAGTCTCTTTTACCAAAGAAGAGATCGTGGCGCAATCTGACGTCGAGGGGATCGGATCCGACGTGAACATGCTAGTCGTAGAGATCGACTAACAAAAGTACGAGGAGTATCTCTCCTCTGAGTCAGGTAACCTGACTGAAACACGACGCTATCATCGTGTGCGCTCCAATACCCGAGAATCGAGTAATCAGAAATCCACCATTAATCGGGGACCCTTGGAGACTGCGTTCATAGAACCATCATTTCGGCAGGAAACCCTAGCAGAAGATGGCCTCTTTACTGTCGAAGAAAGCTCGGGAACTGGATTGACCAGAACCCAACTCCGGAACCAAAATCGGAGAGCTAGGCGAAAGGCCCCCAAAGCCCGCGTTAAATCCGAGGCTAATCTGGCAGCAGAATGCGAGGGTACAGTCCCTTGCAAACTGGCTTGCGTCAATCGCAAGACCAGTCAATATCGCAATAAATACGAAGCTGCAACTTGCGTTAATCGCAACGACAAGCCAGTGTGTGATTCTCCATGCAAGGCTATTCTATCTGTACTTAAAACCAGAGACGCTCTCGTTAATCGCGAAGATAAACTATCTCTAAAGCAAGCGTGTGATGGTGATTCTCCACGCGAGGCTAAAACTGAGCTTAGCGATAATGCGAAACCAGTAAGACTTGCGTTAATCGCAAGATTCCTGACACTCGCGTTAATCGCGAGGATAAACTTTCTTTAAAGCCAGCGTGTGATGGTGATTCTCCACGCGAGGCTAAAACTGAGCTTAGCGATAAATGCAAAGCCAGTAAGACTTGCGTTAATCGCAAGATTCCTAACACTCGCATTAATCACGAGGATAAACTTTCTTTAAAGTCAGCGTGTGATGGTGATTCTCCACGCGAGGCTAAGACTGAGCTTAGCGATAAATATGAAGCCAGTAACACTCGCGTTAATCGCAAGATTCCTGACACTCGCGTTAATCGCGAGGATAAACTTTCTCTAAAGCCAGCGTGTGATGATGATTTTCCACGCGAGGCTAAGACTGAGCTTAGCGATAAACGCGAAGCCAGTAAGACTTGCGTTAATCGCAAGATTCCTGAAACTCGCGTTACTCGCGAGGATAAACTTTCTTTAAAGCCAGCGTGTGATGGTGATTCTCCACGCGAGGCTAAGACAGAGCTTAGCGATAAATGCGAAGCCAGTAAGACTTGCGTTAATCGCAAGATTCCTAACACTCACGTTAATCGCAAAGATAAACTTTCTTTAAAGCCAGCGTGTGGTAGTGATTCTCCACGCGAGGCTAAGACTGAGCTTAGCGATAAATGTGAAGCCAGTAAGACTTGCGTTAATCGCAAGATTCCTAACACTCGCGTTAATCGGGAGGATAAACTTTCTTTAAAGCCAGCGTGTGATGGTGATTCTCCACGCGAGGCTAAGACTGAGCTTAGCGTAAATCGCAAAGCCGATGAAACTTGCGTTAATTGCGTTAAATGCTAAACACCTTACTTGCGTTAAATTGCGAAGATAATTTTCAGACTTGCGTTAATTGCAAGAATCGCGTTAAACGCGAAGATATGACTTGCGTAAATCGCAAGAATAAGCCAGTGTGCAAGAATTTTCTCCCACGCGAGGCTAATATTGTAGAAGATAAACTTCTGCAGAAACGTAAGCCAGCGTAAAATGCGAGGCTAGCGTATCAAAATGCGAAGCTATTATTCAGCCTCGCGTAATAAAACGCGAAGCTAGCTCTCAGCTCCATGTAACAAAACGTGAAACTACTTCTCAGCTCCGCGTAAAACAATCTAAATACAAAATCAAGGTTGATAATCACACGATTAGACCAGAACTTGACACTAATGATTCCAAGAAGTTTCAGTGGGCCCCTGGACCCTCTCAACAGATGAGTGGACCCTACGATTCCGTGTCCAACGCCACTGACCTCAGAGAATACTTAATCAAGAAAAGCAGCATAAATCAAGTTCAGTCGAATCCTACTTGTCATTGCAAGCAGCTTATGACGGCAGTATCTGCAGTGATGAATAATTGTTGCTGTAGAAAGAATAGGGTATCGGTGTTCGATCGATTAACTGAGACGAATAAAAACCATGCTAAGAAGACAAGAACTACTCCCCAAGAAAAGGAATGGTGAATTGTAACCTTGAATATGGTCGGAAAAGGCAAAAAAATCGTGGAGAAAGAATATGAGTCAGATGCAGACGATGAAGAATCTCATCATTTCACCCAGCTCAAATCAGGCGCTGTCGCTTCTCGAAATTATAAGAAACCTGCAAAAAAATTTTATGATGATGGCAGTGACAATTCAGCTATAGCTTCCCCACAATCTTGTACATCTTTCCGGCCACGAAAATCAGCATCACATGTGGTGGATGGTCTGATGATATTGACCAGAGGATAGAAGCCCAAGAGCAGATGATTCGAGGTCAGCAGAAGGCCATTAATGACCTCAAACTAATGCTTCTAAAAATGGTCGAAAATACCCAAAAAATAGTCGACGATAAGACTAAAATTTTTTGGAGCCACCACCGAAAACAAATGAGGAACCACCCTTTAAGACAGATGAAGATAATAAAGAAGAAAAAGCTTATTCGGTGCATGAGGAGGATGACAAATATTCCTTTCATGATCTTCATGAAGAGAAGATAGAAAACCTATAGAAGCAATTTGATGCGTTAATGCAAAAGAAAGAGTTAAAGGAATCGGGGGTTTCAAGGCCATATCCGCTTGAGTGGGACTTCGCCCCTTATCCAGAAAAATACAAACCACTCAAGTTGGAGCCATATAACGGGAAAGGATCCCCAGTCAGCACATCTACTACTTTTTGTCTCAAGCAGGGCATTTGATGGGTAATGACCCAGTAATGACCAAGGTATTTGCAAGTACCATGCGAGGGCCTGCTTTTACATAGTTTATGCAGCTGCCCCCGGGAACCATAACACTTGGTATGATGTCGAGAAATAGTTATTGGCACGTTTTTTTTAAGGATGATACCGAAATATCGGTTCATTCCCTCCTTGCGACGAAACAAGGAGAAGAAGAAATAGTTAAGAGTTTCATTTAACGCTTTAGGGAAAAATCTGTGTATTGTTGATATGGTATGACCCAAGAAACTCTAGTGGAAACCTGTAAGCATAACGTCAGAACTAGCGTGCTGATAAGAATGGGAGCTGTAAAGTCTAAGAATTGGAAAGACATGCTAAAGCAGGGAGAGCAAGCAGATATAATTCGCCGGATTGAGGAACTCGTGGCACGAGAAACTCTACGAATAACAGGCATATCCATAGAATCCTAAAAATAAAGGAAAGGCTGTGATCGCGTTAGTTGCAGATCCAAAGCCAGAACCTCAGAATCCGAGAGGTGCAGGTCGAAATAGGCCCCGATAAAATAGAACTTATACATTTAAAACTGAGCAGGCAGATACTATATTCCATCTCCTCCTTAGAAAGGGCATGTTGAAATTTTTGGAGAATCAAAAACCGGAACACACTGGTAAAACCAACGACCCTAACTATTGCCTGTACTACAGAACGTCGGGCACCCAACTAAGAATTGTTATCCTCTTAAGAACCGAATTCAGGCATTGATAGAAGTCGGGATTCTCACACTTAAAGAGGTACAGAAGAAAGTTTCTGCAAATATGGCAACTTTAGTGGTACGAACTAATGAGTTCCCTGCCAGAGCGATCCCTGTACCAGTAGGGAAGCCGATATCGACAACAAGCACGGGCAGCCTGCACAAGCAAGCTAGCCCCTTGGGTACGCTCCGAACCACAGCATGACAAAGTCATTCTCATTAGCTAGCAGCCGGATTTGGCTGGGGGTGCCGAAAATATTAACGATGATAAATATCATGTTGTTTCCACTACTTTTACTAGCCATTAGAATGGCTAATTGAGTGCTATAAAAAAAATTGCCCAAGGGCGGGAAGAGGAGATCAAGTTTCTCGCCAACCCTATCATACTGGGGGTAAAAGTATGAATCAACTACTCAATGCTGTTAAAGGCAAAGGGGAGAGGAAATCAATTCCTCAACAACTCATCATGCTGAGAGAAATAGCATGGCTAGCCCAACTCAAACGGTAGTTGGTAAAGGCTAATCAAATCCGTTGATAGCTGGGGGTTTACTAAAAATCCCATAAACTCTGTCATGTGAAGTTCCTACCTCTGACAGTGAGATGTAGTTCAAGTTACGCGAGAGAGCCTTGAACTGTCTCCACCAAATTATCAGGCATGTGCAATTGGGCGCCGTTGCCAAAAATCAATGATTCTGATTCGACCATCTTGGCGTGTGTAGTTTCAAGTTACACATGAAAGCGTTGAACTGCCTCCATCAAAGTTTCAAGCATGTGCGATTAGGCACCTCTGCCGAATTTCTTGATCTTAACCTGATCACCAAATTGAAGAACCAAAGTATTTCAAAATTTGCTAAATTCTAAGCCATTTTGATAACTTTGGAGGGGGTTCTGTTGGCAGTAAAAATTTCTAAGTAAAAAGAATTTTCCACACAGAATGCGGAGCTAACTCCATAGCTCCGCGTTTGGCTATTTTAGCCTCGCGTTTGAGCAAAACGCCGCGTTCTGATGAATTTAGCTCCGCATGAGCATATTTCATTAGAATTCTGATTTGATTATGATTGATATTTGGGCTTATCAAATACCCAAATTAAATCCAATAAGGATTCCAAATCAAGAGATTTAAATCAATATTAAATATTTGATTAGAATCCTTGATGAATACAAAAACCTCTTTTTCCTATTCCTATGGAAATCTTATATTCCTATTCCTATGGAAACCTTCTATTCTTATTCCTATGGAAATCTTCTATTCATAGTCCTATGGAAAGCTTTTATTCCTATTCCTATGAAAATCTTCTATTCCTATTCCTATAGGAACTTTCAAACTAAAGTCTATAAATACCCTCTTTGAGGAGACTTTAGAAATCATGAATCAATAATAGATCAATCCATAGATGATCATCAATCTTTAAGAGATGTTTTTTGAGCATTAAAGAAGTTCAAGTTACGCGTGAGAGCCTTGAACGAATCAAGATCGGTAGAGAAAGATCAAGTCGGCCGTCATCTTCGTCAAGCAAGAAGATCATCGATGTTAGATAGTCCAAAGGAGCTACTAGATAGGTCACATCGCTACGAGAACCCACTTTTCATTGTAAAAGAGAGCGATAAATATAAATCCTCTCATTTGTTCTTTTCTTGTTCACTTTCGTTGTAATCTGAACTGTATTCAATGGAAGAAGGCAAAAGTTTTGCGACGAACAAACTGGCGACCATAGTGGGAGAAGCAAATTTCTGCTGCGAACAAACTACCAAATGTCATTAAGTTATTTCAATCTTGAAAATCTAAGATGATTTTCAGACTTGCGTTAATCGCAAGAATCACGTTAAACGCAAAGATATGACTTGCATAAATCGCAAAAATAAGCCAGCGTGCAAGAATTTTTTTCCATGCGAGGCTAAAATACTAGAAGCTAAACTTTTGCAGAAACGCCAAGCCAGCATGAAACGCGAGGCTAGCGTACAAAAATGCGAATATATTATTCAGCCCCGCGTTTCAAAATGCGAAGCTACTTCTCAGCTCCGCGTACCAGAATGTGAAGCTAATTCTTATCTCCACGTAAATCAACCTGAATACAAAATTAGGGCTGATAATCACACAATTAAACCAGAACTTGACACTAATGATTCCAAGAAGCTCCAGTGGGCCCCTGGACCCTCTCAACAAATGAGTGGGCCCCATGACTCCGTGTTCGAAGCAACTGACCTCAAAGAATACATAACTAAGAAAAGAAATATAAATCAAGTTCAGTCGATCCTACTTGTCATTGCAAGCAGCTTATGATGGCAGTATCTGCAGTGATGAATAATTGTTACTGCAGCAAGAATAGGGTATCGGTGTTCGATCGATTAACTGAGTCAGACAAAAACCTTGCTAAGAAGACAAAACTGCTCCCCAAGAAAAAGAATGGAGAATTGTAACGTCTAACATGGTCAGAAAAGGGAAGAAAATCATAGAAAAGAATGATTATTCAGAATCAAGTGATGAAGAATCTCATCATTTTACCCGACTTAAATCAGGCGCTATCCCAGCTCGAAATTATAAGAAACTTGTAAAAGGATTTTATGACGACGACAGCGACAATTCGGTCATAGTTTCTCCTCGTTCTTCGGCATCATCCATATTACAGAAAACGACCTCACATATGGCAGATAAATCTGACGATATCGATCAGAGATTAGAAGTCCAAGAACAAATGATCCGAGAGCAACAAAAAGCAATCGAGGATCTCAAAATGATGCTCTTGAAGGTGGTCAAGAACACTCAAAAAATAGTTGAGAATAAAGCCAAGACTTCTACAGAATCACCGTGGAAGAAAGGAAAAGAAACTCCGTTCAAGATGAATGAAGAAAACAAGGAAGAAAAGGCTTACTCGGCATATGAGGATAAAGATAAATATTATTTCCATGACCCTCATGAAGAGAAAATTGAGAAGTTACAAAACCAACTTGATGCATTGATGCACAAGAAGGAACTGAAGGAATAGGGGGTTTCAAGACCATACCCTCCTGAATGGGATCTGGCACCGTACCGTGAAAAGTACAAACTGCTCAAGTTGGAGCCATATGACGGGAAAGGATCTCCCAGTCAGTATATCTACTACTTCTTGTCTCAAGCAGGGCTTTTGATGGACAATGACTTAGTAATGACCAAGGTATTTGCAAGTATCTTGCGAGGGCCTGCCTTCACATGGTTTTTGCAGTTGCCCCTAGGTACTATCAATACCTGGTATGACGTTGACAGACACTTCCTCGCACGTTTCTTCGAGGATGATACCGAAATATCGGTTCATGCCCTCCTTTCAACAAAGCAAGGGGAACAGGAAACAGTGAAGGACTTTATAGAATGCTTCAAGGAAAAATCCGTGTACTGTCGACATGGTATGACCCAAGAAACTCTAGTGAAAACCTGTAAGCATAACTTCAGAACTGGCGTGCTGATAAGAATGGGAGCTGTAGAATCCAAAACTTGGAAATATCTGCTAAAATAGGGAGAGCAGGCGGAAGATATAATTCGCCGGATTGAGGAATCTCGTAGCACGAGAAACTCTATAAATAACAGGCCATATCTACAGAATCCTCAAAATAAAGGGAAGGCTGTAATGATATTAGATGTTACTCCAAAACAGACAAGTCCGGTAAAGCCAAGATCTTAAAATCTGAGAGGTGCAGGTCAGAATAGGCCCCGACAAAATAAAACTTATACATTCAAGACTGAGCAGACTGGTACACTATTCCATCTCCTCCTCAGAAAAGGCATGTTGAAGCTTCCAGAGAATCAAAAACTAGAAGACGTTGATAAAACCAACGACCCTAACTATTGCCTGTACCATCAGAACGTCGGGCACCCAATTAAGAATTGTATTCTCTTAAGAACCGAATTCAGGCATTGATCGAAGTTGGAGTTCTCACACTTAAAGAAAAACAGAAAGTTTATGCAAATATGACAACTTTGGTGGTAGGAACCAATGAGTTCCCTACTAGAGCGACCCCTGTAACAGTAGGAAAGCCAATATCGACACCAAGCACGGGCAACCCGCACTTGCAAGTTAGCCCCTTGGGTACGCTCCGAACTACAGCTGTAACAAATTCATTCTCATTGGATAGCAGCCGGATTTGGCTGGGGGTGCCAAAAATATTGACGATGATAAATATCATGTTGCTTCCGCTACTTTTACTAGCCATTAGAATGGCTAATTAAGTGCTATAAATAAAATTTTTTGTTGCCCAATGTTGTTAAAGCGGCGAGAAGAGGAGATCAAATTCCTCGCAAACCCTATCATACTGTGGGTAAAAGTATGAAATCAATTACCCAATACTGTCAAAGCGGCTAAAAGAGGAGATCAAGTTCCTCGCCAACCCTATCATACTGGGGGTAAAAGTATGAAATTAACTGCCCAATGTTGTTAAAAGCAAATGGGAGAGGAAATTAATTTATCGACAACTCACCATGCTGAGGGGAAAAGTATGACTAGCCCAACGCAAATGGCGATTGGTAAAGACACACTAAATCCGTTTATAACTGGGGGTTTGCTAAAAATCCCATGGACCAGTCATGTTAAGCTCTTACCTCTGACAGTATGATTTGGATTATTCCCATCTCCGTTCAAGTTACGCGTGAAAGCACTTGGACTAGGCGTGTGCAATTAAGCGCCTCCGCCAAAACTCTAGGCATGTGCAATTGGCGCCTTTGCCAAAATCTGATGATCATGATCCGATCATCTTGGCGTGTGCAGTTCAAGTTACGCATTAGAGCCTTGAACCGCCTCCATCAAAGTTTCAAGCATGTGCGATTAGGCACCTCTGCCGAATTTCTTGATCACCAAATTGGAGATCCAAAGTATTTCAAAATTTGTTAAAGTTCTAAGCTATTTTGAAAACTTTGGAGTGGGTTCTGTTGGTAGTGAAAATTTCTAAATAAAAAGGAATTTTCCACACAGAATGCGGAGCTAACTCAGTAGCTTCGCGTTTGAGCAAAACACAGAGCTAATCCATAGCTCCGTGTTCTGATGAATTTAGCTCCGCGTTAACTCCGCGTGAGTAGATTTCATTAGATTTCTAATTTGATTATTATCGAGATATGGGCTTATCCAATACCCAAATTAACTCTAATCAGAATCCTAAATTGATTGTGATTGACTTATCCAATACCTAAATTGAGTCCAATCAGAATTCCAAATCAAGATATTTAAATCAATATTAAATATTTGATTAGAATTCTTGATGAATACAAAAACCTTCTTTTCCTATTCCTATGGAAATCTTTATTCCTATTCCTATGGAAACTCTCATAACCACTAAAGTTTATAAATACCCTCTTTGAGGAGACTTTAGAGATCATCAATCAATAATAGATCAATCAATCCATGATCATCGGTCTTTCCGAGCATTGAAGAAGTTCAAGTTACGCGTGAAAGTCTTGAACATATCAAGACTAGAAGAGAAAGATCAAGAGGGCCGTCATCTTCACCAAGTAAGAAGATCATCGTCGTCAGATCGTCCAAAGAAGCTACTAGATAAAACACATCGCTGCGAGAACCCAGTATTTTGTAAAAGAGAGAGATATATTATAAATCCTCTCGTTTGTTCTTTTCTTGTTCACTTTCGTTGTAATCTAGGGTGTATTCAATAGAAGGAAGCAACAATTTTGCTACGAACAATGGTGACTAGTCCTAACTGTTCAGTGACGTCTAGTTTGACAGATTAGAAGATATGTATGATAGACAGAGGTATTATGTTAACTTGCTCTATTAAGTATTGAATCGAGTTATTCAAAGGTTTTAGACATGATAGATGAGAGTTTGAGATAATAGGATTTCAGCCATTCAGTGATATCTATTATGACAGATTAGGAAAGACAGAATATCATTAAACATGTCTCGTGGTTCAATCTATTCAAAGGTTTGGGATATGATAGTAGTGAACCGATTAAATAGAGATAGGGTTTGACATATTTAACCACCCGTTCAGTGACATTTAGAATAATAGGATTTGAGTGAGGACAAAGGTATAATTAAACATGTATCAAAGCTCGACCTATTTAGAGGATCTAGACATGATATGAATGAGCTGGCTAAATAAAGGTAATGATTAACATATTTAGTCTTGTGAATTGACTATCAAAGGTAACTATTAATTTAATAAGGAGATAATTTTTGTCAGAGATAATTTCTAACTTAACAATGTCAAAAGCAAGTTCATCAAAGGTTATACTATTAGACTTAATGAATTGTGCTTGTCTTTTCTGTTACAGTGAAAGCTTAACATGATAAATAATTTGATTGGATTGATCTTATAGAGAAAATTAATTTGATTTTGTATTTTAAAGTTGGAGGTATGCTTTTTACATGACAAATATTTTGTAAGGTCACTTGCTCTGCTGGAAGAAAAAATAATGAGGAAAGTTTTGTTGTTAGAAATAAGATTTAACTTGATAGGTAAACTAATAAAAATAGATTGCTACTATTGTAGATAACCCAAAATTTAATGCAGAATTTTGTCATCAGAGCTTTGATTTTAACTTGACAGGGAGTGTATGAAAACTTGGACCCAAGTCGTTTAGAAATGATTGTCAGATGTAACTATTAACTTGACTGACTGACTGAGGAGCTGTGGGAGATTGAAGCATTTCTGTCAGAGATGAAATCATAATGTGAAAGGAGATCGACCTTATTAGGATTTTAAGTAAACACCCTGCTCTTAACAGATTTAGTTTTCCTTTAACAATCGTTATTTGCGTTGGGCTAGCCATGTTATTTCTCTCAACATGATGTGTTGTCGAGAATTTCGTTTGGATTTACATGCCAAACTTTTCCTCTTCCCTTTGTCTTATTAGCATTAAGTGGTCGATTTCATATTCTTACCCCCAATTTAATAGGGTTGTCGAGAATTTTGATTTTATACTCTTACTCCCACTGTGGTCGCCAACTCCTATACGCCCAAATTTGGAAATTTTACTTTCCTTACCATTTATCTAGAATTACAACAAATAAAAGAAAATTACAACTTTCAATTCAGATTACAAGGTTAGAAAAGGATATAACTTTTTCCCTTTTAATTTTTGTGGGATTTTTTACAGCGGTGGAAGTCGTCTAGCATCTTTTGTTAACGATCTGAACGTCGCGTTCATTGATTTCTCTAGCACCAAACTCTAGCTGGAGAAAAGGAGGAACTCTTGAAGTGCAGTAATTGTTGCTTCTCTGGTTCTTTATCTCTGATTTTTTTCTTAGTCTCTGGACTCTTCTCCTCTTCTGTGTTGGCTGGAGGCAGAGGAGAAAGATACCTTGAAGTGCTTCAAAATCTTTCTCTCGTTCTCTGAACTTTTTTTTAGTCCTCCCTGGCTCTTTCTGTCACTCTCTCTGCTTTGTTGAGAGAGAAGATTCTTTTTCTTAGACTCTGAGAACTCCTCCCATCTGGATTTTTTCTTCTCTACCTTTCATTTTTTTATTGAGAGAGAAGTCTTTTATAAACTCTGGAATGTATTTGTTCCTCCAATTTCTCCATAATCGAAAATTATATGTGGGAATGATTTCTCGGATTGATATATCCAATCCCGCACAGGAAGCGGATCGTAAGAAATGCACAAGACAAAAGGAGCTCCTTGGGTGCGGGTGCACACCCTCGCAGGCGTGGGCAAACGCGTAGTGTTGTTGCGGGCGCATCGGCGCAATGCCCTTGGGCACGCGCCATGTGTGTGCGCAATGCTCCGCGGCGCTCCAGGCATGGGCACGCGCGAGCGGGGTGCAGGCACGGGCACAGCGCTTTGCGGATGTTGGCATGCATGTAGCGCCCTTGCAGGCACGGGTGCGCGAGTAGTGCCTTGCGGGCATGAGTGGGGGCGCCGGCATTTGATGCTCTTATTTTAGTGAATTATTTTATTTTTTTTAGTGCCTATAGAAACCTACCTCCGCCAATGAAGAAGACATCTATCACCACCGATGAAGACCCATCTCCATCAATGAAGAAGAAATTCATCTTCGCCGATGAAGGCCATCTCCCATGATGAAGAACCTGTTGGAGAGAACGTCGAGTCCAACGAGAAGCATGATGGGTCTAAATACAAAGTTGAGAACCAGTTTGACCCAAAATTTTAAGCCATTAGGTCAAAACCCCAAGTTTGTATTTAAACTCATTGACTTTTTTTGTCATATCCGATGTGGGACTATACTCACATATGAACTAACTTAACAATCTCTCCCTTCATTGTGAGTATACCAACTTAACTTTGGCAACCATCCACGTGGAGGCAGACACGTGGAAAACCAAAGCCAAAGTTAACCCGACCAACTTAACTTTGGCCATCCACGTGGAGAGCCGACACGTGAGAAATCAAATCCAAACTTAACTCGACCAATTCGGGCTTCAAACATCGGCTTTACTCGCCCTTAGGTCATAATCTGGTCCATTGACCCGACGACAACTTGGTCCGAATCTGGGCTCTGATACCAATTGTTGGGGAGAACGTCGGGTCCAACTAGGAGCATGATAGGCCTAAATACAAAGCTGAGTACTAGTTTGACCCAAAAGTTTAACATATTAGGTAAAAACCCCAACTTTGTATTTAAACCCATAAACTTTCTTTGCCCTATCCGATGTGGGATTATACTCACCTATGAACTAACTTAACAATCTCCTCATTCATTGTGAGTATTCCAATTTAACTTTGGCAACTATCCACGTGGAGACAGACACGTAGGAAACCAAACCTAAAGTTAACCCAACCAATTTAACTCTGGTAACGATCCACGTGGAGAGCTGACATGTGGAAAATCAAACCCAAAGTTAACTCGACCAATTCGGGCTTCAAACATCGGCTTCACTTACCCTTAGACTATAACCTGGCCCATTGACCCGACGACAAGTTGGTCTGAATCTGGACTTTGATAACAATTGTTGGGGAGAGCGTCTGGTCCAACTGGGAGCATGATGGGCCTAAACATAAAACTGAGAACCAGTTTGACCCAAAAGTTTAAGCTATTAGATCAAAACCCCAACTTTGTATTTAAACTTATAGACTTTTTTTGTCATATCCGATGTGAGACTATACTCACATATGAACTAACTTAACAAAATCATCTCTGCTGACGAAAGAAAACCATTTTCACTGAGAAGGCAAATCATCTCTACTAATAGGTAGCTATTCAAATTTATCTGATCGCAGAAGCTGCCCTGCCATGATCTCCTCAAATCATGGGGGAGATTGCAATTTCTCACCTATAGAGCAACTCCTGAACCATCAGAAAAAAGGATCAAATTCAATTCCTAGAAATCCAAAAGATGAAGAAAGTAGAGAAGAGAAGAAAGTTCAAGAGTTCGTCTTCTTTCTCAACTAAGTTTCCATTGCCGAATAGTAACCAAAAGTAATGAGGGTCACTTCGATGTACTTCCATCATTACACTCCCTATAATCTTGTTGTAACCCTTATTAGATTGTAAAGAGTGAAATTATCTTTGATTAAAATAAATCGAGTGCTGCAATAGTTAAATTTGTAAAAGCTTTGTTTACTTGTCTTTTGCAATGGCTTCATCATCCTCTGCTGTTAATTGCGAAAAGATTAATGATCGGGGAGCAAAAATTGCTAGCATTGCAAGTGCCAAAACACCATCTCTTTTGTGCATCAAATGGTCCATCCCCTTGACCTCAGCGAGCCTTAAGTGAGTGAATGACCCATTACAAAGACAAGCAGCCCCAATCGACTGAATAGGTTTAGAAAAAGGCTTTAGAGAAATCAACACTACTCAACCGAGTCAGATACATGTCCTGATTTTGTAAATTTGTCTTTCCACTAACTAGTTTCTTTTTTTTCTCTTACGCTTAGCAATCTAAGGATAATAAAGGTTGACAAGATTTGTACGACCTAGTTGGATAAAACATAATAACATTCATGAGAGTATTTGGCTATCCCAGAGATGAGTCGTTATCATACTAATTAAC
Organism: Dracaena cambodiana; assembly: GCA_036321105.1. Classification (NCBI taxonomy): domain Eukaryota; kingdom Viridiplantae; phylum Streptophyta; class Magnoliopsida; order Asparagales; family Asparagaceae; genus Dracaena; species Dracaena cambodiana. The sequence continues at coordinate 9,996,756 of JAYEPQ010000015.1, forward strand.
AGTTCAACAGAAGTGATCATCACATTCAATAGAAAAGATAATGATTCATTGAATAATTTATAAAAATAATTGTTCATTACAATTCAAAAATATGTGTACAATCATTTTTATGAAGACCTTCTACCTGGATGAAGGCTTGCTCAAGGCATTTACAGTACTCACGCAGTCAAAAGAGGCTGATCCGCGCACTAATAATGGGGCATCAAAAGCAGTGGTCTTTCCACTGCATATATACTAGTGGTGCTTATGTAAAGCACCTAAAGATTCCAGGAGCCTAAGGCTCCCACCACCTATGCTCAAGCCAAGCTGAAGAGAACCTCAAAATAGGAAGTTCCTCAACTGCAAGAGCTAATGATTAAGAAGCAAGGAAAGTTGGAAAATGAAGACCCACAAGGTCCCTGAGCTAGGGTATTTCGCCTCCAATATTCTCATTTCATTGAGTTTTCTACCCCTTTGAAGAAATGAGAAATAGTTGAAAATTACAAAACTTACGGTAGATCTTTCAAAGAACCTAATGAGAAGTTTAACAGGAATTCCATTCCAAGGCAGGAGTTGATATCTACTTATCATCGCCGTCAGAACTTTCGAAGGCAGATGACAATAGTTCTCATGACTCTTTAGCTCAAGATCAAAGTTCTTCTCTATGGTTAAGGACAAAAAAAAATAAAAAATAAAAAATAAAAAATAAAAAAAAACTCCTCCCATCACCAAATTATGAAAGTCCCACAGGAAGCTGAACTCACAGAAACCAACAAAATTGAAAATGTCTGTCCATTCTCATCTAATCAGATGTAATGCATAGAAGTCAAACACACAGAACGGGAACAAAATTACTTTACCGAGAGAAACAAGAAAGAGGGAAGAGAGCTATCTTCATTGGAGATCTCAACCAAGGTCCGGCCCACGTTCCACTTTCTCTCCCTCTCCTTCGTGTGCCGCACACCATCAATCCCCTGTCCCGCCCTCAAATTTTTCTCACTCTCGAGCCCATCATTACTGTTTTTTTAACTCGAATCTTCTATTATGATATATAGAACTTCTCTTGGAGGAGACTAACCATACATGGAGTTGTGATGCTCAGTTGAATATGAAAGGAACCAATGCTTAAAATAGTGATAATAATAACATAACATAACATTTTGTCTCTGTTAGGTTATGTCGCATATAATATAATGCATAACGTAAATTATGTAATTTTCTATTTATTTAATTAAAAATAAATATAAAATTATATAAAATAATTTTTATAAACTCAAAAATAAACTTAAAATATCTAAAAAAAGAATGTAAAACCATTTTGTAATACATAATATATTCTAATTTTATACTAAGTTTTACAATAATTTTTACATTTATCTTTATAAATTATATTAAGTATCCAACCATAATTCCAGTCATCATTTAAACAAGAAAATAAGATTTTAATTTTTTATTTTAATTCCAGTTATTATCATTATTGTAATTTATATTTTGTAATGTTCAATTTATGTTATTTGTATTATTGATTTCAGTTCAGTTAAAAATTCAATAATATCAACAAGTAAGATATTTCAGCAACCGGAGAGGAATTACAATAAGTGAACAAGTAAACAATCGCAATTAACAAGTTAGTAATTTCTCAAGCAACCATACAAGCCAACAACTAATAAAGAAAATTACAACAATTCGCTAATAAACAAAATAATAATTAACAACAATATAGAAATTACTAAAAAAAATTGTAAATAATGTAACATAATATAACTTAACATAACGTTACGTAATATAACGTAAAAGAACATAAAAAACGTACTGTTACGGTGCACTGAGTTATTTTCAGTTGTTACGTAGCGTGCGGTTCCGTTAAGTTACGTAACGCAATATAACGGGTTCTATAACGTGTTATTTTCAAAATTGAAAGGAACTATGATATTTTCAAAAAACGGTTATACCTTTTGTTATCTTGTTAATGGGTATGGGTTTATGGAAAGTTAGAGATTTAATATGTGCTACAGTTCAATTGTTTTACGAAAAATTCTATTTACACATGACAAATTACTTTTGACTCATAGATTACTCTTTATACCAATCTTCCATTTTAAACATCACCAATTTATTCTCTATGTCCAAATATTTTGTCCAAATTTAACCCTCTCTCCCTCTCTCTCATATTTTCGTCTACCGCGATTGAACTCTAAAATTCCGAAACATTCCTCTAAGCCCTGTTCCGCTATTCGCCAGCCTCCGTCGCCATTCATCGCCTACCAAGACTTTACTCTGACTAGTGACCGATTATCGCGCCGGCAAAAAGAATTAGTAACAATCAATTGCAAATAAAATCGCATAAAAAACTAAGAATAATTTTAATCCGTACCTGAGATTTTTCTTCCGACACCAATTGTACATTGGATTTTTCCATTTACTTCAAAAAACTCATACTCTAAACCCTAATTTCGCTTGTCACTATGAATTCGAGAAATTTAAAATTCTTCCTAAATTTTTGAGGAATACAAATGTAAAAATTCTGAAGAGTCAGAAAATCGATAAGTTTGTAGGATATGTATTTTTTAAGATTTAAATAGTACAAAAATATTTTTTTTGGTTTTAGAGAAAGAACAGTGGAGGAAGACGATGACAGTATTTTAAATTTTTAAAAAGTTTTAAGATTTTGAGATTTAAATAGATAGTTTAGTCAAAAAAAAAAAAAAAAAAGATTGGCAAACGTATAATTATTTGCAAGTTTCAAATCTATGCATCAAGAATAAATTTTGTGTATAAATAGAATTTCTCTTGTTTTTACATTTTCCTGTTATCTTGTATGTTTGATGTCCATCCTTAAAATTAGAATTTTGGGTAGAATAAAACTTTGCCTTGTTGTTCCGTGTGAAAGCACAAGGTGGGCCGATTTCCAGGTTTATATTTCAACCGAAAAATGTATGTTGTCATTCTAGCATAGGGGTTGTTTGGCACCTAGGTTTTTAAAAAGAATTTATGACAGTAGATTTTTTACTTTACAATTTTTATTTATTTCATGGAAAAGATGTAATATTTGGCCATATAAAAATTTTCTATACATTTCACTATTTGTTTCCTGAATTTGGGATAAAGGGATATGGATTTGGTGTAATGATTGAAAAAATATTATTTTAAAAGAAAACGATTCTCAAAGATATAATTATAAAATAATTTAATTCTTTTCTCCCTCTTAAAAATTATGGGTATTTACTGGTTTGTCTCTCAAATCTTTATATATTATGATTTAGTCCCCCAAATCTTTATATTTAGGATTTAGTCCCCCAAATCTCCTAAGTTACTACAATTTAGTCCCCTCCCTAACTTTCTTTAATTTTTGACCTGATATTACCATTTTACCCATCCTTATTCATTCTTTATCTTCCTCCTCTCTTCTCCTCCTCTCTTCTCCTTTTCTTCATTATTTCTCATCTCTTCTCCTTCTCTCTTCCTCCTCTCTTTTCCCAATGAAGAAAAGAGGTGGAGGAGTGAAGGAAGAGAAAGAAGGAATAATGAAGAAAAGGAGAAGAGAGGAGGAAGAAAGAAGGAGAAGAGAGGAGAAGAGAAAGAATGAATAAGGAGGGGTAAAATGGTAATATCAGGTCAAAAATTAAAGAAAGTTAGGGAGCGGGACTAAATTGTAGTAACTTAGAAAATTTGGAAGACTAAAATCTAAATATGAAGATTTGGTGGACTAAATCATAATATATAAAGATTTGAGAGACAAACCAGTAAATACCCCTAAAAATTAATCTAAAATAAAAAACCAGAAAGCTAGTCTTTTATGTAATATCCTTATTTTGTTGTTGCCTTCCTCCTTCATGATGCATCGACCGAAATAGAAATTCTAAATCAAACATATTAATAACCATTTCAACTTTTGTCCAATTTATCTCAAAAATTAAATTCAGAATGATGTTCTAACTTCTGAAGTCATGATTTTTCTATATTTCTATTTTTCTAGACTTGCAGTGATTTTCTCAAAATTTTCTTGGAAAGTCCAAAATTTAGCGAATACTAGAGTTTGATTGATAACTGATCAAATTTCTAATAGAATTAATTTGATCTCTATAATTTCATATCTTTTCATGGTTGTTATTTTCTAATATTTGTGATTTTTGAGAATCTTCTAAGAATATTATGAGAGAGTCTCAAAACCAGCAAAAATATCCAGTTTCCAATTTATCGAATTGCTATTGATAATTTCTATTTTGCAAATCACACTACAAAAATTATTATACAAATTGCGCTATGATTATCTCACTTCATTCTGCATATGATATTTTTCTATAAAATTTTCTGAGTACATTGTAAAATTCAGGTCCAAAAACCTATTAAATTAACATTATTTAATTACTGCACCTAAAACCACTATCTCCACTTTTGTTTTTCCTCATTAGCCAGTTGACATGGGTAGGGGACCACTTCGGAGCTTCACCCACATGGGAACTCTCTTATTCGAAACTCATAATTAGATTCCTAAAATTAATTAATTAAAACAAAAGTTAGAATAAGAAGAGGTAAAAAGCCTTCTCCCTCACTCTCATTCTACACTTTCTCAAAAATCACTCACTCACGATTCTCTCAAGACTGCAACAGCAAGAGAAGAAGCAATAGAACATAACAACCAGAAGTAAAGGACCTATGTGAGTATCTATTCTGTCAGTTTCCTTCTTGCTTATTGATCTGCAAATTTCCATAGTCTTGATGAATTATTATGTATTCTAATAATAGTTTGGTGTCGTTGAGAAGTGATAGTACATTGAAGAAAGTTGGGATTAAATGTCACGAACTGATCGCCACCCAGCAGTAAAAACCACCAGGTGATGGTCAGGCCATGTCTTTTGGCCATGGGTCTAATTCAGAGTGTACGCTGCGACTTCATGATTAGATACTGGAGGTTGATAAATGTGGGCTGCTTTATTTGTTTAGTAAAAATATTATCAAATTTTGTTGAAATAATTCTAGAGTTTCTGCTAGATCTTTGTAAGGCTTGAGTATTGACGATCTAATCATGTTTGTAGAGTATTTGGAGTGAAATACAACTACCGGAAACATTTTATAAACAATCGTACCTCAACAAACTGCCACTTAACTGTCAAAGCTGCCAAGTGGCAGCCTGACTATGGTAAATGATTACAAAAATTCGTTTGGGAGTTTGTGATGCTGGTTAGAGTATATTTTTGGAGTTGTTTTATGATGATGAATTCTGTGTATGTATGATCTCATGCGACTTCATGACTTATTTAAAATGTTATTAGATTTTCGAAGATAGTTTTAAGATTTCTATCAAGTTGGAGTATAGTCTGTTATTTTATGATCAAATGGGTGAGATCAAAACTTGGTAAAAATCTAAGATCATTAAGAAATTTTCAGGGCTCTCTGAAACAGGAGAGCCGTCAGTCAGCTGGCGGTCAGGAGCTTGCCTGCGGCTCTACTAGCTTTAGAGAAGGCAAGTTTCTTCTCACATGATTAAGTAATTAAATTGGATATTTATGATGCATTAAGTTATCTACAATTGTGATGGTAGTAATAATTGGTTAGAATCAACATTTTGTGTTCGTTTTCTCAATATCATATTTTCAGATTAAAATAGGATTTGAGGTTAAAGACTCCTTTGTGGATCAGTGTCTGAAAATGATACAAAAATTTATAATTGAAATCGTATAGAAGCATCGTAGAGGCCTAGAACCAAATAGGTACCATATTACGGCCAACTAGTGGCAGGATCAGCACCCATTCTAAGCCTGTTGAGCTGGGGCTTGTACGATAAGTAGGTGATTAGAGTTTATAGCATTCTAGAACCACAAATTTTAGGATAAGGTACCTTAGGAGCAGTATAAAGATTATCGGAACGAAATAAGACACAATATCATTACCGGTTATTTGACCATGACTTGATAAATTGGTTACATATTTTATTTTGAATATTTTTGTATTGACTATGTATGATGTGACACGGATATGACAAATCACTTGTATAAGTTACATGTTTTAACTACATGATTAACCAAATGCATGATAGTTATATGACATGACTGCATGATTAACCAATGCATGATACATAACAAAATATAGCAATTGAGATATGGTGACATAACAAAGATATGGTGACTTGAAAAATAATATGTGCACACAGTCTTAATAGTAATTCATAAATAATCTATTGTTATTAATGTTGGACATATACACAACAATGAATGGATGTCATGATTTCTCTAATTGGTCATATATATCATGTATAATTAACATGGGATTGGAAAAATAATATAATAGATAAGAACAATATCGTACAAGGAATATTGTAACATAATGATGTGTCAATAACTTTTTATTGCAGTGGCATGAGCGGTACTAGACCACTACATTCCATTTACATCAGAGAATGTGAACGGTAGTACCTACGTACCGATATGATATTTTTAGCGTCATGCATGTGTGACCGAACTAGGGTATCTATGAACACTTATATGATACACGAGAATAACATTATTTTATCTTTCACATAATTTTAAATAATTTAACTTGGCACATTAATCGAGACCATAATAATAATTGTAATGTGTTTTATTTGTACCAACTTTTATGTCAATCATGTTTACATGATTTATGACATCACACCAACATATACTAATCATCTTCACTTATAGTTTATCTAGTACTACACTAGTATACTTCCTTTTGTTTATGTATTACTTGCTGCGTTTAATCCTCTATGTTCCAAACTCATATTTCGAGGATGCGGAATGAGAATCTATCCCAATCGAGAATCCATACTTCATCTACTAGGCAGAGCATCGTTAAGGGTATAAAACTTGAAGCTTTTGTGATTTTGTATAAATTTTCTTTTGTCTTGGGTACGGTTATATTCCTTTTGAATTTTTGTTGTGTACATAAATGTAGGCATTCAAAAAAAAAAGAACAATCACCTAAAACAAGAGTGTCAGAGGCCCACGCCCTGGTGCGCACAACCCAGAAGCATACCAAGGGGCATGCACTGAAGAACACGCGTCTGGACATCGAGGATCACACACCGAAAAGCGCACTCCTCTGAACACATCCCATATCCAGGAGCGCGCACACCAAAAGCAGCGCGAGGGGAGCGCTTCCAAGAGAGCATGCTCTCAGAGCTGCACGCACTTGAGCACGCATGCCCTGGGTTGCATGCGCGCGCCCAGGGCACAGTGCGAGTGTGCCTATGGCATATTGCATGCGCGCTTCATGCACTTCGTGTACTTCGAAGCCCCCGCTTCATGTGCAGAGTTAGTTATAACAATTCGAAAGATCTGTTGCAAGCTCACATGATTTGATACTGATTATGAAAAGATTTGTGGGAATGGTCCGAATGGCTAGAAAAAGTCATCTCTAAACAAAGAGAAGAGACAGAGACTGAAAAAGCCATAGACAATCAAAAGAGATAGAAGCACTTCAGACGTTGTTCCTCCAGCCAGAGCTTGGTGTTGCATAATCAATTTGTGTTCGGATCGTCAATGGAAGATACCAACGAACTTTTACTGCTGCATAAAGATCCCACGAAAACAAACGAAAACAGAGTCATCTTTTCCCTACCCCTATATTCCATATCATAAGTTGTAATTTTCTTTTCTTTTTGCAGTAATTCTTCATAAATGGCAATGAAAAAGTTATTCCCCAAATTTGGGCATGCACAAGTTGGCAACCACAGTGGGAGACAATTTTCATAATAGAGAACATGGTGGCGCAGTTCAACGTGAAACTAATTGGATCAGTAGTTCAGACTCTAGTCATTGAATTCAACCAGTAGAGGTATAAACAATACCTTTCCTCTGGTTCTTTTGGCTCGAAACTTGCCAGGGGTTATCACTAGGTGATAGTCGAAGAGTATGAGGCATCATCGCCCATTGACAATAACAAGGTGTTATCGCTTGTCAAATTATATGAGGCGCTATCGCCCATGAATAAAGGTAAGAAGTCATCGTCTGTCGATAAATATGAAACGTTATTACCTCTTAACAATGATATGGCATCATCGCCAATCAATAGCAAGGTTCGTGTTAATTGCGGAGCTATTGCCATATAGTCGTCTCTTGATGACTAGAACATCACCAAATCAAGCTCAGCCATGATGCAATCACAGAAAAGAAATCAAAACCGTCAAAGAAAATACAAAGCCCAACGAGCGCGTCTCAGCTCCTGTTGAGAATGAATAGTCTAAAGCGCCCACACATGGATAACTCTATGCATAGAACTTCGTGCACAAAACTTCTATGTGCAGCAGAACCAAGTGAGTGCATAGCAAAATGAAAAACGTGCGCAACGATTTCAAAGACATGTGCAGCAGAACAAATGGATCGCACTGCTCCGCATGCAGAGCATGTGCCTCTGCGCGTGTCTATAGACACGTGCGTAGAGCGCGCCTGCGTGCGGAGCACGTAGCCTGTGTTCGCCTTCAAGTGCGAGTGCGGAGTGCTCTGCTCTGCGCTCGCCTTCAGTGTGCTTGCGGAATGCTTTGCTCCGTGCATGCCTGCAGGTGCACGTGCAGAGTGCACCCCTTCGCGCATCTCTTCAGGCGCGCGTGCAGAGGGTGCACCTTTCTGTGCTTCTTTAGGCTGGCACACTGCTATTTTTTCTTCAGATGATGAACGCGCCCAATGCATGCTTCCACCTCATCTTCCATGTGCAGATCATGAGGAACACAATCTCCCTTGCACAGTTTTTTGAGACGCTCTTGATGAGTGCCACAAATTGCATATTTATAACCTCATCCTATCCAGTTTTGTATATAAATAATATTACTTGGGTATTTAGTGTGTTTTTAGGTTAAATCTATTTCTATAAGAATATGACATGAAATAAAAGAAAGAATGGAAAAACCAAGTCGAGAAAGAGGCACTGAAAATATAGCTATAGAAACACAAAGTTAGAAGCAACTAAAATTAAATCCAGTCATAAAAAAGAGAAGAACAGAGCCAAACCAAAACACAGTCAGAAGCTTAACACCAACCTTGCAGTTTTTATCACCAATTGCAGCAGAAGGGGGGGGGGGTCCACAGGTGCTTCTTTATGCTAAGTCACACATGGAATAGGACTCTGTTAATCAAAATTAAGCAACACTATTTGGCAGCCAATGCTGCCATTTGGCAGGAAAATTATTGATTCTATAACTAAAATTTTTACGAGGGTTTTATTGTAATTTTGTAGTTTTTTGGTTGTGATTGAATTAGGATTTTTAAAATCTGAGACCTATTTATTAGTTGTATCCTTATAATTCCTATGCAATTTTGGAGATTATAAAATTAGTAGATTAAAATCCTAGGACCGACGACCACAATACTGAAGCTCCAGAGGATGTTGTTATTGTTCATCGTGTTTTCCATTGGTAAAATAATTTTTCTTTTTAGATTAATTTTTGTTCCTTTCTAGTTTAGAAATTTACTTGCTTTCAAGGAAAAATTATGTTTTTATTGCTTTACATGAATAAAAATAGTATCTTGTTAACTAGGATCATGCATAGCTAATTGCATCGATCCAAAGAAGTAGATGAAGTAGATTAATAATTTTAACATGAGATTTTCTATTATCTTCCAAGAAAAAGAATTAAAAATATAATTTTTTGTATAAATAAATCGAAAAGGGTAAACTTGTAGATCCATGACTTTTGATAGGTTATGCTTAAGTTTAGTCTTTTGATAATCTATGCTTAGATTAGCTACAAGAAAAACAGGTCTATAGTGACGATTTTTTGGTGACAAGTATTAAAATTATCACTGAAAATGAGTATTTGTGACAAAAATTAAATATTGTCACAAATATTGTATTTTCACTGACGGAGATAAATAATTGTCACAAAAAAAATAATTTTCCATGACAACAGATGATAATTTATCACAAAAACATTATTTTCAGTGATGAGAACGAAATTTTGCCACTAAAATATAATTTTTTTAGTGACGACGACCAAAACTTGTTACTAAAACATGGTTTTCAATAACGCTAACTAAAACTTGTTGCTAAAACATAAATATTTCAGTGACAACTAAGAAATTACTAAATATAATTTTCAGTAATGAGAGTTACAAATTGTAACTAAAATATAATTTTTTTTGTGATAACTAAAAAACTTGTCATTTAAACTGAGTGTTCAGTAACGAAAACTATATATCGTCATTAAAACATAATTTTTTTCTGTGACAACTAAAAAATATGTCATTAAAACTGAGTATTCACTAACAAAAACTAAATATCGTTACTAAAACATAATTTTTTTTCTGTGACAACTAAAATACTTGTAACTAAAACATAATTTTTAGTGATTAGAGCTAAAAGTTATCACTAAAATATAAATTTTTCAGTAATGATAACAAAATTTTGTCACTAAAATATAGTTTCTGGTGACGAGGTAAAACCTAAAAAACTTGTTATTAAAACATAAATTTCAGTGATGGAGGCTAAAAATCATCAATAAAATAGAAAATTTTTAGTTACAACTAAAAATATTTGTTACTAAAACATAATTTTCAGTGACAAAGACTAAAATTCCTCACTAAAATATAAATATTTTAGTAACAACAAAAAAACTTGTCCCTAAAATTTGGAAACTCATTACCACTATTTTTTAATTGTCCATAAAATTTATTGTGAGGAATTCATATTGTCACAATTTTTTTATCATTAATTACTTATAGAAAATTATCAAATTACAATAAATGTGAGCCTTCAAATTTTCCTCGAATCGCATGATATAAAATTATAATTTCTACGCAAGATCTTGATCGTCTGTCCAAATCCAGTGGATCAAATAACTCCTTAATTTACTCTAATTATAATACAAGTAAAATTATAATTTTTAACCTAATAATAAATTTAACCTGCCGCGTTTGTAGTTAATCTATCGATATCTCCCTCACCCCTCACACCTTCCGCCTGAGATCGAATCTCCTTCTGTGCCTCCTCTCTGATCCGCCACATCCCTGTAGCCCTGCCGCCCGTCCCAGCGCCCTACCCGCCCTAGCGTGCCCAGCCCCGCCCAGCGCCCTGCTGCAGCGCCGTGTCACAAACTGCGCCTATTTCAACCATGGGTTTAGCTGCTGCACAGGCGGAGAAAGAAGAACAGGAATTGAAGTGAAGAAGATGTGGGTTTTCTGCAAGCGGATTTGAAGATTTTGAAGAACCCGACCCGAAACCCGCTTCATAAACCCAATAAGGGAAAGTTCTGCTTCAGCTGAAGGGCTACCATATCCATGTGTCCGGAATCAATAAAGATACCAATTTTTTCTAGAAATTTTACAAGAAATTCTGTATAAATAGTAGAGAGAGATGTAATTGAACTATTCCAGAAATAAAGTCTCAATTTCTCTCTCAATTTCTCATTTTCTACCTCTTCCTTCTCTTCTCCTTCCTTCTACAGTTTCTTCTTCGTCTTCTCTATTCTCTTCAACAATTGCAGAATCATGGCGATGACAAGAGCTTCTGGCAGCAAAGGCGACAAGGGCGACAAGGAAGGTGACAAAGATATCAGAGCGCGGCTTGGCCTTTCGGGCGTGGCTGAAGATGATGGAGGGAATCATAGTGTTAATTTAGAAGAATTCAATTCCTTGAAGACAATTGTGTTTCGTCTTGATGAAGAAATGGGAGAGATCAAGCAATTTCTTTAGAAGTTGGAGGATGATAGATGTACAGATAAAAGAAGAGTTCAAGAACCTTATTCTTGAACTTCATACAAATCCTAGGCGAAATGAGGTAACTTCTCCAAATTTCAATAAAGAAGCAAATAATGATAGAAGCAAACCCCTATTGCCGAACCCTCCTAATAATTTTGGAAAAAAGATTGCAAATCCTATATATGGATGCAATGAAGTACATAAGACAGTAGATGGTACTCAAGTAGTGAAGCTGAAATTTCCAGTTTTCAAGGGAAATGATGTGACCAATTGGTTGTATAGGGTGGAACAACTTATGGATTTTTATGGCATTAGCAATGAGGCCAGGGTGAGATTGGCTGCACTATATTTAGATGAAAACCCTTTGCAATGGTATAGGTGGACAATTAGAATGAGAAGTAAGCGTTTCGATTGGTTTGAGTTTAAAAGAGGGTTGTTGTCAGCATTTGACCGTGACAAGAACAAGAGTTTTGTGGGAGATTTAACAAAATTAAAGAAAGAAGGGTCATATGAAGAATATAAATTTGAATTCATTAGACTGTCTCACCATGTCCAAGAAGGGTCATATGAAGAATATGAATCTGAATTCATTAGACTGTCTCGCCATGTCCAAGAACTTTCAGAAGAATTTCTGGTGGAATGTTTCATAAGTGGTTCGAAAGAACCAAATAGGTTTGAATTGAGAGCCAAGCAACCTAAAAATATGTTTGATGCTATGAGACTGGCCCAATTGGAAGAAGAAAAGTATATATCAATCAAGAATACAAAGAAATTTGGGTTCAACAAGAACCTAGGATTAAGCAGTGAATCTTGCGGCAGTTCTTTCTCATCTTCAGAATCAGTCAAAGTTGGACCTGGTTCTAGTTCTCAATAGGCAACATCTTCTAATCAGATGAAGAGGTTATCAAGTCAAGAATACAGAGATAAAAGAGAGAAGGGTCTTTGCTTCTACTATGATGAGAAGTATACTTCTGATCACAAATGTAAAAATCAGAAGTTATTGCAATTACAAATTCTGTCAGAAGATGGAGAAGAAGAGGCTAACTGGGTTCTTGATGAAAGGGAAGAACTGGAAAACAACCACATTTCTCTTTCCATTAATTCAGTAGAAGGAGTTACAGGAGTTAATTCATTAAGGCTAGTAGGAAAGATTAATGGAAAAGAAGTTGGGTTTCTAGTTGACACGGAAGCAACCCATAACTTTGTAGATCCCTTAACTGTTAAAAGACTACAGTTGCCTATTCAAGTTGTTAAGAAATTTAAAATCAGCGTTGCAGGAGGAGAAAAATTTGAAGGAGATAGATGTGTCAAGAACACAAAAATTTCCATTTAAGGAATAATCTCTGAAACTGATTTGTTAGTAGCTTCTCTTGGAGATACTCAAATAATATTAGAAATTGTTTGGCTAAGGCAATTGGGTCCTACATTATGGGACTTCAAAAATCACACCCTCAAATTCTGGAGAGAGAGCAGTCCTATAGTATTCAAGGGAGTTAACACTACTAACATGGAAGTCATTAATAGTGAAGTCCTAAAAGAAATGATGCAAGTTAAGGGAATGGCAGCGGCAGTTCAGTTACTGGCAACAGAATTAGAGAATAATGCAGAAGAATGGCCAAAAGACTTGAAGAAGTTGCTACTAGAATTTGATGATGTCTTTTAAACACCAAAGGAGTTACCTCCAAAGAGATCTTGTGATCATCACATACCATTGCAGCATCCTGATCACCATTTCTGCCAGGCCATACAGGTACCCATTTTTTCAAAAGAATGAAATAGAAAGGCTAATCCAAGAAATGTTACAGTTTGGTATCATCAGGCCAAGCTCCAGTCCCTTCACTTCTCCGGTTGTTTTGGTGAAGAAATCATATGGAAGCTGGAGGCTTTGCATTGATTACAGGTCATTGAATCAAAATACAGTGAAAGATAAGTTTCCCATCCCTTTAATAGATGACCTTTTGGATGAATTATTTGGTGCTAAATTTTTCTCAAAACTTGATTTGAGATCTGGTTATCATCAAGTAAGGGTAGCAGATGAGAATATATATAAAATTGCTTTTAAAACACACAACGGGCATTATGAATTCTTGGTTATGCCCTTTGGGCTAACAAATGTTCCCTCTACTTTTCAAAATCTCATGAATGATTTGCTTAGACCTTATCTAAGAAAATTTGTACTTGTTTTCTTTGATGATACCTTGGTCTATAGCAATTCATGGGAAACTCATATAAATCACCTTAAGGAGGTCTTGTTAGATTTGAAGGAAAATATGCTCTTTGCTAAAGCCAGTAAGTGTAGATTTGGCTGCACTGAAGTGGAGTATCTGGGTCATATTATCTCCCAAAATGGAATTTCAGTTGATCAGAAGAAGGTGGAAAGTATAACAAATTGGCCAATTCCCTCAACTGTCAAAGCCCTCAGAGGATTCTTGGGTCTCACTGGCTATTATAGAAAGTTTGTTAAAGGATATAGTACTATAGCAGCTCCTCTCGCTGATCTTTTGAAGAAGGGAGCATTCCAGTGGAATCAAACTGCTACAGAAGCTTTTAACAAACTTAAGCAAGCTCTCATATCTCCTCCTATTCTGGGTATGCCAGATTTCAATGATACTTTTGTAGTAGAAACTGATGCATCTGGTATTGGATTAGGAGCAGTTTTGATGCAAAAAGATCATCCTATAGCTTTTATCAGTCCAAAACTGAAGGGAAGAGCTTTGACTTTATCAGCATACGAGAAGGAGATGATGGCTATTCTCTTAGCAATTAAGAAATGGAGGCAGTATCTAATTGGAAGGAAGTTTGTAATCAAGACTGATCAAAGGAGTTTAAAATTTCTTTTGGATAAAAAATTTAGGCAGGAATCTCAGCATCCTTAGCTTCAAAAACTCACTAAATATGACTATTTAGTGGAGTACAAGAAGGGAAAAGACAACTTAGCAACAGATGCCCTGTCCAGGTTGGAATGTGCTAGTGAAAGAAATAAGGATGAAAGCATGGTAAAAGAAGAATGTGCAGCTATTTCTATGGTGGAACCTATGTGGCTTGAAAGGATTAAAGCAATGGTGCAGAGCTCTGAATATTTTCAGAATTTGCATAATTCTGAAAACTTAAATAGCAGGTATCAATATATCAGTGGCCTATGGTATTACAAAGGAAGAATTCTGATTGATCCAAATGATTCTCTACGCAAAGAAATCATATGTGACAATCATCACTCACCTATTGGAGGACATTCGGGGTATGAAATTACTCTTAAGAAAGTTAAAAAGAGTTTTTGGTGGTCTGGTTTAAAGGCGGCAGTCAAACAAGCCATTAAATTTTGTGATACCTGTCAAAGGAATAAAGTGGAGAATTTGGCACCACCAGGATATCTGAAACCCTTGCCTATTCCAGATAAGGTGTGGGAAGATTTGGCTATGGATTTCATCGAAGGTCTACCTATGAGTTATGGTTATAACTCTATTTGGGTGATTGTGGATAGATTATCCAAATTCTCTCATTTCATTGCTCTTAAGCATCCTTATACAGCATTACAACTAGCCCACATTTTTATCAGGAAAATAGTTAAACTTTATGGGTTTCCCAAAACTATAGTGAGTGATAGAGACAGAATATTCATGAGCTCATTCTAGAAGGAATTGTTTCGACAGCAAGGAACTAAGTTACTCATGAGTTCTTCATATCATTCTCAAATGGATGGACAATCTGAAAGAATCAATCAGAGTTTGGAAACTTACTTACGATGTTTTTGTAGTACAAAACCTAAGGAATGGTTCAATTGGCTTCATTGGGCAGCTTACTAGCATAATTCTAGTTGGAAATCTACAACTGGATATACCCCATATGAAGTATTATATGGAAAACCTCCTCCTAGTCTATATTGCAATATATCCCTAAACTGCAAGGGTCCAAGGTGTTGGAGATGCTCTCTTAGACAGAGATCAGACCCTTTAGTTGTTGAAGGATCACTATGCTAGATCTCAGAGTAAAATGAAGTATTATACTGATAAAAAGAGGTCTCACAGAGAATTTTCAGTTGGGGACCTGGTTCTGCTTAAAATCCAGCCATACAAACAGGTTACAGTCGGAGGTGCCATTCATCAAAAGCTAGCTGCTAGATACAATGGACCTTTTCCTATCATTGCTAAGCTTGGCAAGGTCGCATATCAGTTACAATTATCTCTGGACTCCAAAATTCATAACATTTTTCATGTGTCGCTGCTTAAAAAGTATTCTGGAATTTCAATTCAAGTCCAGAATTCATTACAAACTTTCTGGAAAAAGGCAGATGAAAAGATACCAGAGAAAATTTTGCAAAGAAGGTTGGTTAAGAAAGGGAACAAGGCAGCTACTCAAGTGTTAATTAAATAGAAGAATCAGGAGGAATCTGAAGTCTCTTGGGAAGATTATTCTACACTATCGCAGAAGTTTCCTAACTTCGTGGTGGAAGTTTCTTCGTTGGGGGGAGGTATGTCACAAGCTGCGCCTATTTCAACCATGATTTTAGCTGTTGCACAGGCGAAGAAAGAAGAAGAGGAATTGCAGTGAAGAAGATGCAGGTTTTCTACAAGCGGATTTGAAGATTTTGAAGAATCTAACCCGGAACCCGCTTCATAAACCCAATAAGGGAAAGTTCCGCTTCAGCTGGGGAGTTTCTAAAGGGGCACATGATTTTTCCTAGTGAGCCCACTTAAATTTTTTTTCTTATTACAAGTTCGTCATTGATTTTTTTGGATTAGAATAGCCCTTTCTTCAACCTCTTTCTCCTTCTCTTCTCAAACTCCAGTTCAGTTAACAAAAAAAAAACCTACAACTATTCCATCAAATCTGTTCCTATATTAAATTATCTGATAAATTAAATTCGAAAATTGAATTTATTAGGTCCTTGCTTACACAAAAACCCTAGAAATATTATAGATTGATAAAAGTTATGAATCCAAAAATAACTCACAGTTCGAACTGACAAACTGGACGAATCTCCACTGTCCGGACTGGAAGCCCGGACGGTAAATTTTTTTCTCTGGACTGGAAGTCCGGACAGAAGATTACTGTCCGGACTTTCAGTCTGAATGAAAAAAAATTTGTCCAGACTGAAAGTACGGACAGAAGTCCACTGTCCGGACAGTGGAAATATATCTCAAAATTAGAAGTTGGGAATGGGTTGGAAAAAGACTCTTTTTTTACCTCGATTTTATGGCGGCCGAATGGGTTGAAAAAATTGGGATGTCTCTTTCTGCGGGGAGAAGCAATCGAGGCCGGGTAGTTGGGCAATGCAACAACCTTGCATTTGTAAGGATACGGCAAAGTTGCATCCAATTCTCTAGCATTGCTTAAATCCATCATCTTTTCCTTACAATGACCTCGACAACGTGGCTCGGGAAGTAGTACAATGACCTCGGCAACTATCTAAGGAATGCCTGCAAGCAAGCCGCTACAAGAAGATGCATCATCTCATGAAGCCCACAGTCAACGAGAAACAAAGCATTATCCACACTCCAAATCAAATCCTCGCAACTTGGCCTTCAAATCCTCGCAACAAAACATGTTTGCAAATCCAAGGAGCTCCATGACCATGTCCGGCGTGAAATTCGACAGCGACCCAATCCCGCTGAACACATCCACAGCCCGCATTCCCTTGGCCGATACATTATTCTGTATGAAATTTATCCTCTCCCTCTTCGACTCCACAAACTCCCCATACAACAAGGTATTTAGCGGTTGCAATAGTGCAACAATCTTGTGCTAAACGCAACCCACTTCATCATCCCCAATTCAAAATCACAAGTCTCCTCCTCCTTCTCACGGGCAAGAGTCGAATAGCAAGTCAGGAAAGTACCCAGCTTGGAGTGTCGCCTTCGGGCACTCCAACGCGGGCGAGGTTGCTGTGTAAGGGTTCAGAGATGACTTCCCCGTCGACGAGCAGCTGTGATTGGCCAGCTTGTCCTCCCACCTCTCGTACCGCAGCCAGGCCGAGAGGATGACCTTGCAGTGGACGTAGAGGGCGTGGGCTCTCGCGGAGCGGAGGCACCACCGCATTGGGTTTTAGCAGGGCTTGGAGCAGGGATCTCTGCTCGAGGTAGTGATCGAAGATGTCGACGTTTTGGGGTCGACATTGTCGAGGGAGCGAAAGGACTGAGCGGGTTAGGAGCTCCTTGGACTGAGCGAAAGTGGCAACCTTAACCGCAAATTTTTTTTTTATTATTGTTATTATCATTTATTTAGCGGATTAGGCACTGAACTGCTATAATGAGGCTCTGTTTGGATCCAAATTGTGAATTTTGGAGGGTTTATTTTCAACTTTTGGGTGTCACTGTTATTTTGAATCATTAGGGTTTGGCAGATTTTATTTTGACTTTTTATCCTTGAGCCATTGATGACATAGATGGTCCACAAAACTATACCTTGGAAGTGAGCGAAAAAATTACAGTAGAATAGAAAAACGCAAAACAAAGCTCTGAAGATATTCTTGGTGGTAATTTATTTGACCAATTTTTATGTAGAAGCTTTTCTCAACCTCACTTCAGCCTTACCAACTATTATACTTGTGTTTAAATTTTCACATCAAATCTTATCTTTTTAACTCATCAAGTTGGTATGATTGATTTTTTTTTTTTTTTTTCCTACAGGACCAAAGCTTGTAGATGAAGTAGAAATTTAGTTGTCTATTTTTTTTGAATTTTTTAAAATATTTTTTTCATGGTAAGCTAAAGTAGGCATTATCAGTGGGAGGCTTTCAGATGAAGAAAGTGAACCGACATATAAAGGTACTCTTGGCTTATCTTTCTTCTCCCATAAAGAGTGTATGATATGCTCTAGGACCTGTAGTTTGGTTGGGCACCAAAATAACATAATATGTTTTGAGATTCAAATTGTTTACTAAGAAAAAATTACAACCTTTCATAGTAATGATCTTATTTTCCACATATTTCTCTTGGGTTAGGGTGGATGTGGATGTATTTTTCAAGGACAAAATTGCTAGAAATGAACTTAAATCATTTTTATATCAGTCAACTATCTCTGGAAAATAATGAAAGGATGCATCTTGCGGAAGGATAACATTTATTCCAATTCATATATCAAATTAGCCCGTGTCACTAAACTAGCAGCAACTAATATGGGGGATTGGCGGAGCAAAGGAGATGAGGATGAGAAAATAACATAGCATTCAACTTCAAGTAAATCATATTTGTTAAGGTTGCCACTGTAACTAACGACTTTATGCGTATTTAACTTTCGATGTTAGTTAACTATTTATATATAACTATTATCACGATTTGACAATGTTTATTGCATTTTCTCCCACCTTAGCTACCGCTTTGTATCAATTTTCAGAGCTTGCCAACTCCATTTTCACTCCAAAATTTCAGCATGTTATTTTCCCAAATTTATTTTATGTACATTTATACGTACTCGCCAACCTTCAGCCAACATGCCAAGCATAATTATAATTCCAAAATCTAGTTTTTGCTGAGTCTTAGCTGTATGCAAGTATGTTGTAGAACTTTTATGAGAAGAAGTACTACTCCCTACCGCTATCAACATTTGGCCATGAATCATGGATATGCATGTCCATGTGCCTGCATTAAGGTTTTTATTTGGTGGGTTAGATATTCAAGTTTACTATTTGATTAGTTAATTTGTGAAGATAAGTCATATTTTACATTCAATTTTTTTTCCCCTGGAATCACTGTTATTCAAAGTCTAATTTTATTTTGTGAAGATTTATCATTTTTTTTCTTTACTGAATATTGCTTGTATCATTATATTACTAAAGGCATCCATTGGCCATGTACAAGGTTTTAGCAGTTTATTAATCATTAAACTTCTTATCATTATTGGTTCTTATTGTTTTTGATAAGCTACTATAAATTAAGAGTATAATTTAATTCATTTCCTCTGCGAAATTCATGCAAATGTATATTCTTCTTCTCTTCATTAATTATTAGAGATCTAACATTAATCTTAAGACAAGAGGAACTCATACATGGATCACTTTAAAATTTCATATTCTGTTTTAATAGTATGTCTTGACACTTCCATAAAAATTTCATATTAATTACTTGATATTTTGACCTCAAACTAAAAAAAATTTCAGCTGTATCGGTATCAGTCCAGTGCGTGAGCTGTGCACTATATTGAGTAGATTGTATCAAATCATCATGGATCACTTTAAAATTTTATATTATGTGTTAATAGTATGTTTTGACACTCTTATAAAATTTTATATTAATTGCTTGATATTTTGATTTCAAACTAAAATTTTGTATTATAATTTTGGAGTATGTTTGGACCATTGTTGCTAAGCCTTTAATTGTTGTTATTTAATACTAGGAGAAACTACACGAGCTTGTCGTGAAACAAACACAAGATGATGAACCTCATATATCTCGTGATGATATGTTACTTCATGTGCTTGGTATGTGATTAGTATCATATATTGTATTTTTCCTTCCATATTTTATCTATTTTTGTATATAAATAAATGCTACTTTGGTATTTTTAGTTTATTTTTCAGATAACCCTATTCATACAAGGAGATGAAATAAAATCATAGCCGAATTAGGAAACAAAGCCTATAACAGAGTTTAAAGAGAGCAAACTACAAAATTAAAATACTTCAGAGAGTTAAAGTGCAATTCAGTCAGGAGAATCAAAAGTGTAAGACACGAGACTCATGCAAAAGAAAAACCAGAATTTTTCTCTTTGCAGCATTTTGCCGCCATTAGGCGTCAAAAAGATGGGCCCACATGGTGAATTTTCTTCGGAGAATTCGATGTAATTTTGTAGGTTTTTAGTTGTATCAAAATTAGGATTTGATTTTCGAATCCTATATATTGGCCATGTTCTTGTATTCTAGGGTTTCATATAGTTGATTAATCATAGAGGAAGTAGGATATAGTTTGTACTCAGATTTTATTAATAAAAATTAGGGTCTGCTGAAGAGGTGACGGGCACAATACCGTGCTCCAGAGATACGCCATTGTTTTCAAGTCTTTATTTGCTTTTTAGATAGAGTTAATTTGTTTCTACTATAGATTTATTTGCTTTCTAGATTAGATTTATTTGCTTTCATGAATAAAAATAGGATTTTACTTACTAGAATTATGAGTAGATAATTTAGCTTAGCTTTAGGATGTAGATGAAACTAGAATCTACCATGCAGCTGCTCTCTAATATTTTCTTCCTAATTAAAATAATAAAGACATGATTTTTCTCTGAAAAGATTAAAATACAAAAACTCGTAGATTAATACTTTGATAGGTTATACTTGAGTTAAGTTTCTTGATAGCCTATGCTTAGTTAGGGTTTGAGCTTGTTGATTTTTATCTTCTTCATCGAATTATCTAATGATTTAGTTTGCTTATATGAAAAGTTGTATCTTTGATGCGTTATGCTTGCACACCACTTGATAACACATGCTTAGGACACTTGAAGTAAAGATTAAACTAAAAGATTACTTTTTTATGATAGAAGAAGATAATAGAAGTAAATACATGGTTGGAAACTAATAGATTTTAGATCCTAGGCTAATTAGAATAACTCTCAAATCCGACTTAGAATCCTTTGTTAGTCCGTTAAACTATAGAATTAGTAAGAAACGCAAAACACCTGAAATCTCTGTGGGACGACCGGTATAGCGCTACACCGACACTGTATGCTTACAGTAAATTATCACATCAAGTTTTTGGCACAGTTGCTGGGGATCGACGGTGTTTTTCTTACTTTTTCTAACGTTTTATGGGTTAACAATATGTGTTGAGTGTGCAAGAACCTGAAAGTTCAAATACAGAAAGTTAAAAAGGATGAGAGAAGCTTCTGGAGTTCACTAAAAAAAAGAAGAAACCCAGATTCCCTGTTTTTGCCCCCAAATTAGTGACAGTTAAGGTACAAAACTCCCCCATTTTCTCTCTAATTCTATAATTTGGGTCTCTGGTTCTTTAAAAAAATATAAAAAAATAAAAATAAAATTTTAATTTTTTAAACTTTTTTTTCCATCTCTTTCCCTCTCCACCATTTAAAAAAAAAATTAAAAAAATATTTCAAAATCAAACTGGTTGCCATCATTGTCGTAATCCATATCATAGTTATTATTAGTGTCCATGAATAGGAAGTTCGTTATAACTAGGTCATAATCAAATTCACACCACATATAATGAACCTACGAGCGCTTCCTATACACAAAATTACCATTGTGAATGAATGAATCATTCTAATTTTGTTTATAATCAGAGCCGTGCCAAGAGAGTCCTCCATCTGATCATTTCTTTATGGGCTATTCATCATCATATTTTAAATTCAATCATGAACAAGATATTCAATTGAACATGTTAGATAAAAGATTAAAAAGATTAGAACCGAGGTATGCATGTCATGAGAATTTACCTTCAACCACTTTATATCTATCATCAAATATGTACATGGATCTATCATATCATTCTTCAAATTTCACTTATGATTTCGAGATGCAATCATTTGAGGAAAATAAAGAAAATTATAATCATGAACAGAGGAGCGAGCACGTACAATAGAGGAAGGTATAGAAGGTTTGCTAAAATTATCCTCTCAAATAAAATCATTCTCTCAAACTGCATCTTGTATGGAAGATTTTCTCAAAATAATTTCTCATACTAAATTTTTTGGAGATCAACCGTCTATTTGTTTGAACATATCTTATTCCAACGAGCAATCACTTCAGTCATCTTTTGAAATAGATATGATTCAAAATGAATTAAATAATTTTGTACATGATGAGTCTATACTTCAACATTATGATCAATTTATTTTAGACCATTGTGAAAATAATTATTAATAAAGTGGTGATAAAGAAAAAATTTTGCTTAGTGATTTGCCTCATAATGAGCTTGCTAGTGGACATATCATCATTTGATTCTTTTGATGAAAATTGTGAAGAAATTTATGAAGAAAAATTTTTATCCCTTCATAATAACTTGACTAATGATAAATCCACTAGTATGACACTTTATTTTGAGAATTTTGATGATAAATTTGAAGAAAATTTGCATGATGAGCCCAGAACACTAGAAAATTGGAAGGAATTGTAAACGGAAGAGGTTATGGTACCTAATGAATTGAAAGAGCGATTCAAAATCGAGCTCATAATTCAGCCACATCAAAGTCAGTATATTATTTTACATAATAATAAGACCAAAATACTTACTGCTATGAAAGATACTTGTGGGTCAATTATGGATGATAAAAGTACAATTTCCAACTTCAAAATTTTACTAATGAATAAAAAAAAGAAGGGTAGAAATAATTTGAGAAAAATTAAAAACATGATGGAGAGATTAAATGCAAAATTATCAAAAATGCTAAGTTCATCCATATCTAAATATAAAAGGACATACTATAAGAGTGGAAAGCGATCAAGAGGTCGTAACCGGTTTGAATTATCTAGTAAGTATATAATATTTATATAATAATTTCTTTATTTATTTTACCACCCTTGGTTCGTGTATGAGAGCATACACGAGTTTAGGTATGGGGGAGTGGGCTAGAATATTTTCTTCATATTATTTCAAGGGTATTTAGTTTTTTTTAGAATTTTTATTTTATTTTTAGATTTTTTTTATTTCTTTATTGTACACAAAGATAGTTTTTAGGGTAACTAACTAATTTAAAAAACAAATAAAAAATTTTATTTGTATATTTTCATCAATAGATCAACCTAAATACAGATAAAGGAAAAACTTTAGATTTGAAATTAGATAGGAGAGTAGATTGGACGATACACTCAGAATTTTATGAAGAAGATTAAAATCCAAAAAAATAAATACCGCTAACAGTAATCTTGAGATAAGTATACATCTATTTTTCACTTCACAATAGTCTATTAGGTTAAGGATAAAAATGATAACGATTGAGTAAGTCTTCTCTCTCTAAACAAAGAAAAAGTGAGAATAAAAAAAATGGGGTGCGCCTAGTATTAAGACAATAGTCTCGAGAGTGATAAAAAATGGGGTGCACCTAGTATTAAGGCAATAGGCTCAAGAGTGAAAAAATAGTATGATCCGAGTAATCAGCTACTTTGCGCCTAAGTAAGTGTGAATATTCGCATGAAAGGTGAAATATTCTTAAAAAAATTAAAAAAAGAAAAAAGAAAAATATTTGTTATGAGAGAGAAGATGAATCATGAGTTAGAGTTGGAGTCCAAGGCCGAAATAGACTATCATACGTGCACGTAGATATATAGGAGCCAATGGATTATCTGTTAGTGGGTATTGAAAGATAGGATTTGAGTTTTTAATTAAAATGATAAGTATATCTGATATAACACTCGATTTAAAAATTGATAATCTAATGCATTCTTGAGTTTGCATATTAGTGAGATTAATTGATGAAAATATCATAAAAAAAGATTTTTTTTTTGTTGTATAAAATTTTTATTTTTCTTGATTTTCAGTTATCCTTATTTTTCTTTTCTTTATTCTTTAATCTATTTTCTTCACTAATTTTGTAGGTATATTCACTGCAAACCCTCACGAGACAACACTCGTCCACTAGGGTAACCTAGGGGTTTAAAGATTTGTTGCACATGCTAAGTGCTATCGTGATTCCTGCGAAAGTGAGTTAGGATTTTTCTTTTTCTTTTTCTTTTTTGGAGTTAGGTTTTGTTCGAGAACTAACGAAAGATAGGTCTGGGGTGTGATTAGTATCATATATTATATTTTTCCTCCCATATTTTATCTATTTTTGTATATAAATAAATGCTACTTGGGTATTTTTAGTTTGTTTTTCAAGTAATCCTATTCATACAAGGAGATGACATAAAATCAGAGCCGAATTAGGAAACAAAACCTATAAAAGAGTTTAAAGAGAGCAAAACTACAAGATTAAAATACTTCAGAGAGTCAAAGTGCAATACAGTCAGGAGAATCAAAAGAACAAGATATGAGACTCATGCAAAAGAAAAACCAGAATTTTTCGCCAAGTTTATACCGCTATTTTGCGGCATTTTGCCGCCATTTGGCATCAAAAAGATGGGCCCACATGGTGAATTTTCTTCAGAGGCTTCGACATAATTTTGTAGGTTTCAGTTGAATCAAAATTAGGATTTGATTTCCGAAACCTATATATTGGCCATATCCTTATATTCTAGGGTTTTATATAGTTGATTAATCAGAAAGGAAGTAGGATATAGTTTGTACTCAGATTTTATTAATAAAAATTAGAGTTTGCTGAAGAGGTGACGGCCATAATACCATGCTCCAGAGGTACGCCATTGTTTTCAAGTCTTTATTTGCTTTTTAAATAGAATTAATTGCTTTCTAGTATAAATTTATTTGCTTTCTACATTAGATTTATTTGTTTTTATGAATAAAAATAGGATTTTACTTACTAGAATTATGAGTAGTTAATTTAGCTTAGCTCTAGTATGTAGATGAAACTAGAATCAACCATGTAGTTGCTTTATAATATTTTCTTCATAATTAAAATAATAAAGACATAATTTTTCTATGAAAAGATTAAAATACAAGAATTCGTAGATTACTACTATGATAGGTTATACTTGAGTTAAGTTTCTTGATAGGCTATGCTTAGTTAGGGTTTGGGGTTGTTGATTTTTATCTTCTTCATCGAATTATCTAATGATTTAGTT
Organism: Dracaena cambodiana; assembly: GCA_036321105.1. Classification (NCBI taxonomy): domain Eukaryota; kingdom Viridiplantae; phylum Streptophyta; class Magnoliopsida; order Asparagales; family Asparagaceae; genus Dracaena; species Dracaena cambodiana. The sequence continues at coordinate 10,022,007 of JAYEPQ010000015.1, forward strand.
TGTTTTTATGAAAAGATATATTTTTGATGTGTTATACTTGCACACCGCTTGATAACACATGCTTAGAACGCTTGAAGTAAAGATTAAACTAAAAGATCACTTTTTTTTTTATGATAGAAGAAAATAATAGAAGTAAATACATGGTTAAAAACTAGTAGATTCTAAATCCTAGGCTAATTAGAATAACTCTCAAATCCGACTTAGAATCTTTTGTTAGTCCGTTAGACTATAAAATTAGTTAGAAATTCAAAACACCTAAGATCTCTGTGGGACGACCTGTATAGCGCTACACCAACACTGTATGCTTGCAGTAAATTATCACATCAGTATGAAATTATGATATTTTTGAGGAAAAAGAGCAAAAAAATGACCTCCAAGTAAAAGACCTATGCAGGATGTTCAGGAGCAAGTACAGAAGGTTATAAGTGATATCATGAAGACAATGATGGTTGAAGTGGTTTAAAAATTAGAAAAGAAGTTTAAGCTGAGTCGGCTGAGAAATTGAAGATATAGCTAGCTGAGTCGGATGAGAAATTGAAGGCACACATACAAGAAATACGAGGTAAAATTAGAGCTGAGATGCAAACTGAATTCGAGTCTATGTTTCAAGAGTGTATATCTTCTTTTTTTGGTTCTATATCACAATTAAAAAATTGACTTTTATGTGTTTATATGGATTTAATATACATTGCTTTGAACAAAAACATGGTAATATTTGTAGAAGCCTGGATCGTATATTTTATGAATATTTTAGCATGTTTATATGATAAATTTATTTTTCTATTATACATCATTGATATAGTATCAAATATTTGTAAAACATTTCTTATGAATATTGTATTTGAAGATATTAATGATTGTATATAGTATATTTATGGCAGCTATTTGTAAGATGCAGTGGTAATATGTAAAAATCATCACTGATAAGTATATTTGTTACAACTAATAGTGTCACAAAATTTGTGTTTTAGTGACAATAAACATTGCTAAAAATTATAAATTTTAATGACACTATTTAAAACTTGTCACTAATATAACATATGTTGTCACTAATTGTGTAGCTAATGTCATTATGTAATATATACTCATATTTTTTGTGACAAGTTTTATTTTCACTAGTTTTAGTAACGGGCAATGTCGTCACGAAAGAATTGTAATAGTAACTATATGATAATTTTTCTGTGAGAAGTATTGTTGTCACAAATAAGATTTAGTGATAATAAAAATTATCACTGAAGAGTCGTAACAGTGACTATATAATAATTTTTTTGTGACAAGTGTTGTTGTCACAAATAAGATTTAGTGATAATGAAGTCATCACTAACGAGTCGTAATAGTGACTATATACTAACTTTTTTGTGACAAATATTGTTATCAGAAATACTAGTTAGTAACGGTAACAATTGTCACAGAAAGAAGCGTTATAGTGATAATTTGATTAGTTTTTTGTAACAAGTTATAGTTGTCATTAAAATCTAGCTTCAGTGACGGGTAGCAAAAGTCATCACAAAAACCTTTAGTGATAGCTACATAAAGTACAACACTTAGTCGTCACTAAATTTGTCGCTGAAAATTTTTAGTGACAACTTAAAGACTTTTAGTGATGATTTTTGTTGTCACAAAAAATCTATATTCTTGAAGTCGATTTGAGGTTTATTTCTTTACATTTATTTATAAAATTATCTATAAATATAATTTATTTTTAAGAGAGTATTTATCTTTAATAGCTTATGCTTGCAGACTACCTGATAGATCATGCTTAGAGACACTTAATCAAAAATCAAATTAAAAAGATCAAATTTTGACATGTTCTTAACTGCATATTTAAAAGATAGGAAGAAGAGAGAAAATCAATTGTTAAGTTTTTAGACTAATGGATTCGACATTTTAGGTTCACTTTAAAATAAACTAAAACCAATTAAAAATCTCATAGTTAGTTTGTTAGAATTATAGAGAAAATGAGATTGTAAAACACTAGAGATCCCTCTGGTAATAATCTGTAATGCTACAATCAATACTGTACAGTTGCAGAAGATATTTCACATCAAGTTTTTGGCCATGTTGTCGGGGATCGATGATATTTTCTTAATTTTTCTTGCGTTTTACGAGTTAATATTATGTATTGAGTGTACAGAGACTTAAAAGTATAGATACAGGAAGTAAAAAGGGATCAGAGGAGCATCAGAGAAGCACTGCAGAAACCAGGGAGCCAAGCTCCCTGGCTTTGCTGCCAAATAGCGGTTAGAGCCACCAATTGGCGGCACTAAGATATAACCTCTACTCAAGTTTTTCTTTTGCTGTGTGTTTTGGGTTCTTGGTTCTAGAAGAACATAAAACAATAAAATAAAAATAGTAGGAACATCATATTTTTATTTGATCATATTTCTTCCACTTTTCTTCTCACCATACCACATCCGACACTTCTTGCACTAGTATAAGGAAACTCACGCATTCATCAACGTATGTTGGTTCATGCCATATTGGACCCGTGATCAATTTGGTCAACTCGTGAGATTAGATTTAATCATGGGTGATAGGATTGATCAACCGATTTCGATCCTTTAGGATCGATTTTACCCATTATGCACATCACTACCATCGTGCAAAAAACTTCCATAAGCAATGGGTAATCACTAAGAATTAAAGTTGCAGTACATCAATATGCTTCCTAAATTCATTGATCTAATTCTCAGGATGCCTACCTATTTACCCGTGAATTTTAGAAAGTGTGCATGATGATCAAATTGCAACACTTATCAAAGGACACATTAAAGCTCTATTTCATTCAGTCTGCCCTCAAGGATAATACAATGAAATGGTTGTATAGTATGTCTATTGATTCAATTACTATCTGGGATGAATTTATTATAGTATTTCTTAAGAAGTACTATCCCATACACAAAACGGCTAAGATACGAAATGCCTTTAATTAGATCTGTCAAGTGTAGTGAGAACCCTTCTGAAAGTACTTGGAACGATTCAAGGACTTACTAGCTCAGTATCTCCACCATGCGAAAGAAAAGTGGTGGTTGTGTCAAATCGTTTACGAAGGACTCGATTATACTTTCAAAACACTTCTTGAGCCCATGTGCCAGGGGGAGTTTATGAGGAAATATAAGGATGAAGCATGGGAATTCTTAGAAGACATAGCATGAAAAACTATGGAGTGGGATAGTCCTGCTGAGAACTCAATGCATCGACTTCAACAAATAAGGGCACAATCCAAAGCGTCGACAGCTCTATAGCCGTCGAAACTAAGATTGTAGCTCTTGCTAGGAAATCGAACAGTTGGCAAGTCCAAGTTCTCCATAAATAGGTTAGGTAAATCAATTGTAAACTCCCACTTCAATTGTAGAACTTCGAATCACGTCATGGAGAAGTGTCAACTCTTAATGAATCCTATGGATCCAATACTTGAGCAGGCGAATGCCTTATATTAGCGACCCATGAACATTCCATATAACATATAATCCTAGATAGAAAAATCACCCAAATCTTTTATAGAGTCAAGGGCAATATTAGGAAGCCCCCACCTTCACCATGCAGTCTCCAACTACTGGTCAGTTTTTGAGACCTAATGTGGGTATCTATCAATACTCAAACACTATAAACTATGGTAACAACTAGAATAGACATCCGCAGACAATTCTTATCCACAACAAAAGTCTAACATTGATCACGATAGTCTGCTAAGATCTCTTGAGAGGAACATGGATAATCTTCTCAAAATAACGTCCAACTTGGACACACATATGTAAAATCTAACGAAGGTGTCTAAAGACTTTACATAACAGACCGACCAACAACTTCTTATAAATTCTCAGTCGATCAAGAGTCTAGAGTGGCAGATAGGGCTATTAGCCACAAAACTGAGTGGGTAGGGTACCTTTCCTAACCAACCAATAAAAATCCCAACTCCAACTCATTTCAGTCTATTCCATCTCATGTTCAATAATGTAATGCCATTCACATGCTTAGATCTAGCAAGCAAGTGGACAATAGTGTAGACATGCCCCTTATCTCGCTCCAACTATTTCCCAGGCTACAATACCTCTTCCCTCTCTTTCTCCACATCTATCTCCATCACCTCTATTATCATCATATACTCATTCATATGGACATGTTCCTAGCTGAAAGCACCATATCCCAATCGGCTTAGGAAGCCTTCACCGCAAATAGAGAAGATTCTCGAAATATTTCAGTAAGTGAAGGTTAACATTCCACTCCTTAATATCATACAACAGATTTCCACTTATGCCAAGTTTCTTAAGGATTTGTGCACTAAAAAATGAGTAAGAAATATTCTTGAGAAAGTATTTCTTGTTGCAATATATCTCAAATCCTCTTTAACTCCTTACTTGTCAAATACAAAGATCCTAGTTACCTAATAATTTCTTGCACAATTGGGAATACTACATTTGACAAAGTATTGCTTGATCTACGAAAAAGTTCAACTTGCTTCCTTACACTGTTTATCAGCAATTGGGATTAGGAAAGCTTCAACTCTATTAAGGTATCATTACAGCTAGCGAATCATTCGATCAAGAGACCACTTAGTATGGTTAAGAATGTGCTCATCAAGGTTGGCAAATTCATCTTTTCTATAGACTTTATTGTCTTAGAAATCGAGCCGATCTCCAATCCACGTAATCAAATTCCTATTATCTTAGGCAGACTATTCCTTACAACTTCAAATGCATTAATCAGTTGTAGGAGTTGTCTCATGAAGCTATCATTTGGTCATATGATTGTGCCATTGAATATGTTCAACATGGATGAGCACACGATGAGCTCCCTTATAGAGGTTAACATGGTTCATTGCATACACATTGATTCTCTCTTGTGCTGATGATGAACCCACATTGGAGCAAATTTTAGCAGATGAGTTCATGTTATTAGATGAATTCGCACATACTGACTTTATATATGATGATATTTTTGCAAGTATACAATTCATTAATGAGCAAAGTTTTGAGGATTTGTTTGCAGAGGAGCTTGCATTACTTCGTGGGTTAGAAGAGCCACCATACTTCACAGTTCATGACTTAGTTGATTATGACGTACTCTTCACACCTCATGATATTCTTACATGTGTGCTTTTTACTAATAATAATTGGTAGGTTTACTTTGAAAATTTATTTAACTCAATCATTAATACTTACATAAGGAAAAAGAGAAAGTGAGGATGACAAAATAAATAAAAAGGTAATTTTATGATTTGTAGGAGGTTGATGAGACATGATGAGTGCCATATATTGCATATTTATACCTCCATATTATCTATTTTTGTATTTAAATAGTACTACTTGGGTATTTTTAGTTTATTTTCAGGTAAATCTATTCCTACAAGGAGATGGCATAAACTCAGAACCGGATTAGGAAACCAATCCCAGAGAGGAGTTAAAAGTGAGCAAAACTATAAGACCATAATACTGCAGAGAGTCAAAGTTGATTACAGTCATAAAAATTAAAAAAACAAGGCAAGAGACTCATGCAGAAGAAAAACCAGACAAAATATCCAAAATTATGCCGCTATTTGGCGACATTTGCTGCCAATTGGCGGCTCCATGGGGCCCAATCTGGGTGAATTTTCTGTGGGATTTTCGATGTAATTTTATAGTTTCTCACTTCTACTCAAATTAGGGTTTGATTTTTCGAAACCTATATATTGGTCGTATTCTTGTAATCTAGGGTTTCGGATGTAATTTTGTACTCGAATTTTATTGAATAAAATTAGGGTTTGCTGAAGGGGTGACGGCCGCCATACCGACTCCAGATGTACCCTTTTCTACTCATCATTATTTATTAGGTAATCTTCTTCTAATTGCTTTCTAGATAGATTTATCTTGCTTTCTAGTGTAAAACTTTAATCGCATTTTAGAAAAAATAGGATCTTTTTAATTAGGAGTATGAGTAGCTAATTAGTTTAGTTTTAGGATGTAGATGAAACTAGAAATCAACCACATATTATTCTATTTGTATTCTTTCTAAAATAAAAAATAAAAAAGATAGGATTTTTCTATGAAACAATAAAAATACAAGAACTTGTAAATTAGAATTTTGATAGGTTATGCTTAATTTAAATATTTTGATAGTCTATGCTTAGTTAGGATTTGAGTTGTTGGTTTTTATTCGTTTTGTTGAATTTATCTAACGATTTAGTTTATCTCTATAAAAAGTAACTTTTTTGATTGATTATTCTTACACACCTCTTGATAGTCTATACTTAGGATATTTTAAGTAGAAACTAAACTATTAGTTCAGATTTTTATTAAAGAAGGAAGACGAATATATAATATTTGGTTGTGAACTAGTGGATTCCATATCCTAGGCTAATTAGAATTGCAAATCATCAATCTAGACTGTCATGCCCCGCTCCCAATATAGGGTATACGAGCACGTGTAACAGATACTGGCAATATATTCAGTTTGAATATATTAAAACCTCAATAAATTTGCCATAATAATACTCAGTAATTATGATAGAAAAATTTAACAAAAATTTGACTTTTCATTTATTGGAACGAAGTTTAGATACAATTGAAACAAAATATAATAAAATTAAACAAAAGAAAGCAGGGAATCTCTAATCCGTTATTGAGTTTCAATCTGATCTTTAAAATACACTAGATCATACGTCAGTTTTGGCATGTCCATCGGTAAATCTGGACATGCACACCCAAATCGTCAGATTGCGACCAAAATAAAATATACAGAAAGAATGTGAAATATAATGGTTATGTCCAAATATAATAATAACACAAGTTTTAGAAAATATGGAATGAGATGTCTGTAATAATAATGTCAATTAATTTAGATTATCTTAATGTCATTTTAGTGAAGATTATGTTAATGTCATTTTAGTGAAGTCAACTTTATAACAGACGTATTTTTGTCGAGAATGTTATGTAATTGGAACAGCTAACTGATAGTATATAGCTGTTTTGATTGTTTCCTGTACAGACCCAGGAAATGGTCACAGGATTGTCCGGTGCTGAGTCGGACCTACTATCAGGCAAACAAGAATTATAGTCAAGTATGATCCAGCAAATCATCACGCACCCATGGTGTGCGAAATATTTAGTTGTACAACTTAACAAGTTTATAGACGAAACAGAGTATATTTCTATCATTCAGTTTCTCCCCCAACCTAGTGTCATTTAGATATAGTACAGTATATTGATTATATCAGATACAATATTTCAATTGAATTTTATTAATTTGTTAACAACATGATTTATAGAGTCCGTTCAATTTATACTTTATTTAATAAGTCACAACTGGTTATATCGAGAATTTACTGATTTGAGATATCATACCGATATCGGTCAGGCCAATGTATAGATACTAGGAGATTTTTCGTGCGATTCACGTTCCTTAATTAGAGAACCAACATACAAAATAACTTTTCTAGACACCGATATAAAATGATATCACAAACAATATTTTTCCGTGATTATAACTTTTATGTGATTTATCAAATATTGTATATATGATATTCTAAAATCTAATTATACTATGTAATTTAAATTTAACGACAATTGACAATAGATTTTTGATGACAAGAAACATAATAAGTAATCGATAAATTCTTACAAAATAACAAATCAATTTACATAAAATAAATAACATGATAGAAATAACATGTATATAAAATAGCATGATTAGTGAGTTCAAAAATAATCTCACCTGGATTTTGTTTCCCGATGTCGTTCAATAGAGTAATCTATACATTAAAAATATTTTAAGAATATTAAAAACAGATTAATATGAATTTAGATAATTTTTAGAGATTTTTCTAATATTTATAACATACTCAAAATTGATTTTAGTACTAAGCGGGTCTGAAATTAGGAAATAGGTTTGGCTCCATTTTATTTGGCTTATAAGATGATGAATATTATTTTTAGGTTATTAGGATTATTAAATAGTAAATGAGCTAACCTATGATCCATTAAAATAATTTAACCCAAAAAAAAGAAAGATAATATCTAACCTCCTGTCAAAAAGTGAGAACCTAAAATGTGGAGAGAGATGGAAGGAGATGCTCGGCGGCTCCTCCAGTGGTTTTGAAGGTGGTTCCGACGAAATGAGAAAATTAGAGAATGATTTTTAGATTAAGTGGAATGTGTTTTAATTTAGGAGTTTATATATAATTGGATTTAGGAGTTAATAGAATTTAGAGAGTTAAGAGAATTAAATTGGAGGTTTAATGTAGATAATTCATGGAGAAAATGAAAGGATGAGAGTTAGAGAAATGAATGAGTAATAAGTTGAGAATATGAAAAATTTTAATTCAATTTAGAGATTTTAATTTTAGAGTTAAGAATGAGAGTTTAGAAGATGAAAGGTTTGGGAGGTTTAAGAGATGAAAGGGTTGAGAGTTACAAAATATGAAAAGTTTTAGTTAATTAAAAAGTTTAATTTTGAGAATTAAGTATGGAGTTTTATGGTTTAAATAATGAAGAAGATCAAGAGTTTTAAGATGGAGAAGATGAAAGGTTTAGGATATTAAAGAACATGAAAGGTGTAAGAGTTAAAAAATAAAATGTTATATTTATTATTTGTTTATTTTTTAATTATTTTTAGCTATAAAAGATGAAGGGTTATTACATTTTACCTCCCTTAGAAAAATAATTTCGTCCTCGAAATTAAATAAGACAAAATAGAAAAATATTGTCTATCTATTTTTGAACTCATATTAAATTTTTTTATTTTTACTCATGATCAACAGGCCACTTTGTCTTTTTCCTTAAGGACGACTGCTCAACAATTAAGTTTAAGGTTGATCTACGGAATAGGCGCATCATTTTTTTTTTTGAAAAAAATAGAAATAAATGAAGAGTTATGGAAAATATAATTATAAAATAAAGGGTAAATATTTAATCCTCATTTAGGATGTAATTCATTTTATACACTGAAGAATTTGGACATGAATTTAAAATAGGTGGGTCATCAATTATGATAAATAAGAAATAGTCAATAGATTGGGACATTAGAAATTTCAAAGAAAATTATTATATAAATGTGGAAAAATTTTATATTAGGATCCAAATCAATTCAAGTCACATAAACTAATTTGAGAAACCTAGGCTCTTATACCACTAAAATACATGTCACGCCCCGCTCCTGATATAGTGTATACGAGCACGTGTAATAGATACCGGCAACATATTCAGTTTGAATATGCTAAAGCATCAATAAATTTGCCATAATAATACTCAATAATTATGATAGAAAAATTCAACAAAATTTTGACTTTTCATTTGTTAGAACGAACTTTAGATACAATTGAAACAAAATATAATAAAATTAAACAAATGGAAGCAGGGAATATATGATTCGTTATTGAGCTTCAATCTGATCTTTAAAATACAACAGATCCTGCGTCAGTTTTGGCATGTCCATAGGTAAATCTGGACATGCACACCCAGGTCGTCAGATTGCGACAAAAATAAAATACGCAGAAAGAATATGAAATATAACGGTTATGTCCAAACGTAATAATAACACAAGTTTTAGAAAATATGGAATGAGATGTCTGTAATAATAATGACAATTAATTTAAGTTATCTTAATGATATTTTAGTGAAGTCAATTTTATAACAGAGGCATTTTTGTCTAGGATGTCATGTAATTGGAAAAGCTAACTAATGGGATACAACTATTTTGATTGTTTCCTATACAGACCCAGAAAATGGTCACAATATTGTCTGGTGCTGAGTCGGACCTGCTGTCAGGCAATCAGGAATTATAGTCAGGTACGATCCAGCAAATCATCACGCACCCATGGCGTGCGAAATATTCAGTTGTACAACTTAACAAGTTTACAGCCGAAATAAAATATATTTCCATCATTCAGTTTCTCCCCCAACCCATTGTCATTTAGATATAGTACAGTATATTGATTATATCAGATACAATATTACAATTGAATTTTATTAGTTTGTTAACAACATGATTTATAGAGTCCGTTCAGTTTATACTTTATTCAATAAATCACAATTGGTTATATCGAGAATTTACTGATTTGAGATATCATACAGATATCAGTCAGGCCAGTGTATAAATGTTAGAAGGTTTTCTGTGCGATGCACGTTTCTTAATTAGAGAACCAACATACAAGACAACTTTTTTAGACACCGATACAAAATGATATCACAAACAATATTTTTCCGTGATTAAAAATTTTGTGTGATTTATCAAATATTGTATATATTATATTCCAAAATCTAACTATACTATGTAATTTAAATTTAATGACAATTAACAATAAATTTTTTATGACAACAAACATAATAAGTAATCGATAAATTCTTACAAAATAACAAATCAATTTACACAAAATAAATAATATGATTGAAACAAGAGGTATATAAAATAGCAAGATTAGTGAGTCTAAAAATGAACTCGCCTGGATTTTGTTTCCCGATGTCGCTCAATAGAGTAATCTACACATTAAAAATATTCTAAGGGTATTAAAAACATATTAACATGAATTTAGATGATTTTTAGATATTTTTCTAATATTTATAACATATTCAAAATTGATTTTAGTATTAAGCGAGTTTGAAATTAGGAAATAGATTTGGCTCCATTTTATTGGGATTATAAGATGATTAATGTTATTTTTAGATTATTAGGATTATTTAATAGTAAATGAGCTAACCTATGATCCATTAAAATAATTTAACCCAAAAAGAAAAAAGAAGATAATATCTAACCTCTTATCAAAAGGTAAAAACCTAAAATGTGGAAAGAGATGGAAGGAGTTGCTCTTCTCTAGTGAAATGGTTGCGGCTCCAGTGGCGGCTCCTGCAATAGTTTTGAAGGTGGCTTTGGCGAGATGAGAATGTTAGAGAATGATTTTTAGAATGAGTGGAATGTGTTTTGATTTAGGAGTTTATATATGATTTAATTTAGGAGTTACAGAATGTGAATAGTTTAGAGAGTTATAGAATCTAAAAGATTTTAGGAGTTTTAGAATTTAGAGAGTTAAGAGAAATAAATTGGAGGTTTAATGTAAATATTTTATGGAGAAGATGAAAGGATGTGAGTTAGATAAATGAATGAGTAATGAGTTAAGAATATGAAAGGTTTTAATTTAATTTAGAGATTTTAATTTTAGATTTAAGGATGTGAGTTTAGAAGGTGAAAGGTTTGGGAGGTTTAAGAGGTGAAAGGGTTGAGAGTTACAAAACATGAAAAGTTTTAGTTAATTAAAAAGTTTAATTTTGAGAATTAACTTTGGAGTTTTATGGTTTAAATAATGAAGAAGATGAAGAGTTTGGAGTTGGAGAAGATGAAATGTTTAGGATATTAAAGAACATTAAAGGTGTAAGAGTTAAAAAATAAAATGTTATATTTATTATTTGTTTATTTTTGTAATTATTTTTAGCTATAAATGATGAAGGGTTATTACATTTTACCTCGCTTAGAAAAATAATTTCATCCTCGAAATTAAATAAGGTAAAATAGAAAAATATTGTCTATCTATTTTTGAACTCATATTAAAATTTTTCATTTTTACTCATGATCCACAGGCCACTTTGTCTATTTTCTTAAGGACGACTGCTCAATAATTAAGTTTAAGGTTGATCTACGGAATAGGCGAATTTTTTTTGAAAAAAATTAGAAATAAATGAAGAGTTATGGAAAATATAATTATAAAATAAAGGGTAAATATTTAATCCATATTTAGGATGTAATTCATTTTAGACACTTAAGAATTTGGACATGGATTTAAAATAAATGGGTCATCAATTAGGATAAATAAGAGATATCCAAATAGTCAATAGATTGGGACATTAGAAATTTCAAAGAAAATTATTATATAAATGTGGCAAAATTTTATATTAGGATCCAAATCAATTCAAGTCACATAAACTGATTTGAGAAACCTGAGCTCTTATACCACTAAAATATATGTCACGCCCGCTCCCGATATAGTGTATACGAGCACGTGTAATAGATACCGGCAACATATTCAGTTTGAATATGCTAAAGCATCATTAAATTTGCCACAATAATACTCAAAAATTACGATAGAAAAGTTCAATAAAATTTTGACTTTTCATTTGTTGGAACGAAGTTTAGATACAATTGAAACAAAATATAATAAAATTAAACAAATGGAAGCAGGGAATCTCTAATTCGTTATTGAGTTTCAATCTGATCTTTAAAATACAGCAGATCCTGCGTCAGTTTTGGCATGTCCATAGGTAAATCTGGACATGCACACCCAGATCGTCAGATTGCGACAAAAATAAAATACGCAGAAAGAATATGAATTATAACGGTTATGTCCAAACGTAATAATAACATAAGTTTTAGAAAATATGGAATGAGATGTCTGTAATAATAATGACAATTAATTTAAGTTATCTTAATGACATTTTAGTGAAGTCAATTTTATAACAGAGGCATTTTTATCTAGGACGTCATGTAATTGGAAAACCTAACTGATGGGATACAACTGTTTCGATTATTTCCTATACAGACCCAGAAAATGGTCACAATATTGTCCGGTGCTAAGTCGGACCTGCTGTCAGGCAATCAGGAATTATAGTCAGGTACGATCCAGCAAATCATCACGCACCCATGGCGTGCGAAATATTCAGTTGTACAACTTAACAAGTTTACAGCCAAAACAAAGTATATTTCCATCATTTAGTTTCTCCCCCAACCCAGTGTCATTTAGATATAGTACAGTATATTGATTATATCAGATACAATATTACAATTGAATTTTATTAGTTTGTTAACGACATGATTTATAGAGTCCGTTCAGTTTATACTTTATTCAATAAGTCACAATTGGTTATATCGAGAATTTACTGATTTGAGATATCATACAGATATAAGTCAGGCAGTGTATAGATACTGGAAGGTTTTCCGTGCGATGCACGTTTCTTAATTAGAGAACCAACATACAAGACAATTTTTCTAGACACCGATACAAAATGATATCACAATCAATATTTTTCCGTGATTAAAACTTTTATGTAATTTATCAAATATTGTATATATGATATTCTAAAATCTAACTATACTATGTAATTTAAATTTAATGACAATTGACAATAGATTTTTGATGAAAACAAACATAATAAGTAATCGATAAATTCTTACAAAATAACAAATCAATTTACACAAAATAAATAACATGATTGAAACAACAGGTATATAAAATAGAATGATTAGTGAGTCTAAAAATGAACTCACCTGGATTTTGTTTCCCGATGTCGCTCAATAGAGTAATCTACACATTAAAAATATTTTAAGAATATTAAAAACATATTAATATGAATTTGGATGATTTTTAGATATTTTTCTAATATTTATAACATACTCAAAATTGATTTTAGTATTAAGCGGGTTTGAAATTAGAAAATATATTTGGCTCCATTTTATTGGGCTTATAAGATGATGAATGTTATTTTTAGGTTATTAGGATTATTGAATAGTAAATGAGCTAACCTATGATTCATTAAAATAATTTAACCCAAAAGAAAATATAAGATAATATCTAACCTCTTGTCAAAAAATGAGAATCTAAAATGTGGAAAGAGATGGAATGAGTTGCTCTTCTCTGGTAAAGTGGTGGCGGCTCCGGTGGCGGCTCCTGCAGTAGTTTTGAAGGTGGCTCTAGCGAGATGAGAATGTTAGAGAATAATTTTTAGAATGAGTGGAATGTGTTTTGATTTAGGAGTTTATATATGATTGGATTTAGGAGTTACAGAATGTGAATAGTTTAGAGAGTTATAGAATGTAAAAGATTTTAGGAGTTATAGAATTTAGAGAGTTAAGATAATTAAATTGGAGGTTTAATGTAAATAATTTATTGAGAAGATGAAAGGATGTGAGTTAGATAAATGAATGAGTAATGAGTTGAGAATATGAAAGGTTTAAATTTAATTTAGAGATTTAAATTTTAGAGTTAAGGATGGGAGTTTAGAAGGTGAAAGGTTTGGGAGGTTTAAGAGGTGAAAGGGTTGAGAGTTATAAAAAATAAAAAGTTTTAGTTAATTAAAAAGTTTAATTTTGAGAATTAACTATAGAGTTTCATGGTTTAAATAATGAAGAAGATGAAGAGTTTGGAGTTGGAGAAGATAAAATGTTTAAAATATTAAAGAAAATGAAAGGTGTAAGAGTTAAAAAATAAAATGTCATATTTATTATTTGTTTATTTTTGTAATTATTTTAGCTATAAATGATGAAGGGTTATTACATTTTACCCCGCTTAGAAAAATAATTTCATCCTCGAAATTAAATAAGGTAAAATAGAAAATATTGTCTATCTATTTTTGAACTCATATTAAAATTTTTCATTTTTACTCATGATCAACATGCCACTTTATCTTTTTTCTTAAGGACAACTGCTCAACAATTAAGTTTAAGGTTGATCTACGGAATAGGCAAATCATTTTTTTTTTGAAAACAAATAGAAATAAATGAAGAGTTATGGAAAATATAATTATAAAATAAAGGGTAAATATTTAATCCATATTTACGATGTAATTCATTTTAGGCACTTAAGAATTTGGACCTGGATTTAAAATAAATGGGTCATCAATTCGGATAAATAGGAGATGTCGAAATAGTCAATAAATTGGGACATTAGAAATTTCAAAGAAAATTATTATATAAATGTGGCAAAATTTTATATTAGGATCCAAATCAATTCAAGTCACATAAACTGGCTCTTATACCATTAAAATACCTGTCACGCCCCGCTCCTGATATAGTGTATACGAGCACGTGTAACAGGTACCGACAACATATTCAGTTTGAATATGCTAAAGCATCAATAAATTTGCCACAATAATACTCAATAATTACGATAGAAAAATTCAATAAAAGTTTGACTTTTCATTTGTTGGAACGAAGTTTAGATACAATTGAAACAAAATATAATAAAATTAAACAAATGGAAGCAGGGAATCTCTAATTCGTTATTGAGCTTCAATCTGATCTTTAAAATACAGCAGATCCTGCGTCAGTTTTAACATGTCCATAGGTAAATCTGGACATGCACACCAAGGTCGTCAGATTACGACAAAAATAAAATACGCAGAAAGAATGTGAAATATAACGGTTATGTCCAAACGTAATAATAATACAAGTTTTAGAAAATATGGAATGAGATGTAGGTAATAATAATGACAATTAATTTAAGTTATCTTAATGTCATTTTAGTGAAGTCAATTTTATAAGAGAAGCATTTTTGTCTAGGATGTCATGTAATTGAAAAAGTTAACTGATGGGATACAACTATTTCGATTGTTTCCTATACAGACCCAGAAAATGGTCACAATATTGTCCAGTGCTGAGTCGGACCTGGCGTCAGGCAAACAAGAATTATAGTCATGTACGATCCAGCAAATCATCACGCACCCATGGCGTGCGAAATATTCAGTTGTACAACTTAACAAGTTTACAGCCAAAACAAAGTATATTTATATCATTCAGTTTCTCCCCCAACCCAGTGTCATTTAGATATAGTACAGTATATTGATTATATCAGTTACAATAGTACAATTGAATTTTATTAGTTTGTTAACAACATGATTTATAGAGTCCGTTCATTTTATACTTTATTCAATAAGTCACAATTGGTTATATCAAGAATTTACTGATTTGAGATATTATACAGATATAAGTCAGGCAGTGTATAGATGCTGGAAGGTTTTCCGTGCGATGCACGTTTCTTAATTAGAGAACCAACATACAAGACAATTTTTCTAGACACCGATACAAAATGATATTACAATCAATATTTTTCCGTGATTAAAACTTTTATGTGATTTATCAAATATTGTATATATGATATTCTAAAATCTAACTATACTATGTAATTTAAATTTAATGACAATTGACAATAGATTTTTGATGACAACAAACATAATAAGTAATCGATAAATTCTTACAAAATAACAAATCAATTTACACAAAATAAATAACATGATTGAAACAATAGGTATATAAAATAGCATGATTAGTGAGTCTAAAAATGAACTCACCTAGATTTTATTTTCCGATGTCGCTCAATAGAGTAATCTACACATTAAAAATATTTTAAGAATATTAAAAACATATTAATATGAATTTGGATGATTTTTAGATATTTTTCTAATATTTATAACATACTCAAAATTGATTTTAGTATTAAGCGGGTTTGAAATTAGGAAATATATTTGGCTCCATTTTATTGGGCTTATAAGATGATGAATGTTATTTTTAGGTTATTAGAATTATCGAATAGTAAATGAGCTAACCTATGATTCATTAAAATAATTTAACCCAAAAGAAAAAGTAAGATAATATCTAACCTCTTATCAAAAGATGAGAACCTAAAATGTGGAAAGAGATGGAAGGAGTTGCTCTTCTCTGGTAAAGTGGTGGCGGCTCCAGCAGCGGCTCCTGCAGTAGTTTTGAAGGTGGCTCTGGTGAGATGAGAATGTTAAAGAATGATTTTTAGAATGAGTGGAATGTGTTTTGATTTAGAAGTTTATATAAGATTGGATTTAGGAGTTACAGAATGTTAATAGTTTAGAGAGTTATAGAATGTAAAAGATTTTAGGAGTTATAGAATTTAGAGAGTTAAGATAATTAAATTGGAGGTTTAATGTAAATAATTTATTGAGACGATGAAAGGATGTGAGTTAGATAAATGAATGAGTAATGAGTTGAGAATATGAAAGGTTTTAATTTAATTTAGAGATTTAAATTTTAGAGTTAAGGATGGGAGTTTAGAAGGTAAAAGGTTTGGGAGGTTTAAGAAGTGAAAGGGTTGAGAGTTGTAAAAGATGAAAAGTTTTAGTTAATTAAAAAGTTTAATTTTGAGAATTAACTATGGAGTTTCATGGTTTAAATAATGAAGAAGATAAAGAGTTTGGAGTTGGAGAAGATGAAATGTTTAGGATATTAAAGAAAATGAAAGGTGTAAGAGTTAAAAAATAAAATGTTATATTTATTATTTGTTTATTTTTGTAATTATTTTAGCTATAAATGATGAAGGGTTATTACATTTTATCTCGCTAAGAAAAATAATTTCATCCTCGAAATTAAATAAGGTAAAATAGAAAATATTCTCTATCTATTTTTGAACTCATATTAAAAATTTTCATTTTTACTCATGATCGACAGGCCACTTTGTCTTTTTTCTTAAGGACAACTGCTCAACAATTAAGTTTAAGGTTGATCTACGGAATAGGCGAATCATTTTTTTTTGAAAAAAAATAGAAATAAATGAAGAGTTATGGAAAATATAATTATAAAATAAAGGGTAAATATTTAATCCATATTTACGATGTAATTCATTTTAGGCACTTAAGAATTTGGACCTGGATTTAAAATAAATGGGTCATCAATTCGGATAAATAGGAGGTGTCGAAATAGTCAATAGATTGGGACATTAGAAATTTCAAAGAAAATTATTATATAAATGTGGGAAAATTTTATATTAGAATCCAAATCAATTCAAGTCACATAAACTGATTTGAGAAACGTGGGCTCTTATATCACTAAAATACCTGTCACGCCCCGCTCCTAATATAGTGTATACGAGCACGTGTAACAGGTACCGACAACATTTCAGTTTGAATATGCTAAAGCATCATTAAATTTGCCACAATAATACTCAATAATTACGATAGAAAAATTCAAGAAAAGTTTGACTTTTTATTTATTGGAACGAAGTTTAGATACAATTGAAATAAAATATAATAAAATTAAACAAATGGAAGCATGGAATCTCTAATTCGTTATTGAGTTTCAATCTGATCTTTAAAATACAGCAGATCCTGCGTCAGTTTTGGCATGTCCATAGGTAAATCTGGACATGCACACCCAGATCGTCAGATTGCGACAAAAATAAAATACGCAGAAAGAATATGAATTATAACGGTTATGTCCAAACGTAATAATAACACAAGTTTTAGAAAATATGGAATGAGATGTCTGTAATAATAATGACAATTAATTTAAGTTATCTTAATGACATTTTAGTGAAGTCAATTTTATAACAGAGGCATTTTTGTCTAGGACGTCATGTAATTGGAAAACCTAACTGATGGGATACAACTGTTTCGATTGTTTCCTATACAGACCCAGAAAATGGTCACAATATTGTCCGGTGCTGAGTCGGACCTGCCTTCAGACAAACAGGAATTATAGTCAGGTACGATCCAGCAAATACAGACGCACCCATGGCGTGCGAAATATTTAGTTGTACAACTTAACAAGTTTACAGCCAAAACAAAGTATATTTCCATCATTTAGTTTCTCCCCCAACCCAGTGTCATTTAGATATAGTACAGTATATTGATTATATCAGATACAATATTACAATTGAATTTTATTAGTTTGTTAACAACATGATTTATAGAGTCTATTCAGTTTATACTTTATTCAATAAGTCATAATTGGTTATATCGAGAATTTACTGATTTGAGATATTATACAGATATCAGTCAGGCCAGTGTATAGATGCTGAGTGGTTTTCCGTGCGATGCACGTTTCTTAATTAGAGAAACAACATACAAGACAATTTTTCTAGACACCGATGCAAAATGATATCACAAACAATATATTTCCGTGATTAAAACTTTTATATGATTTATCAAATATTGTATATATGATATTCTAAAATCTAACTATACTATGTAATTTAATTTTAATGATAATTGATAATAGATTTTTGATGACAACAAACATAATAAGTAATCGATAAATTCTTACAAAATAACAAATCAATTTACACAAAATAAATAACATGATTGAAACAATAGGTATATAAAATAGCATGTTTAGTGTGTTTAAAAATGAACTCACCTGGATTTTGTTTCCCGATGTCGCTCAATGGAGTAATCTACACATTAAAAATATTCTAAGAATATTAAAAACAGATTAATATGAATTTAGATAATTTTTAGATATTTTTCTAATATTTATAACATACTCAAAATTGATTTTAGTATTAAGCGGATTTGAAATTAGGAAAAAGATTTGGCTCCATTTTATTGAGCTTATAAGATGATGAATGTTACTTTAGGTTATTAGAATTATTGAATAGTAAAATGAGCTAACCTATGATCCATTAAAATAATTTAACCCAAAAAGAAAAAGAAAGATAATATCTAATATCTTGTCAAAAGGTGAGAACCTAAAATGTGGAAAGAGATGGAAGGAGTTGCTTTTCTCCGGTGAAGTGGTGGCGGCTCCAGTGGCGGCTCTTGCAGTAGTTTTGAAGGTGGCTCTGGCGAGATGAGAATGTTAGAGAATTATTTTTAGAATGATTGGAATGCGTTTTTTATTTAGAAGTTTATATATGATTGGATTTAGGAGTTACAGAATGTGAATAGTTTAGGGAGTTATAGAATGTAAAAGATTTTAGGAGTTATAGAATTTAGAGAGTTAAGAGAATTAAATTGGAGGTTTAATGTAAATAATTCATGGAGAAGATGAAAGGATGTGAGTTAGATAAATGATGAGTAATGAGTTGAGAATATGAAAGGTTTTAATTTAATTTAGATATTTTAATTTTAGAGTTAAGGATGGGAGTTTTGAAGGTGAAAGATTTGGGAGGTTTAAGAGGTGAAAGGGTTGAGAGTTACAAAAGATGAAAAGTTTTAGTTAATTAAAAAGTTTAATTTTGAGAATTAACTATAGAGTTTCATGGTTTAAATAATGAAGAAGATGAAGAGTTTGGAGTTGGAGAAGATGAAATGTTTAAGATATTAAAGAACATGAAAGGTGTAAGAGTTAAAAAATAAAATGTTATATTTATTACTTGTTTATTTTTGTAATTAGTTTTAGCTATAAATGATGAAGGGTTATTACATTTTACCTCGCTTAGAAAAATAATTTCATCCTCGAAATTAAATAAGGTAAAATAGAAAAATATTGTCTATCTATTTTTGAACTCATATTAAAATTTTTCATTTTTACTCATGATCAACAGGCCACTTTGTCTTTTTCCTTAAGGACGACTGCTCAACAATTAAGTTTAAGGTTAATCTACGGAATAGGTGAATCATTTTTTTTTGAAAAAAATAGAAATAAATGAAGAGTTATGGAAAATATAATTATAAAAAAAAGGTAACTATTTAATCCATATTTAGGATGTAATTCATTTTAGACACTTAAGAATTTGGACATGGATTTAAAATAAATGGGTCATCAATTAGGATAAATAAGAGATGTCGAAATAGTCAATAGATTGGGAAATTAGAAATTTCAAAGAAATTATTATATAAATGTGGCAAAATTTTATATTAGTATCCAAATCAATTCAAGTCACATAAACTGATTTGAGAAACCTGGGCTCTTATACCACTAAAATACATGTCACGCCCCGCTCCCGATATAGTGTATACGAGCACGTGTAACAGGTATCGGCAACATATTCAGTTTGAATATGCTAAAGAATCAATAAATTTGCCATAATAATACTCAATAATTACGATAAAAAAGTTCAACAAAACTTTGACTTTTCATTTGTTGGAACAAAGTTTAGATACAATGGAAACAAAATATAATAAAATTAAACAAATGGAAGCAGGAAATCTCTAATTCGTTATTGAGATTCAATCTGATCTTTAAAATACAGCAGATCCTGCATCAGTTTTGGCATGTCCATAGGTTAATCTGGACATGCACACCCAAGTAATTAGATTGGGACCAAAATAAAATACGCAGACAGAATGTGAAATATAACGGTTATGTCCAAACATAATAATAACACAAGTTTTAGAAAATATGGAATGAGATATCTGTAATAATAATGTCAATTAATTTAGATTATCTTAATGTCATTTTAGTGAAGTCAACTTTATAACAGATGTATTTTTGTCTAGAATGTAATGTAATCAGAAAAGCTAACTGATGGGATACAACTGTTTCGATTGTTTCCTGTACAGAGCTAGGAAATGGTCACAAGATTGTCCGGAGCTGAGTCGGACCTGTCGTCAGGTAAATAGGAATTATAGTCAGATATGATCCAGCAAATCATCACGCACCCATGGTGTGCGAAATATTCAGTTGTACAACTTAACAAGTTTACAGCCGAAACAGAGTATATTTTCATCATTCAGTTTCTCCCCCAACCCAGTGTCATTTAGATATAGTACAGTATATTGATTATATCAGGTACAATATTTCAATTCAATTTTATTAATTTGTTAACAACATGATTTATACTTTTTCAATAAGTCGCAATTGGTTATATCGAGAATTTACTGATTTGAGATATCATACAGATATCGGTCAGGCCAGTGTATAGATGCTGGAAGGTTTTCCATGCAATGCACGTTCCATAATTAGAGAACCAGTATAAAAGATAACTTTTCTAGACACCGATACAAAATGATATCACCAACAGTATTTTTCCGTGATTATAACTTTTATGTGATTTATCAAATATTGTATATATGATATTCTAAAATCTAACCATACTATGTAGTTTAAATTTAATGACAATTGATAATAGATTTTTGATGACAAGAAATTTAATAAGTAATCGATAAATTCTTACAAAATAACAAATCAATTTACACAAAATAAATAAAATGATTGAAACAACATGTATATAAAATAGCATGATTAGTGAGTCAAAAAATGAACTCACCTGGATTTTGTTTCCCGATATCACTCAATAGAGTAATCTACACATTAAAAATATTCTAAGAATATTAAAAATAAATTAATATGAATTTAGATGATTTTTAGAGATTTTTCTATAATTTATAACATACTCAAAATTGATTTTAGTATTAAGCGGGTTTGAAATTAGGAAATAGGTTTGGCTTCATTTTATTGGGCTTATAAAATGATGAATGTTATTTTTAGGTTATTAGGATTATTAAATAGTAAATGAGCTAACTTATGATCCATTAAAATAATTTAATCCAAAAAGAAAAAGAAAGATAATATCTAACCTCTTGTTAAAAGGTGAGAAATTACAATGTGGAAAGAGATGGAAGGAGATGCTCTTCTTCGGTGAAGTGGTGGCGGCTCCAGCGGCAGATCCTGCAGTGGTTTTGAAAGTGGCTCCAGCGAGATGAGAATATTAGAGAATGATATTTAGAATTAGTGGAATGTGTTTTGATATAGGAGTTTATACATGATTGGATTTAGGAGTTACAGAATGTGAAGAGTTTAGAGAGTTATAGAATCTAAAAGGTTTGAGAAGTTATAAAATTTAGAGAGTTAAGATAATTAAATTGGAGGTTTAATGTAGATAATTCATGGAGAAGATGAATGGATGGGAGATAGAAAAATGAATGAGTAATGAGTTGAGAATATGAAAGGTTTTAATTTAATTTAGAGATTTTAATTTTAGAGTTAAGGATGGGAGTTTAGAAGGTGAAAGGTTTGGAAGGTTTAAGTGGTGAAAGGGTTGAGAGTTACAAAACATGAAAAGTTTTAGTTAATTAAAAAGTTTAATTTTGAGAATTAATAATGGAGTTTCATGGTTTAAATAATGAAGAAGATGAAGGGTTTGGAGTTGGAGAAGATGAAAGGTTTAGGATATTAAAGAATATGAAAAGTGTAAGAGTTAAAAAATAAAATGTTATTTTTATTATTTGTTTATTTTTTAAATTATTTTTAGCTATAAAAGATGGGTTATTAAATAGACTCATAGTTAGCTCGTCAAGATAATAGAATTAGTAAGATTGTAAAATACTCTAGATCCTTTTGGGAACAACTAGTTAGCGCTACAACTGACACTGTGCGCTTGTAGTAGATTTTTTACATCAAGTTTTTGGCGTTGTTGCCGGGGATTGACGGTGGAGTGTGCAGGTGCCAGAAACTGCAGATACGGGAATATAAAAGGGATTAGAGGTGCTTTAGAGTTGCATAGCAGAAACTAGAGAGACAATCTCTCTGGTTCTGCCGCTAATTAGTAGCAAGAACCACCAAATAGTGGCAGGCCAGGTGAATTCTGACCCTATATTTTCTCCAATTCTGTATTTTGGTTCTCTAGTTTTGTAAAAGAATTAAAAAAAATACAGTAGGAATTACATCTTTTCTTTAATCATATCTCTTCCACCTTTTTATCTTCACTACATCTCACTTCTTTCATTAGTTTAGAAAACTCACACATCCACGGTCGCTGGTTCATGCCACATTGGACCTGTGATCAATTTGGTCGATTAATGAGATCAGATTTGTTCATGGGAGATAAGATGGACCAACCGATCCCGATCTTTCAGTATCGATGTTACCCGTTGCACACATCACTACTATCATGCATCAAACTCCCACACACAGCGGGTAATCACTATGAACTGAAACCGCAGTACATCAGCATGCTTTCTAAATTCACTGGTTTTGATTCTGACGATGCATATCTTTTTATCAGTGAACTTCAGGAAATGTGTGTGATAATAAAACTATAGCACTTATCGGATGATGCAATTAAGCTCCACTTAATTCCATTTGCTCTAAAAAATAACACCAATAAGTGGTTGTACAGTATGCCTACTGATTCAATCACTAATTGAGATGCATTTGTTACAGTATTTCTCAAGAAGTATTGTCCCACGTATAAGATAGAAAAAATTAAAAATTAAATTAATCAATTCTGTCAAGTGTCAGGATAACCCTTCTGGAAATACTTGGAGCGGTTCAAAGATTTTTCAGCTCAGTGTCCCTACCATGCAATAAAAAAGTGGCGGTTGTGTAAAATCATATACGAAGAACTCGATTACACATCCAAAACTCTTCTTGAGTTCATGTGTTAGGGGGAGTTCATGAGAAAGAATGAGGATGAAATGTGGGACTTCCTTGAGGGCTTATCATGGAAAACTATGCTGTGGGAAAGTCCCTCTGAGAAACCCATTGCATCAACATCTACAAATAAGGGTGAGATCCATAGCGTCGACAACTTGATAGCTGTCAAAACTAAGATTGCAGCCCTTATGTAGAGAATTGAGGCATTGGAGACTCCTATTGCTCTACTAGTGGGTCAAGTAAATCAAATACAAGGTCCCACATATTTTAATTGCGGAACTCAAAATCATGTTATGGAAGAGTGTCCACTGTTAATAAATTACATTGGTCCGACACTTAAGTAGGCAAACGCCTTATATCCAAGACCCATGAATAATCCATATGCTCATACATACAATTCTGGTTGGAGAAACTATCCAAATTTCTCTTGGGGTCCAGGAAAATATCAGGGAGCCCCCAACCCTAACATGCAACCTCCAACCAATGGTCAGTTTCCAAAACCAAATGTGGGTGCTTATCAACACCCAATACTTCAAATCATGGGAAGACTAGAACAGACCATCTGCACACAACCAATCACATCCACACAGGGGTCTAACAATGATCAAGAAAAGCGACTACTTGAGAAGAATGTTGAAAATCTTCTCAAGTCCTGTCTAACCTTGACAGACATATGCAAAATCTCATAAAAGTGTCAACTGATTTCATTCAAAGAATAGATCAACACCTGCTCGTGAACTCTCAAGTTATTAAGAATTTAGAGCAGCAGGTTGGAGAATTTAAACCTACACTCGTCATACTACAACTAGTTGAAAGGTCAGAAAGGCTTTCTAAGGGTATTGTGGAAGATGTTCTAATGCAAATCGAAAACTTTTATTTCCCTGCGAATTTTATAATTATCGATATTGCACTATAAAGAATTCACATGTTCATATTTCATTAAGGGTTAATTACACTCAGACATCTGTAGTATGCGGGTTGTATGACTTATCACCACTAAAATTTAAAACTCTCACTTAGACCCCTTGAACCATAAAAAAAACTGACGTGAAAGCTCAAGCCGGGATATTTTTTTCTTGGTTCAGGGGGTCTAAGTGAGAGTATTAAACTTTAGGGGTGATAAGTTATACACTCACCATATTATAGGAGGTCTAAGTGTAATTAACCCTTTCATTTATCCTCAGTTGTCCAGTTTTTACTACGGCCAATGCAGTTATAAATTATAAGAATGGTGTGGTGAAATTTTTATTTGGAAATATGACTCTTGAATTTAATATTTTTAATGTTTGCAAATAACCAAACATAGATAATGATGAATTGCAAGACATTAATTACATTGAATAAATCCGTGATGAAGAAGATATCGTATTATTGTGCATGTTGGATCCTTTGGAGATGGCATTAACAATGAACAATGATTTCCTTGAAAATCCCAAATTTCACTATATCAATGAAATTATTAAATATCTAATCGATGCTCAATGTTCAAATAATAATATCTAACTGATGCTCATTGTTCGAATATCACAAGATGGATTCCAATAAAGGAACTGTATGGAGAGTTACCTCAAATGACAAAAAAAATTGATACCATATGATATCCAAGCACCGGTAGTTGACCTAAAATCGCTACCTAAAGATCTCAAGTATGCATTTTTAGAACCTAAGGAAACTTTTTCGGTGGTCATCTCAATGCATCTTGACGAGAATCAGGAAGAGGGACTATTATCGACATTGCGAAAATATAAAGGAGCTCTTGGATGGAAAATGACGGACATCAAAGGTATGAACCCTTTATTTGCACACACCGCATTACTTTGGAAAATGGAGCCAAGCCTATTAGTCAAATGTAATGAAGGTTTAACCATATCATGAAAGAAATGGTTAAAGCCAAAGTATTGAAATTACTTGATGCTGGCATCATCTATTCAATCATTGATAATAAGTTGGTAAGTCTAACCCAAGTTGTTCGAAAAAAAATGGGGTAATAGTAATTAAAAACGAGGATGATGAGATGATACCCACATGTACTACTATGAGTTGGCGTGTTAATCGATTATTGGAAGTTAAATTAAGTAATATGGAAAGATCATTTTCCATTACCATTTCTTTACCAAGTACTTGAAAGAGTTGCTAGGCTTAAATTTTATTTTTTTTAAGGTTATTCTGGCTATTATCAAATTAAAATCACTTTAGAGTACCAGAAAAAGACAACTTTTATATATCCCTTTGGTACTTTTGCTTTTAAAAGAATACCATTTGGATTATGTAATGCAACCACAATATTTCAAAGATGTATGATAAGTATTTTCAACGATATGGTATAAGATTATCTTGATGTATTTATAAATAAATTCTCTATATTTGGAAATAATTTTGAATCTTATTTGACTAATTTATGATCTATATTTGAAAGATGTCAACAGAAAATCTTCTCCTGAATTAAAAAAAGTGTCACTTTATGGTTACGAAAGGTATTGTGTTGGGTCACATAGTTTCACATAAAGGGATGAAAGTATATAAGACTAAGGTTAAATCTATTTTCAAAATACCAATATCTAAAACCGTGAAAAACATACATTCATTTCTAGGACATGCAGGTTTCTATAGAAGGTTTATAAAGGATTTTAGTAGTATAACTATACACTGTTCTTACCTTCTTGTGCAAGATGTGCAATTTGAATGGACGCAGACATGCCAGACAGCTTTCGAAACCCTCAAGGAGATGCAAATCATCGCAACAATAATGTAACCTCCATATCGAACACTTTCATTCGAAATCATGTGCGATGCAAGCGATTATTTAATTGGAGTGGCACTAGGGCAATGATGAGTGTCATACATTGAATATTTATAACCTCATACTGTCTATTTTTAATATAAATAATGCTATCAGGTTTTTTTTAGTGTGCTTTTCTGGTTTGACTTATTCTTATAAAGATATGACATAAATTCAGAGATGGATTAGGAAATTAAGTCTAAAAAGAACTAAAAGAGGACAAAGCTATAAGAACATGAAATTATAGAGAACTAAAATCAAATAAAGCCTTTCAAATCAAAGTAATAAGGTCAGAGTTTCATGCAGAATAAAACAAAATTTATTCTTTTACTGTTTTACCACCAATTGGCAGCAATAGCCGCTATTTGGTGGCAAGGAGAGGCCCACAAATGTTGGCAATTTTACAGAGGCTTCTTTATAATTCTGTAACTATTTAGTTGTAATCAAATTAGGGTTTGGTATTACGAGACCTATATATTGGCAGTATCCTTGCATTTTAGGATTTTTATCATGTATTTTGATTAAATAAAGATAAGGGTTTTGTCGAACGAGTAACTGTCGCAATATTGAGTTCCAGAGGTGATCCCATTATTGTTCATTGCTTTCTAGTGAGTAGAAATCTTTTATTTGTTTTTTATATAGATTTAATTACTTTCTAGTGTAGATCTTTAATAGCTTTTATAGAAAAGTAAGATTTTTAATGTTTTCTAATAATAAAAATATCATCTTGTTAGAAACATGAGTAGCTAACTTAATTTAGCTCTAAGATGTAGATGATACTAGAAATCAACCATGTAACTGCTTCTTATTATTTTCTTTCTGAAATAAATAATAAAGACAAGATTTTTCTATAAAAAGATTAAAATACAACAACTTGTTGATAGCCTATGCTAATTAGTTAGGATCAGAAGAGTTTCATAGTTGCGTAACAGAAATCAGAGGACAATCTCTCTGATTTTGCCGCTAATTAGCGACAAGAACTGCCAAATAGCGGCAGCTCAAATGTTTTTTCACCCTATTTCTCTCCAGTTCTGTGTTTTGGGACTCTGGTTCTAAAAAAATAAAAATTAATTAAAAAATATAGAAACAATAGAACATCACATTTGTCTTTGATCATATTACTTCCACCATTTTATCTCACCAATGCATTAGTTTAGGAAACTCACGCACCCACTCAAGGTCATTGATTCATGCCACATTGGACCTGTAATCAATTTGGTCGACTTGTGAGATCAGACTTATTCATGAGAGACAAAATGGACTAATCGTTTCCGATCCTTGAGGATCAATATTGTCCATTGCGCACTTCACTACCATCGTGCATAAAGCTTCTGCCAGCAGCGGATAACAACTTGGAATTAAAGTCACAATATATTATTATGCTTCCAAAATTCACTGGATTCGATTCTGAGGATGCCTATCTTTTCATCAGTGAATTTCAAGAAGTATGAGTAATGATTAAATTGCAGCATCTATCAGAGGACGCGATTAAACTCCATTTTATCGCATTCACTCTCAAGGATAATATCAAGAAGTGATTGTACAGTATGCCTACTAATTCAATTACTACTTGGGATGAATTCGCTATGGTATTTCTAAAGAAATATTATCCGACGCATAAGATGGCCGAAATACATAATGCTATTAATCAATTATGTCAAGTCTTGGGAGAACTCTTCTAGAAGTACATAGAACAATTCAAGTATCTATTAGCTCAGTGCCCCAACCATGCAATTAAAAAGTGGAGATTGTGTCAAATCGTCTATAAAAGACTTGATTACACATCCAAAACTCTTCTTGAGTTCACATATCAGGGAGAGTTTATGAGAAAGAATGAGGATGAGGCATGGAAATTCTTTGAGTACTTATCATGGAAAACTATTCGGTGAGAGAGTCCCACTGAGAAACCCAATGCTTCAACTTCTATACATAAGAGTGGGATCCATAGCGTTGACAGGTCTTTAGTTGCTGAAGCTATGATTGTAGACCTTATAAGGAGAATTGAGGCATTGGAGACTCTTAACATTCCACCAGTGGGTCAAGTTAATCAAATACAAGTTCTCACATGTTTTAACTGTGAAACTCTAAATTATATTATGGAGGAGTGTCCATTATTAATGAATCCCATAGGTCCAACACTTGATCTGGCTAACACCATGTATCAACGATCCATGAACAATTCTTATGCTCCTACATATAATCCGGGCTAGAGGAACCACCCAAATCTCTTACGAGGTCATGGGCAATATCAGAGAGCTCCCAATCCTACTATGCATTCTCCAGTCACTAGTCAGTTCCTAGATAAAATATGGGTGTCTATCAATATCCAAATGCCACAAATCAAGGAAACAATCAGAATAGACTACCTACACAATCAATCATATCCATAATAGGGGTCCAACAATGATCAAGAAAAATGACTCCAGTCACTTGAGAAGAACGTTGAAAATATTCTCAAATCTTCATCCAACATTAACACACATATGAAAAATCTCATGAAAGTGTCAACTAATTTCATTCAAAGAATATATCAGCACTTGCTCGTGAACTCTCTGACTATTAAGAAATTAGAGCAGCAGGTTAGATAATTAGCGAGTCAAATGAGTGAAAGAAAGAGTACTTTCTCAAGCAATCCTTAACAAACCCTAACGCCAATTCCTCTAACTCCAATCAATCACATGTCAATCAAGTTAATGCCATTCACACTCTTCGATATGGTAAGCTGGTTGACAATCGTATAGTCATGCCACCTGATTCAACTCCTAGTGCACAGTAGGAAACACTCGCTCATTCCATGATTCCATTGTCACCTCATATTTCACCGTCATCATCACAATAACCAACGATCCACTCACTAGCACGTCGGAGGAATCTGATCCTCTGAATCTGATCCTCCTATTGACCATATTCATAAGCCAAAGGCCCCCTATCCAAATCGACTAAAGAAAAATTATCCTTAGATTAAGCACATCCTTAAATTATTCAAGCAAGTTAAGGTCAATATTCCTCTTCTCGATGCAATCCAGCGAGTGCCTGCTTATGCAAAATTCTTAAAAGATTTATGCACAAAAAAGAGAACAACAAATGTTCTAAAGAAAGCCTTTCTAACTGTTAACATCTCTAGTATCCTTTCTCAGTCAGTACCTATGAAGTAGAAAAATCCTGAAAGTCCTATTGTCTCCTGTACTATATGAAGTACAATGATTGAAAGGGCTATACTAGATTTAAGAGAAATTGTCAACTTGCTTTTTTATTTAGTGTACCAGTAGTTAGGATTGGGAGAGTTGAAATCTACAAAGATTATGTTACAGCTAACCGATAGGTCTGTGAAGAAGCCTATGGGAGAGATTGAGGACATTTTGATTATGATTGGAAAATTTATT
This sequence comes from Dracaena cambodiana, assembly GCA_036321105.1. NCBI lineage: Eukaryota > Viridiplantae > Streptophyta > Magnoliopsida > Asparagales > Asparagaceae > Dracaena > Dracaena cambodiana. The sequence goes on from JAYEPQ010000015.1 coordinate 10,051,905, forward strand.
TTCCCAGTCAAATTCATAGTTCTCAAGACTCAACCAGTGGTGAATCCACAATATTGTATCCTAGTTATTTTGGGGTGTCCATTCCTTGTCATTTCTAATGCTGTTATTAATTATCGGAGTGGATCGATTAGACTTTCCTTTGAAAAATGACACTTGAATTGAACATATTCAATCAAAAGTGCCAACCAAGTGATCCACATGACGAGCCCCTAGAGGTGAATATGATCCATGGATTATCTAGTGAGCACCAGAGAAGGAATTCATTGATGTGCTAGATGGTTTAGTTGATGAGAGTTTATTCTTTGATACACTTGATTAGTCATCTAATTATGTGTCTTCCACTCGACAGAAACTTCCACCTGAGCCATTAATAGCTGAACCACGAGTTTAGTTAAGACCATCTATTGAGTGTTCACCGGAACTTGAGATGAAGACCATTCCAAGTTATCTCAAGTATGGTTTTTTAGGTGAACACGACATACTACCAGTCATTATTTCTACAAATTTGACTGAAGCTCATGAGAAAGCACCCCTCTCAATACTGGAAGTACATAGGGAAGCCATAGGCTGGAGTATGGCCGATATAAAGGGGATTAGTCATTTATAGTGTAGCATAGTATTCATTTACTGAATAATGCAGGACCTACAAGAGATGCTCAGTGTAGGTTGAATCCAGTAATGAAAGAAGCTGTGAAAAAGGATATTCTTAAGTGCCTTGACAATGAGATCATCTATCCTATCTCAGATAGTGCATGAGTGAGCCCAGTTCATGTAACGCCCCATTTTTCGAAGGGACAAGAAAACGGAGTGCGTTACCGGCAGGCACGTGTAAGTCGACATGCACGAGGCCTATAAGTATGTAAAAGAAAAAAATGAATTGAACTGAATACTAGTCATCAACCAGGATCTTAGAAATTAGTCTACTGCCATATAAAAGAGAAGATATACATGTCTAAAACAAAAAGCAATAATTAGGTACTGATACAGAAGTTGGGAACTCCAACTAAGCCTTCAAAAGAGGTATACATACCAAACCCAAAAATACAAAAAGTGGAGGTCTAAGAATCTACTGCTGCTCGGCCTGCTCCAGAAAGTAAGGGTCGTGCGATGGCGGATCCTCACTCACATGCTCAGTACCTGAGCATGTGGAAAAACTCAGGGTCAAATCCGACAAGTAAAACAATAAAAATTAGGGAGTGTATAATATAAATAAATAAGATATGAGTATGGATATGAAAGTATGCGCATGTGTGAAAAATATTAAACGATCAAGTAATAATATCAAGCAGAAATATACATGCATATCGAGTCTAAGTTAACATCTCATTTTAATTTATATTTGAACTAACTGGTGAAGAAATGAACCTGTATCGTGAAAGTACCCGTGCATACCTGGGACCCGGCCAAGATGCTGGCGCTGAACTAGCCGTGCCGCTAAGCACTCAAGCAGATACCGATTACTGAGTAATCAGTCGTCCCAACAACATGGACTAAACAAGAGATGATGGCTCAGTACCATCCGGGCGCCCCCGCGGATGGGCCCCTATTTCGGTATAGCAACCTATCCTAAACCTTTCATGATACAATATTTGTCCACCCTTTAGTTCTTCCATAACCCAAACTTTCAAGTTATATTACATGAAAATCAATCCGGAATATGATAAACCAATCATGTCAAGATTAATACATATATATGTCTAGTAACAAGCAAAATGTGGTCCACGTCAAAATCAAGTTAACAGGCAAGTCAGGATCCATGGCACTATCAAGACATATGTATGTACTAACAAGGAAAATCCGGTATAGTTTCATGTATCTTGTACAAGTAATTAGTATGTATATGTCAAGGCAATTGTACAAGTGACTAGTATGTATATGTCAAGGCAATTGTACAAGTGACTAGTATGTATATGTCAAGACAAGCATGATAGTCATAGAAACTAGAATGTGTTATGGAAATAATTATCATGTTTGTAAACCACACATATATACAATTATACATATAAACATATATTAGGTAAGTGGGTACTCAATTGTAAGAATAGAAATTAAATAGGCTTAACGCTATTATAACGATTGCTTTAACAATGAATGAATTTTTTAAATTCTAGAATGATTTCATGGTATGGAAAGTTGCAAATTTATTAAACCTTACTAATGTATATATGTTTCAAGTAAACATGAATTAGCATAAAGAAATTATGACCTAATATAATAGCTTGCATAAAAGAAATATTTTAGTAAATTTAATGTAAAACTTATATGAAACTCTCTTTTTAAAACATGAAAATGAATTAATAAATATATATATATATATATATATATATATATATATATATATATATATATATATATTTTCTAATGGCAAGTGGAAAATGATTTTAAAATCATTGCATTATACAAGAACTTATGTAGGAAACTTCAAATTTATATCCAATATGATGAACATTCATAAAGGTGGTTTCTTTGTAATTTCAAAATAAAATATATAGTTTAAGTTTGTAACTTATAGTTTAAGCATAAGAGATCTTAAATAAAATCATAAATTTAATACATGAACATAGAGTAGGGTGTAAAAATCATATTTTTATATTTAAAATAATCATAGAGAATTTTGTATAAAGATATCACATTTCTAAAATTAAACAAATCAAGATTCTAAATTGACTATAAAATTTGATATAGCCAATTTAAGCAAAATTTGGCTATAAAACTTATAGTTTAAGCATAGGAGACCTTAAATAAAATGATAAATTTGATATATAAACATAGAGTAAAGTGTAAAAATAATACTTTTATTTTTCTAGAATAATCATGGAGATTTTTTTTTTTTTTGTATAGAGATATTATCTTTTTAAGTTTTAACAAATCAAGATTCTAAGTTAACCATAAAAAATTTGAGTTAAAAAAAAATATGAGAGTGGATGTGATTTTACTTGCCTTGATTGGTTAGAGAAGGTAAGCCTATCTTGAGGTTAGAGAACTTCTTCTTCTTTTCTTTTTCTTCTCTTTTCTTATTCTTCTTCTCTTTTTCTTCTCTTTTCTTACTCTTCTTCTCTTTTCTTCTTCTCTTGAGTTGGAGTAAAAAAATAAAAAGGAGATGAATGTAAAATGAAGGAGAGAAAATAAATGAAAGGGAAGAAAAAAAATATAATAAAGGAGGGATATGGGGGATTAGATGATGGTTGTCAAGGACAAGCATGGTAAAGTAAGGTATGGGTGTGAATAAAACAAAATAGGTATAGGATAAATGAATACTAATAATAGGTTATTAGAGTTATTTAAGATTATAATTTCAAATTAAACTAACCCAAAAAAAAGTCAAACTTCATCTTTACAAGTCAAAGAAGAAAGACTAGTAAAAATATGTGTAGGACTCACCGGTGATTAAAATAATATTATTTTAAATGACTATCTTAAAAATTTCAAGAAAATTACAAAAATATAGAAAAATGAGTCAAACACAATGTTTTTTTTTGGGATTAATCTGATATCAAGAATGTAACTTATGATGAAATTAGGTTGTTACATCCTACCCTCCTTACAAAAAAATTTCGTCCTCGAAATTTAATTAAATTTTTTTTTTGAAAAACAAGAATAAATACAATAATAAGTTCATATATATGCATGTGCTGACGGGAATGGATATTAATATTATGAATTGATACCTTACGTGATCACTCAAACAAGCGGGGATACTTCTTCTGGATATCATCCTCCCGTTCCCATGTAGATTCTCCTGGCGAGTGACTATCCCATGACACGAGAACGAGGGGAATCGTGCGGTTCTTCAGAATTCTCTCCTTTCTATCAATGATGACAATTGGTTCCTTCTCAAAAGTCAAATCTATTCCCAATTCCACCTCGGAAAGATCTACAACACGGTTCTCATCTCCAATGCATTTTCTCAGTTGAGAAATATGAAATATATTGTGCACCGCATCCAATTCTGATGGCAAGTCAAGTCGATAAGCCAAGTTTCCAACTCTCTCGACAATAGCGAAAGGACCAATATATCTAGGATTGAGCTTCCCTCTCCTACCAAATCTAACAACTCCCTTCATTAGTAAAATTTTGAGAAATACTCTATCTCCAACTTCGAACTCCAATGTCCTTCTGTGATGATCCGCCCATTTCTTTTGCCTATCCTGTGCAACCCTCAAATGTTCCCTGATTACCTTTACTTGGTCTATCGTCTGAGCAACTATCTCTAGTCCTAATATGCTGCGCTCTCCAACATCGTCCCAACACAAGGGCGATCTGCACTCTACCATATACTCGCATGATAATTGTTGTTGTAGGAGAACTCTACCATATACAAATGATCCTCCCATGAACCTCCAAAATCTAGCACGCAAGCCCTTAGCATGTCCTTTAAGGTCTGAATGGTCCGCTCAGATTGTCCATCTGTTTGAGGATGATACACTGAAGAAAGATCTAAATGAGTCCCCAAACTCTTCATCAGACTGGTCCAATAGTGCGATCTGAATCTAGTATCACGATCTGAAACAATCCGCTCTGGAACTCCATGCAGTCTCACTATCTCTTGCATGAATCTCTTTGCCAACCTTTCTGTCGACTGGCCCACCCTAAAAGGAATAAAATGGGCTGATTTCGTCAAGCGGTCTACGATCACTCAAATTGCGTTATTACCCTTCGGACTTCTGGGAAGACCCGTCACAAAGTCCATGGCTATCTTCTCCCATTTCCACTCCGGAATAGGTAAGGGTTGAAGCAAACCTGCGGTCCTCTGATGCTCGGTCTTCACCTGCTGACAAATCAGACATTTTGATACATATTGAGCAATCTCCTTTTTCATTCCTGGCCACCAGAAGTGTTGTCTCAGATCTCTATACATCTTGGTACTACCTGGGTGAGTAGAATATGCTGATCTATGAGCTTCTGCTAACACCTCATCTCTAACCTCTCCTCTGGGTACACACAACCTACCACCGAGACGAAGTGAGCCATCTGTATGCACTGAGATGTCTGGTCTCTTGCCCGCTTCCATCTTGTTCCTAAGCCTTTCCAATCTCCCATCATTGTTCTGGGCTTCTTTGATCTTATCAATCAGTGTAGATTGAAATCGTAACTCCATGAGTTGTGCTGTTATTCCTAACAGTAGAACTTCTAATTCCACCCTCTCCATATCTTTTAAGATTTCTTTTTGTCGAGTCAGATACATAGCCATCGGCTTCCTACTCAAGGCATCTGGCACTACGTTGGCTTTTCCCGGATGATAGCGGATGTCCAAGTCAAAATCTGCTACAAGTTCAAGCCATCTGCGCTGCCTCATGTTCAACTTCTTCTGAGTAAAAATATACTTAAGACTCTTGTGATCAGTATACACTTCTACCCTTTCGCCCAATAGATAATGCCTCCAAATCTTAAGGGTATGTATTACTGCCGCTAGCTCCAAATCATGTGTAGGATAGTTTCGCTCATGAGGCCTAAGCTGTCGGGAAGCATACTCGATCACTTGACCATTCTGCATAAGTACGCAACCCAACCCTTTGCTAGATGCATCGCAGTATATCCTCATACCGCCTGAATCATTAGGAACTGCTAATACTGGTGCTGTAGTCAATTTGCACTTCAGCTTTTCGAATGCATTATCACACTCCGTGGTCCACTCGTACTTCTCCCCCTTCCACGTCAGCTTTGTTAGTGGCGCTGCTATTTTAGAGAAATCACGTACGAATCTCCTATAGTATCCAGCCAATACAAGAAAACTGCGTATTTCTGAAGCAGATTTTGGAATCGGCCAATTAAGTACGGCCTCTACTTTCTTGGGATCTGCTGAAACACCATCTCCAGATATTACATGGCCCAAGAAAGTGATTTTGTCCAACCAGAAGTCGCACTTGCTCAGTTTGCCGAACAATTGTTGTTGCCTGAGAGTCTATAAAACTATCCTCAAATGCTCTGCGTGCTCTTCCCTACTCCGAGAGTAGACGAGAATGTCATCGATGAACACCACTACAAACTGATCCAAATATTGTGCGAACACCTGGTTCATCAAACTCATGAAGACTGCGGGAGCATTGGTCACACCAAATGGCATCACTGATACTCAAAATGTCCATGCCGCACCCTAAATGCTGTTTTTGGAATGTCCTCCTTTCGAACTCGCACCTGATGAAAACCAGAACGAAGGTCAATCCTAGAGAATACCTTAGCTCCGCCTACTTGATCAAACAAGTCCACAATTCTTGGCAAAGGGTATCTATTCTTAATGGTGACTGCATTCAAACCCCTATAGTCAACACATAATCTTTGGCCACCATCCTTCTTTCCTGTCAACAACACTGGAGCTCCCCAGGGAGAAACACTAGGCCTGATAAATCCAAGCCTTAGTAGCTCATCAACCTGTCTCTTGACTTCTGCTAGCTCTTCTCGACCCATTCGGTATGGTGATTTGAATACAGGCTCTGCACCAGGAAGAGTATCGATGGTGAATTCTACGATTCTGATTGAAGGCAACCCTGGCAACTCCTCGGGAAACACATCTAAATATTCTGATATTACTGGAATCATCCCCTCACCTATCTCTATGGCATCAAGAACTCCACCTCTCGGCGTCACCTTGAGCTCAGCTGGCTCCAAAGATTTACTTCCACTAAGAAATTCAAACTCAGTATGACCTGAAATTCGAAATATCACCTTCTTGCCACGACAATCAATCACTGCATAGAAAGTACTCAACCAATCCATCCCTAGGATGGCATCATATCCACCATTATCTATCACCAAGAGATTAGCATAAAACTCTCGGCTACTAACTACCACGGGACACAATCGACACTCTCGGCTAGATATAACACTACCATTTCCCGTCTTAATATCCCACCCAACAGATAAATTAACAAAATCAATTGAGTTACGCAAAGCAAAATTCGATGATATGAAACAATGAGATGCACCTGAATTAAATAATACATGAGCTGGAGCACAGCCTACAAGAAGCGTACCTGCCACAACCCCTCCTGAAGTCTGAGTCTTCTCGGCCGTCATCAATCGGACTTGTCCCTGTTTCTTTCCCTTCCCGGTCTGAGCTCTATTAAAAGCATGTTGTTGCGGCACCAATGGTCTCTTCTGAATTGGTTTTTGGGCTAGTGGTGCTGTCACTGTCTGCCTAGGTGCTGCTTGATACACACCTCCTGATCGCTCGAATCCCTGACTGGTACTACCTGCTAACTGCTGTCTATTTGGACATGTGGATATCTTGTGGTCCGATGATCCACAAGCCAAACATAATCCCTGTGCCCTCCGACAATCCTTCTGCATATGTCCTGGTATGCGGCAGAAGCGGCACACTATCTGGCTTGGTGCAAGCCCCATTGGCCGCTTGGTTGGAGGAGCACCAACATATTGAGTTGAGGGTCCTGCGATCTGGTGGAACTGTCTCTTCAGAGCTGCAACTTGAGGTCTCTTCTCTCTAGATACATGCTCTTGTCGACAAGCTGCACTGTATATCTCAGAGTATGAACCGAAGACCTGCGATGCTAGATGCTCTCGGATGTCATAACGCAGTCCCTGCTGGAAGTAATAAGCTCTGTCCTCCTCGGTCTCAACCAACTTTGGAGCAAACATGCTCAATCTGACGAACTCTGTTGCGTACTCATCAACTATCTTATCTCCCTGCTGGAGAACCATAAACTGCCTCTCCATCTCACGTCGAGCCGATGGATGAAAGAAAGGTCATAAAAGGCCTCAACGAACTCCTCCCATGTTACAGGCCCTACATGCCTCTTCTCCTTTGCTAACCACCAAATCCGCGCAATATCCACCAACTGGATCTGCATAACATCAACACGACTCTCATTTGGAATCCTAGCAGCCTTCAAAAGATTTTCCATATTCACGATCCACTGCTCTGCTTCCAACGGGCCTCCTGTATCCGAAAATGTAGATGGTCGAAGCTGACGGAAATCTGATACTATCCCGTGTCTCTCTTGTCTATGGGGTCCTGTCATGCGCTCCAGCACTGCTGCTGTTGTCTGTTGGGCCTGGGCAACTTTTATAACTAAATCTCTAAGCTCTGCAACTGGATCATATTGAGTGACTCCTTGCGTACCGGCCCTAGCTGGACGAGCTCCGTGCAGACGTGCTCGAGCTGGACCAACTCTAGGAGGACGACGAGGTGGCATCTCACTGAAATTTGAACAAGAATAGAAATGAGAAAGGAATATAGTAGATATTCAACTTACAAGGGAGTCAAGGAATAGGTGTTGAATAATAAAATGTTGTTAGTAGACATGTTCTTTTATGTATATATACACACATATGGCAGTAGTCCTAAGGTCTTCCTAAATCAACCTAGAGCTCTGATACCACTCTGTAACGCCCCATTTTCCGAAGGGATAAGAAAACGGAGTGCGTTACCGGCGGGCACGTGTAAGTCGACGTGCACAAGGCCTATAAGTATGTGAAAGAAAAAAATGAATTGAACTGAATACTAGTCATCAACCAGGATCTTAGAAATTAGTCTACTGCCATATAAAAGAGAAGATATACATGTCTAAAACAAAAAGCAATAATTAGGTACTGATACAGAAGTTGGGAACTCCAACTAAGCCTTCAAAAGAGGTATACATACCAAACCCAAAAATACAAAAAGTGGAGGCCTAAGAATCTACTGCTGCTCGGCCTGCTCCAGAAAGTACGGGTCGTGCGATGGCGGATCCTCACTCACATGCTCAGTACCTGAGTGTGTGGAAAAACTCAGGGTCAAACCCGGCAAGTAAAACAATAAAAGCTAGGGAGTGTATAATATAAATAAATAAGATATGAGTATGGATATAAAAGTATGCGCATGTGTGAAAAATATTAAACGATCAAGTAACAATATCAAGCAGAGATATGCATGCATATAAAGTCTAAGTTAATATCTCATTTTAATTTATATTTGAACTAACTGGTGAAGAAATGAACCTGTATCGTGAAAGTACCCGTGTATACCCGGGACCCGGCCAAGATGCTGGCGCTGAACCAGCCGTGCCGCTAAGCACTCAAGCAGATACCGATTACTGAGTAATCGATCGTCCCATCAACATGGACTAAACAAGAGATGATGGCTCAGTACCATCCGGGCGCCCCCGCGGATGGGCCCCTATTTCGGTTGCGCAACCTATCCTAAACCTTTCACGATACAATATTTGTCAACCCTTTAGTTCTCCCATAACCCAAGCTTTCAAGTTATATTACATGAAAATCAATTCGGAATATGATGAACCAATCATGTCAAGATTAATACGTATACATGTCTAGTAACAAGCAAAATGTGGTCCATGTCAAAATCAAGTTAACAGGCAAGTCAGGATCCATGCCACTATCAAGACACGTGTATGTACTAACAAGAAAAATTCGGTATAGTTTCATATATCTTGTACAAGTAATTAGTATGTATATGTCAAGGCAATTGTACAAGTGACTAGTATGTATATGTCAAGGCAATTGTACAAGTGACTAGTATGTATATGTCAAGGCAATTGTACAAGTGACTAGTATGTATATGTCAAGGCAAGCATGATAGTCATAGAAACTAGAATGTGTTATGGAAATAATTATCATGTATATAAACCACACATATATACAATTATGCATATAAACATATATTAGGTAAGTGGGTACTAAATTGTAAGAATATAAATTAAATAAGCTTAACGCTATTATAACGATTGCTTTAACAATGAATGAATTTTCCAAATTCTAGAATGATTTCATGGTATGGAAAGTTGCAAATTTATTAAACCTTACTAATGTATATATGTTTCAAGTAAACATGAATTAGCATAAAGAAATTATGACCTAATATAATAGCTTGCATAAAAGAAATATTTTAGTAAATTTAATGTAAAACTTATATGAAACTCTCTTTTTAAAACATGAAAATGAATAAATAAATAAATATATATATATATTTTCTAATGGCAAGTGGAAAATGATTTTAAAATCATTGCATTATACAAGAACTTATGTAGGAAACTTCAAATTTATATCCAATATGATGAACATTCATAAAAGTGGTTTCTTTGTAATTTCAAAATAAAACATATAGTTTAAGTTTGTAACTTATAGTTTAAGCATAAGAGACCTTAAATAAAATCATAAATTTAATACATGAACATAGAGTAGAGTGTAAGAATCATATTTTTATATTTAAAATAATCATAGAGAATTTTGTATAAAGATATCTCATTTCTAAAATTAAACAAATCAAGATTCTAAATTGGCTATAAAATTTGATATAGCCAATTTAAGCAAAATTTGGCTATAAAACTTATAGTTTAAGCATAGGAGACCTTAAATAAAATGATAAATTTGATATATAAACATAGAGTAAAGTGTAAAAATTATACTTTTATTTTTCTAGAATAATCATGGAGATTTTTTTTTTGTATAGAGATATTATTTTTTTAAATTTTAACAAATCAAGATTCTAAGTTAACCATAAACAATTTGATTTAAAAAAAAATATGAGAGTGGATGTGATTTTACTTGCCTTGATTGGTTAGAGAAGGTAAGCCTATTTTGAGGCTAGAGAACTTCTTCTTCTTTTTTTTTTCTTCTCTTTTCTTATTCTTCTTCTCTTTTTCTTCTCTTTTCTTATTCTTCTTCTCTTTTCTTCTTCTCTTGAGTTGGAGTAAAAAAATAAAAAAGAGATGAATGTAAAATGAAGGAGAGAAAACAAATGAAAGGGAAGAAAAAAAAATATAATAAAGGAGGGATATGGGGGATTAGATGATGGTTGTCAAGAACAAGCATGGTAAAGTAAGGTATGGGTGTGAATAAAACAAAATAGGTATAGAACAAATGAATACTAATAATAGGTTATTAGAGTTATTTAAGATTATAATTTCAAATTAAACTAACCCAAAAAAATTCAAACTTCATCTTTACAAGTCAAAAAAGAAAGACTACTAAAAATATGTGTAGGACTTACCGGTGATTAAAATAATATTATTTTAAATGACTATCTTAAAAATTTCAAGAAAATCACAAAAATATAGAAAAATGAGTCAAACACAACGCATTTTTTTTGGGATTAATCTGATATCAAGAATATAACTTATGATGAAATTAGATTGTTACAGTTCAAATAGTGTCTAAGAAGTCTAGAATCACTGTAGTCAAGAATGATGCAAATGAGTTTATCCCGACGCACATGCAAACGAGATGGCGAGTTTGTATAGATTATAGGAAGTTAATACTGCAACTAGGAATGACCACTTTCCCATGCCTTTTATTGATCAGATGTTGGAATGGTTGGCTGGACATAATTTATATTATTTCTTAGATGGATACTCTTGCTATAACCAAATTTCTATTACTCCAAAGGCCTAGGAAAAGACCATGTTTACATAACTATTTGGCACTTTTGCATATAGATGTATGCCCTTTGGGTTATGCAATGCGCCTGCCACACTCCAAAGGGGTATGGTGAGTATTTTCTCTGATATACTTGAACGATTTCTCAAAATCTTTATGGATGACTTCTCCATTTGTGGAGATTCATTCTAAGATTGTCTATATCACTTAGAATTAGTTCTCACGCGCTGTCATGAGAAACACTTGACACTCAATTTGGAAAAATATCATTTCATGGTAAAAAAAATGTCATCTGATAGGGCATGTCATCTCGAAGAATGGTATTAAGGTTGACAAAGCCAAAGTGGACCTCATCATGAATCTTCCACCTTCGTAATTAGTGAAAGATATACGATCATTCGTTGGCCATGCTGGATTCTATAAAAGATTTATCAAAAACTTTAACAAAATTGCTAGGCCTTTGACACATCTACTAGTTAAGAACGTGCCATTTAATTTCACACTCTTTTTGTCTTAGAGCATTTGAGCAGCTCAAGAAGATACTTACCACCACTCCTATTATTCATGCACCAGACTGGAATCTGCACTTTGAGCTTATGTATGACGCATCTGATTATGTTATCTGTGTCGTGCTTAGACAACGTATTAATAAGTAGTCACATGTAATTTACTATACAAGTAGGACACTCAATGATATCCAGTTGAACTACTCTACCACAGAGAAAGAGTTTCTGACTATCATCTATGTGCTTGAAAAGTTTCGTTCCTACTTAATTGGATCACGGATTATAGTGTAAACTAATCATGCTACTTTGAAATATTTGCTGACCAAGAAAGATGCAAAATCAAGGCGCATTCGATGGATCCTCTTTCTACAAGAGTTTGATTTTGAGATTTTAGACAATAAAGGTGCGATAATCTAGTAGCTGATCACTTATCTCGCCTGCTCAATGCTCTAACTAATTCTTATCCCATAAATGAATCATTTCCCGATGAGCAATTGCTTACATTAATGCATGAACCATGATTTGCCGAAATTGTGAACTATCTTGTGACTAAAGATATTTCATCCCATTAGCCAAGCAGGACTGATATAGATTCTTGTCTCAAGTAAAATTCTTTTATTAGGATGAACCATATCTATTCAAATATTATACAGACTAGATCATACGTTGATTTATACCTGATGATGAGATAGAAAATGTCCTCTCTTTTTGTCATGATCTTACTTGTGGAGGACACTTTGATCCCCAGAAAAGGTGTTGCAGAGTGGCTTTTATTGGCCAACTCTTTTCAAAGACGCTGTGGAATATTGCAAAATATGCACACGATGTCAATTCATATGCAAAATTTTATAGCGCAATATGATACCTCTACAACCTATCCTCGAGGTCGAGATATTCGATCTATGGGATATTGATTTTATGAGACCGTTACCTAACTTATTTGAAAACCAATACATATTGGTCGCCGATGATTATATTTCCAAATGGGTAGAGACAATTGTCGCAAAATCGAATTACAATAAAATTATTGTCAAATTCTTGAAAGAAAATATCTTTTCTCGATTTGGTATTCCTCGAACTGTAATTAGCGATAATGGTACTCATTTCACTAACCGATCATTTGAGGTGCTCATGCCAAAATATTCTATTACCCACAAGTTAGTTACACTATATCATCCATAAACTAGTGGACAAGTAAAAGTTTCCAATCGCCAAATAAAAGTAATTTTGGAGAAGACGGTGCAACACAATAGAAAAGATTGGTCATGTAAACTAGCAGATGCATTATGGATTTTTCATACCGCTTACAAGACCAATCTAAGCATGTCTCCCTATCGGCTAATATTTGGAAAAGTATGTCATTTACTGGTGAAGCTTGAGCATAAGGCTTTATGGGTTATTAAGTTCCTTAACTTTGAGCTCGAAAAAACTGGCAAGCAGCGAAGACTACAGCTCAATGAGCTAAATGAGATTAGAAGGGATGCGTATGAAAATTCTAAGATTTATAAAGAGAAAACTAAAGTGTTTAATGAAAATGCGATTATTTGCAAGTCATTCACACCAGGGCTGAAAGTTCTCTAATATAATTCGATGCTATACTTATTTCCATGCAAATTGAGATCATGATAGAATGGACCATGTATAGTACGGGCTATGCACCATCACGATATCATTGATCTCGAGAAACCCAAAAATGGTAATTTATTTGAAGTAAATGGTCATAGATTAAAACCAGTTTTAGAGACTCGAGCAAGTGATAATGTAGAGGTCGTGATACGTCACGACCCAATCTATGCGTAATGGCATGTATTTATATGTATATTAGAGTGTATATTGTATATTATGTATTTCTAATAAGATGCAGGGTTGAATGAGAAGTTTGAGGGTTGCAGAGTAAAGTTGAAGAAAGGAGAGGGGCTAGTTAAAATTTTTCACTCTCTATAAATTCACCCAAACTTGGCCCATCTCCCCATTATTCCCTCATCTTCACCCAAACCCACTTTTTTCTCTCTCCTCACCCTCTCAGATTTGCAGAGATTCTCAACTCTAAGCTCAATCCAACGGTGACGGGAAGACTCTTCTCCTCCCCAGCTTCATTCTCCAGCAAGCCGGGCCCCATCTCCTAACTCTCTGCTGCCAAATAGCGGCTTCCACTGCCAAGTAGCGGTAAAAAGGAGGCTTCTCCCCCTGAAACTTCAGGGGAGATACTGTTTCTTGATCTCATATTTTCTTGTAAATCTAAAAAAAATATTAGCCTTTGCATATTTACTATGGCACAGTTTGTTGTTGAGAAGTGTTTTGGTGAAAAATCTGCCGCTTTTCGGTGTATTTCATGTCTACCATAGGAACTTTGGAATGGAATTACTTACTGTACATGCCCACATCATATTATATCCCAAAGTAAGTTGAAGAATTTTATGAAAGTTTTACAAAATCTGATATTTTGGAGGATCACCAAACAATTAAACTCCACTAGCATTGAGAAATTCATAATGTGCACATAAGGATTATCTCTGCATCCACTGGTATTCTCCTTCACACTAGGAGTCAAATCTCGTATGTGATTGAGGAATACTTTATATGGATGGACCACAATTGCACATTGACACGTGATAGAGGAATCAACAACAAAACACTTTATCGTAATGTACATGTTACTTGCTGCTAGATCAACACCAATGTAATGGGATTACACCCATGTTACATGTTGTTAATTGCATCATGTACCAGGACACTCATTTTTGTATGCGCATACAATTATTTGACACTATTATGATACCAAGATATGATCGAGAACTAGTTTGCCTCTACCATATTTAATTATATAGTTGTGTTGCAGATTTATGACTGATGCAGAATTTAATGCATATGCATCCTCATATGTGCCCATAGGCATGGAGCACATATCGGTGACATATCATGTTGCTATTCCAGAGAATTGGAACAGTAACATGATAGAAGAAAATATATATACCACTGATTTAATATAGGAAGAGGAGGATGACGCCTTTTTTGACGAAGATTTGCCAACATACCCCACTGAGTAGATAAATTTCATCTGATGTGGTCTTGAAAATATTTGGCATCGATTGAAATAAATTGACTGTGGAGTGAGTTTCAACTACACGTGCATGTAGTGCACCCGATGAATCCAGTAGGAGATAGAGAGAACAACACCAATGATTCGTGTATGAGGGTATACACGAGTTTAAGTATGGGAGAGTGGGTTAAGAGATTTTTGTGTTTTTCTAAGATTTTTAGTTTTTTCTAGAATTTTTATTTTATTTTTAAATTTTTGATTTTTTTATTTTCACACTTTGGGTAGTTTTTAGGATATAAAAAATTAAAAAAAATTTAAAAAAAATTATTTTCTGCAATAAATCAAGCTAATTACAAATAAAAAATAAATTTAAATTTGAAATTTGATAGGAGAGTATATTAGATAATATACTTAGAATTTTATGAAAAAATTAAAATCCAAAAAATAAATAACGCTAATAGTAATTTTAGGTAAGTATACGTCTATTTTTCATTTCACAGTAGTTTATTAGGTTATGGACGAAGATGATAACAATTGGATAGTATTTTCTCTCTAAATAAAAAAAAGAAAAAAAAGAATGAAGAAGTGAGCCTAGTACTTAGGGCAATAATCATTTAGAAATAGAAAAATAATAAATTTCTTATGAATTATTAAGTAGTTGGGTATTTATCCCCAAGTAAGTGTGAATATTCATACGAATGGTATTTTTAAAAGATAGAGTATGATCTAAGTAATTGGGTTTTGCGCCTAAGCAAGCATTAATATTTGCATGAAAGATGAAATACTCACAAAAAAAAGAAGAAAATAAAAAAGTAAAAAAAATTAGAGTTTGAGTCCAAAACCGAAGTAGACTATCAAATGTGTACGTAAATATATAGGAGCCAACAAATTATTTATTTGTGGGTATTGAAAGATAGGATTTAAATTTTTAATTAAAATGATAGGTGTATTTGATATGACACTTGACTTGAAAAAATGATAATCTAAGTGCATTTTTAAGTTTGCATAGATTAATTATAGAAAATATCAAAAATATTTTTCTTTCTTTTATATAAAATTTTTATTTTTTATTTTTAATTATCCTTATTTTTCTTTTGTTTATTTCTTAATCTATCTGCTTCACGATGTTTGTGGATAACATCGCTGGAAACCCTCACGAGATACAACTCGTCCAGTAGGGTAATCTAGGAGTTTAAAAACTTGTTGCACGTATTAAGTACAATCACGAGCCATGCGAAAGTGAGTTAACATTTTTCTTTTTCTTTTTTAGGTCTAGGTTTTACTAGAGGACTAGCAAAAGATAGGTGTGGGGGTGTAATGAGTGTCATACTTGTATATTTATAACTCTCATACTATCCATTTTTATATACAATTAATACTACTCTTGTATTTTTAGTGTGTTTTTCATGTTAGACATATTCCTACAAGAAAATGGCATAAACTCAGAGATGGATTAGGAAACCAAGTCCAAGAAGAGCTAAAAGAGAATAAATCTATAAGAATACGAAGTTACAAAGAACTAAAGTCAAATACAGTCTTACAAATTAAAGTAATAAGGCTAGAGCTTCATGCAGAAAAAAAACAAATTGCCTCCAATTAGCAGCTATAGCTGCTATTTGGCTGCAAGGAGAGGCCCACAAGTGTTGGGATTTTTACAGAGGCTTCTTTATAATTCTGTAGCTATTTAGTTGTAATCAAATTATGGTTTAGTATTCTAAAACCTATATATTGACCATATCCTTACATTTTAAGGTGTTTATCATGCATTTTTGATTAAATAAATATTAGGGTTTTGCCGAAAGGGTGTCGGTCGCCATACCAAGCTCTTGAGATGATCCCATTGTTGTTCATTACTTTCTAGTGAGTAGAGATCTTTTATTTGCTTTTTATATATATTTAATTATTTTCTAGTATAGATCTTTAATAGCTTTCATAAAACAAAAAATAGGATTTTTAATGTTTTCTAATAATAAAAATATAATCTTGTTAATTAGTAATATGAGTAGCTAACTTAATTTAGCTTTAAGATATAGATAAAATTAGAAATCAACGTGGTTATTGCTTCTTATTGTTTTCTTTCTAAAATAAAATAATAAAGACATGATTTTTCTATGAAAAGATGAAAATATAACTCATAGATTAATACTTCGATTGGTTATACTTGAGTTAAATTTCTTAATAGTCTATACTTAGTTAGGGTTTGGGTTATTGATTTTCATCTTCTTCATAAAATTATATAATAATTTAGTTTATTTTTATAAAAAATAGTATATTTGATGAGTTATACTTGCACACTACTTAATAACTCATACTTACAACATTTTAAATAAAGATTAAAATTAAAAAATCAATTTTTATGATAGAAAGAAGATAATAGAAGTAATAATTGGTTGTAAACTAGTGGATACCATCTTAGGCTAATTAAAATAACTGAAAATCAACTTAGAACTCATAGTTAGCGCATTAGAATAATAGGAGAAGTTAGAACACAAAACACCTTAGATCCTCATGAAAACGACCTGTTTGTACTATAACTGACGCCATGCGTTTGCAGTAGACTATTCACATTAAGCAACAAAAAGATAAAAAAGCCTTACGTAATCTACTATACTAGCAAGACTCTAAATGATGCTCAAACGAACTATACCATAACAGAGAAGAAACTTCTAGCTATAGTTTTTACTTTTGATAAATTTTGTTCATATATTTTGCGCTTATATATAGTTGTTTTTACAGATCATTTGGTACTCAAATATCTTTTATGAAAAAAAGATGCAAAGCCAGAGCTAATTTGATGGATATTGTTGCTCTAAGAACCTGATTTTAAAATCAAAAATAAAAAGGGAGTAGAGAACGTGGCTGCAGACCACCTTTCTAAACTAACTTTTGAAAATGATAAGCTACCAATTAGAAACTCGTTCCTCGATTAGCAGTTATTTTCAATCACAATAACTCTCTGGTATGCTGATATCATTAACTTCCTTATTGCAAGAGAAATGCCAAATCATTAGAGTACACAAGATGAACGAAGATTCTTCTATGAGTACATTGTTTCTTTTTATATGACCCTTATTTAAATATTGCTCAGATCAAATCATTAGGCATTGTGTGCCCGATGGCAAGATTCGGAGATCATTGCTTTTTGTTATACAGAAGCATGCGGGGATCACTATTCGTCTAAAAAAATGGTAACCAAAATACTCTAATATGATTTTTATTGGCCTACCATGTTTAGAGACGTATATAAATTTTGTAAAAAATGCGAGTCTTGTCAGAAATTAGGAGTGTTAATTAGGAAAAATGATATGCCTCTAACACTCATACTTACAATTGAGATATTTGATTATTAGGGCATTCACTTCATGGGATCATTCCCTATTTCTAACGGATATACTTATATTCTCGTATCAATCGATTATGTCTTTTAATGAGTAGAAGCTGCAGCAGGTAGAGATAATGATCAACAAACTGTTATTAAATTTTTAAAGAAACACATATTGTCCATATTTGGAGTTACTAATGCGATAATAAGCGATGAGGCTCATATTTTCATAACAAAACTTTTGAAAATTTAATGAAGAAATATCATAACACGCATAAGATTTCTATACCGTATCACCCAAAGTCAAATGGACAAGTTGAGCTAGCTAATAAGAAAGTCAAGCAAATACTTAAGAAAATGGTTAACCTGTCTCGTAAAGATTGGTCGTTTCGACTGATCGATACTTTATGAGCTTATCGTACAACATACAAAATACTTTTAGGCATGTCTCCATATAGATTAGTCTATGGAAAAGCTTGTCATTTGACTGTTGAGACATAAAGTGTATTGGGCAATTAAATCAATAAATCTTGATCTCAATTCAGCTGACCCATTACAAAAGCTACAAATAAACGAGTTAGAAGAGATAAGACGTGATGCATATGATAATTCACGTATTTCAATGCAGAAAATGAAAATATTGCACAATAATCGTATCACATACCGTGTTTTTCATCCTTCTGATAAAGTGTTTCTATATGATTCATGCCTTCATCTATTTCTGAGAAAATTGCGTTCACAGTGGACGGGACCATTCATAGTTAAAACTGTATATCCATATGGCACAATTGATATTGAAAATCCAAAGAATGGTCATATGCTCAAAGTAAATGGGAAATGATTGAAGCACTACTTAGAATTTCCAAAACACTCAGAAAAATCTCACGATCTAGTGGATCTTCCGACATCTCATTGATACGCGCTAAACGAAGACACTATATATATTATTGTATATTATGTACTAACAATTTTGTTTTGCAGATTATTACATCATGAGTACCGAACCAAGGTAATTTCTAAACTCTTCTCTCTTAAATTTCTACCTGTTCTTGATTAATTAAACAGATATAATGGTTCATCAAGGATAATACGCATTTTAAGTTGGGGGGATGGTTTATTTGGGTGGATGGTTTATTAAGATAACTTAGTTTTGATACTTATGATTTTTTCAACAATTTTAAAAATTTCCTTTTCTTTCTTTTCTTTTTCTTCAAAAAAATAATAAAAATTTTCAAAAACAAACAAAAAAAATCTTTAATTAGGATCAACTTTAGAGTTAGGAACTAACTTTTAGTTTAAAATTAATTTTAAAATTAGAAACTAACAACTAGATATTAGGAATAATCTTAGTTTAGAGACTAACAACTACTAACAAAACAAGAAAAAGTAAAATAAAAATATTTGGCTTGATGCAGTTCTCAACAGAGAACCGTTGTCGAGGCGGTCGTCAAAGCTACTATCACCAGCAGCTATCGACAGCCGTCAATAGAGAGGGGCAATTATAAATAGATCTTAGAGTTTTTTCTCCACAAACAAAACCCTAGTTTCTTTCAATAGCACCCACGCCCAAAAATTCTTCCTTTCGACATCCAAGGCTATTATCGCATAGTTCTCTTCGAATTTTCATCAATCGCCAAGAGGGTAAGCTCTCCTCCTTGATTTCTAGTTGATTTGTTTTTAGTAAAAAAAGATTTTTTTCTCAAAAACCTAGATCTACAATTTATATGGACAAATTTGAACAAACTAAAGTTAGACCTTTACTTCTTGGTAGATTAGAGATAGTTTAGCAAAGTTATGAAGATTTTTGACAAATATTATGAAATTAATGCTATTTTATGCTGAAATTAATGGTAGAAAAAGTAAAAATCTCACCTTTTTAGCATTATATTTCGTGGGTTGCTTATATAATTATGATATATCAAATTTATGCAATAATAATTACATTAAAGTAGAATTTGATAATTTTTTAAGAAGAAATTGGGAAACTATAAATTTTGTGAATGAATTTAATTCTAAAAATAAAATAAAACATAATAAAAGAAAAAAGAAATCAATCAAAAGAAAATAAAAATGTAAAAATAATAAATAGAATAATTATGTGATAATTCATATATAGACTTTTGAAATACTAATTATTCTAAGTTTTGTATTTCTAACTAATTTTTACTGAATGACACAAAAAAAAAAAACAGACATTTTCTAAGAGGCCAAAAGTGGAATCCTCTTATCCATCTTCTCCACAGAGAAATAGAGTTGCAAAGACAAACAAAAAAATCTTGAAGAAGTATGATGATTTCAAAATTCGGCCCGAACGTGGAGTTGACTATTCAAAAATAAATGAAAATTTGGTGTTTAGAGCACAAATACTAGCCTCAGAGTTAGAACCATACAAAAGATATGAATACGCACCGGCATATAACAAGATTGTGCATGAGTTTTATGTTAACTTGCAACCAACAACAGGAAATCAATATGGATACTCTATTGTCAGGGGCAGGGAAATATCATTCACAAGGGAAGAAATGGTAGGGACAATCCCTGTACCCAATGTGCCTGAGGAGCACCCTTATTTTGTAGACATCATAAATGAGATACCAAGCGGTTCTCGCGGGTTCAAAGAACTCTGCAAGAATTTAAGTGATATTGCATTCAATGAGAGATTTTTAAAGATTGATTATGTCAAAAAGGAGTATTTCTTGGTAAGTCTTTATATTAAATATAACATACTACCATCCTCTGCAACAATATAACTATATTTAAGGGACGTAGTATTGTCAAACATGATTTTGGAAAGGCGCGTATTCGATATTGCATCTATCATGTACTTTGCGGTAGTTCAATGCATGGGTCAAGCCCTTGAGTGTATCCAACATCCATGAACAGCAAAGTCTCACTTTGTTTTTCCGTCTCTAATTACAAAGATTTGCATGATTCATGGAGTCCATCCATCGTGAGATAATACATTCGAACCTCCTAAGTAACCATTTATGAATACTACTGTGTGAGAAAGTATGAGTGCCTGACACGCCTAGTAGGAACAATAGGTGCAACAAGAGCAACAACAAGCAGCTGCCCCACATGCCGATCACGGAAAACAAGATCAGAAACGTGTTGAATAAGGGAAAGAACAAGGAAATGCTATAGATATGGCAGTCAACCAGATGAACTAACACTCCACACTATAAACTAGTCGATCATAAAGATGACAAACGCCTTAACTGCAAGAATGAGCATTCTTGAAGAACGGCAAGCCCGAACCGAGCATGGTCAACAACGTCATTATAGGCTTCTCACCAAAGTATTCACGAATGGCTGGTGAGAATGCCCACGTTTCTGCAGATGAGAACGTAGGGACTAGTTAGGGGACTATAGGGTTCCGCCAGTATCAAAGATGCAAGTAACAAGAAAGTTTTCATTAGAGATATTGATATCGACTACAAAAGGGAGTGAGTTTTTTTTAGAACCAACAAAATCAAGTATATTCTAACCTCAACGTCTTACATTATTTCTTACTGTATTACTTTTATAGTTATATTTTTGATGCACTAAGGACATTACGTAATTTAAGTTGGGGTGAGATAGATACGCTGTACTTTACTATATCATAGTCAACTAACATATTTTAAAAAAATTTATAATTTTTTTTTCATTTTTTTAAGTAAAAAGTAAGATTAGAAGTATTTACATTGTATATTTATGAGATTGATATCTTAATACTATGCTTATATAATAATAGTTCTTATGTAACTATAATTGAGATTTTAAATCCGATAATAAAATATATGGATACTTAATATTAGAATCGAGTATGCACTCTACACACTTGCACAATAAGTCATGAAAAGTTGATGACAAAGAGAAAACTTAAAAGGAAGACCTATCATATATGTATTTTTAAAAACTGAAAAAAAAAAATGAAGTGAGCCTATTACTTAAGGCAATACACTTCAAATATAAAATATATATAGTATATATAATAAATAAGAGAAAGTAGATATTAAGTAGTTGAGTTCGTGTGCTTCGGTAAGCATGTGTATTCATACGAACGATACTTATGCACTTTTGTTATAGATATGAGCTAAGTAACTGGATATTTGTGCCTCGGTAAGAATGAATGTTCACATGAAAAGCAAGTGTCTATGAAAAAAAAGAAAAAATATACATATATATGAAAAAGATTCCTATAAGTTTGATTAGAGTTTAAGACTTGACAAGGCTTTTTCACACACTCACAAAGAGTGCATATGAGGGGATAATTGTAAATAAAAGTATATTTACGATATAATTTAAATGATCAAAATAGATACATAAGAGTGTTAGATTATAAGTGAAATTAAGATTAACATTTTCATAAAAATTTGTGCATGTATCTATAATTGAGTTTGATATGGAAAATAAGTGAAAAAAAAAAATGTAATAATATAGATAGTTAATAGGATACTAACATTTTTCATTTTTTATTTTATAGTTATCTTTATTTTTATTTTCATTTATTTCTTAATCACAGAAAATTCTTGATGTTTGTAGGTAACATCATTGAAAACCTTCATGAGACAACACTCGTCCATTAGAGTAATCTAGTAGTTTAACGGCTTGTTCCACATGCTAAGTGTAATCGTGGTTCCTACAAAAATGAGTTAGAATTTATTTCTTTTCAATTAGATTTTTTGTTTATTTTCTTTCGTCTAAGGATTTGCTAGGGACTAGCAAAACTCAAGTTGGGGGTGTGAATACACTTTAAAAAAATATAATTATTTTAGTTTATTTTGTGCAAGCGTAATCCAAATTCATTGATTAATACATGAAATTAATGAAAAATATTTCTATTAATCAAATTCCTCACTATGATGTTTTTCTAGTATTTTTCAATATTTTTGTAGGGTTTTATATGTAAGAAAATTGAAATATCAAAGCTCAGAACTATGCACAGGTACGATTGGCTGTCGACAGCCACCTGCTTATTGTCGACAGTCATTGACTGTAAACCACACTGGAGAGCAACTATCGATAGGCATGTCGAAGGGAGCAGCTGCAAATCCTTTTTCTTAGGATTTTTTAGATGAATTAAGCATTTCCTTATAAATAGAATTCCTATTAAGATTTGTAAGGCTATAAATAGCCAACGAATCTCAAATTTTGTAACATTTTGAGAGAGATCAATATAGAGTTTTATAGTCTTAGATTCAAGATTTAGTTTTTATACTCATTCATAGAAATCAACAAAATAATTCTTTTTCTCTTTATTCATGGTTATGATGAGTAGGAGTTGTTAATTCTTAAGTTGGATCAAATGGAATTAACAAACCCTATGTGATTTACTAGTATGTATTCTTATATACTTATGGATTTTAATTATTTTATATAAAATTAATATTTTTGATTTTCTGCTATCTTTGAAAGAATTTAGATATGATTTGAGTCTTTGATGCTTTATATTTTGATGATATATTTGTTGTTTAGTTTTTAATATACCATAGACTTTTTAGGTATGGTGTATGCTTAGACTTTAAACATTTATTTTTAATATTCATATTGCATTCTTATATAAACTAAAAATTCATATAAAATTAACTGGGAGAAATTAGTTAAATTATCAAGTTTAGAACTTTATATATTTTGTACTTAATTGAATTATTTTTGGTTATAGAAAGACTATATGATCTATGCAACCGAGAAAAAAAAAATGAATATATCCAGTAAATTATCCTAAAGGGAGTTACATCCATCTAACCAATAATTTTAATATAATTAAATTTTCTATCTTTAACTTTAGTTTCATTAATAAAAATTCAATCTTTTTAGTTCCGTAATTTATTCTAGTGCCACACAATTAACAAACGATCCTTGAGAGAACGATCTTGGATTTATATTGTTGTACTACTTATCAATCTCTTATACCTGGGAATGTATAATTTAGATTGCAGTCGGTGCTTGTGAAAGATAGGTGTTTTTAGAAGTCATTGGACTGGTTATCTTCGGCTAGAAGAAAAAGAAAAGAGGAGATAATTTCTCTGAAGACAATGGTTAAAGAAGCAGAGAAAAGAAATAATAAATCTTGATTTAGATCTGGGCTTCTATGACTATTTATAATAAATACTCAATCCAGATTCCAAATAGGGATAGGAATTCAAATTCAAGTGGTATATAACTAACTAAATCCAAATGCTAGTTGGAGTAGATATTCAAATCCATATCTAATTTTGGGTATCTATTCTGTTGGTGGTAAAAATTTCCAAAGAAAAGAGTAAATAGCTTGCAGAACACGGAGCTAAGCCTGTAACTCTGCATCTGCCTAGATGCTAGCTTTGCGTTGGAGTAAAATGATGAGCTAAGTCTATAGCTCCGCGTTCAGAGTGTTTAACTCTGCGTGAGCAGATTCTTAGAATTTTAAATTAATTGTGATTGAGATTCGGGCTTATCCAATATCTGAATTGAGTCCAATCAGAATTCAAATTCAAGAGATTTAAATCAAGTCTAAGATATTTGATTAGAATCCTTGATAAATACAAAGACCTTCCAACTCTATTCCTATGGAAACTCTCATATCCAACTAAAGTCTATAAATACCTCTTAGAGAAGACTTTTGGATCCTTTTGATCGTTTTGGAATTCAAGTTACGCGCGAGAGTCTTGAATTCACAAAGATCAGCAGAGAGAGAGAAGCTAGGGCAGACAATTATCTTCTTCGAAGAAAATCTTCACATCAGATCGTCAACAAGAATTACTAGATAGATCCCCATCCCCACATTAGGTTTTATTGTAAAAGAGAGCGATAAAATATAAATCCTCTCGTTTGTTTTTCTATTGTTCCTCTTTCGTTAAAATCAAAATAATGGAAGAAAACAAGATTTTTGCGGAGAACAAACTGGCGACCACAGTGGGAGGCATCTCTTTTACTGAACAAGAGATTGTGGCACAATCCGATGTGAACAAGATTGGATCGGTCGTGGACGTGCTCATTGTTGAGATCAACCAGTAAAGATATGAAGAATACCTCTTCTCTGGATCAAGTGATCTAACTGAAACGCGGCGCTATCGTTGCATGATCTCTAAAATCCGTAAATTGGATAATAAGGAATTCTCCGTTAAACGGGGATCTTTTGAGTTCGCAACTATAGAGTCGTCGTTCAAGCAGAAAACCCTAAGGGAAAATCCTATTCCTATTGCCGAACAAGGTCAAGAGACTGGCTTCATCAGATCTCAACTCCGAAATCGAAATCATCGTGCAAGACAAAGAACCTTCAAAGCCCACATAAAACGCGAGGCTGAAGTAGAGGCAGAATGCAAGGTTATGATCTTACCTCGTGAACTGGCTTGCATTAATTGCAAGACCAGTCGAATCACATTAAACACGAAGTTAGTCTCTGACCAGCGTGTGATGGACTTTCTTTATGCGAGGCTACTAAAGTTAACTATAAAACTGGCCAAAGTGCCAAAACTCGCATAAATGCGAAGTTAATTCTAACTGTAAGCCAGCATGTGAAAAAGTTACTTCACACGAGGCTACAGATTTTAGACATGAAGCCAAGAAAATTGATAACACTCGCGTAAAATGCAGCGTTGATCTCATAGTCAAGCCAGTGTGCTATGGACTTTCTCCACGCGAGGTTACTGAACTTAACTCTGAAACTAGCCAAAGTGCCAAAATTCACATAAAATGCGAAGAGAAGCCAGCGTGTGATGGACTTTCTCCATGCGAGGCTATCATACTTAAACAAAATTTTGAGCTAAGCGTTAAATGCGAAGCCAAGGATTCTTACATAAATCACGAAGTTATGCCAGCGTGCGAGGATATTCCCCACGCGAGGCTAAACAAACAGAAGTTAAACTTCTTCAAAAATGTCAAACCAGCGTAAAACGCGAGGCTATCATACACAAAGCTACAACCCAACCTCATGTAAGTATCCTAAAACGCGAAGCTAATGCTCAGCTTCGAGTAAAGTAGCCAGTATACAGAATCATGGCTGATAAGCGAAATATTGAGCACCAGCTCAACACCATTAGCTCTGAAGAGTTTAATAGGTACCCGGACTCCTCCGACAGCCAAGTGGGCCCCACGCCCCAAACATTACTGAAGATTCTTCAGTTCATGATCTCAGAGAATACTTGACGGATAAAAGAAAAATGACTCAAACTCCATCGCACTCAACATGTCATTACAAATAAATAATATCAGCTGTATTAAATAATTATTATTGTGGCAAGAAGGGAGTGTCTGTATTTAATAGGATAATTGAGTCAGACCAAAATACTCCAAAGAGGAGAAAGAATGATCTGAGATACAGAGTTAAAGAAAAAGAATTGAAGGCGGTGACCTCAAACATGGTCACTAAAGGCAAAAAGATCGTGAAAAAAGAAAATGAGTCGGATGCAGACGATGAAGAACCTCATCATTTCACCTGGCTCAAATCAGGCGCTGTCACTTCTCGAAATTATAAGAAATTTGAAAAAGTTCTTTTGATGAAGACAGCGACAATTCGGCTATAACTTTCTTACAATTTTGTGCATCTTCCCGATCACGAAAATCAGCATCACATGTGGTGAACAGGTCTGATGATGTCGACTAGAGGTTTGAAATCCAAGAACAAATGATTCGAGATCAGCAAAAGACCATTGATGACCTCAAACTAATACTTCTAAAAGTGGTCAAAATACCCAGAAGATAGTCGATGATAAGGCTAAAACTTCCTTGGAACCACCACCGAAAACAAATGAGGAAAGACCACCCAAGATAAATGAAGAAGATAAAGAAAAAAAAGCTTACTCAATGCACGAAGAAGATGATAGATTTTCCTTCCATGATTCTCATGAAGAGAAGATGGAAAAGGTACAAAAGCAACTGGATGCGTTGGTACAGAAGAAGGAATTAAAGAAATCAAGGGTTTCAAGACCGTATCCGCTTGAATAGAACTTCGCCCCTTATCCAGAAAAATATAAACCCTCAAATTAGAGTCATATGATGGGAAGGGGTCTCTAAGCAAACACATGTACTACTTCTTATCGCAACCCGGTTGCTTAATGGGAAATGACCTCATAATGACCAAGATATTTGCAAGCACCCTGCGAGGGCCTGCTTTTCATGGTTCATGCAGTTGTCCTAAGGAACCATAAGTACTTGGTACAATGTCAAGTAACAATTCCTGGCATATTTCGTTGAGGATGATACAAAAATATCAGTTCATTCTCTCCTTACGACGAAACAAGGAGAAGAAGAAGCGGTCAAAAGCTTCATTGAATGCTTCAGGAAAAAATCCGTGCATTATCGATATGGTATACCCCGGGAAACCCTGGTGAAAACCTACAAGTATAATTTCAGAACTGGTGTGCTCATAAAAATGGGAGCCGTGGAGTCCAAAACTTGGAATGACTTGCTAAAGTAAGGAGAGCAGGTAGAAAATATAATCCGTCAGATTGAGAAATCTTGTGGTAGAAACTCTTTGAATAACAGGTCATATCCACAGAATCCTAAGAATAAAGGGAAGGCTATGATGACATCAGATGCTACTCCAAAATCGATAAGTCCGGCAAAACCAAGATCTCAAAATCCGAGAAGTACAGGTCAGAATAGACCTCGACAAGAAAGAACCTATATATTCAAGACGGAGCAAATAGGTACTCTATTACATTTTCTTCTCAAAAAAGGCATGTTGAAGCTTCCAAAGAATCGAAAATTGAAAGACGCTGGGAAAACCAATGACCCTAATTATTACCTGTATCATCAGAATATTGGGCATCCGACTCGGGATTGCTATCCTCTAAAGAACTGGATCCAGGCATTAATAGAAGCTGGGGTTCTCACACTTAAAGAGGAGAAAAAGAAGGTTTCCGCAAATATGGCAATCTTGATTGTGGGAACCAATGAATTTCTCGTAGGAGTAACACTAGTGCCGGCAGGAAAACTGATAGTAGTAAATCATGACCCTCATAAGAAGGCACAAAAAGGATTAACTCCGGTGACCATGGCAAGGAGAGAGGTCATGTGGGTTCACCCGGATCTCCTGAAAGATGAGTAGTGGACTTCATCCAGTGCGCAAAGAAGGAGGCGGACTAGTAATACCATCTCTGCAAATCTTAAAGAAGAGTACGTAATTGCCAATGCATTAACAGATTCAGAAGAGGAGATCATGATTATGGCCACTCATAGGACGAAGCAGGTCCATCTGGTACTAGATCTGGCAAGGCCTATATAAAAAATTATTCGAGGGTAGGCCCTAGCAAGGAAGTATATGGGGAAGCTGCAAAACAGAAGGGACTCCGTTTTCAAAAAGGTGTGAAGAAGAATGATGAAGCAAAAGATGCCCCATTCCAATTCAACATCAAAACTCAGTTGGCTAATATCCCAGCTTGTGTCACACTATACGAGGTGTTGCGATTGTCTAAGTCGACTCGAGAAGCACTCAGAGAAGGTTTAGCAAACTCTGAATCTTTTCTCGCACAAATTGTTGAACTATCCAAACAGGAAAGGGATTCTTGCCCTCACTGTCATCAAGTGAAGAGGCAAATTCCACAAATAACTTTCTCGCCAGAAGACATGTAGGTGAGGAACATAAAATATAATAGGCCTTTATACTATACTGGGTATGTCGGGTCCACCAAGGTGGACCGCATATAAATTGATCATGGATATGCACTGAGCATTATCCCAAGAAGGCTAATGCAATTATTGAAAATCTTGACGCATAGTCTCATGCCGACGAACACTACAATATTCGGTTTCAATGCCAATGACATTTGTCCCCTCGGCAAGATTAGACTCTGATGTCAGATCAGATATCTGAAAACAGAGGTCACGTGTTACGTTATCGACACATACACGTCATATAATATCCTCTTGGGGCGACCATGGATCCACACCTACATGATAGTCCCGTTGACTCTTCACTAATGCATGAATATTGTAATGAGGAAGGAGAAGTCCGGACTTGATCGCGGCTAAACAACCCTTTAAAGGGTTGGAAAACTATTTTACTGACGCCATGCTATATAAGGTTGCCCATGAGATTCCCCAAGAGTATGAAGAATTCTGCGACAGCGGCAATGAAGCAGATACTGAGCGTGAGTCTTCAGAAAAAGACGGTGGGGATTATGAAATAAATCCCAATATAGATATTAACAAAGTTAATGTAACCAACACTATTAGTGACGAAGATGAATGGATTATCAATGATAACATAAAGTTAGTTTATGAGTCTGCTGTTGCTACTGATTCAGAACCTTCTTGCACTACCACAAAGGTTGATGGCCTGTCTGAACTTGAAGTTTTGGCGGCATATCATTTTCCAATCAGGTCATCTCTCCTCTCTCGGCCCAAACATATGGATACCCTCTCGGCATATTCAAGATGAATCCTGGACTAAACATATGGATACCCTCTAGGATGTTTGTTTTGAACAACGTGACCCCCATAGAAGATAAAATAACACAAGTTAACATGGGGACTGAAGAGAATCCAAAATCCATTTTTATAAGCGAAGCACTAACTCCCACAGAAAAGGAAGAGCTTATAGCTCTCATTAAAGAATACATAGATGTATTCACATGGAGTTACGAATATATGCCCGGACTAGATCCCCAAGTTGCTATGCATTGCTTGAATATCAAAGAAGATGCCAAACCGGTCAAACAACAGTAAAGGCGCTTCCGATCAGAGTTAATGGAAGCCATAGAAGTTGAAGTTAACAAATTGATAACTTCTGGATTTGTTAGAAAGGAGCAGCATCCTGACTGGGTGGCAAATAAAGTTTCAGTTCGCAAAAAGAACGTCAAAATTCGGATATGCATTGATTTTTGAAATTTAAACCCCGCATGCCCCAAAGATGAGTTCCCTTTGCCGGTCATTGATGTGATGATTGATAATACCTGTGGCTATGAACGAATGTATTTTATGGATGATTTCTCTAGTTACAACTAGATCAAAATACACCAAATGATGAGAAGCACACGGTTTTCAGAATACCACTAGGAGTTTACTGTTATACGGTGATGCCCTTCGGATTTAAGAATGCCGGAGCCACTTATCAGCGAGCAATGAGCGTCATATTTAAGGAACACCTATATAAAACTGTAGAATGTTATGTGGATGATCTTGCTGTCAAAAGCAAGAATAAAAGGGATCATCTTCAAGACTTGAGAACAGTCTTCAATCTCATGTGAAGACATCGCCTAAAGATGAACCCTACTAAATCTTTTCTGAGGTATCCAGCAGCAAGTTTCTTGGATTTGTAGTTACCTCAAAAGGAATTTTCCTTGATCCCGACAAAGTGAAGGCGATTAGAGAAATGAAGGCGATTAGAGAAATGCCGCCACCCCCAAAATCTCAAAGAACTAAGGGGATTACAAGGTAAATTGGCCTATATCCGTCATTTTATCTCCAACTTATCAGGGCGATGTCAGCCATTCTTTAAGCTCATGAAAAAAGGGGTTTTCTTTTTATGGGATGAGGCATGCCAGCAAGTGTTTGATGATCTCAAAGAGTATCTTACAAAATCTCTTGTTCTCATGGCCCCCGTATTGGGAAGACCATTCGTCATATAAGTGAGGGCTATGGATCACGCATTAGGGGCGTTGCTTGCTCAACATAATGAGCATGGTCATGAATACACTCTTTATTAGCAGAGCCGAACAATGATGGGGCAGAATATCGGTATACTTCGATCGAAAAGGAGTGTCTAGCCCTAGTGTTTACTATTCACAAGATGCATCACTACCTATTTGGACAGACAATCCACGTTATATCCCGGGTCAACCCACTAAAAATCTTG
The DNA here is from genome assembly GCA_036321105.1 of Dracaena cambodiana. Classification (NCBI taxonomy): domain Eukaryota; kingdom Viridiplantae; phylum Streptophyta; class Magnoliopsida; order Asparagales; family Asparagaceae; genus Dracaena; species Dracaena cambodiana. Next base: position 10,082,864 of record JAYEPQ010000015.1, read on the forward strand.
ATGACCAAACCAGGTTCTTTAAATGGCAGATTAGCGAAATGGGCATTAATTTTATCCCCATACGATATTCATTTCGTATCTCAAAAAGCCATGAAAGGACAGGTGATCGCTGACTTTCTCACAGAAAATTTGGTGTCAAAGAGCTGTAGATTATTGGAGGATATTCCAGATTATTCAGCAGAAGTCAACACAGTTAATAAAGAATAGCCATGACAGTTGTTCTTTGACGAAGCTACAAGATGGTCTGCTGCAGGAGTGGGGGTGGTATTATATCACTATACAAATATATAATTCTTAACGGTTATTCACTTACCAAACCATGCACAGATAACATGGCAGAATACAATGCGCTTGTTATTGGCCTAAAAACGGCCTTGCAACTAGGGGTGAACTATTTAGAGGCATATGAAGACTCTAAGCTCGTTGTCAATCAAATGAATGGCTAGTACGAAGTTAGACATGAAGCTCTCATCCCCTATCATCAATTAGCCATTGAATTGGCAAATTGTTTTGAGCAGTTCTATATTGACCATATACCTCGACATGTGAACATCTATGTGGATGCCCTCGTAGCCTTAGCCGCGACACTGGCATTTCTAATGGGTTCCACTAAGAGCGTCACTATTGGAAGCAGGGAACTTCTCCATCCTAATATGGTCCTACAAGCTAAAGAAGTATGTCAAGTTGGCACAACTCTCGAACCACGAGATTGGCGATTGCCATTTGTGGATTACGCCTTACTTGGAATACTTCCCAGAGATTCTAAAGAAGCTGCTTCAATAAAAAAAAAGCTCAAAAGTTCTATTATGATGTCATACTCCAAACTTTGTATAGAAAGTCACATAATGGTCTCTTACTACGATGCATCTCAAAAGAAGAGGCCAGTGAAGTGCTTAAAGAAACACGCGATAGGACATGCATAGCACACCAACCCGGTCCGAAACTTGGAGATCGCATAAGAAGGATAGGGTATTATTGGCCCAAAATGATTATTGAGGCAGTGGCATATGCGAAGCATTGCCACGAATGCCAGGTGCACGCTGACTTCATACATCAACCTCCTGAGTACCTGCATGCTACTATTGCTAGTTGGTCCTTTGAGGAATGGAGAATGGACATAGTGGGGCCAATTACCCTACCATCATCTAAAGAACATCGGTTTATACTTGCAATAGCCGATTATTTCTCAAAACGGGCTGAAGTTGTACCCATGAGAGACGTAAAAACTATCGGCATGATTAAGTTTATCAAACATCACGTGAGTTATCGCTTCGGTGTCTCTCAGAGAATTATCCATAATAATGGGCCACAGTTTATCAGCCAGGGTTTTTCATGATTCTGTGATAAATTCAGGTTCAAAGATATTGCGTCAATGCCATACAACCCTGCAGCTAATGGTTTAGCCGAAGATTTCAATAAAATGATTATTAAGCTTCTTCGAAAGTTCGTCTCTTTCAATAAATGAGACTAGAATGAGAAGTTATGAGAGTGTTTGTGGGCGTATCATACCACAATCTGCACTCATACTAAAGCCACACCTTTCTCCTTGGTATATGGAAGTGAGGCTGTTTTGCTTTTGGAAATCCAGATACCCTCGTTGAGAGTAGCTTTAGCTACAAGAATGACAACAGAGGAAATACACTGACAGAGACTTCAAGAACTTGAAGCGCTAAATGAGAAGCGTCTCCAAGCTCAACAACAAATTAAACTGTACCAAGCGCAAATCTCGCAGGCATTCAACAAGAAGGTTAAACAGAGAACCTTCAAATAAGGGGATTTGGTTCTGGCGTCAGAAGGCCAATGATTATAACCCATAAAATAAAGGGAAAGTTCGAACCTAAATGGGAATGATCATTTGTAGTGGAAATAATATACTCAAACGGAGCTTATTGCCTAATGAATCAAGACGACGATAAAATGGTGATGCCTATTAATAGCAAATTACTGAAGAAGTACTATATGTAAAAAAAAACCCTATCATATTAAGCTCTTACCTCTAGCAGTAAGATTTGAATTACTACTATTCATTAAAATCTATCATGTTAAACTCTTATCTCTGACAGTATGCTTTAGATTATTACCATCTCCGTTCAAATTACGTGTGAGAGCACTTGAACTATCCTCCCCTAGTTACCAGGCATGTGCAATTGGGCGCCACTGCCGAAACCAATGATCCTGACCCGACCATCTTGGTATGTATGATTAAGCGCCTCCGCCAAACTACATGCATGTGCAATTAGATGCCTCTACCGAAACCAATGATCCTGACCCGATCATCTTGGCATGTGCAGTTTAAGTTACGCAAGAGAGCACTTGAACTACCTTTGCCAAAATTCCAGAGCGAGCGCATCATCACTTGTTGCTTGAAAATAATATTGGAATTGATGAATAAAAGAATCAAAGAATTTTCTTTATTCAAAATTGAAAGAATGAAGGCAAAATAGCAAAAAGCTAAAAGAGTTCAAATAAAATTGAACCTCTTCATTTATTACAGCAAAAAAAGCAGAAAAGAAAAAAGATACAAGGATGTCAAAATTCTCCCAGAAACTTCAGCTTATTATCCGTCTGGCCGATAACTTAATGACGAGTTTCTTCTACAGAGTGTAAAGTCCCACGACACAAATCATCGTCATTGATAGTAAGTTGCTCGGTCAACTATTGATGGGCTTCTTCAATAGACTAGCTCCTCACCACGCCTTCTTACTTAAGTTGTCCTTATTGTAGGATTAACTCCTCTCGTCTTTTTTACGACTCCTCCAGTCTAGACTCATTGGCTTCTGAAATGGCCTGAGCTTTGGCGAAGTCTCCCGAGCCCTGAGGATCACTGCCTGGCTCCCCTCAATCTCAAAATCTGCTTTCTCTAACCCCCCTCAGAACTGTCTCCTGCTTGGCTCGAAGCTCCGCTAACTCCTGAAACCAGTTCTCCTCTTGGCGCCTTAATTCTTCCTGACGAGCCATTAAATCCACTCAAAGCCGCGCCACCTCAATTTTAGCAATCACTTCCACGTCGGCTTGGCAGAGAGTGTCTAACATTTGTACTTGTTCTTCTAAGGCTTCTAGGCTTGCTCAATAAGGAGCTGCTTGTTCACGACTTCCAATCCTCTCAATGTTGTCAAGATAACTGACCAACATTAGGCGTCCATGTTCGAGGAAATCCCTCCTGTCTAAGATCATTCTGATACACCTCCTCAGCAATCGTAAAAAGTCATTGACACTGAGATTGAAAAATTCTTCAAGAGAATCGACAGTGTCTAACTTGAGGGCAGGCAGTACTAAGGGAGAAGTGACTGGAGGGGGTGTAGCTGCCACAGGAGTCGATGAAGAGGGAGCTTGTCCTTGCACTAGGCTCATTATATGTGGGGCCAGTAAAGCCAACAATGAACTGGCTGAACTAAGAACCCGAGGAGAGGTCTCTCCAGCGCTGGTCATTTGAGTGATGGGGCCGACAGGAGAAGACTCTGAAGGAGCGACACCACCTAAAGTTTCCCCAGCTATAGAAGTAGCCTCAAATGAGAACTTCAAATCAGATTCTTCTCCGCTAGCTGGTAAACTAGCCGGCGTAGGAGGAAAAGCAGTCAAAGCACTATCAGCCATTATCACCGAAGGAGTCGCTATAGTAAGCTGAGAGCTCGAGGGCATGCCAACAATGACTGGGACGGTGTCTTCAGAGTAAACGACCGGTGTTGGAGATGACAAACTTGGCTCAGGGGAGTTGGGAGCTTCTCAGGGTTCAGGGCAGTCACCTGTGTCCTGTCATCACTCCCTAGTTCGTCGTTTGGATGAGTTGAAGTTGGGATAGAATAGGGGATAGGCGTGAAATAATCCGCATCAAACTTCTCCGCAGAGCTATCTAGTCCACCAACTGACCCTGTCGTGTTAGAATAATCCACCACCTCCTCGGACTCTACTCTCGTAGTTGAGTGCATTGGCGAATGAAGATGACTATCTGGATCTCAAAAGCAGACAAAAGTGTCAAACATACATATAAGAAAATAAAACATGAAGACAAATGATCAGAACCATACTAGTAGAAACAAGCCCTGTGGTTGGAGGAGTAGTAGTGGTCTCCAAAAGCGCACCTGTCTCGCTACCTTGAGGTTGCATCGTAGTTTGCTCTAGAGAACCAGGAGCAGGCATATCTTCAGCACCACCAGCACTTAGGGGTTCTGCAAGCACATCTTCTTCGGCCGGCGCAGTCGGCAAAGTTGAATCCAAAAGATCAACCGCAAACCGGATGGCCACCCCTTCAGGAATAACCATCATCGGCAAGGTCTGTTCTGCTGGCTTCTTTTTACGGGTTGGCCCATCTCTCGATATCCGACAGCACTTCAGAGATGGACTTCGAGTGCGAGTGTCATCATCCCCGATGATCAGGGGAGCATCTCTTGCGCCAGTGCCATCATCACCGTCAGTATTATCGTCATCTGAGTCGCCACCATCCGAGGGTTCGGCCTCCATATCAAGAAATTCTTCCATTCCTTTTGCTCTTACTCTCTTGGCCCCCTTTCGGCGAGAGTAAAACGCCTCTATCTCCTTACAATAGCTATGATTGATGGAGAAGTTGGGCACAGCTGCATTGGCAATGTTATACCAAGTACAGAAACTAAGTGCCATGTTGAGGACTGGAGACTTTTGTGGTAGCATGAATTCAGCTCCAGTCCCCCTAGCTACGAAATGGAACCAACCCCGAGCTCCTTCATAGAGGTTCCCTTCATACGACAGCTTCATATTCGGATTCCCTACATAGAGTTGCGCATATCTGAATTGACGAGCAAAATGGTTTGGGTATATGGCTTTATGTAGCACATGATGTCTTGTCGATACACCAGATGACCAGGGCGAATATTTAGTAGCCACCAAAACACTCTCGATGATAGAACAGAGAAGTTATCTGGGCTTAAGGTGTTCTTGAATTTCGATTCGTACTCTCCTCTTGGAAAATCTGGGAAGCAACAGAAGATTCCATAATTCTGGTGATGATGGAGCGTCTTCCGAATTATCTACATATAGTGGCTCTTCCAAGTGGAGCATTCATATATTTCCACAAAGAATGGCCTGTCAATTGTGCAGTAATCTGCAGCACTCATTAATGAGGGGCAGTGCATAACAAGCCACGCTATCAAATATGTATAGGGCATCTCCACCCTAAGATTCGGTGTCTTCACCGTAGTAGGTTCCATCGCTGCTTTTCCTTTGGCAGTCTTCCCCTTTGCGACCTTGTCTTTATCTGCAGGGATGAAGCCGTTGCAGAGTGCCCGAAGCCCACTCTAAAGATTGCTCACCATGGCAGGAAGGATTCCAGATGGTCGTCCATAAGCTAGTAACACTGCTGGGTAAACTATGTTTATTGCGATGACATCCTTGGGCAATGAATGGATGACACACCTCTTCAGCCACAATATCAAAAACCTGGCTATTAAACCTCTATCAGATATGGGGAACTGATCCTGGTAAGGAAAGTTTTGAAAAACTGTGCCAGGATTGAATCCTCCTTCATTCGATTTTGTGGTGATGATGTGGCTTACATCTCTGCAATATGCCGATTAATTTCTTCAATATTAACGGGCCTAAGTCCGCAGACAATAGGTAGGCTCTCCTTCAAATTCAAAAAGAGGTAATTTGCCCACTTCTTGTGGCGATCCCCTGATTATGCACACCTGTCAGGTTGGCACAGATGTGGTAATAGCACATTATCTCCCAATATGTCTCATAGATGCACTCGTCCTTGGCCTTCAACATGTTTAACTCCTCGGTAGTAGGAATATATTCTTCATAAGGAACCTTGCCCATTGATAAGCCCGAGACTTTATACATCTCGTGGAGAGTAAGTCCTAGCTCACCCACTAGTGTAAAAAATGTGTCAGTCTCGGGGTTTTACATCTCCAAGAGACTGAAGAGATGATAAGAGTTTTGGGGTAGGCCGAACTGGACGTTTCTGATGGCTTTATATAAGCCAATCTCCTTCAGGATGTGTTTGCAGGAATCCACCATATACTTGACAAGGCGGGCCCACCACATGTTGCCTGAGGAGTGAATCTAGCCAGGCATCCTGAAGTCGTGAGCTGGGTATTGGCCACCCTTCGCCACAAACTCGCTAAGGAAGGTCTTTGCGCGAGTTAGGACTTCTTCTTCTGCATGCTCCTTGGTAATTCTATCTGGAAGAAGTCCGGTGACGCACCTAGTAGGACCTTCTTGATAGGCTCCATGTGCGTCAAATTTCCTTATTGCGACTCTGTCATATTCCTGAGTTAGTTTCCATTCCAACTCGCGACGGGCTGACAACCTCTGAAGGTATACCAGATGATAGTTTTGCTCCATATTTGGAAAGAACATTAACAGATCACCGATTTGATGGAGCCACTTGCTTTCTTCTTCAAAAAGAATTTCATCAGAATTCTTGACCGCATCACCAAATAGGAAGACTGACTTCTCCAGAGCTTCTCGGTTCATAGCTTCAAAGGTAGCATCGGTGATAAGTTCCCTTGCGGCGGTGGGGCTATATCTCAACAGTTTTTCCCGGCATTCCATAAGACCTAGCTTGAAGACAGGGAGTTCTGTTGTGAAACAGAATTGGGTTGCTCAGTCTATGCCTCCAACATGTCCAAAGTGATGCCTGCGGGAGAGAGGATCCACTGAATACCCAACTGCAAAAGAAAAAAAATCAAAGTTAGAAAAAAAATTCTAAAAGCAGTTGGAAAATGGTAAGTATTGAAACACGGAGTTAGAAATAATTTCGCGCGAAGCTAATCTAAATAACCTCACGTGAAATCAAAACGCGAAGATACATAATAACTCTATGTTTAAAGAAAATTCATGGAGCTAATAAATATCTTTGCGTCAGAAGCTAAAACGCAAAGTTGAATCCATAACTTCGTGCAAAAAAGCACAGCAGTCAGAGATAACCTCGCGTAATAAGCATTTGACGCAAAGCTAACGCAGTAGCTTCACACAGAAAAAGACCAGAGGTCTCTTCTTCTCCAAGTCATCTGACCGAAGTATAGCGATGATTTCGCCAGTGAAGACAGTGATTAGCCAGTTAAAATCTAGCCAAATCACCCTAAAATGAGTCCTAAAGTGTGGTTTTTACCTCTGATCAGCGCGGCAAACACTAAGCCGCCGCTGCTCTTACCGGCCAACAATGGAGACGAGGTGCACGGAGAGGTGTTCTTTTTAGGTGCCATTGATCTCGAAAATCGCAAAGAAATTAGCAAAAATGGGGAGAAATCATTCTTTGAGAGCTCTGAGTTCTTGAAATTCTTGAAAATTTTTGAAAGAGTGAGGAAGAAGAGGAGAAGACTCTATTTAAATGAGAAAATCTGCCCCTTGGTATTCGGTGCGGAGATCGGAGCCATTATTGCAGTGTGACGCGAGGCTATTTAGCTTCGCGTATTGAAGCGCATGCGCGAAGATAAGGCATGTCCTAACTTCGCGTTCAAATCATCAAACTGCGAATCCAAAGTATTTCAAAATTTGCTAAGTCATAAACTATTTTGAAAACTTTGGAGGGGGTTCTGTTTGTGGTAAAAATTTCCAAAGAAAAGAGTAAATAGCTCGCAGAACGAGGAGCTAAGCCTGTAACTCGGCATCTGCCTAGAAGCTAGCTTCACGTTGGAGTAAAAAGCGGAGCTAATTCTATAGCTCTGCGTTCAGAGTATTTAACTCCGTGTGAGCAGATTTTTAGAATCTTAAATTGATTATAATTGAGATTTGAGCTTATCCAATACCCGAATTGAGTCCAATTAGAATTCAAATTAAAGATATTTAAATCAAAACTAAGCTATTTGATTAGAATTCTTGATAAATACAAAAACCTTCCAACTCTATTCCTATAGAAACTCTCATATCCAACTAAAGTTTATAAATATCCTCTTAGAGGAGAATTTTGGATCTTTTTGATCATTTTGGAGTTCAAGTTACGCGCGAGAGTCTCGAATTCACAGAGATCGGTAGAGAGAGAGAAGCTAAGGCCAGCCATCATCTTTTTCGGAGAAGATCTTCACATCGGATCATCAACAGGAGCTACTAGATAGATCTCCATCGCCATATTAGAACTCACGTTTTATTGTAAAAGATAGCGATAAAATATAAATCCTCTCATTTATTTTTTCTATTGTTCCTCTTTCGTTGTAATCAAAATATTCAATGGAAGAAAACAATATTTTTACAGAAAACATATTCAAATCTCTATCCCTACCAAATCCAAATCTAGATTCTATTTGGAGTAAGTATCAAAATCTTCTTCCAATTTCAAAGAGATTTTTTGTATGTGTCAACACCCAATCTTAAAAAGAAAAAGAGAGCCCAAAGTATTTCGATATTCGTTACAGACCAACGACGAAATTTTGAAAACTTTAGAGACGTTTCTGTAGGCATTCAAAAAAAAAAAAAAATAGAACAATCAGCTAAAACAAGAACGCCCAATGCCTACGCCCATGTGCGACAATCCAGGATCACACCTAGGGTCACATGTCGAAGAACACGCGCCTGGGTGCCGAGAAGCATGTGCCTTCGAGTGCATCCCACATCTAGGAGCGTGTACACCAAGAGCAATGCACCATGGCAACACTCACTTAGGCACGCATGGGCACCCAGGGGAGGGTGCCCAGGACCGCGCACTCCTAGGGCTGTGCTCGCCCGAGTTCTCGGGGCTACCTGCGCGTGCCCGAGGCGCATTGCGCGTGCTTCCGAGGTGCAGCACGTGCGCCCAGGGCACACCGAGCGTGCGCCGGTGGTGCAATGCGCGCACGTCTGGGGTGCAATGCATGCACCCAGGGTGCTACATGTGCACGCCCAGGGCACAACACGTGCTCGCACCTGGGGTGCATTGCGTGCTCACTTAGGGTGCCTCGCTCCCGAGTGCCCAGGTGCACTGCGCACGCCCCTATCCGCACACTTCATGAGCTTTTTGCACTTAGAAGCCCCGCTTTGCGTGGGGAGTTTTGTTGTGATGATCTAGAGGATCTATAGCAACTTTCTACGATTCGATCTCCGATTACGATGAGATTTGGGGGAACGATTATGTTCCGATCACAATAATAAGTTATATCTAAATAGAGAGAAGAGACAGAGATTGAAAAAGTCAGAGACAGTCAAAAGAGACAGAAGTGCTTCAGACGTTCTTCATCCTTTAGTTAGAGTTTGGTACTGCAGAATTAGTTCGCATTCCGATCGTCAATGGAAAACATTGACAAACTTCCGCCGCTGCCTAAAGATCTCACGAAACCAAAGTGAAATAGAGTCATTTTTTCCCTACCCTTGTATTTTGGATCATAAGTTTAATTTTCTTTTCTTTTTGTTGTAATTCTTTGTAAATGACAATGAAAACGAATTTCCAAAATTCGGGCGTAGAAATAATAGTGTGCAACTTTTTTAATCAACATATATATATATATATATATATATATATATATATATATATATATATATATATATATATATATATATATATATATATATATATATATATATATATATATATATATATATATATATATATATATATATATATATATATATATATATATATATATATAAGCTATTTTCTTTTTCTAATTATTAATATGTTATTGATTATATGATATAACGATAGTTATGGTAATTCAAATATTTTTTACCTATAGGATAGACTTGTAATTAGGTAACACACTCTGTTGGACAGCAGCTGAAAATGAGGGGATTACAATTTCCTCACAAAATCTGAGTTGAGCGGAGGTGTTACGTTAGCAAACTTTTCATGCTTCAAATCTGTGAACCAAACAGTGAATTTGGTGAAAAGCGTTAATTTATGTCAATCAACAGAAAATCTATTCTCCAAATCTGGCCAAAAACATGAAACAAACAACCCCATAGTTTTCCAAAGGTCTCCCGGGCATGACCTTAATTTTGACATGGTGACAGTTTTTGCAAGACATTTGTTAAGTTACCAGAAGGAGTGGTTGAACCTGCTAGTCACCTAAAGCAAAAATGAGGTCTTTTATTCCATGGAAACTAAACTACATATAGCATAACTAAATATTTTTAAAATTAAATCAACAATGTAGAATGTAGAAGTAATATTCTGCCGTTAGTCAAACAAATGCCAAACAGGTTTATTTTGTTTGGCATTTATTAGCCGAACAACATGTTATCTGTCTGGAAAATAAACATTCAATATATATTATGTTTTCTGGGTATTTTACTCATAGAATATTGTCATATCCAAATATAAACATTGAACGGAAATTAAATGACACATGGCTCCGAAACCCATTATTTTTCCATTATATTTGATTCATATTTTAAAAAAACTAAGAGAAAATAATAAATCTCATGTGCCTTTGTTCAAAACCTTCCTGGAACGATTTCTTTTTTTTTTTCTTCCTGAGATAAGAGGATAAAGGTTTCCAAGATCTCTGGAACGAATTCTTTGCTCTTATATGCATGTCTCTTCAAAAAAATTTTGATCCCATTTTACATTTCTGAAAAACTGATTTTTCCTTTTGAAATTTCTTAACAATAGACTTGAGAAATAGAGAAGAGAACAAGACGAATGGAAGAACTGAGACATGAAATTGTCCGATAAAATTTATAGCAAAGTTAAATTTAGAAGAAATTGCCCGTCTTTAGAATTACCCTTTAATACGTAGCCTCATTTGTTGTCCTCCTGCGCTCAACCTGTCCCAGCCTTCGCCCTGCCCTCTCCAGGCCTTTGCACACAAATATCAAAAACCAATCACCTCTCCCTCCCCCAACTCGAAACACTATTCGCCTCCTCAGCCCCATCACGGGCCCCACCCTTTTAACCCAGCACCGCATCCAAAAATCCCAAACCTCGGTGTCCAAACCCAGACACCAGATCTTGGGCCTGGCAGGCCGTAGCTCAGCAGCGTAGGCCTGCTGCCACCACCTACTCCCCCAGTCCCAGCAACCGGCAGTTGCAACAGAAGCAGCAGGGATCGGGTGCACCCAACGACTCGCACGACACCAACCCGCTCTTACAACCTCATTCATAACCATACCGTAATAAACAATCAAATAACTCAATATCCACTCTTCATCCTCCACGTATGCACCTTCGCATCATGCGCATACATACATGATAAATCCCATTCATCAATCTAATCCTGTGCCCTGCCTCCCGCTGCTCTGCTTGTATAGGACTAGAAACTGAGCGTTGATTTAGTAGTAATCTCGTTCCTAGTTTATTTAATTTTTTTATTTCCTTTGGTTTTAAATAAAATCGGGAGATATGTGAAAGCGGAGCTGCCATAGGTAACACTTTAGCTTTTAGAAAGCAATAGCATGTACCAAATTGGATTCTCATTGGAGAATTTAATTTGAATAAATTAAATACAGGTCACGTTTATATAATTTTTCCAGGATATATGAGAAAGTAATTATAAAAGAAGAGAAGATAGAAAGTCTAAGATCAGCCCAACAGCGGATGATCCAAGAACCAACAACCAGTCCCGTAACAATCATGGCTGTCATCGAGGAGACTACGACGGCGACGGCGAGGGATGCGAGGCCCGCGGCCGATCTGGTCCCCGCCGGGGCCGAAGCTGGCCGGGTGCCGTACATCCGGGCCCACAACGATCCGGTGACGGCGACATCGTTCCAGATTGCAAAGGCTAACGGCAACGGCAACGGCAGTGGGTTTATGAAGAAGGAGATTAGGGATTTGGAGGAGCTGCTGTCAAAGCTGAACCCGATGGCGGAGGAGTTCGTTCCGCCGTCGCTCAACTTCGTCGCCAGGAGCCATTTCGATGGATTTTACTACGAGAATGGGGGAGGGATCACTGGGATCTACTCGAACGGGTTTGGGCTTAAAAATGGAGTAGGAGGAGCCGATGGGGGGTTTCCAAGGAAGGTATTTTTTTTTTTTTGGGAAAATTTTGCGATTTTTTTTAGGGAGTTTTTAGTTTTGATTTTTTGTTTGGTTTGATTGGATCAGAAGAAGAGTGGGTTTAATCATGGTAAGAGGAGGATCAACGGCAGGACGAGCCAGGCGCAGCGAGAGGATGTGATCAGGAGGACTGTTTACGTTTCTGACATTGATCATCAGGTAGTTTTAGAAAAACAGTTTATTTGTATCTCTGGTTTGACTTCTTAAATTTGATCTCATTTATGTAACGGTAGATAGTTATGGAGTTGCACATAAATTTTTTTCCATCTTGAATGTGTAGAGTTCAAGTTATAGAATGGATATTAAAGTAGACCTTTTGCTTATAGTTGAATTAAGTTAGTGCATGGATTTAAGGAGAGGTTCTTTGAAAATGTGGGTTGATATAAGGAGAAAGATGAGTTTGATTTGCTAATGCGAGGCTTCATTGTTTTTTGATACATGCATTAAATGGTTGGGGATTGTTTCCTCTTTCAACAAGAAAGATAGAAGGATGGATTAGGGTTTCTTCTTTCAATAAGATAGGTAGAAGGATGGATTAGGGTGGTGTAGTGGGTTGATGTTAACGTTGCTAAGGATTGTGAAACCATTTTTGTTAGGAAAGGATGTAATATGGATAAATTAATAAATTAATGTAACAGTATTTTGGCCAAAGAAAAGAGATCTGTTTGCTCTGAGCATCTTGTTGTTCTTTTCTATGCAATTTCAGGACTTACTATCTATTAAAAAACAGTCTTGGAAGTACATATTTCATTCGCTTCAATTTTAGAGTTGGTTTGCAGTTTGCACAAGTAAAACTAGTTACTTTTTTTTTGAATTTGTACAGATTAATAATTTTTAGTTCCTCTTACATTGCATTCAGATGGGATTTACTTTATATTGTTTCTGAAATTGGTTAATGAAAGTTAATGTATTATGTGTGAATCTTTTCAGCCATGCTTTATTTTCAGTTTTTTTTTTTAAAATTATTTTATTTATTTTATTTCTTTGATAGAATTTGAATTGAACACAACTTCAGACAATATTTGCGTATGAAACTGGTAAATGTATGTGAAAAAGACGAGTTCAATTAGTCCTTTTCTTTTGCTACTACTGATTAAATGTCATTTTTTCTGTTCTTGACATTGAGGTTTTGCCTTAAGTTTTATGTTTTTAGCCAACTTGGACATTAAGAAATATGATTCCATATTTCTTTTTCGATTAATGAAGAGGGGAGTGTATTAAGTATTAATTGAAGACACAAACAGGAGAGTTTTGCTGGTAGGATGATGCTGTCAAACTGGCTGAGAATCCAGTATATAGTTCAAGCAACTTTTGGTTATAAGATATCTCTATTGTACTTTTTGTCATGCATGAAGAAATAATAGTATTAAAAGAAATACTCTTCTAATTTCTATGTCCCATTCCTATTGGAATGTGAAAGATTGAATTTGTATTATTTATTTCCTTCCCATTTACTTTGTTTTTTCTTTGGTATTTGTTTGTTATTTCCTCTAATGGACTTAACAGCTTAGTGTTCTGCTATCTTGTGAGTGTTGTCTATTGTATATCATCATCTTAGCTTTCTTGCATTTAGCATTTCTTCATTATTTACATTTTATGTTTTACTATTTAATGACTTCAGCATTCCTGTTGTTTTCTTAAAGATATAGGGAGTAAATGGTTCGGCAGTTTTACCTTTTAGGTGTTTTAAATTAATGATCCTGTTGGATGGCATAGATGTAAATTGATGAATAGTTGTTGAATGTCGAATGTGGACATTTAAAACCATTACCAAAACAATATAACATCCGACCTTACGAGTCTTATTTTAGTTAGCTACTTGAGAGAAGGCTTGAGCCATATTGTGATTGTGATTCGTATGGCATACCTCTTGCTCAATCGGAGGGGCTTTACACTGGTTACAGTTCAGTCGCCTATGGGATTGAACACTCGTATGTTTCTGTAATTTGAAAATTTATTTGAGATCTGTGGACTGCTTGGTTGGATATGTTTCCTGCCTTTTTCACCTTTTGATCTTCCAAACGGTTATGACATCTGATTATATCAAGTTGCTCATGCAACGTGAAGCTTTGGAAGTTTCTCCAGTTGAATTATAGGTTAGGTTCACAATGGCAACGAAGAAGCAAACGATGCAACACTTAATTTATGTCGGTTTGTTGGAACCTACAGTCTTAGTTGCATAAATAAAATATATTTTCTGCTGTTTCTGTAGTTCCTTTTTCATATGCTTACTCCCTTCTGGGTAGTTGTTGGTTCTCATTCATCTTATATTCGTTGTAAGCAATCAACTGTTTTATTTCAATCATTTGGTTTTCTCTTGTAGAGAACAATTCTTCTTATCTGCTTTTATGCCTTTTAGATTTTCCTTATTTTGCTTCAGAGGTGAACAATTTTTTATTTCTATCTGTTATCTGAAGGATGAGCTCACCAGAAATGACCTATCTTGATTTGTATGACCCAGTTGCATTTCTGAATTTATGCAGAAAGGCCATATGAACGTCATAATAACACCAAGTAAATTGCTGTTTCATATAATTTACCATCCTCTTGCAGTGTCAAATTCCTAGGACGAATGATAATTTGGAACATTGCAGAATGAGAGAGAGGATTTCTAATTCCTTCTAGTCTTGAATTTCCTCTTGATGAACTATGAATAATCTCATGTTACTTCAATATTTAATTAGAATAAATTTCAGTACTTTTTCAACGGTTTCTTTACTAACTTTATTGTATGTGGTAACCCTCTAAAGTAGTCAGAGACATCCATATATTTTGTTACATGAATTGAATGCTTTTTATAGTTGCTACTGCTTTTGCCTTGTTGCCACTCTAAACTTGTTGGATAAAGTTGTCTCTATAGTTAGTTTTGGGGAGAATTCTACTAATTTGGTTGGGCAAGTTCAGCATTTTGCATTATTTTAAATAGCGCCACTATATTAGATGGCCAATAAAGTGTTTAGGACTTTACTTGCTACAATATTGATGCTTTCAAAACGTTTATTGTTTGCGAATTTATCGGCGATATATCGGGTCTCTTCCAATAAACGGGTGCAATATCAACTCAAAATAGCATCCGCCATTCTCTATTGATGGATTATTGGATATTAGGTGATTTTTTTTTTTAAATAAAACCTGATAGACCCAAACTCAACATGTTTATATGTGCCTAAGTTAGGGATTCAGGTAATTCGTGCTTTGTGGCTTTTGATATTTGTATAAATTCTACAATTGTCAAGCCATGAGACTAAGTGGATAGGTGAGAAAGCTAAAATTAGGATAAATGAGGAGAGTTGTGGTAGACCGGTGACAGCCAGTGTAAAATATTGTTACATATTATGGCATGAATCAAAATATGAATTTCATTGGGGCGTTTCCTACTGAACGACGTGCTACATCGGAGTCCGGATGTAGTGAAAAATATGTGAGGGTTCAATGTGCGTTCCCTATTGTCATTTTTTTACTGCCTGTCCCAAATCAGGATAAAAAAGGAGGGTTGTGGTAGGCCGGTGACAGCCAGTATAAAACATTATCACATATTATGACATGAGCCAAAATATGAATTTCGTTGGGGCATTCCTACTGAGCGACGCGCTATATCGAAATCCGGATATGGTGAAAAATGTATGAGGGTTGTTAGATTGTCGTCCAGAAGCGACGCACCACGTCGGCGCCTGGATATGGTGTCAAATGTAGGAGGGTTTTCATATCTTAATGACTGGGTAGAGGTAAAAAAGTTAGCTCATAAATATATGATTCGGTTGGTATCGTAGAACATATGTTCTCTTACCGATAGATTAGCATAGTTAGTTGATGGTATAATTAGAAGGAAAGTTAATATTTTGTGCGTGCAGGAGACTAAGTGGATAGATGAGAAAGCTAAAATCATAGAGATTTAGGGTTATAAATTTTGGTATATGGGTAGAAATAGAAATCGTAATGGGGTAGGTGTGATCATAGATAAACAATTATTTGGAGGTCTAGTAGAGGTTAGGAGGAAGAGTGATAGAATTTTATTAGTTAAAGTTATTATAAATAGAGAGATTTTTAATATCATTAGTGTTTATGCACTACAAGTAGTTCTTGATGAAGTCCAGTAAATATCAATTTTGGAAGGATTTATATGAGATAGTATAAAAAATACCCGTTAGAGAAAAACTATTTATTGGTGGTGATCTCAACATAGGAACTAGTTGTAATGTGTTTGATAGTGTACATGGAGGATTTGGTTTTGGAGAAAGAAATGAAGCAGCTAACTCAATTCTAGATTTTGTTTTGTCTTATGATTTGATTTTAGTGAATACTTGGTTTAAAAAGAGTGTTTCTCACTTGATTACTTTTAAAAGTGGGTCGAGTGCGAGCCAAATAGATTTCTTTTTAATTAGGAGGGTAGATAGAGCTACTTGCGTTGATTGTAAGGTAGTGCCAAATGAGAGTGTAGTTATCTAACATAAACTCTTAGTTTTAGATATTCGATTAGAAAAAGATTTAGAAAGATTAAGTATAAGTTAGATTCGAAGATTAAGTGGTGGCGATTAGAAGGTAATCAAAAAGTTTTTGTAGATAGAATAGTAAAAGAAGCAGATTGGAGGGACCATGATGATGCTAATGTAACATGGAATAAAATAGTTTGCTGCATTAAGAGGGTAGCTAAAAATATATTTGGTGAGTCGAGAGGCGGTGCTCCACCATGTAATGACACATCATGGTGGAATGAAGAGGTAAAAAATGCTATTAAGATCAATTGAGATCTTTATAGAAATTTGAAAAATAATAATAATGATGGAATAAGTTTTGAGAGGTATAAACTAGCCAAGAAGGAGATTAAGAAAGCTGTTCGGGATACAAAAACTAAATTATATAAATAAGTGTACGAGAAGTTGGATAATAAAGAGGTAGAAAATGATATATATAGAATTTCTCGAATAAGAGAGAAGATCTAGAGACTTATGTACTGTAAAGTGTATTAAAGATAATGATCAGACGGTTCTAGTTCGAGACGGAAAGATTAAAGAAAAATAGAAATATTATTTTGATAGATTATATAATGGTAGTTTTATTCAAGATTTGGGAGATCTTACTATTCAATGTGAAGATATGAATCGTAGGTTTATGCGCAGAATTAAAGAATTTGAAGTAAAAGAGACTTTGAAGAGAATAAAATTAAGAAAAACTGTTGGTCCAGATGAGATTCCTATAGAGCTATGAAGATATTTAGGAGGGATTGGTGTGAGGTGGCTGATAGATCTTTTTAATAAGATTTGGCAAATTAAGAAAACGTCAAATGAATGGAGGAAGAGTACCCTAGTATTTCTGTATAAAAATAAGGGTGATATTCTGAGTTGTTCTAAGTATCGTGGAATAAAACTCATGTGTCACACTATGAAAGTTTGGGAAAGAGTAATTGAATATAGATTGAGGCAAACTGTTAAAATATCGGAGAACCAGTTTAGATTTATTCTGGGACGATCGACGACAGAAACTATTCATTTACTTCGTTAACTTATAGAGTGATTCCGAGAGAGAGATAAAGATTTGCATATGGTATTTATTGACTTAGAGAAAACCTATAATAAGGTACCACGAGAGATACTTTGGTGGACATTGATGAAGAAAAGAGTCCCTATCAAGTATATTGACATAATTAACGACATGTATGATGTAGTGGCCAATGTCAGAACATGTGATAGTTTAACAAATGATTTTTCTATCATAATTGGATTGTATTAAGGATCTGCATTGAGCCCATTCTTATTTGTTATAGTGATGGATGAACTTACTAGAACTATTTAGGATGAGATATTTTGGTGTATGCTATTTGCTGATGATATTGTCTTAGTTGATGAGACAAAAGTAAGAGTGAATGCCAAGTTAGAGTTATGGAGGCGTATATTTTAGATTGAGTAGATCTAAAACAGAGTATATGGAGTGTAAATTTAGTAAACGACGGGTCGTAAACTATAATGCTATAACAATGGATGGGCAAAAAATACAAATGAGCAGTCAGTTTGGGCATTTGGGTTATATTATTTAGAATGATAGAGAGATCAATAATGATGTTAACTATACAATACAAGCTGGCTGGTTCAAATAGAGGAGTGCAATGGGAGTTTTATGCGACTGTAACATTCCGTTAAGGCTAAAGAGAATATTTTATAGGACTACTATTAGGCCAGTTTTATTATATGGCGCGGAATATTGGGCTATAAAGAAACATCATTTACAGAAGATAAGTGTAATAGAAATGCGCATGCTCCGCTCGATATGCGGTAACACTAGGAAAGATAAAGTGAGAAATGAAGATATTCGTGCTAAGCTAGGTGTAACTCTCATCGATGAGAAGATGCGATAAAATCGCTTACGATGGTTTGGTCATGTGCAACGTAGGCCTGCAAATGTACCAGTTTGACGAGTGAAGTTTATCAATGTAGGACAAGTTAAAAAAAATGAAGGGAAGATCGAAGAAAATGTGGATAGAGGTGATACAGAAAGATATGGATTCTAGATGATTAAATGAGGAGATATTACTTGATATAAATGAATAGAGAAAGACTATCAAAGTGATTGATCCGGCGTGATTATCATTTTGGTTTGTGTAGCCTACCCCAAATACTTGGGAGAAAAGGCTTAGTTGTTGTTGTTGTATAAATTCTACAATTTGTTAGTAATTATGGATGCATAAGTTTAATGCAAGTTGTCGAGATAGGAAAATCCTTAATATGTATATTATATATTATTTTTTATATCATTTTACATGATATATGTATATATTATCTTATTCATATGTGATTTAAGACATGTAGACAAGTATATTTACAGTCAGCTACTAATATTATATTCGATTTATCCTTGATAACCAACATTCGCTACGAAATTTTTCCATCTGATTATCCGCTACAACTGATATTTAAAACGCTGACATTTTGATGAAATATCATCTGATGCATACAATCCAAACATATTTGAGTAGTTGTTATAAGTGGGAAGCATTTCATTATAACCTTCATATTTGAACCACAACTCATAGTCTCATATGCTCTTTTGTACTTAATGTCTTATTCTTTCTTTCAGAGGAATGAAGATATTTTGTAATCTATGAAAATTCAAAATCTTTATCCAATCAATGTGAAGTAAATCCTAACATAATTTGAGGGGTTGATTGAGTGGAATAAAGGAAAATGATACACGTTATCCCAAAATTTGGGTTGAAATCTTGCTGCTGAGTATTTTTTTTAATATCAAACTGTACTTTGTCGACGGCATTGAGAAAGCCATGGGCTCGGACTAGGGCAACTAGGTGCTAGCAAGATCTATCATGCACATCTGGTTGTGACGGCGGTTTTTGCAGTTTCAGGCCCAATGACCAGCCCAAAATATGCCATTTCCTATTGTAATTTTATTTATTTATTTATGTTTTAAGCTATATGTGATTGTTGTGGTCAGGCGCAGTTACTGGTCCAGCAGCTGTTGGCATGGTCGCCCAAACAACCGTTTCTTGAGCTCAAAATTTTCAATTTTGAATATGGGATCAATGCTAGAAGGAAAAAAAAATAGAACAATGGAAGTAAAAGGGCTACTTGGTGTTCACACAAATTGATAG
The DNA here is from genome assembly GCA_036321105.1 of Dracaena cambodiana. Lineage (NCBI taxonomy): Eukaryota > Viridiplantae > Streptophyta > Magnoliopsida > Asparagales > Asparagaceae > Dracaena > Dracaena cambodiana. Next base: position 10,102,345 of record JAYEPQ010000015.1, read on the forward strand.
ACGGTTGGAACCAGGTTGTGACATGTCAAAGTGACACCCCATTGCTTGAAGGAGGTAGTTCTAAGACCTTAAATAAATATCACTGAATAACCAGAAACCTATCTAGATGTTAAATCAATCTGGGACTAGATCTCTTCAAGGGGGTGCAAAATCTAATAAAATAAACTTAAGAGGCCTTTTATATTGCGAATTGGTCATCTAAGCTTACATGTTAGGGTTATCTCCACATGTTCATTGATGCATTTGATACGTGACTATAGGGATATTATTCAGATTAGGCATTGAAAATTAATTCAACAGTTATACTTAATAAAAAGGTTCAATAAAATTGCACTTTTGCATGCCATGTACAGTGAGTGAATAGATACCAGAGATTTGATACTTGAGGTTTTCGGTCCATAGAGCATGGCTAAAGATCTTCTGGAGGTGAAGGAATTTTGTTTTACATTCTGTGTACTTTATAGTTCTCAACTATTTGATGAACTTATTCTCTGAGCGCAAACTGATGAATTTCCTCTTTTTACAATCACAGTCAATTTTGATGAACTGCCGCTGTCTTACAATATCGGATGGTTTATGCCATTTGTGTTTGTAAAACTTAGACTTCCGTGCTGCTTTCCCATTAAGGGATAGAAAGATGCAGGCATCTTCACTTTCTTGTTTCTTTGATTTCCTTTGTTTTAAACTTTCTATTTGTTATAGTTGTCACTTTAAAAATGCCATAATTGGTATGTTGGTATGTGAACTTATACCAGTAAGGTTATTAAGTTTCAGTTACTCCTACTAGTGGAAAGTATGAGTAGTGTCATAATTATTACCTCAGGCATTCAGTCAAAACTACTACATGTTGCCTCAGATCCCTATCTCGAATAGCATGAAAGGTGGAAAACTATAAGTCTCCCTGGTCCGTTAATGCTAGCAGGTCTAAAACCTGTAGATAGAGAGTAGATATAGTAGGTGCAAACACATTATACACAGACATACTTACAGGTTATGGACACACATGCACACATATGCATGTGTATGCACCACAGCACATGTTATGTCTATGTACATATATGGCCTTTAGGTCCTAGATCAGACCTGTAAACCTGTTAACTATTTAAATGTCATTGCAGATAGGACACTAGGCCTATGCATGCATATGCACATGTTATCTGTACGTAAATATATGGCGCGTGGTTCTTTGGTCCTAGAGAAGACCTTTAACCTTATTAGCTATGGAACTGCCCTTGAGGATGGATGGGACATTAGGCATAGTTTTCTATAGATCCGATTAGGGTATTGCTATTTGAAATTGCATAATCATATGAATCAAAAAATGTGAAAAGTCACTGTTTTTAACTTTTAGAAAAGGTATGCCCAACATAACATGATTAAATGCTTTATGAATTCTTACTAGACTTTTCGGAATAATTGAAGACTGATCCTTTCTTAGATGAAAGACCATATTTTGATGCAAAATTTCCCTCATGCTAAAAGTAGAACTTTTCTCAATTATCATGCATTGAAATAATCTCCAGTAATACCATGTATTACACTTTGCACTTCCATTTTCTTGATCTTATGCACAAGCCACATTGAGTCCAGTTGTACCATAGCTTGGTAGAATCCAAATTCTTGGAATACTGGAAAGTTAAGTCTCTTCCTAGGAGCCAGGGTTTTGTTTTAGAAGCTTAATCAAAATCCAAAATAACTGCTTTATTAACCAACTTCTAAAATGGCTCAGAGTAACCTTTCATACATATGATGTGGTTTAAGATAGCTAGTCATGGGGACCAAAATCGATTTGAAATATAGCTAAGTGTGCTAGTCACGTGGGTTAAGATAGCTAAGTGTGCTGGATATGACATTATGATTACAAGTGCCACTCGAAAAGTTGGTATATGGTATTGTGCCTATTGATGATTTGAGAGTTGAGAACGTCTATATTCCTAATGATAGTACTAGTATCATTGATGATGTATTGATATCTGTAATGCCCCATTTTCCTAAGGGATGCAGAAACAGATATGCTACTAGTAGACACATGCAACACGACACACACAAGGCCAAAAATTTTATAATAAAGTAAATAGAGCAGGAAAAAATGAGCAACACAAGTCTCACCAAAATCTAAGGATGTTAGGTTTACTGTCATATAACAGAAGTACATGTCTGTAAATGAATTAAAACAAATGTAGTTTGATAGAAAAATTCAGATAAAAGATATAGGGAACAGTGCCAATGAGAATATATACATGATGAATTTGAGTCTTCTATAAAATACATGAAAATATAAAAGAAACTTTAGGAGACTTTTGTTGCTCTGCCTCAAAGAAGTACAGGTTATTATCCGGTGGCTCCACCTCATACTCTACTTGAGCATGTGGGATAACTCATGGCCAGACCTGACAAGTATGTAAAATTGAGGTCGTGCTCAAGGAGTGAATGTGCAAATGTACCAACATAACTATGAGATTCTAGATGATGCATGACAGATAATGAACGATATTATAACATATAAGGAAAAATAGTGAATGCAACATAACAATAACATCAATAGCAACAAGAAGGAAAATAAGTAAAGAAAGAAAGAAAATAACTCTTAGGGGCCTACTACATGTATTCTATATACCTGAGTGAGAACCAGAGAACCCAATTACGCATTTCATACTACGTAATCTGTTGAAAATTGTAAAGGTGACTCCCACATACTCAAGTGGGGCATACCATTTGGTTATGTATAACACTTAGCTCTAAGTGAAGCTTAATTCTCACTTAGTATACAATCTCATTGTGGTATTAAGGTCTGGTACAAGTTTTATGCAAGTATTATTTGAAATTGGACAATGAAACTATTATGTGTTTATAGAACATCCATTTCAAATCTGGGATCACAACAACAATGATGTATATACATGACCTATTCGGAGGCCGATACCACACAAATAATAATGTATATACATATCCTATTCCGAGGCTGGAAACCACACCAACAATATTACTTCTTATAACTAGTAATTCGATTCAACTGTATAGTTTATCCAATAGATGGAGTAGAACGTTTATGTGTTTAATATGGATTATGGTTCCCGGTTTCTATAATATCTAATCAATTATACAACTACAATGCCAATATAATCCAATGTAATCCAATTATTCGTACTTCAACTAAATTAAACCCAAATAATCACGATTCTAAATATGGGTTGCATTTGTAGATCGAGTCACAAAATTAAATAGCACATTAGATGTTAGGCTAATTCTCGAAATGTAAATAAATAACAATTATATTGACCAAAGTAGCAAATAACATTAATCAAATCATAGCTCATGCAAACATGTTCACTAAATTAAATGGCAAGTTACAAAATTGATCCATACGTTGATCACGAGATGACATGTTGCAGAACTAATCCATACGTAAATTATGATGTAGGAAGCACTAAAATCAATTGCAAGCACTTGTAGTAATTCTTCTTAATGTTAGAATTAGTGAATTATTATAAAGCATTAATTTATTTAAAGAAATATCTAACAACATTAAAGCAAAATATTGATAAATTTAATCAATTTTTTATAATATTCCAAAGGTCCTAATATTAAATCAAATTAGTATTTAGTCTTTGATGAGTTTAATTTTACTATAACTATACAAATTCTAATCCATTTTTTATTATACTTAAAATGTATGTATACTTACCTAATCAACTGCTAGAATTTGTTATACATGAACATAACTTATTACTCATCTTTTCATGGATAAAATTTATATCAGAATATAAAATAGTTACATTTAATTATTTACATACATAAAGTATAAGTTTTAAGCATAAACATAAAGTTTTAAAACCCTAATCTTATTGGTAAAATATTAGTTTGGGATAATTAATCTAAGGTAACTCTCTAATCATGCATATAAGCATTTTCATTTTAAAACATAAAATGTTAAAGATCGTTATAATTAATTATGGAAATAATAGGTATAAATAAAAAATCTAACATGCAACATCCCCATATACATGGAATTTTAAATAATTATGAAAGTTTTGATTTTCTTACTTGGATCCATTAAGCATTAATCTAATTAATCAAAAATTGTAATTCATTTATAATTAAAATTATGCATGGAATGAGTACATACTAGTATGAATAAACTCTATATAAATTACCAAGTTACCATTTAACATTATTTATTCACTATTCAGCTTATTTAAATCATAAGCGTAAAGTACAACTGATGGAGATCAGATTTTTGATTTGAAATGATTTTGAGATCTACTAGGATTTGATTTAGTTTGATTTAGATTTGTTAGTATTTTTAGAATATTTGATTGGATTCTGATTTTATTAGAATTCTGATTTTATTAGAATTTTGGATTCTATTAAGATTTGGTTTGTTAGGGTTTTCCTATATATATGGGCTTTGTATGAAGAATTGAAAAAAAAAAGAGTTGAATAATATTTGAAAATTTCTTGAGAAATTTCTTGCGTGGATGTCGCTGAATTAAATCTTTCCTCATGGATTCGTGGAGAGGGCGTGGATTCGCCTGGGTGGATTCCCAAACCCTGTAAGTTCTTCCCCAATCTATCTTTTCTTCCCCAATTCCTCTAGAAAAAACCCTAATTTCAAAACCCTAACCCTAATTTTGCCTTCGTCCTGCGTCAAATTTGGTATCAAAGCCTAAATTTTATTTTCCATCTTCTTTTGCATTTCCATCCTCTTTCATTTCAGTTTATTTTTTTTGAAAAAAAAATCAGATCTGAAAAAAAAAAGAGAGAAATGAGAGGAAAAAAAAAGAGAAAAAAAAAGAGAAAAAAAGAGAAGGGAGAAAAAGAAGAAAAAAAAAGAGGAGAGAAAAAAATAAAATAAAATACAAATTCTTCTCTCTCCTCTCTCTGCTTGCCCTGCACCTCTTCTTCCTCTTCATCCAAACCAGCAACAACATCAACAGCAAGCAAGAGAAGCAGACCCGTTAAGAGTTTTCTTTCAATTCGGAGTCCGTTTCAACTCCGATTCAAGCCGTTTTCGAGCCGTCGTGATTTTTAGGTATTTCCTAAACTTTTTTGAGCTAAAATTTTGAGTTGATTATATATGGGGTTCATGTTCTATGGACATTACATCAACACAAATGCTAAAAAATCACAAATTGAGCGAGATATGTATGCTACTATACCCATTTTTTTCGGTTTCGATGGTCGACAAAATTATCAAAATTGGGAGAATCATATCCAAGATTTCTTTCTAGATTCTGATCTGACTTCAGCACAGAAATGCCTTTACGCCCGACAAAAGTTAGGTGGAGAAGGTTATACTTGGAGTAGAGAGTATAAATTATATTTGGATTGGAATATCTTGCGACGTCTACTTCGTCATCTGTATACTCAACATCACCTTCCAAATTTATCATCTCATCGGTTTCAATCGTCTGAGCCTAAAACAATAACTAGTGATAAAGAACTTCAACATATGATTGATGAGTTTAAGAAGTGTAACCAAATACTTGACAGTTTTAAAAACACACTTAAATGCAGGGATGAAAGAAGTCAAACGGTTAGTAATGATAGCGTTGCTAACAAGATTGAAGCAGATATTCCTATGTTTGGTGAATGTATTTTGCAGCCTACACCGGATACAGAAGTTCATGATGAGCCATTACTAGTATCAGATGGAACTTTTTTTCCATCCACAGAAGTTGAAGACACCATGGTTCAGATTTCTGAAGATCCTTCAATAGAACCAACTGCGAAATTTCAGCCGCTTGTAAATACTTTTGATGATCATACTTACGAGGAGAAATTAACAGAAATATCTCCTTCTCTCCTATATGACGTGCCCGTAAAATCGACAGTTTCTTTGAAAAATCTCCTAAAGTTTCGTAAGAAACTTCGTCGACAATTCGTATTTACTGATAGTATTTGCATATCAGTTGTAGATGTACAGGGAGTACAAAAACTTCCAATCTAAAGTGAGACTTCACATAGAAAAGAAGTTATTGTTGATGAGGTAAAAGCATCAGTTTCTCTTGAGAGATTCATTACAGGAATTATGAAGAAATTACCGACTCAACATATAGATTCATATGAAGTTTCGAAGATGTTTGCTTCTACTATTCATGGCCAGAATAATTTGTGGGATTTACAGTTATTTGAAACTGGTTCACGAAAGAAGCCAGTTCCACCTCCACCGCCTTGGTACAGATGTGATGTACTAGATATGGTTCCTCGACCACCACCATGGCCCAATTGGGATACTTCGTGGATGTTGATTAGTTCGACCCGGATTTGTTCGATAATTATCGTTTTCGTCATTCACCGGAGGTTCATGTTTTGAAGCCGGAGAGAATTGATGGAGATTAGATTTTTGATTTGAAATGATTTTGAGATCTATTAGGATTTGATTTAGTTTGATTTAGATTTGTTAGTATGTTTAGAATATTTGATTGGATTCTGATTTTATTAGAATTCTGATTTTATTAGGATTTTGGATTTTATTAGGATTTAGTTTGTTAGGATTTTCCTATATGTATGGGCTTTGTATGAAGAATTGAAAAAAAAAAGAGATGAATAATATTTGAAAATTTCTTGAGAAATTTCTTGCGTGGATTTCGCTGAATTAAATCTTTCCTCGTGGATTCGTGGAGAGTGGGCGTGGATTTGCCTATGTGGATTTCCAAACCCTGGAAGTTCTTCCCCAATCTATCTTTTCTTCCCCAATTTCTCTAGAAAAAATCCTAATTTCAAAACCCTAACCCTAATTTTGCCTTCGTCCTGCGTCAACAACCTTTTTAATCCTAATCTTTTAGTTGAATTAGGTTGAAAGCAAAATGAGTGTCCATTACTCGTCTTGCTAGGCATAGATTGTAAATTGGAACTTGGCTCGATCTTCTTCTCCTCCTCTTTTTGTTCGTCTTCTTCTTTACTTGTTCTTGTTGCGTGAGAGAGCGTGAAGGAGAGAATAGAAGAGAGAGTGAAATGAAAAGAAAATAAAATGAAAGGAGAGTGGGGAGGAAAGTAATTCAAAGGAGACAAGGCCATACCTCTCCCCTATCAAGGTTGCGACAACATGGGCAAGGACAACTGTGTCAAGGGTGGGGTATGAGTAGGTTAGGTTGATTAGATAATAAGTTTTAAATTAGTATACACACACACACACATACACACACACACATATACACACACATGTATATATATATGTGTGTGTGTGTGTGTGTATACATACATACTTATACACACACACACACAGATATATATAAAATAAAACAACAACAACAACTAAGCCTTTTATCCCAAATACTTGGGGTAGGCCACATGAACCAAAAGAGAATCACACCGAATTGATCACGTTGATAATCCTTCACCATTCATTCCTATTAAGTAATATCTCCTCATTTAAACTTCTAGAGTTCATATCCTTTCGTATTACCTCCATTCATATTTTTTTCGGTTTTCCCTTAGCTCTTTTAATGTCTTACGTTGATAAGCTCTCCTCATCGAACTGGTGCATTTGTAGGTTTACGTTGCACATAACCAAACCATCGTAAGTAATTTCTCGCATATTCTCATCAATGGGGCCTACACCTAGGTTAGTGCGAATATTTTCATTTATCACTTTATCTCTCCTAGTATTGCCGCATATCCAACGAAGTGTGTGTAACATTCCAAATTTCCATGCTTATTAAATAATAAATTATTGTAAACCAAGATTTCTTTGTATACACCTCCTAACTTAACTAAGTTTTTAGAGGCACACCTTTAGATGAGTTGTCAAAATGAGTGAGAGGTGGTACTCTATTTGGACACTTGTCATATATGCAAGAAGTCTTGGGACTAGGCTAGAGGACAAGATTACCAAAATGTTCTAGTAGGCATATATGACCTCATTCTCTCAAAGAGAATTCTTATCAAGGAACAAAACAAAAATCACTCTTTACTCTTGGTTCTTCTAGTTCTTATCAAGAAGTCTTGTTGAGAAAAGGAAGTAGAAGGGAGACTTTGCTAAAACAAAGGAAATCAAAGGGAATAGAGGCAAGTAGCACCTTGTTCTTATTCTCTCTTCGAACAGTATTTGAGTGCAAGTAACGTGCATATTTTCTTTCTTGGGATTTATTCAATTTGTATTGTGAAAATATAATTCTTTTATGGATTTGGTGCAAGTAACACTATATTACTTTGATTCTTCCTTAGAATCTTTACTTGCTTTTTATTATGAGTATAAGATTCCTTTCTATGGATAATTTTAGATCATTCTAGATCTGCATACGTAGCAAATTTGCAGCTGCATACTTAGCAAATTCACGGACTGCACACTTAGCAAATTCGCGGACTGCACACTTAGCAAATTCGCAGACTAAACACTTAACAAATTCGCAGACTGCACACTTAGCAAATTCGCGGACTGCTAGTGCAAGCCCAAATCCAATGGGTGAAGAGTCTGAGCTTAGAACTATAGTGCAAAGGGTAGCGTAGATGCAAGAGACCACGACGATGATATTGGAAAGAATGTTACGGTCCAAAGAACAAGAAAGAACTGGGATAGTGTCAGATTCTCGAAAACTGCAGCTATCAGTATTTTCCGGAATAGGACCACTAAAGGCTGAGCAGTGGATTGTGGACATGGAGAATCTTCTAAGGACAATAAGGATTCCAAAGGAAAATCGTATGGAGGTAGTATGCATTCAGTTGGCCGACATAATTAGAACATGGTGGCTTGCCGAAGAAGTGAAACATCAGGAACCCTTAACCTGGGACAAATTTGTAGAGGCAGTTCTTGACAGACTTTTTCACGTATCAGCAAGACAAAAAATGAGGAAGAAATTTCTAGGATTGCAACAGGGAGATCGAATTGTGGATGCATATGCCGCAGAATTCGTGAGACTCAGCCGATTGCCCCAACCCTGGTAGCTGATGAGGAGGAAAAGGCGCACTTGTTCCAGCAAGGGCTAAGGTCTCATCTGAGAGAGCACTTAGCAGGACATAACTACAAGACTTATTCAGAAGTATTTGAAGCGGCATGTCGTTTGGAACAAGTATTCAAGGAGAATATGCTAGTGTCGCCTAAAAGGTTGTTCGGACAAGGGGCAAGCTCATTAGCCAAGAAATTTGGTGGTCCGCCAACAAAGAAGCAGATGATGCCAAATTGAAATCTAGTAATCTGCAACTATTGTCATATACCAGGGCATACTCAGAAAATGTGTAGAAGAGCTTAAGGGTTGTGCCTAGCATGTAGATCCGCTAGTCATCAATTGAGAGATTGCCCAAAGGCCCAACAGTTGACGGTATCTAAGATTTCGTTTCAGGTAATAGCCAGGCCAATAACGTCAGTCCAGAGAGTTCCAGGACCAGGTCGGAAAAATTCCTTGGAGAACCAACAACAAGCCTATGACGGAGGCAAGGGCAGGTTAGACTAATGAATGCTGAAAAAGTTCAGGCCACTAGAGGAGTCGTGGCAGGTATGATTCTAGTTGGTAATGTACCGGCCACTTATTTATTTGATTCCGAAGTATCATACAGTTTCATCACTAGCATATTTGTTTCCCCTAATTTTATTGATTTTACTATCTTACCTGCGAGGTGGCATATTAAGACCGGAAATGGTAGTATCATGACCAATAAAGAGTGTAAATTATGTTCATTAGTAATTAATGGTAATGAATTTTATGCCAACCTACTAGTTATTAGTGGAGGAGGGTATAATGTTATCTTAAGTATGGATTGGTTGAGCACCTTCCATGCAATAATAGACAGTAGAAGGAGAGTAATATTCCAGATTTCTGATTGTCTAGTGTTTGAATTTGTTAGTTGAAGCCAATCTATAGAACCGATTGAATCTAAGGTATTTCTAAGGGGAGGAGTTTTGGTAGCCATGAAAGTGGGAGAAGGAATGATCCCAGTAGTATCAGAATTTTTAGATATATTCCCTGAAGAGATACCTGGACTACCACCAGTAAGGACAGTAGAATTTATTATTGATATTATCCCTGGAACTGAACCAGTTTGTAAGCCACCTTATTAAAAGGGGATCGCAGAACTAGAAGTCAAGAAGCAACTGGATGAGTTGGTGAAATTGGGTTTTTTAAGATCTAGTGTGTTACCTTGGGGAGCTCCAATATTGTTAGTAGGGAAGGACGGGAGTAAAAGGTTGTGCATGGACTATAGAGGTATGAATGCAGTAACAATCAAGAATAAATATTCATTGCCAAGAATAACTGATCTGTTCGATCAACTTGGAGGAGTAAAGGTATTATCAAGAATAGATCTTTGTTCAGAATTTCATCAAGTAAGAGTTCTAACATAAGATATCCCAAAGACTGCATTTATAGCCAGACATGGTCATTATGAATATTTAGTGATGTCGTTTGAGGTAACTAATGCTCTAGCAGTATTTATGAATTTGATAAACCTTATTTTTGCTCAGTATTTAGACAAATTTGTGGTGGTGTTCATTGATAATATATTGATCTACTCTACGAATAGGGAAGAGCATGTTAAACACTTGAGGATAGCTTTACAAACTTTAAGGGAACAAAGGCTATATGGAAAACTGAGCAAATGTGAATTTTGGTTGAATAAGGTTGCTTTCTTGGGTCATATAATATCCGAAGATGGTGTATCAGCAGATCCTAAAAATATAGAGGCTGTGATGGATTGGCCTGTATCGAAATCAGTATCAGAAGTTTGTAGTTTTGTGGGAATGGCTGGATATTGCACGCGATTTCTTACAAGATTTTGCAAAAATTGCATCTTCTCGGACTAAGTGGACCCGAAAGGGAAAAGAATATGTCTGGACAGAAGGATGCGATAAGATATTTGAAGAATTGAAATAAAGGCTAACAACAACACCTGTATTAGCAATTCCAGACAATACTGGAGGAATGGAAATCTATAGTGATGTTTTAAAACTAGGATTGAGATGCATGTTGACTCAGAATGGAAGGGTGATTGAGTTTGTATCAAGACAATTGAAACCTCATAAAAAAATTATCCCACTCATGACTTGGAACTAGCATCTATAATTCATGCTTTGAAAACTTGGAGACATTACTTACTAGAGCAAAGGGTGGAGGTGCACAATGATCACAAAAGTTTAAAATATATTTTCACTCAAAAGGAACTAAATATGAGACAGAGATGATAGTTGGAGTTAGTAGCAGATTATGACTTGGAAATTAAGTATCATCCATGAATGATTAATATAGTGCCAGATATTCTGAGTAGAAGACTTGCAATAGAAAGATTGACTCAACAAAAGGACTTGTTGGTGGAAATGCAAAGAATGGAAGTGGAAATAATTTTATCAGGAATGACGACACAACTTATGGAAATGCAACTACAGTCACCATTGATAGAGCAGATCAAGCACGCCTAAGTCAGGGATGAAAGCTTCTAGAAGTTAAAGAAAAAAAATAGAAATAGGTAATAGGCCTGAGATGAAGATGTATTCGGATGGAACTATTAGATTCAAGGAGAGGTTATGGGTATCCAAGGGAGGAATAAGAGATAAAGTTTAAGAAGAAGCTCATAAGTCAGTGTATTCTATTCATCTCGGAGGCAATAAGATGTATAAAGATATGAAATGGTACTTCTGGTGGCCGGACATGAAAAGAGAGATTGCAATATATGTATTCAGGTGTTCCACTTACCAACAAGTGATGGCTGAGCATTAGAGGACAACTGAATTACTTCAACCCTTAGCAATTCCAGAATGGAAGTGGGAACAAATATCAATGGATTTTGTTACAAGATTACCCAAGAGCACCGAAGGTAATAATGCAATTTGGGCCATAGTGGACCGGCTGATCAAATCAGTTCGTTTCATCCCATTTAGGGTAGGTCAGTCAACAGAAGTATTAACAAATAGATTCATGCAGGAAGTGGTGAGGTTACCTGGAGTTCCATTACGAATTGTCTTAGATAGGGACACGAGATTCAGATCACAATATTGGGAAAGATTGATGGATAGTCTAGAAACACATTTAGACTTATCCTCAGTTTATCATCCGCAAACAGACGAACAATCAGAACGGACTATCCAAGTACTTGAAGATATGCTTAGAGCATGTGTGCTGGATTTTGGAGGATTTTGGGAAGACCATTCATATATGACGGAGTTTTCTTACAATAATAGCTATCATAAGAGTATCAAAATGACACCATTCGAGGTTTTATATGGCAGAAAGTGTAGATCTCCATTATATTGGAATGAGATTGGAGAGCAAAGTATTTTGGGACCTGAATTAATTAATCAAGCGACAGAGCAAGTAAATGTTACTAGGGAACATATGAAAGCTGCACAAGATAGACAAAAGAAATGGACAGATCAACGTAGAAAATCGTTAGAGTTTGAAATAGGAGACAAGGTGTTTATCAAGATATCGCCGATGAAAGGAGTGATCAGATTCGGCGAAAAGGGAAAGCTTAGTCCAAGATACATTAGACCATTTGAAATCTCAGAAAGAATTGAAAATCTTGCTTACAGATTATCATTACTTTCTGGGATGGAAACTGTTCATGACGTATTCCATGTGTCACAGTTAAGGAAATGCTTGGGTGACGAACACAAGGCTGTAGACTTGTCCGAAGTGGATTTGAGATCTGATCTAAAGTATGACAAGCAACCTGTAGCGATCATTGGTCGACGGGAGAAGGTCCTGAAGAACAAAGTGATACTATTGGTCCTTGTTTCATGGGATGCACGATCACCTAGAGACTCCACTTGGGAACTTGAGGGTGATATCAAGACAAAATACCCATACTATTTTTCATTATCAGTTATGTTAGTTGAATCTATTTTCATATGATAACATGTATCTGTATATACTGGGTATACTTTTAAAATTGGAATTTTGAGAATGAAATTCTTTTGTTAGGTAGGCAGGATGTAACACTCCAAATCTCCATGCTTATTAAATAATAAATTATTGGAAACCAAGATTTCTTTGTATACACCTCCTAATTTAACTAAGTTTTTAAAGGCACACGTTTAGATGAGTTGTCAAAATGAGAGTGAGAGGTGACACTCTAGTTGGACGCTTGTCATACATATAAGAAGTCTTGGAACTAGGCTAGAGGACAAGGTTACCAAAATGCCCTAGGCATATATGACCTCATTCTCTCAAAGAGAATTCTTATCAAGGAACAAAACAAAAATCACTCTTTACTCTTGGTTCTTCTAGTTCTTATCAAGAAGTCTTGTTGAGAAAAGGAAGTAGAAGGGAGACTTTGCTAAAACAAAGGAGATCAAAAGGAATAAAGGCAAGTAGCACCTTGTTCTTGTTCTTTCTTTGAACAGTATTTGAATGCAAGTAATATGCATATTTTCTTTCTTGGGATTTATTCAATTTGTATTGTGAAAATATAATTCTTTTATGGATTTGGTGCAAATAACACTATATTACTTTGATTCTTAGAATCTCTACTTGCTTTGTATTATGAGTACAAGATTCCTTTCTATGGATAATTTTAGATTATTCTGGATTTGCATACTTAGCAAATTTGCAGACTGCATACTTAGCAAATTCGCGGACTGCACACTTAGTAAATTCGCGGACTGCACACTTAGCAAATTCGCGGACTGCACACTTTGCAAATTCGCGGACTGCACACTTAGCAAATTCGCGGACTGCACACTTAGCAAAATTCGCGGACTGCACACTTAGCAAATTCGCAGACTGCACACTTAGCAAATTCGCAGACTACACACTTAAAAAATTCCTGGATTTACATATTTAGTCAAATTTGCGGATCTACATACTTAGTCAAAATCGCGGATCTACATAGTCAAATTCGCCGATATGCAGATTTGAAATTTTCTAAATATTATTTATTCTATGATAACATAGACAAGTTTAATAATACTTATTCATTTTATGATAACATGACAAGTGAATACCAACATGATGTATGAATGCTGGATTATTCATGGGAATAAGTTGTATTTTCATTACCTGACATGAAGTATCCTTGTGATATGTGTGTACATAATCCCAATTCTTGATTCCTAAACTCTTATTTCTTGAGAAAAGGACATGTACACAATTTGACTTAACAAGCCACATATTTCCATTAATTCATATATATCATATGCATTATGTATCACTAACATGGAAAAATTGGGGAAACTATATGATGGATAAGTACTGTATTGTACAACAATTTTTTTGGCCAACTACTTGAGTAGGTGCTGAGGGTCTTTTTCTAGCAGCACAGGGTAGTACTGTGCCACTTAGCAAAATTCGCAGACTGCATACTTAGCAAAATTCGCGGACTGCATACTTAGCAAAATTCGCGGACTGCATACTTAGCAAGTTCGCAGACTGCACACTTAGTAAATTCGCGGACTGCACACTTAGCAAATTCGTGGACTGCACACTTAGAAAATTTCGCGGACTGCACACTTAGAAAATTCGCGAACTGCACAATTAGAAAATTCGCAGACTGCATACTTAGCAAATTTGCACACTGCATACTTGTCAAATTCACGGATCTACAGATTTAGTTAAATTCGCTAATCTACATACTTAGTCAAACTCGCGGATCTGCATTCATAGAAAAGTTCTAGATTTACATACTTAGTCAAATTCACATATCTACATAGTTAAAATCGCAGATCTACATACTTTCTGCAAATTTGGAATTTTCTAAATATTATTTATTCCATGATAACATAATGACAAGTTAAAAATACTTTCATTTTATGATAACATGACAAGTGAATACCAGCATGATGTATGAATGCAGGATTATTCATGGGAACAAGTTCTTGTATTTTCATTACATGATATGAAGTATCCTTGTGATACATATGTACATAATCCCAAATCTTGATTCTTGAATTTCTTTTTCTTGAGAAAATGACATGTACACAACTTGACTTAACAAGCCACATGTTTCCATTAATTCATATATATCATATGCATTATGTATCACTAATATGGAAAAAATTGGGGAAACTATATGATGGATAAATATCATATTGTACAAGGATTTTGTTGGCTGAGGATCTTCTTGATTAAGTGCCGAGGGTATTTTTCTAGCAGCACAGGGTAGTACTGGGTCACTATCTGATACATGAGTCACCATATAACTGATGCTCGTTGTTTTATTGAATGAGATTTTACTTGTAAGCACCTAGTGATGTGCCATGTTCAGCGCTATGGATTTGAGGTCGGGTCCTGGGTATGCACGGGAACTTGTATAATATGAGAAATTGCGCAATTCATCATTGAGTTTCAATTTAAACATGATATAGATTTGTTAAAATCTTACATGAATTTTGAGAATGGCTTATATAGTTCTTGTTACATGGAATATGATTAACACTTGTACTCTTTACCTACATACTAACAAGGACTTGACATAGACTTGTCACCTTTACATGCATTGTGTCTGCTATTTGCATGAATAATCTTGCTTAATCCATTTTCAATATTCTCATAATATGTTTTGTACCAACACAATTTATTTGTATATTCTTTTATTTAATTTTCTACTATGATAGTACACATCAATGTTTAAAATAGCGATAACGGTAACGTAACGTTTTGCCTTTGTTAGGTTATGTCGCAAATAGCGTAACGCATAACGTAGGTTATGCAATTTTCTATTTATTTAATAAAAATAAATATAAAACCATATAAAATAATTTTAATAAATTGAAAAAAAAATTAAAATATCTAAAAAAATATAAAATTATTTTGTAATACATAATCTATTCAAATGTTATATTAAAGTTGTACAATAATTTTTATATATCTTCATAAATTATATTAAAACTGCAACCATAATTTCAATCATCATTTAAATAAAAAAGCAAGATTCCAATTTTTTATTTCAATTCCAATTATTATCATTGTTGTAATTTATATTTTGTAATGTTCAATTTATCTTATTTATGATTGTTGATTTCAGTTCAATTAAAAATTCAATAAAATCAACAAGTAAAATATTTTAGCAACCGGACGAAAAATAAAACAAGTGAACAAGGAAATAAACTTAAATTATCAAGTTAGAAATTCCAAAAGCAAACAAACAAGCCAACAATTAATTAAGAAATTACAGCAATTCGCTAATAATCAAAATAATAATCAACAACAATATATAAATTACTAAAAAAATAATTGTAAATAACGTAGCATAACGTAATTTAACGTAACGTTATGTAATATAACGTAAAATAACGTAAAAAATGTACTGTTACGGTGCACTGAGTTATTTCTAGTTGTTACGTAGTGTTGGGATTTTGTTAGGTTACGTAACGCAATATAACGGGTTTCATAACGCGTTATTTTCAACAATGGTACACATGTTCTTGCTTTTGTGTTACTTGCTGGATTTAATCTTCTGGATTTCCTTAAGCCCAGATTACGAAGACAGAGGAGGGGAAGTAGCCCCAGTCAATGATCCGTACTTCATGGAGCATACAGAACGACAATGATTAACAAGTACCTCCTGGACGACTTTTGTGTATCTTGTTTATACTCTTTTGCCCGAACACTGCCTTACCTTCATATATTTTGGTTCTTTATGTAAATATTCAAGAGCAGTGTGCCTTTTTTTATTAATCAACTCTTTGCATAAATGAAATTGTTTCAGTTTCAGATATGTTATCTGTTTTCTGGAGATGGCAGTAGTTATGGTCATTTTAAGATCCTGTGACTGTTGGATTATTCTATAATATTTAAGTAGTGTCTTCCGTTTTTAGAAAAAAAAAAGAAAAAAAGGGGCCGAATCGGTGGGCGTTACAGCGTGCGCATCTCTGTTACACTTATTTTTTGTGAATGACGTTTCTTTGTAGCCCAGCATTTCGTAACATATAATAAAACTGACTTAATAGCAGTCTTATAAAATTTTCCTTCAGCCTTAACTGCATGTTACTGTCGCATAAAACTACAGTTCCATTTCAACCAGCCAACTTGTATTCTATAGTTGACATCACTATCGATCTCTTCATCATTCTGAATAATAGATTCCAAACACCTAAACCACACATCATAATATGTGACAATGTTTTACGCTAGCTGTCACAAACCTACCACAACCCTTCTCCTTTATCCTGGTTTGGAACAGACAGTGAAAGGATAAATCTTTAGACACAACACTGGCGGAGTTTGAAGGTAATTGCACTAGCCGGGAAAATATATTACACACACATATATACACACACACATAATATATATGTATATTATATAAAACATACAAAAATACACACACATATATATTGTAATATACATGTGTCTATACATATACATATACATATATACATACACACACATATATATACACAATATATATATATATATATATATATATATATATATATATATGTGTGTGTGTGTGTGTGTGTGTGTGTGTGTGTGTATACACATACATATATATATACATATACATGTACATGTACATATCTACATATACATATACATGTACATATCTATATATACATATACATGTTGATATATATATATATATATATATATATATATATATATATATGTGCACATATATATATATATATATATATATATATATATATATATATGTGTGTGTGTGTGTGTGTGTGTGTGTGTGTGTGTGTGGACATATGCACACATATGTGTGTATATATGCACACACACACACACACACACACACACATATATATATATATATGTATGTACAGATAGAGACACACACACACGTATATATATCTGTGTGTGTGTGTGTGTATATATATATATATATATATATATATATATATATATATATATATACGTATGCATATACATGTACATACATATATATGTATATTTATATGTTTATATATGTATAGGTATATATATGTGTTGGTATATTTATTTATATGTATATATATATTTTAACATATGCATATGTATATACATACGTATACATATACATATACATGTACGTGTATATATTTATGTGTGTGTAATATATCTATCTATCTGTCTATATATTACATTGTACTACAATTAGATAGAGTGGTAGAAAAACGAGATATAGAGAGGCAAGGATAATCCTTACATGGGTTGCTGCCTGTGCCATGGCGGACCTAGGACTGGGTAAGGTGGAAGAAGGTAAGATTTTTATTGGAAACATATTGTGTGTCTGAATATACGTATATACAAATTAAATTATAGAATAAATACTCCATCCAAAAATCTGGCCAACGAGTCAAAATCAAGTCGAAGGTAAGGTCTTGGTCAAGATGGGACACAACCAAATTAATATAATTATAATGGATCGGAATTTGATTATTCCAAAAAAAAATAAAAATTTACGAAAAATTTGAAAAAAAAAATGATAAACGTGTCCATGAAATTTCTAGATTTATCTAGTAATCAGAATTCAAGATATATTAGATTTATTAGAGGTCAGGCTGATATCGATAGTTTAATATGGTTGACAAGAAATAAATTGATAAAGGAAATGCTAAAAATTGGGATGCTACAGAGTCTAGTACACCTGTTCTTATTGAGGATGTCCATATTCTTTATGAGATTACTAGCATCGTTGAGGATACATTAGTTGAATTCTAGCACACCAATTCTTGATGAAGTCTTTGTTCCTTGTAAGGGTACTAGTGATGTTGAAGATGCGTTAATGGAGTGTTATATACCCGTATTTGATATATATGTTTATATGGATGATTTTGAGCATGTATAAGTAGAGTCTTTGAGCATGTATAAGTGGAATCTATTATGTTCATATAGGTTGCTAGATATTCACTTGTCACACCTATGATAGAACAAGGGATTGAGCATAAAATGGTTGTTACTAGTGTTGTTTTCTCTGGTAACCCATCAGACTCCTCTCTTGAGGATTATCAAGTTCATGCATACTTCAGACATGTAGAGAAGCCAATAAATCTTTTGAACTTGGATCCTTTTCCTAAAGAGAATCTAGAGATAAAGGTTGAGTATATTGCGGTTACTCCTAGGGTGTGCTTGGATGTAAAAGGCAAGCTGTTTTGGGCTGTTTTTGAAGTGTGGATTTTGGATTGTTTTTGTCGTATGTATATTGGAGTGTTCAAACATGGATTTTATGATGTTGTACTGGATGTTTAATTTCTAATGGTTTTCATAAGTTTCATAAACATGTAAAAAACAAATATACCCCAAATTAAGAAAGGAAATGATACAAAAGAGGGTTGGAATGGGAAAAGGAGATGGTTTATTTTGGATGAAAAATTCTACGCTCTATAACACTCTGATTTGAGATGTTCTTAAAAACACTCCAAAATACGTATCCAGATGTTTTGGGATGGCTTAAGAGCACCTCAAAACATTTATCCAAAAACTGACAAGTATTCTTATGAATACTTTATAAAAGTTTACTCAGAATCACCCCAAAATACTTCAAAACTAATCTGTCAGCATAGCCCTAATACTTCCTTTAGTGAGATGTTAGAGTTCCTTTCTGTAGTTGGTCATATTCACATTTATCTTAGTGTTATTATATCAATGGGGGTTATCGATAAACATCCCCATGGAAAACCTAATAGAGTAGTATACCTAGTGAATCTGTTACATTGATTTTGCTTGATTTACATGATGACACCTATAGGTGGATAACAATTTGCAATGATTTACAAATTTATTGCATTTTCACGGTATTTTGTAGGACTCTGTAGTTGAAGATAAGATAATGGTATGATTTACATTGACAGGTTCCCTCCTCCAAGAACTCTGAGGAAGTTACACGCTTGATCTCCCAGTTCTAATAGCCCAAGGAGGATGGCTTTCCACCACCTATGAGTTGGATACCCATGCGATCCTATAATCAGTTTGGCCTTGCAGTGATGATGACTTCACACTTCAAGATAATGTGCTTTTCTAGATTCACCTCTATTTTAGTTGATCCATTGCAGAAATAGGTTCTAGCTCTACCACCTTAGCTCAGAGTAGACAAGCGAGTGTTACTTCTAGGATCACAAGGATGACCAGATTAAGATGCTTACTCAAGTTCTACCTAGAGATGCTTGATGTTTACCATCTTCATATTCATTGGAGATCAATGTTTGGAAGTCGAGAATTGATGAGGACCAAAACTGATTTGGAATAGTTTTTTATTTTATTTAAGATAGTTGACGAAGTAAATGGAAAGATTATTTTGATAGATTATATAATGGTAGTTTTACTTAAGATTTGGGAGATCTTACTATTCAATGTGAGGATATGAATCATAACTTTATACGTAAAATCAAAGAGTCTGAAGTAAAAAAGGTTTTGAAGAGAATGAAATCAAAAAAATCTGTTAGTCCAAATGAGATTCCTATAGAGGCATGGAGATACTTAGGAGGGATAGGTGTGAGGTGGCTGACAGATCTTTTTAACAAGATTTTACAAACTAAGAAAATGCTAAATGAATGGAGAAAAAGTACCGTAGTACCTCTATATAAGAATAAGGGTGATATTCAGAGTTGTTCTAGCTATCGGGGAATAAAACTATGTGTCACACTATGAAACTTTGGGAAAGGCTAATTGAATGTAGATTGCGACAAATTGTTAAAATATCAGAGAATTAGTTTGGATTTATGCCGCGGCGATCGACGACAGAAACTATTTATTTACTTCGTCAACTTATAAAGCGATTCCGAGAGAGAAATAGAGATTTGCATATGGTATTCATTGACTTAGAGAAAACCTATGATAAGATACCACGAGAGATACTTTGGTGGATATTGATGAAGAGAAGAGTTCCCATCAAGTATATCGATACAATTAAGGACATGTATGATGGAGTAGTAGTCAATATCAGAACATATGGTGGTTTAACAAGTGATTTTTCTATCATAATTGGATTACATTAAGGATCTGTATTGAGCCCATTCTTATTTGCTATAGTGATGGATGAGCTTACTAGAACTATTCAGAATGAGATACCTTGGTGTATGCTATTTGCTGATGATATTGTCTTAGTTGATGAGACAAGAGCAGGGGTAAATACCAAGTTAGAGTTATGGAGGCACACATTAGAATCTAAAGGTTTTAGATTGAGCAGGTGTAAAACAGAGTATATGGAGTGTAAATTTAGTAAACGACGGAGCATAAACTATAATGCTATAAAACTGGATGGGCAAGAGATACAAATGAGCAGTCAATTTAGATATTTAGATTCTATTATTCAGAATGATGGAGAGATTGATAATAATGTTAACCATAGGATACAAGCTGGCTGGTTGAAATGGAGGACGGCAACGGGAGTTTTATGCGACCGTAACATTCCATTAAG
Source organism: Dracaena cambodiana (assembly GCA_036321105.1). Taxonomy (NCBI): domain Eukaryota; kingdom Viridiplantae; phylum Streptophyta; class Magnoliopsida; order Asparagales; family Asparagaceae; genus Dracaena; species Dracaena cambodiana. Next base: position 10,123,555 of record JAYEPQ010000015.1, read on the forward strand.
ATTGAAGGGAAATTTTTACAGGACTGCTATTAGGCCAGTTTTATTATATGGTACGGAATGTTGGGCTATAAAGAAATGTCATTCACAGAAAATAAGTGTAGCAGAGATGCACATGCTCTGCTGGATGTGCGGCAACACTAGGAGAGATAAAGTGCGAAATGAAGATATTCATGCTAAGATAGGTGTAGTTTCCATCGATGAAAAGATACGAGAAAATCGTTTACGATGGTTTGGTTATGTGTAACGCAGGCCTACAAATGCACCAGTTCGACGAGGGAAGTTTATCAATGTAGAACAAATTAAAAGAACTAAGGGAAGACCGAAGAAAATATGGATGGAGATGATACAAAAAGATATGGATTCTAAAGGTTTAAATGAGGAGATATTACTTGATAGAAATGAATGGAGAAGGACTATCAAAGTGATCGATCCGACATGATTCTTTTTTTGGTTCATGTAGCCTACCCCAAATACTTGGGATAAAAGGCTTAGTTGTTGTTGTTGTTGTTGTTTTATTTTATTTTAGACTTTTTAGTTAGAGTTTGATCATTATTTCTATTTTTATTTGGTTTTCATTTATTTACACGAGTTGTGCACTTGGTTTATATTTTTGCTTCGTAGACATATTTTATTCTTAATGAGAGTCATTAAAATTTGAGCTCTTTGTTTCTTGGCATGAGATGTACTATAAATCTTTTGTGAGCGATTTGCAAAAGTGACTGAGCAATTTACTTCAGTGCAAGCCTCATAATTGATCCCTTAGTTCCTTTTCTATTATTTTTTTTTGAAACCCTATATTCATGTTCTTCCTTGAATCCACAAAACCCCACCACGAAACACTAAAATCCTTCTGTCTTGCATCAGCCAGCAAAAGTATTTCCCAACTCTTCGAAGATGTTGGAACCTGTGCATACAGCAAATGTGTTAATCCCCTTTACAAAAACAATCATGCTCATGCTTCCTCTCCACGTTCCACTAGATGGAATCGTCACATTAGGACATTGAGATATGGGCTTTCATCTCCATCACTCACAGTAAAAATCCTGCTATCCCTATTGCAAACAAACTCTTCATGCCTATTCCAAACCCAGCTAGAATAAATTAGCAGCTAGAATGGAAAGAGAATTAGCAAGTGGTTCATTAAAAATTACAGAGAAATACCAATTAAAATAAGAATTGGTAGTATTTTAACATATCTAGCACTAAAACCAAGCATCTAAAAACCAGAACAAGAATTTCCATATTCTGTCATAACTTATTGCCATTTTGAGCTTTAATATCCTTTTCTATTTAAATCTTGGATTATTTATTCTCCGTAACCCCATTAAGTCCGAGTGATCTGTCCTGTACATGAGCCTCATGTTCGTCTAAAATAAGCTTGGCTAAAATGGTGTTTCATGTTCGTTTGTATTTATGGATAGGATATTGTAAGCATAAAATGGTGTTTCATGATCGTTTGTAATTATTGAGAGGATATTGTAAGCAAAACTGCTTGCATTAATCTACCAATATTCATAAAAGCTCCAGGCTGCTTTAATTTTATTAACCATAGATATGTGTGTACAGTGTATCAGAGTCAACATGTGGAGTCTAGTTAGATGAGAATATTCCATATCCACATCACTGACATTTACACATCTTTGAGTTATAAACTGTAAGTGTAAAAATGTCCCAAGGACTACTAATGTGGGTTACATCGGCCAGCTTGACTAGAGAAAAGATTTTTGATCAGAAGTGCCTCTCAGGTCATATCTAATGTATGTTGGATTACTTTTTTGTATGGTTTCAGTGACTTGCTTGATTTGGTTCCGGGCTTTGCTTTTCATCTGTTGTATACTATTTAATAACTGCTGCAGTGTAGATGCTATTTTCCTTTTCACCTTCTTGCTTTAGCTGTTTTGTCATCTTTAAGATGCATTTAACTGTTTTGTTTTGCATAGGTCACTGAAGAACAACTTGCAGCTCTGTTCATCAACTGTGGACAGGTTAGGTCCTACTTATCTAGTTATCTGAGTTAGCATAAATGTTTCATGCTTATGCATTTGATCCGTATTTTATGGTTAAGGTTGTTGATTGTCGTGTTTGTGGTGACCCGAAATCTTTTCTTCGCTTTGCTTTTATTGAGTTCACGGATGAGGGTAACTTTCACCTCTACCTTTCATCATGCCTTTTCATCTCTGATCACTTTTTAGTAACCCTCTGTTTGCATCTATGTTTTCTCCTTTCACTTTTTGATGCAACATCAGAAGGTGCGAGGGCTGCTTTAAGTCTCGCAGGAACTATGCTTGGATTCTATCCGGTAAAAGTGCTTCCTTCGAAAACTGCAATTGCACCAGTTAATCCAACATTCTTGCCAAGAGTAAGCAGAACTTTAACTTTTTTATATCGATTTTTCTGAAGTTGACGCTCCAAAGCTAACTATTCCTGTGGCCTTTAGTCTGACGATGAACGTGAGATGTGTGCAAGGACAGTCTACTGTACGAACATTGACAAGAAGGTAGCTTTTCTTGATATTTTTCTTTTCACAGAAGCCTTATTGTTCTCCACGCTATATATCAATTGAGAATTTACTTGATGTAGGTTACTCAAGCAGAGATGAAGCTCTTTTTTGAATCAATGTGTGGAGAGGTTTGTTGTCTCTATATTTATAAAGGATGGATAGTTATTTTGTGATTGGTTATGTTTAATCAACATGAAGTAAACATACTCGTGGATACTCTCTTTTGATAGGTGTACCGCATGAGACTGCTTGGAGACTATCACCATCACACTCGCATTGCGTTTGTTGAGTTTGTAATGGTTAGCATTTCTTGCACCAAGATTCATTTTTAAAATGTTGCTGTTCGCTGAATGTCTTTTGTGTTCCCCTCTTTTCTTCAATGGATACTATTCACCTCACAAGTGCTGGCATGCACCTGCATCTGCACAAACAAGCTGACATATGACTCAAAAGGAGTGTTGAGTCCAAAACATAGACGAACAGGAGAATTGACAGTCTGATTTTGGAAAACTGTTGATAAAAATGCGTGTGGGACCTACTAGTATTTTCTGTCATTTGAACTCAAATATGGTAGCTTAGGCAGTAGGCACTAATAGCTATGGCCATCATTTTTTTGGGAACTGTTGATAAAAAATGCATGTGAGACCTACCAGCATGTTTTTCTTTCATTTAAATCCTAACAGGCAGCTTCGGCAGTAGGCGGTAATAGTTATGACTTATGACAATCATTATTTTGTTCCCAATTTAGTAACCCTCTCCTTTACTTAACCTGCAAAGACCTATGTTTTTCTTGTTGTATATTCTGCCGCCTTAACCAATTTGTGTGGAACACGTGATGGAACACCTGAGTTATATGTCACAGGAAAAAGAAAGGAAAAGATTACCATATGCAGGAGGATATAATTAAAAGCCTAATTGTTTCTTTATTTTTTTTGTTGCTTTCTTTTTATGTTTTCCTAAGATGGATTTCACCTATCAAATTATACATTATATCAATGTTTAAAATAATGATAATGATAATGTAATGTTTTGTCTTTGTTAGGTTATATAGCATATAGCATAACACATAACGTAGGTTACGTGATTTTCTATTTATTTAATAAAAATAAATATAAAACTATATAAAATAAATTTTATAAATTGAAAATTAAATTAAAAAATTCTAAAAGAAAATATAAAAAATTATATTCCAGTATTAATTCTAAATTTCTAATAATTTTTACAATAATTCTCATATTTATCTTCATAAATTAAATTACATTCACACTCATAATTTTAGTCATCATCTAAATAAGAAAACATGATTTTAAATTTATTTTCAATTATTCTCAATATTGTAATTTATATTTTGTAATGCTCAATTTATATTATTTTTAATTGTTTATTTTAGATTAGCTGAGAATTCAATTTAATCAGCAAGTAAGAAATTTCAGTAGTTGGAAAGAAATTATAACAAATTTTTTTTTCGGTAATTAGAAATGAATTATAACAAGTAAATAAGAATGCACAAGTTAACAATGCTACAAGCAATTAAATAAGCAAATAACAAGGCGTTAAGTGAAAAAACTATAGCAATTCGCTAACAATCAAAATAAATAATCGAAATCAATATAAAAACTATTTAAAAACTATTGTAAATAACGTAATATAATGTAATTTAACGTAACATAGCATAAAATAACATAAAAAACGCTTGCATTGAGTTATTTTTGACTGTTAAGTAACGTTGGCTTTCTGTTAGGTTTCATAACGCAACATAATGGGTTTCATAACGTATTATTTTCAACATTGCATTATATATCATGTAAAGAAAGATTATTTATTTTATATAGACGATTACAATTAAAAGCCTGTTAGCTTCTTTGGTTTGTGATAGTGCTTTGTACTATATGTTGCATGATCTTGTGCAAAGCCTAACCGTTTGTATTATTTATTTTTATTTAATGGCTACTTCATGCGTTACTAGTTAATTGATGTTGCAGCTATCAACTAGATGATCTTAGGCGTGTGTGCTGGATGTTCTTTCCAGATATCTTTTGTTTTATTCACAAGCCATGTTATTTGAAGCTCTACATACTGTTAAATGCATTTGTAACTATATGTGCTAGTGACATGCTTTAGATAAACCAAGGTTCTAAATATTAGATATAAGGATGATGTCAGATGCTTATATCAGATAACATGTATTGGATGATATATCATGGATATTTTGAGTGTTCATGTCGAGCATTGTGCATAGCGGGCCGCTCTTATGAGGGTAGGATCTCAAACTAACTTTTGTGAGAACTCCATAACTAGCCTACATTATTTACCCATGCATCAGATGATACCTTTTTCTATGGCTGAAACTGATTATTTCTTATAACGTAGAGGACAACAGTGCCAGAATGGCGATTTTTTGCTCGCAAACTAATAACTGTGTAGATTGAGATGTATTGGGACCGATGAGGAGTTTCTCATGAGACTTAGTTTGAGGCCTGACCTCATAGGAGCAGCCCCTATATATATATATATATATATATATATATATATATATGTATATGAGTAAATGGGAAATTCATCGGCGGTGAAGGGAGTTCCTTCACCGCCGCTTAGGTGGCCCAATATTACATGTGGCACAACTCAAACGGCGGTTAAGATAATTCATTTATTTGTTATCTTGAATGACACTACGTGTAATAATTTTATTGGGCCACTTAAGTGGCGGTGAAGGAACTCCCTTCACCGCCAGTGTATTTCCCGTATCCTCTATATATATATATATTGTGTTGTGTATGTATGTGTCAAATGTGTAACAATGATAGCTTAGAGGTGGTTTAATATCTTAATGTCATCTGACTACAAGTATGATACATATTTGTGAAGGTATTCATAAAAATATACATATATACAAGCAGGATATAAAATCAACCATGGAACATATTCCTAAAGTTTTAAAACATAAAATATAGAAATAATTGAGGTTAATAATGACAATGATTGTATTGAAAGCCAATTTGTATTGAAAGCAAATTGGCAACAATAGTAGTAATAACAATAGCACTAAAGGTAATGAGAGAAGAAGGAAGGACAGCAAAACCATTTAAAAAATAGGTTTTTAAGTTTTAGGCAATACGTGAAGCTCCCTAATGTAGATCTCCAATGCTACTAGCTCTTGGTGCTGTGAGAATGATTCTTTTTCTACAGTTTTCACCCAACAATTTAAGACTATGGTTGATTTAACTTTTAAGTAGAGGTGAAAGAGTAGGTGTTTTTTCTAATATATAGGAGTGTGGGTATGTAGCTCAAACCCATTTCTTAGTTAAAAACTCAATTGAAAAAATGAATGATATCTACTGCTTGATTCATTTATTGGATTAAGTAAAATATTGATTGGTTGCTCGAGGTAAGTAAAAGAATTTGGATAGGTTAAAAATTTAATTGAAACAATGAATGATATCGACTGATGTATGGACATTGTATCGTGTGTATTAATTGGGCAATGTTAAAAATAGGGGCTGATATATGCACAACGATATTAGCACTTTTTCACTGTGTTATTCTGGCTTTCCACCAAAAGGGATGTCGTGATTACAAGTCATATCAGGAGATATTTAAAATAGTGGATCACACTTCTTATGTGCTAAAGACTTCTTAGTGAGATCAGACATTGTTTTGTCAAGTATGTGCTCGTGATCTGCTCCAAGGTTTGGATGCTTCTGTATTTTTCTTGGCTCCTCTCTTGTGGTATAGAAGACTAAGAAGTAGGACAATCTCCCTTACAGTATCGAGTCAGAACTTCGTCCCCTTGCGGATACTACTGATGTGATTATCTAGTTGTGTTGATTGCTGAGGATACCGCAGTCTCTATTCTTCTTGTTTGGCTCTTCACTATGATAACAAAACTTCTCTACAGATTGCCTCTAATCCAATCAAGTATGATATTGCCTTTAATTCAATTAGATATGAGTTGACTAGATATATTGCAATTGACGTCTTCTTTATTCACTTTCATATTAAAACCAAGAGTTTTCTCCAACACCTGCCTTCTAACCTGCAAGTTGCTAATTCATATGAAATTACTCAATACCCTCCATTAATAAACTATAAAATTGCGGAGAAATTAATTTACAATTAGAATTAACGAATTATAGATTTTAATTACACCTCTTTGCCAAGTAATTTTAATTACACTTCATCTTCCTCATCCAGAAATACTAAAGTTCACTTTGAAAACGATCAAGAAGATAACTTTTAGCTTCAAAATCTCTTTACAGTTAAAGTAAATTGTGAATTCAAATCTCTCTAGATTCAAACCTAACCTAATACTCTCCCAAATCGCAACTCACAAGTGAAAAAAGATCATAAACCCATAAAAAAAATTAGATTTTTTATCATTAATTTTTTTTTCAAAATTGAAAAGTAAATTGAAAATCCAAACCTTCTCTAGATCAAATCTCCCCAATTTCATACTCAAACTAAAATCATCCCAAATCCAATCACAAAATTAAAAGAAGCCTAAACTCATCATAAAAGATGAGGCTTTTATCTTCATAGCTTTCTAAAATTGAATTATGATTGGAGAATTCAAGCTCCTGAGGTCAAACTGTGCTCAATTCAAAGCTAGGCTACGATCCTCCTCAAACCAAATGCAGTATTGAACAAAATCCATAACAGTTAAATTTGACAAGTTTAAAATTGTCAAAATTTCTTGAAAATTAAAAACAAATTGGAAACTTATTATATATGAAGAAATTCCCAAATTTGTTTCTTCAGTTACCAAATCTTATGAAAATTTCAATTCTTCTTCGACCTGTTGTTTGTATAAATCAGTTGTTGGGGACATTTCAAAATTTTGCATGTGAGGGGTCATGTGAGTATCTCGCGATTCTAGTTGGGTGGGAAAATAGATGGCAAGGGGTTTATCTGTTTAATTTGATCGTGCAAGGGTGTAATTTGCTAAAGGCTCAATAACACCTGGGTATTTTTCACAATTAATCCAAATTTGAAATTACAACACTCAATAGTCTAACAGGGTTTAGAATAAACGTTTAATTGATAGTTGTGGTTAGACTTATTTCTACAATATCTACCATCCATCAAAACATGGACTAAACTACCACTCCCTTGGAAGGATTAATGTCTAGGGGATTGTCATACCTCACAAGGTACATCTCATGCCTGTGGGCCTCTATATTTATCCAAGAAGACACCTGAAACTGGAAGGATAAAGAAGCCTATCCAATGGACTACTGAACTACAAGCCAGTTAACTCTTATAGTGGAAAACTATAAGCGAGATCAGAGTAGGAAGATCATGAATAGTGAAGTTCTTTTCTGAATCCGTCGAAGAAAAGCTCAATTGAAATAGAGGTACTTATGGCAGAACAGTCCAATCAAAGATGCATGTATGTAAATACTGGAATCACGTAACCTACGTGAGTATGCCAATAAAAGATGATGTGGAATTTCCAACTGCAAAATGAGTTCGTGGAAAATGACGAATTACCCAATCGACTGAAACTAGCTCCAATCTTTTCTTAAATTTTAAGAAAAGGATGTCGGGCGACTAAATCTACTAGATTTTCGCAGGTACAAAAGTGTGTTAAATTGGAAGGCTATATAAGGTATCTTACATTTTAAATAAAAATTTGATTATGATAGAATTTATATGATGAAACAACTTTATTGGGAAGTCAAAAAGTTTAATGAAGATGTACTTATATTGATTGTGTTTAATTATTAGTCTTTGATGGCCTCACAAACAACTTCAACATTCTTTTTTGTATTAATTGCAAAGATTAGTTCAATTTCAAATAGATGATTGGATGAGAAATCAATTTTTTTAGTTTTTTTAAATTTTTATTAATCAATTCAAAGTTTACAATAGTAGGTGAGGTGAATGTGAAACCAAAGGGTTTGTAGTTATATAGTAGAGATTTAAGGAAATAGAAGGTTGACAATTTCTATAGCAGGTCTTGGAAGCTATTACTAAGATCGTATTTCCCTCGAGGTGACAGAAAAGGTAGGAAATCTGCCTTTTCAAAGATCGTCCCGATAAAATAAATATTCCTGTGATAGGTCCTGTTCCATTATCCCGATCATTATTTTCTTACCCCCAAAGGTAAAGGAAAGGTCCTTCCTTTTTGGGCCGGTTGTGGGCAAGGGGAGATTCGAACCCCCGACAGTCGATTTCCTTAATCCACCCTTTCCAAAGGGAAGAACATGAAGTTCTTTTCTTTTCTGCAGGAATAGGAGATTGGATCTGGCCAGCACCATATATAAACTTTCCTCCTAGAGTAGTGGTTAATACAAATAACAGTCTGCAGTCATTTTTATACATTCAATGTACTCTACGGATAGAGGAATACATTCAAATTGTTTATTTGAATAAAATGACCCTTCTTGTTGGGTGATCATGATACTTTCCATAGACCCAAATTCTTGATCAATGGAGGAATAATATTTTACCTTTTTTGTTCAAAAAGATATTAAAGTGGATGATTGACTCATTCCATACTAGAAACATCACTGGAATTCCTTTGATAACACGGATTCTTATTTCTTAATGATATCCCCCGATCGAAACATCATTACAGGTCGAGTCAAATGAGTAAAGAAAGAAATTTATTCAACAAGAAAAAAGAAAAGGGAGAGGGTGTCCAATGCTAATTATTGTGGACGTCTCTTCGCATTAATTGTAATGTAAAAAGCACCAACCAATGTCTCTTCGCATTAATTGTAATGTAGAAAGCACCAACCATATTCTGAAATATGAAAAAAAATCATTGGCTTATCAAATTATCTATCAAGCCGTGAAAAAAAAATCAACAAAATATAGAAACAAATCCACTATCTATTTTACGTCAAAAAATACATGGATAGTTGGAATTTTCTATTTTAAAATCATTGCTAAACCATATTTTCAATTTAAAATAAAGAATGATTCTCAACAATCAATAGTTATTATTTGTAATTATGGACCCACCAAAAAAGGGGAGGCTTGGATTCTTTATATAAAAAGGATATCTTAGTAATTGGTAACCATTCTTGAATCAAGAGGGTTATTGTTGAACACTGTGAATCACATAAAAGTAGGATACTCCAAATTCGGGTATCAAAGTATTTCATAAAATATTCTGTGGAACAAAATATGAGTGAAAAATCCCCCTGAAATGAATTTGATCCTAGGATAATGGCTAGGATTATTTGAAAGACATTATGGTATTAAGATTGCCAAGGTTTAGCTTAGGACGCAACTACTCGTTGTATTTGATTTGGTATTGCTACCGCACATGACTTTGAGATTCTCATGATTATATTACTAAGGAATGTCTTTATCATAACATTTTTGCTTCTCACTTTTGGGCAATTAGCAATAATCTTTCTGTGGACATCCAGGGAGAGTACGATACATTAGTATTCACTTTAGAAATAAATATACTTACACCTATCCTCATGAGTCGGACAATACTATGCTATTTCCTCTACTTGTATTAGTACTGTTTCTTTATTCGCGTCTTGGGGGATTGACGGGGCGAACCGCTAGTTTTCGGATGCGAGATATGCGCTTGAGCCACTTTGGGCGTATTTGTCCAATTGACACATCTGAAGGAATCAATGTTGGACTTATTGGATCCTTAGCTATTCATGTGAGGATTGGTCATTGAGGATATGCAAGGGGAAAAAAAAAAAAAGACTGGCTTGATTTTCATGAAAAAGCTCTTTATCAGATTGATGACTTATGCCTTACGATGGTGTTACTACCACTAAGTTAAAAGGGCCTATGCAATTAATGACTTAAGCCATTTTCTATTATGAGTCTACCACATATATCCATAGTTGGTCCGACTTCTAGCATGCCTCCAGATTGGTGACTGTCATCAACTGTATAAGAGACTCCTGTTTAAACTTAAATTATCAGGTCGTTGACTGGTTGAACAGCACAAGGGAAATTCTTCCTGTTCGTAGTGCATAAATCAACAGACACCCCTAGACTCTCTCCTTCTAAACAAGTGTTAAGTTTGTATAATAGAGACTCTTGTTCATAGTGCATATATCAATAGGCACCTCTAGACCGTCTCTCTAAACAAATGGTAAGTTTGCATATGGGACAGATTCTTCCTTTTCATAGTGTGTAAATCAGCAGGCATTTCCTTCTAAACGAGCACTAGTCTGTGTAAGAACAAGACTCTTCCTGTTCATAGTGTATAAATCAGCAGGCATCCCTAGACCATCTCCTTCCAAAAAGGTAACTGAATTATGAAATCATTCATCAACTGGATATTCTTCAAATGAGCATGAGAAATGACACTGGAGCAACAGATCTGAAATAATCTAGTAATTTAGATTCTTCTTCTCCCTGTGTTACTTTCATAATTAAAGAATGTACCTTGGTTATAATTCTCGATCAAAAACAGTAAAAGAGCAGAACATGGATGTTTTCTGAAAGGTCAAGAGAGCAAGAAAAGGGAGGGAAATGAAAGATTAACCAATACAGTTCATATTTGTAGAAGAGAGAGAAAAACACCTACAAGGTCATTGTTTACGGGAAACAATTAGGAGCATGGTTTTTATTAAGGTAGTATGGTTTAATAGCTTGAAATCTTCAATAATCTGATTCACAAATAAATTTTGTAGATATGTGGAATCTGCAATCCAAGTTTATAGACATGCAGATTTCAGCATTACATCCACTTGTTTTAATAGAGGCAGATTAAGCGTGGGACTCACAGCAATACCATGGATTTTCACATCATGCGATTGTAGACTTCAGGTTGGTGTCCATTAGAAGCTGAAAGTTGAGCAGAACCATTGGAGGTAATGCAGCTTTATAACTCATCATATTATATCTTTGGAGCTGGTCAACAGAGAATTCTATTTTCAATATTCAATGTGTTCATGCGCACATAGGCTTTCCTGTGCTACAGCCCCCAGAACCAGCCCCTCTAATGGGTGGGTTGTGAGCATTTGTGTGTGGATTGTCGGTTGGTTTGTAGGCTTTGGTTGTTGACAACATTGAGCCGCTTCAATTAGTTCTCGTTGAATGGAGATCCAAAACTGGCCTTTTATATTTAATTGATTGAAAGGACATTTCCTGATTATATTCATTATTGTTTGATTCAGTTTGCCTGAATGTCATAAGGGTGCTGTGACTTGCTTGGACCAAATTCTGGTTCATCCTTCAGTCTGGATAGAGGACAAGATTGTAGTGTATTCTTTCATTTCCTTGTATTTTTCTTTTTTTATTTTGATGTTTATCATATAATTGCTTACGATGGTTTGGTCATATGTAATATAGACCTACAAATGCACCGGTGCGACGATGAAAGCTTATCTATGTAGAACAATTTAAAAGAGCGAAGAGAAGATCGAAGAAAACATAAATGGATATGATACGAAAAGATATGGATTCTAGATTTAAATGAGGGGATATTTCTTGATAGGAATGAATGGAGAAGGATTATCAACGTGATCGATCCGGCGTGATTCTCTTTTGGTTCATGTAGCCTACCCCAAGTACTTGGGATAAAATGCTTAGTTGTTGTTGTTGTTGATGTTGCAAGATTGAAATTTAGTTGAGTCCATTTTTACAAGAATTTTGTCAAGTCTTTTCCTAAAAATTTGGCCAAGCTTCTCATTTTCTAATTTCCTTTTCAGTTTTACTTTGGTTCCTTTGTGGAATCACAATCGGCAGTATCCTGATCGACAGCCTCAATTTTGTCATTTCTTGAAAGCAATTATCAATTATCTTATCAGTTTGTACAGTTGTCTCTAGCATTAGTTCCTCAATCAACGAAGAACATGAAACATCACATTTGATCATGCATTTGAGCACGGTGGACTCTTTTTAGGCATGGCAACAGCAAAACCGCATATTTGGTTTATTTGAATACCGCATACTGCAAAATATCCTAAGCTAGAAGGCACGGATTCGGATATGTACACAGGACATGACATTTGTGAAAAAATGAGGACACAGATGCGGAAAAGATGTGGCGAAAAAAGTATGTATATTCTTCTATTATTAATATAATAATTTTACTAAATATCCAAAATGAAAGTGCTGGCAATGATGGAATTGTGTCTCTTCATTCCTTTATAATGTAAAAGTCTCGCCATTAACCATACATCTTGTTAGATTAGAAAACTATCTTACATTTGGGTTCAATTTAGGTTGAGTCCCACGCTATCTGTTGGATTATTTGTATGGTGTTAAAACACCTATAAATGTATATATCTTTTTACTCATAATATAGAGATTGATTGGTTCTGATTATTTCATAATATAGTATCAGAGCACGTTACGGAATAAATCTCAACTGTCAATTTCAACCATTCTAATCGATAGCCGACTCCGATTCTGACGTCGATTCCATAATCATGTCACCAATTTAATGTCGACTCTGACTTCAACTTTATAATCGCATCGCCAGTCGGATTTTGTATTTACTTTAATTTTTGTTTCTTCTCTGTTTCGTGACTGCATGGACTTTAGTTGGTCTCTTCTTGACTGTAATGGTGTAATTCAGACTTGATGCAACCTTTTACTTTTTTTACTGACTACTATTTTTAAAGAAAGAAGTTTATCTGGTACCTACTACTGCTTATAAGAAAAAAGTTTATTTACTGTTTACTACTGTTTATAAGAAAGAAGTTTATTTACTGCCTACTATTATCTTTAAGAAGGAAATTTATCTGCTGTCTACTACTGCTTCTAAGAAAGAAGTTTATCTGCTGCTGCTCGAATACGAGCATGCTCTGATGATTTAAGTGATTCATCTACCATTTCTACTATTACTAATATTATCTACTGCTGCTGTTGCTGCTCATCCCCTTCAAGTTAATATGTAATATTGAAGAGTAAGATATTTTCTAATTTATGTAACAAATTGGGTAAAATATACTCCAACTTGAGGGGGGTGTTAAATTAGAAAATTATTTTGTATTTGGGCTTAATTTAGGTTTAGTCCCATATTACCTGTTGGATTATTTATATGGTGTTGAGACACTTATAAATATATATATCGTTTTATTCATAATAAAGTATAACACATCTGTATCTCTTCCTCACTATCTATAGGCGAAGAGATAGAAAGAAAATATGGTGATAATAACGAGTCATAGATAAACATAATATGTTAATACAAAAAATTAGTTTTTCAAATCGAGAACCAAACACGACTCATATCTGCAAGAAAATATTAAAATATGACTTTATAAAATTAACTTGGTATAGATATATATATTACCAATTTAGAAGTGTTTATTTTCGATTTTTCCAAACTATTCAACTCATTTTTAGACAAAACCTCTTAAAAACTAAGACACAAAAGCACAACTTATAAGAAATTTGGACACGGCAATAACACAATATTTTTATTTTTTATTAGATACGCTGTGTGGCATATTCGAGATGGTTTTTGACGTCTATGATGTGTCAGCATCCCAGTAGTGTGTCCGTGCTTCTTAGATCCCAAATATTATATAGAGAAATAAATAGTGAAAGCCAAGGTTCTTGGATCTACAAGGTACTAATCATTGTATATTATGTTTCTGTCATGACAACTTCGTTATTTCTGGTGTCTAGGTTAGTTTTTTTGGTATTAGAAATTAAAATCTGAAAATGGCAAATTTCTGGTGGTATGCTTTCGAGCATGTGAAACTGGCTGTGGAGTACGTGATGACTTTTAATAGCGTATTGATGTTTGATAACAATCCATTGTTTGTGCATTTTTGACAGTCGGGCAACTCTTCAATAAGAGCATTAAGAGTTTTCAGCTCTACGAGCTTGGCAATGTGCTGAGCATTCCATGCCACGCATGCATGTCATTATGATATTTGATTTTATAGATGATTCTTATTCCATGTAGGATAATATTTAGCCTCACTCGTACTTTTGTGCTTAATGCGTTGACGTTCAACTCGCTTTCTTTTACGCAAGCATTTTGATGCCATAATGTTTCACCATAAACTTTGGAATTTCCTTTCAGGCTGAAAGTGCAACTACTGCTCTTAATTGTAGTGGCGTGGTCTTGGGTTCCTTGCCGATAAGGTATTTCAAATATATGCTTCTGTGCCTAAATTATGCTTTTCTTTGTAAGTGTTTCTGAAAGTGAGCTTGTATACTTGGTGAATTCTGCATCTATCAGGGTAAGTCCCTCGAAGACTCCAGTGCGCCCACGTGCACCTCGCCCAGCTATGCGATAAACTTTTGCCGGGCCATGAGGAAGCTGATAGAACCATGAAATACATGCATATACCAAGTACATGTTTTTGATAGCAGGTTTATATTTAATTTATGCTGTAGCAATTCCCTATAGGCCTATAGTATAGTAGTTTCAGCTTTAGCATATTTAACCAAGAATCAGTGAGACTGAGGCTTTACTTATTATTATAGTTTTACTGTTCATTTAAAATTATATAGCAAGCTTCTGGAGTGGAATCTCCTAAACCCTCAAATTCTGGAATGAAATCATGGTTTCAGAAAGATATGTTGAAATTACAAGGAAATGTTCTTAAATTGCACCGAGTTTCTTTGTCGGTAAGTCTTTTCTGATAACTTTGGCATCCTCAAATAAAAAGTTTCAGTTGGCAAATGGACGTGATTGTCTTCGCTTGTTGGTGACTCGATTGACATCCACTGTGAACTTTCTACGAGAAGATTGTCGCAATTCTGCTGCCAAAGATACTCTTATAACTATCAACTAAGTAGTTGTCCTTTGTGAAGTATAATGGCCTCGTAACCATTTTATAACGCTTGGTGCCGAGCAACATCTTCTGGCAATATACAACTAGCCATATGCCCTTGGCAAAGTTGTGATTGACCAACCGTTCTGTTTATAACTGTCGTATATCATTTGGATATATTTATTTCTTAAAAATATTGGATAAGATTCATAACAGCTCATGATTTTAGCAATTTCCAGCAAAAGAGGAGATTGTTCATACCAAATCAGTTGGCATGATGGATAAGCTGGTTACTGTGGGAAAATACCACTCAGCTCGCATGCTGCTAGGGCTGTAAATAGAGCCGAACTTAACGTGCAGGATGTAAATTATTTTATGCTATGGAATTTATATCGTGGTTCAAGATCTGTTTGTTGGTTTAGCTTTTAAAAACAATCTTTTTAATGAGCCTGAACGGCTAGCAGCATGTGCGTGTGTAGCTCATTCACAACTCGTTTACGTTTAGGAATTAATAGTAGACGAATGGAGGAACGAATTTTGGCATTTCCTCAGGCTTCTATAATCCATTTTCTCCAACTTGGAGTGAATTTTTGCATTTCTCAAGCTTCTGTGATCTTCTCTCCAGCTTCAAACATGTGTTGCGCCCCATGCTGGTAAACTGAGTTCTCCAAGCTCCTTACTATTGCAGTTATTATATTAGCATTGTCTCTTGTATTTCCTTCATAAATCCTCCCCTTTCACATTCTTAGTTGACTCATAGCCTTCAGATTTGAGCGGTGCTTGATCACAAATTACTAAATAACTCCTTGATAATCTGGACTTGATGGTCAGTCCTGCGATTTGATTTAATTTGATAATGTGATCTTGACGGGCAGACCTGCGATTTGATTTAATGTGATAATCTGGATCGTGATGGGCAGTTATATGATTTGATTTAATTTGAACACGAGAGGGGGGCTACCGAGTGATTGATCGCTGGCATATTAAACAATGGAGCCAATAATCTCATTAGACAGTCGTCTGTTTGTTGCCCAACCAACCATATATAGTTAATAACTAGCAAAAGAAAAAAAAAACCAATTGGGCGATCTTCCAATTATTCCAGCTTTCTTTCCATGGACGATTCGTCATCCATTGGACCCGCATTTTAACCAACATGCGTAGCTGCATGCATGATGGAAGGCCAATTCCAACTTGCAAATTGCAACTTGCAAAATTCTGGGGTGAGATGAGTTGGGGGAGGAAAAGAAAAAAGAAAAAAAAAAAACGAAAAGAAAAATAAAAAAGACATGATGAAGCTCGACAACAAAACTGTATTGATTGTGCGAGCTACATCATATTTTCTTTTCTTGGTTAAGAAATGAACAGTATCTATCCCCTTTTTCGAGACAAGACCTTTTTTTTTACATTATTATTATTATTGGATGCTGACATTACTAGGACAGAGTTCTATTTGATGATCAGATGGCATGTGTGTGTGTGTGTGAGAGAGAGAGAGAGAGAAAGAGAGAGGTTAGTTGATTGATTGGTTATATGGTAGCAGCTTTTTAGAGGGGAAGGGGAGTGGGGTCCCGATGGGAAGAGCAAAGGGAGACCGTCGTACTATCCACATGAAGGTGCTGCAGCAAGGCAGCTCAGCTCTCACTCGAGCACGTTAGGGCATCCACATGATGCCTCTCCCAGCTGCTCTTCTCTCTCATCTCTGGAGTTGCACGCACACTTGAGATTGATCCTCTCTTTAAAATGATCTTTTTCTTTTTTCCATATGTGCATATAGAAGTAGGCCTGGGCATGGCACGGGGCATGCCGTGCCCGTGCCTTGCTGGGCATGGCCCGGCACCAAATGGCTGTGTAGGCACAGCACATCGTCCTGGACTAAGGAAGACCTTCTAGGGATTGGCGGCATCCCAGGTACCGGCCATGCGGTCTGCCCAAGCATTTTTTTCCGCTTATTTTGTTGATTAAAATTAGTTTAGCCATTTTTTATTGGTAAAAGTAGATGATTAATCAAAAAATTAGTATGGAAATGGATTTTTATTTAATTGAATATCATTAAATTTATAAATTTAATCTAAAAATCTCTATGTATATCATACAAAATTTGAAGAGAAGAGAAATGACCCTAACCGTCACCCTCAACTTGTTTTTTTATTACTTTATATAGAGAATTATGAGTTATACAAAAATTATATGGAAAAAAAAAACAAGTGTAACGAGGGAAAAAAATGAAAACTAATAGTGTAGGAGTCTTCAATTTTCAGGTGACTTCTCCTACTCTAGTTCATCTACAAGTCCTTAGTTTCTTCTTCTACATTAAGTCAGTCTTGTAGATATACACACATCTCCAATATGTTTGCTGCTATTGAGCTACTCTATTATGCCAATGCTCTCACACCTGCACTAAAGCAGACTTCGATGTTACTGTGGGCACCGTAGGGATTAATATATCATAGACCATATTGGAAAGTATATGATATATTTTCTCCTGTAATTTCCACCATACCAAAATATCAAAACCTTCATAGCGGTCACGTGGATTACTATCTATGGTAGTCCTATCTAGATAGTAATAAAGTCATTAAAAGAAGTGTAAGTTGATGTAGATTTTTTACAGTTAAATAAAGTTGATAATATTGTGTTTTGAGTATCATCATCTTCAATGTTAAGTTGGTTTGTTGTATATGAGGATTTGTTACGATACATATTTTTATATGTAGAGTACATAATATTTAAACATATTTTATTATTATTAATTAATTCTTAATATTATTTTTATAACACATATTTCTATGAAATAATTCTATTAAAATTTCCGTTCCATCTAATATTGTTCGTGGATCGATAATGGTGGCATAATATAATATTGTTCGTGGATCGATAATGGTGGCAAAATATATTAAGTATGGAAAAATTTTAAAATATTTGCTAAATTTAATTTTCATTGGTTCAACAATATCTTCAAGATGGGATTATTCCTATTTTAATAAAAACCAAACTACTTAAAATAGGCATATTTAAGTTGTGCTTGTTGGGCTCATTTGGTGAGTGTGTTTTTTCTAAATGCGTTTTTAAATGACCCGTTCCAATTTCCGTAGGGAAGAAGTAGGGTATTTAGCAATATTTACATTAAACTTTTCTAACACCATCTTTTATGAATTTTTCAAAATAATTCCAAATATCTGGTTTGGATGCTCTAGAAGAGATACTTACATCTATGAAAGGTTCTGGAATTGTAGATTGAATGGGTTCTTCTTATGGCAAATTAAAAGAATCTATGTATTCGTGTGATACAAATAGAACTTGTGGAGTGTGTTTTAATGGGTTCGCAAAAAACAGTACTCTTTATTTGTTAAAAAAGGAGTAAAACTACCCGCAGCTTACGAAGAATAAATGCTAGACAAATATGGATCCATAGTAAAAAACTAAGAAAAGTGCCAAATTAAATTTAGTTTAAAAATAAATGTATACTTCAAACCGCAAGCCAAAAAGAGAGCTTGAAAATTGAGATTTTTGCTTACAAAGGGAGAGGAGAGAGTGCCGAGTGCGCTTGCTCCTTGAAAGAGGATGGAATAAAAAAGAGTTTGCTTCTTTTTCTTCTAAATCGAGAGAGAAGATCTTGAATCTAGATGAATTTATTGCTTTTGGAGAGTTTAGTAAAATGAAGAGAGTTGTAATTGCTTGAGTATTATGAGAAAATATGAATTTGGATGAATAAGGAGTATTTATAAATGGGAGGAGAAGTTTTCTTTATTAAAAAAAAATACAGAAACCCCCAAGCCACTGATTGTTGGGATTTTATTTTGCAATTTTTTTTTTTAGAAAATAAAACCCCCAATGGCTAGTTTATAGCCGTATAGCCGTTAGGGACGTTTCCTTAAAAAAAAACAAATTTGCAGAAAGAACCCTATTTAAGAGCCAACGACTCTAAACTGGGCCGTAATTCGCATGTGCAGGTCATGGCATGGCACAACCATGCCGGCTAGGGTTGCAAGCCCAAGCAGTGTGGCTCAGGCACCTGAGCCACACTGGCATGCTGAGACGGGCATGCCCGACGGGCTATGCGGCTCATTTGCCAGCCCTAGGAGTGTCCAAATGGAAAATTCGGCCTGGGTTTAACTCGTGTCCAGACCTGAACTTGGTTGGGTGCAGACAAGGCACGAGTCTGAGCCGTGTATTGGGCAACCCGATATTTTAAGAACTTTGTTTTTTGTTTAGAAGTAAGATTTCGATAAAGAAAAATTGATTTAGGGAAAAAATTGAAAAGTATTATTATAAAATCGGCAAAAAATATTACAATTCATAGGGAATTTTTTTCATTTCTCATTAAATTGAGATTTTATTAATTTGTTATTTTTGTTAGAAATATATGATATATAATTTTTATATAATTATTGTGAAAGTTGTTTTTTTGATGAAGAAATTTTTTATGAAGTCAATTTTGATTTATGGGCAATTTGGTTCATGGATTTGGAAAAGGATTTAGGATAATGGATGGTGATTATCAAATCTTTTCTTTTCATTTTTTTTTTTTTTTTTTTTTTTTAAGGAAAGACATAAAGATTTGGCGATTCAAGAATTTCCTATATTTGTGTTATTTGTTTCATGGATTTGGGATAATGATATGGATATGGGATAATAATTGTCTAATATTATTTAAAAACAAAAGATTCTCTCTAGCCTCAGGTAAAAAATAAAATAAACCAAAATTCTATTCCCACTCACAATCGGTTTTTTTGCGATTTGTGGGGATTCCGTCCCATGGGATATTCCCACTGCATCACCGATTTTTCCTCCCTTTAAATATACTATCAAGTTGTGGGTTTCACTAACTTTGTCGCCCTTATCGATTTCCGAGCACGAATAATGAATCCAAGCCAGTCCAAAATCAATGAAACAAGCAGGCCCTAATTATGGTTATAGATTGTTATGAAAAATTCTTTTATTATAAATTATTATAGAAAGTTATTTTGTTATAAATTATCTAAAAATCTTTTATTATAAATTATTTTGGAATATCTTCCTAATTTAAACGTAAGTTATATAATTTTGTTAATGAATGACCATTTTGACTTGATAAACAAGAAAATTAAAAAGTTTTAGTTTTGAAAATATAAAATTATTTATATAGCAAGTATTTAAAATAATACTATATTCAATTTAATTGGATAAGATGTCAATTGTAGGTCATGAAAATTGGAAAATCTTTTATTGATAGTTTCTCAATAGAAAGATTACAATTTATGATGGTTTCCCATTTACAGAAGATGAGAAAAGTCTAATTTGCTCTTTATTTAAAGCTGGATTCTGTACTAGCCATGGAGGGCGATCCTGCTCTCCATTGACACTCCGAACAAGTTATTCAGTTGGCAAAAATTTTAAGCTCTTGGAGGATTCTTGCACAAGAACTCAAATGGAGATAATCCAATTGAGCAAGAACAAAGTATCCAATCTCTTTCTTAGCCCAGCCTTTGGCTATTTTAGAGGTTTGAGAGACCTTTGAATTGGTGTAACGGTCCAATTAATGACCTCCTTAATTGAGAATTAATTATCTGTCTTTTAATCCATTGGATTTATATTAAATCTCCAAAATTTATAACCAACATCTTTAATCCTCTGGATTTGTAACAAAAATACGGATCTTAGTCTTTAGATCCGCGTTTTTGGCTTTTGGTAGCTCCGCTCAGATCCGCATTTGAGTGTCATTGAAAATGATTTTCACTTCTTGATGCTTTAAAATAAAATTGCGACCCTCTGGGTTAAATTCGCGTATGAGTTGCTCTTTAGAAGAGTCAGGCATGGATCTCTCTATATTAGATGATCCACGTTTTGAGTCCCTAGCAGCGTGTCTTGTTCGATTAGACCCGCATTTGGATGTAAATGAGGATAGTTCTTATCCTTTAAGTGTTTAGAATGAAAACACGACTCTTTGGAGTTCGTGTTAATTATATTTAACACTAGTCATGAGCTTAAAAGTTAACTAAAATCGCGAATTTCTCTTTAATTGATGATCCGCATTATAGTTTTTTTTACTTGATCCATGTTTTTGGGTTTAATGGATCTTTGTGGGCAATTAATGCTATCTTGCATTTGAGTCTGAAACGCAACTTTGTGGGACCCATCTAATTCGCAGATCTCTCTTGGATGAAAATCGCATTTTGGTTAACTTGAGAAATAAAATGTGAATCTATTATGAGAGTCGCGTTTTTTTTTTTTTTGCTTTTCTTGGCTTCCGAGACGCGGACAGATGATCCAATAAATTCTTTCTTTCTTTTCTTTTTCAAAAAATTTCTCCAACAAAACTCTTCTCCAAAGTTTTCAAGATTCTGTAACTTTGAAAGTGTTTTGAAATACTTTGGATAAATAAGACTCTATGGTTGAAAATGTGGGCCTTCTCTTTTTAAGAGGAAAATGTGACCCTGTATTCACATCGCGGGTCTATGCTTGAAAAGAAAAAACTGACCCTAAGTTAAAATTGCGGGCGTTTTGTGCGACGTATATGGAGTTTTGTCGCTTTGGCTGCCTTTTATGGAACAGAGATTGAAGCGTCACATGCGCTTATTAATGGAAAGATCATTACGAGATTTGGGCCAAAAATCTCGGCCGTCAAATCCTGTGGGCGAAGATCTCGTCTATCAACAACTTTATATTAAGTACCTAGTCATTTCTGAAAAGATTTCAAATTCTAAGGTTTTCTTTACTTGTCTTCAAGCTTCTCTAGGCTCTTTGTCTCCATGCTTTTTCGAGCCTTTTTTTATCCTTCGAGTTCTTCGGCATTGAGTTTTCTTGAAACTTTGAAGAAGATAACAGAGAAGGCTTCATCTTCTAGTCAAGCCGCCGATGGCCCTCAAGACCCTCAAGCTGCTTCTAACTCTTCTTCTACAGTGGTTCGGAAAGAACCCTTAGTTGGTGGTGAGTCTCTTATTTTGATCTTTATGATTCACGGTTTGTGATCCATATCTTGGACTCAGGAGACCATCATAATTTTGCTTTAACCCATGATTTTCTCTTAATGCAGTAAACTACACTTTAAGGCATTACTTTGGCCACACTTTAAGACATTTCTTTGGCCATGTTGGCGGGTACGATGGCGAGGCTCGTTTTAGGCTTCACAGGGATTTTCCAGCCTGCGTCGCATCTAGTAGTCGAGATAGAAAGAACAAAATTTTATCTCCTACTCGTTCTATTCTGAGAGAGATTACAAAAATTGCTCCTTTTGAAGTAAAGAACCAAAAATTGCTGAATAAGCCCTCTTTCTTGTTTGGAGATAATATACAAGCTCTCGTTGATTGCTTAGATGATGGGGACTACAAGTGGCTCCGTCAAGTTAAAAATCGTCACTTGTTTCTTTCGAATATGGAAAGATCTTACCCTTTCCTTTATCTTCAATCCATTTCTATTCCTAGAACCATGAATTGGCATTTGAATAAAATTCAGGGTGGAGTTTTGTTAGGTAGTTTTAAAGCGCATGGCACGTTTTCACTTTCTTCTGGAAGGAACGTCTCAGGTTTATTTCTAGGCTCATTAAAAAAGAATATCCTTTAGGTGAGAGTCCTTTGGTTGCTACCACTTTTCTACATCAATTTGTTGATGCAAAGGGGGAGTTCTCAGTCTAAAGATTTCTGTCCAATAGGGTGGATTCATTCTTCTCCGAAGGCCTGGTGGGCGATGTTGACCGGTTATTTCTTGGGAACTCTTGAAGAGCATTTGAAAAATATAGGTCTTTATCGCGCAATAAGGGCAGTCCAACATGGGATCCCTCCAAGTCATTTTCATTTCTTTTGTTTACTTGAATTGTATAATCTTGATACCCACACCTTTTTCACGCCTTGTGGTGAACTAAGGCTCGCACTCTATGAAATGTATAAAATTTCAGGGCTATCCGTTGGAGAAATCTCTTATGAGAAATATGTTCCAACTGGAAAAGAACTTTATTTGCTGGAGGCTCAATATCCTTCAATCTATGAGAGTTACTGAGAATTGCTTTGCCATTACCATATTTGTGCTCACATGTCTAGCATCCGGCACCATGGCATAAAGCAAAAGAAATGGTTAAAATATCTCTTTCCAAATTTTGAGATAGATAATTCTGATTTCACTCATCTTTTCATAGTTTCCGAACAAGAGATTGAAGATATGATTGCTCATTTTGGGATGAATGCTTATATTAATGAATCAGATGAGGACATTTTCAAGACTGGGACCTCCTTTGATGGCTTCCATTATCAAGCCCAACAACCTTTGTCCAATCCTACTTTGCTGGCAAGTTTCTTGATGTTGTGATTAAAACGTTGTGTGGTGCCACAAGAAGCTCTATCAGTTGGAGTAGTATACCCAGTGGTACTGTTAGCATACGACCACCTATTTAGCTTACTGCCGGCGATGGTTTGTGGTATCCAGAGTGGGTTGAGAGTATTAATTGATAAATTTTGTAAGGCTAGAGAAGTCCTTGATAAGGATGGCAACACGAGGATCAAGACTCCAAATCCACGGGTAGAACTTCCATATACGTATTTGATGGCTTGGATTGTCTTGCGTTGTCCCTTATTGATGAGTCTGATTCACTCTCAAACTAACCTTAACTCACCGAAAGTCCAGCATTATGAAAGATCTCAGTGGAATGGTGGTTATATGGCTGTGATTCATAAACAACTTCAACATCATACCACTTTTAAGATGTTTAAGTGCTTTCCTTATTTTCCAAATGCCGATTATGGTGAAGAGTTCATGGACTTGCCTGGTGCTAATAACTTCACTACTCTGTCTCTTGGATGTTTCTGGTAGTTGATATAAGCATTCATCCCAGGCATTAGGTTCTCCATATAGGGAATATTTGCAATATTGAACCTTATTACCCTAGTCGTTTCTCTCGTCAATTTAGATACGATCAATTGTATGTTGGGAATCCAAACATATCTATCAATACTGTTGGCAATTTATTTGAAGGAGCTAGAGCCTGGTACCACTTCATATCTGGTGGTATGAAGGCTAGATTTCATTTACTTTTGAAAACTCCAAACTTGTACATCTCCTTTTGTTTCTATAACTAGTATTCTGCTGCCCACTTAGTTCCCCTCAACTTTGATGTAAATAGCGCCTGCTTGAGGGATATTAAAGCATGGTTTTCTCAAAAGAAGGAGGCCGGTAGTACAAGAGTTCCGGGAATAAATGAATTTGGATAGGAATATGATAGTGAGGTAGATGATTCAAGAGATGAAAGGGACACCGCTATAGTTCCAGTGGATCAGCCCATATCACTAGTTATTCCTGTGGCAGAAGGATCATCTTCAGGGCTAGCATCATCTCCTCAGAAGATTGCTTCTAAATGGAAAGGACAAAAACATTCCCGTGACTTGCCAGTCATCCCTGAAGCTATTTTAGCTGAGGCTGGTACAACAGTTCTATGTTCCACTGTTGAAGCTACTGAAGAAGAACAAGAAGAAGAAGACAAATCGAGGCTACATCCTCGTTCATCTAAGAATCACCATAGCCAAGGGCCCATTATCAGAATTAGAGAGGGTACTCAAATAATATCTGAGTTTCCCAATGAACCAATCATAGAGGTTTCTTCTACTATTCTAGTGGCTGAGCCCTCGTCTGCTATTGAACCTCCTCCTATAAGAGTACAGGCAGGTTTAGAAGATACTGCAACTCCTGCTCCTCCAATAGTCCAAACTATTGACGATGATGAAGTGCAAGTTATTGAGGAGGTTCGCACGTCTGGTTCTCCTTCAATGGCAGTTACTACAGATCATCAACCTGCAGGGACTAACCAAACATGTAAATCTTTGCTTTGTGCAATTTAACTTTTGATTTCTTTTGTTAAATCCACAATTTTAGGATTTAATCTCATCTTTTGATTTTTGTTTATTCAAGTGATGATGAAGATGACGTTGACAGTGATGACGTTCGTTCTTCTACTCCTCCGTCAGATCATAGCAAGTATACTTTTCTGACAGCAGAAGAGAGCCGAGATATACGGCCCTAGGGAATCGAGCGCTCAACCCCAAGGTTATACAAAAAAGAAAGATCTTTTCATTTTTCTTTCTTTTATTTAACCATTTTTCACTTTTTTTAGAAGCTCTATCATCTACCTGACCTCGGAACATGTGCCTGAATCGGAGCTTCTTCCGCTGAAGTTGCAGTTCCCGCTGAGGTTGTATCTGAGGTTGCTACTACTGCTGTTGTATCTGACACGACTACTCCTTCTGTTGAGATTATTGAAATGACTCCTCATATTGAAACCAGTGTTGAAGTCATTCCTCCAGTTAAAGCTGCTACTCCTACTGAAGTTATTGTTGCTTCTCTGAAGACACAACAAGAATTGCTTCACTTTTGCAGGGTCCACTTCCACTTTTGTCTCCAACTATGGAGCTACTGAAGCTACATTTACCTCCGTTATCATTCCTCCATCATCTACAATTTCTCTCTTGCCACCAATAACAGATGCAAAGATTGATGCCTTTGATGATGAACTGCTCCAGTATGTCATCAAAGATTTTCTCTCTTTCTTGGATCACTGCATCAATGTAATTTTGAAAGGTAGATCCTTTGCTTCTGTTGCAAATCTTTTGAATAATTACATTGGTGGCATAGAAAGTGTTGGTGGAGAGGAGAAGGCAGCTCCATATTAAGCAATAGTGGCTCGGCTACAAAATTATGCTAGGTTTTCTTGAAGATTCGTAGTACAGATAAATTAGAAATGATTGAGGCGACAATTAAGAGATTATTGGAGGAGCAACTCAAACTTTGCGAAGATGCTTATCAGGATCGTATTGCTGAAGTCCAATCTATCAGTAACTCTCTGAATGAGCAGATAGAGAGTGTTGTTGTCTCAGCCAAGGGTCATGATCAAGCCATTACAAGGACTTAAGAAAGTATAGTCAGGGCTCAGACCTTTACTGAAAGAATTAGAAAGGCTCGTGAAGAGACCATCACTAACTTTACTGTAAGGACCATCGCTAACTTAATTAGGCAACGTGATAATCTTAACAGAACTCTTTTGACTGCCCAAGCAAAATTGGAAGCCCTTAAATATGATCTAATGCACAATTTGGCTATCAGCGAAGAAGAACTGCGGAGACCGGCCACTGTTCAGACTTATGAAGAGATTCAATTGGAGGTGAGGGAAGTTGAGGAAAAGATTAAAACTCTCTTAACTCAATAGTTTGTATGCTTTGATATTGTAAGGAGTTGTTTGTAAGGAACTTATGAAAATAAATGGAAATATTTTAGTTGTTCGAAATTTTTTTGTTATCATTCATTTAGAGATAATTATTAACTTGATGAATGAGTTTAGTTTCGGTGA
Source organism: Dracaena cambodiana (assembly GCA_036321105.1). Lineage (NCBI taxonomy): Eukaryota > Viridiplantae > Streptophyta > Magnoliopsida > Asparagales > Asparagaceae > Dracaena > Dracaena cambodiana. The sequence continues at coordinate 10,150,028 of JAYEPQ010000015.1, forward strand.
TCAGAGGTAATTGTTAACTGGATGCACCATTGACTCTTTTTATATATTGTCCAGAGGTAATCATTAACTTGACAATAGAAAGTCTGTATTCGAATGCTCAAATTGATATTGTAATAAATGAATAACTTTCTTGGAAAGGATGGAAATAATCATTAACTTTCCTAAACCAATTGTGATTTTAGCTGTTCAGTGACCTATAATATAATAGTTTTTTGAATTATTAGGTGAAATTTTAAAATTAGCAACTTTTAGAGGAATGAAATTTTGTTTTGCCCGAGATAATTTTTAACTTAGCAAATTTTGGTGGAATGAAATTTGTTTGTCAGAGATAATTTTTAACTTCACAAAATGTGGTGGAAGGAAATTTTGTTCGTCAGAGATAATTTTTAACTTAACAAAATTTGGTGGGAGGAAATTTTGTTTATCAGAATAATTTTTAACTTGACAAAACTTGGTGAAAAGAAATTTTTTGTCAGAGGTAATTTTTAACTTGATAAAATTTGGTGAAAGGAAATTTTGTTTGTCAGATGTAATTTTTAACCTGACAAAATTTGGTGAGAGGAAATTTTGTTTGTCAGATATAATTTTTAACTTGACAAAATTGGTGCAAGAAAATTTTGTTTGTCAAACATGACAAAATTTGGTGGAAAGAAATTTGTTTGTTTTGTCAGAGATAATTTTTAACTTGACAAAATTTGGTGGAAGGAAATTTTAGACATAAAACGCGACTATGTGAGAATCTGCGCTTTTGAAGGTCCTCATTTTTGACTGTCTTCCTTAGAAATGAAACACGATTCTGTGAAACTCGTGTTTTCGAATTTCTCAACTCCTTAGCAATAAAACGCGACTTTGTGAGATTCGCATTTCAGACTCGCTTGGCTTTGGAATGCAGATTTCGGAAGAAAAGAACTTCGAATTTGTTAGAGGTAAGAACATGTCAGGTTTATGGGACTTTTAGCAAACCTCAAGTTTTGATTTGATTAGTCATTATCAATCACCGTTTGCATTGGGCTAGCCTTGCTATTCCCCTCAGTATGATGAGTTGTCGAGAATTTTATTTAGATTTAAATACCAAACTTTTCTCTTCTCTAAACCCTAACAGTTTAGAGCTATTCATGCTTTTTTACCCCCAGCATTATGGGGTTTTCGAAAAACTTGTTCTCTTCCCATTATCTTAATGGTATTGGGCATTTTGTGATTTTTTACCCCCATCATGGTAGGGTTGTCAAGGACCGTGTTTGAGCTTGTATGCCAAACTTTTCTCTATCCTTAGTCATAGAGACGTAGGATTCATTTAGTGCTTCTGTTATTGTAGAGAGTTACGTATTTGAACAAGCTAGCATATCTTAATTCACTGTACTTCATTGGGAAGTTGATAAAGTAGCAGACCGCCAAATATTTACTGCGCCATGTTAAAACTCGGTAAAAATAAGCTCCTCTTTGTAGATGAGCTCTGTTTGATTGGTGAACAAATTAGTCCTGCTTTGAAAATAATAGTGTTAAGAATTAGACACATTCATTAATCTCTTTATAGCCTTCAAATGCTCAGCGTTTGAATGGACCGATAACCAAATCATAGTATTGAATTTTTCTTTGGTTGGTAGAAAAAAATTCAAGTATGTGTATCAAATGATTTGATACTTCTGTACTCTTTTTTTCGCAGTACCGGTCGAAGATATAATTGAAGGTTATAGAAGAAGATATATATCTCAAACCAGTCAATCTTTGACTTGATTGATTTTATTATTACTTAAGCTATTTATATGCAACTTTTTTTGCCTTTAAAAGGTTCGGGGTCTTTTCTCCTCCGTTAAAAACCAACTTGGTTTTCTATTAAGAGTAATATTTCTTTAGAAATTTTCCATTGATTGGCATCATTATTGTCACCGTTCGGTTTTGCCTACTGGTACGCGCCATTTGAATAAACCACATCAATGACAAAAGGACCTTCCTATTTTGGCTGGAACTTCCTTTTAGATTTTTGATTAGTTATGATTAGTCTTTTTACTGAAAGGACTAGATCACCTTTCTTGAAAGTTCTCTACTTAGCCTTTTTATTAAAGGTTTTGGAGATTCGTGTTTTATAAAGCTCAATGCTTTGTTGAGTTTCAAGGCATTTGTCATCAAGATCTTCCAATTCCAGAAGTCTTTACTGATTCTTCTCTTCTTGCATCATTTTGGTTGCTAATGCAACTCGTAAGGATGAAATTTGGATTTCCAAAGGAAGTATGACTTCGGATCCATACACCAAAGAAAAGGTGTAGAATTCGTGGGTGTTCTGGTAGTAGTTCGATATGCCCAAAGATATTCTCCAAGCTTTTCGTCCCAATCACGTTGGTTGGATGAAATGAACTTTTTAAGAAGTTTCACAATAGTCTTATTGAAGACTTCTACTAATCCATTGGCCATAGGATAGTATAGAGACGAATTCACATTTTCAATCCTATATTTATTGTAAAATCTGGAAAATAACTGATTTACGAACTGAGGTCCATTGTCATGAACAATTCTCCTTGGTACCCCGAAGCGATACATGACATGGTGTTTAATAAATTTAATCACATTTAATGTCTTCACTTCTTTTAGGGGAGCAGTTTCAGTCCATTTTGAAAAGTAGTCAGTTATGGCCAATATGAACCGGTGACGCTTTGTTGATGGTGGCGAGATCGATCCAGTAATGTCCATTCCTCTCTATTCAAATGGCCATGATGTAGCTATCAGATGGAGAATTCTAGTGCTTGATGTATGAAATCTGCATTTATCTGACATACTCTATGTTTTCTAGCATAGGTAACCGCTTCTAGCATCATCTTGGGCCAATAATATCCAATTCTTCGGAGTTGATCCAAAAGTTTTGGTCCTGGTGGATGTGCTCCACAAATGCCACTATGAGCTTCTTCTATTGTTTCATGAGCTTCTTTATTAGAAAGGAGCAAAGCAAAATTCCATCATCGGACTTTCTATATAATGTCCAAACTTCGGCATTATAATATAATCAAATAACTTTCCTTCAAATTGCTGCCACTTGTTCAGGGTCTTCTGGCAATATTCCATAAAGAACATAATCTATATAAGGAAATTGCCAATCTCTTGGTTCGAGATCATTTTCAAGGGCGTGTACTTCATGTATTTCTTGTTTCTTATCCGAAATTAATTCCATTTTTAGTTGATTCTTCGGACAGAATAATTCTTTGCTTCTCACCGTTATGCATTTGTTAGCATTTTAGGTAATGCTAAAGTGGCAGCCAACGAGGCTAGTGAGTCTGCATAACTATTATGATAGCGCGGCACATGACTGATATAGAAGCCATTGAGACTATCAATTATCTTCATGACTACTTGATAATAAGGGAGGAGATCTTCATTCTTGACTTCGTATTCTCTTTTGACTTGATTGATGATCAGTTGGAAATCTCCATATATATGCTTCTAAATACTTCGCTCCTAGTTGTTTGGCTATTTTCAAGCCAATCATCAACGCATTATATTCGACGATATTATTGGAGTATGACTCTGTTAGAGAATATGCTTTAGGGATGATATGATTATGGAGGCAAACAAAGACGACCCCCACTCCTGCTAACACCTTTCCTTTGGTTCCCATTTTGGAAGTGCCATCAAATAAAAGTTGTCAAACTTCCTCTATGGTGACATTTGCTTTAGCGATTTTTTGTGGAGTATCATCTTCTGGAGCTGCATTCCTTTCGATTACTTCATTAGGAATGTCTTCATATAACTTTGAAGAAGCTAGAATTAGGTGCTCAACTAAGAAATCGACTATGGCTTGGCGTTTAATTGCTTTCTATGGGATAAAATGCATATCGTATTGCGATAGCAAAATAGCCCAATTGGATAGTCTTGAATTTATTGACCCGAGTTTGGTTATTAATATTCTTAATGGATTAGCTCTCAATATAATGTGGATTGTTTGTTTTCCCTACCAAATAATCTCGTATTTTTTGTACTGTGAACACCAAAACTAAGTATTCTTTTTCCATTGGGTTATATTAATGTTTAGCTCCAATCATCATTCTACTTAAATAGTAGATGACTAGCTCTTGCCTAGCTCATTATTTTGGGCTAATAAGGCTCCCAAAGAATAGTCCATGACTCTCACATATAATAGAAAAGATATTTCTATAATTGGAGCTACAAGGACAGGTGACTTCGTGAAATATCCCTTTAGCTCGTCGAAAGCCTTCTGACAAGTATCATCCCATCTGAACAATACTCCTTTTTTCATCAACCATGTAAAATGTTGGCATTTTCCAGACAAATTTGATATGAATTTGCAAATATATGCCAGTCTTCCTTGCAGTCCTCTTAATTCCTTGAGATTTCTGAGTGACGACATGTCTTGAATTGCTTTGATCTTATTTGGATCGAGATGAAATTCCCTGGAAAGTGACTACAAAGCTAAGAAACTTTTCACTGGAAACTTCCAGAAAAGATTTAGTTAGATTCATCTTAAGTTGGTGTTTTCGCATGATGTCAAACACCATTCTCAGATCATGAAGATGATCATTTTTGCTTTTGCTCTTGATCGCTAGGTCATTTATACAACACTCCAATGGCTTCCGGAGATGCTCTTGGAATATAGTGTTCATGGTGTGTTTATATGTGGTGCCAGCATTCTTCAAACCAAATGGCATGACTGTATAACAGTACACTCCCAATGGTGTTCTGAAAGATATATGATTCTCATCTTTAGGATATATTTTAATTTGATTGTACCCTAAAAATCCATCCATGAATGACATCCGTTAATAGCTGCAAGTATTGTCGATCCTGACATCTATGATGGGTAAAGGAAATTCGTCCTTCGGGCATGCTTCGTTCCATTCTCTAAAGTCAATGCATACCTTATTTTTTCCATTCTTCTTGGTCATAGAAACTATATTTGCGACCCAATCTAGATGTTGTTATTTGCAAATAAAGCCTGATTCAATTAACTTCTTAAATTCAACTTTAATGGCTTCCATTATTTTGGGACGGAACCTTCGCTATTGTTGTTTGACAGGTTTTGCATTCGGTCGGATGTTCAACTTGTGCATTACCACTTTTGGATTAAGTCTTGGTATATCTTCATAATTCCAAGCAAAAGCATCGATGTATTCCTGTATGAAAGAAATCATTCTTCGTTTCCTTTAGAAGATAAATTTTCACTGATAAATATGGATTTAAGATTAACTTCATCACCCATATTTACTTGGATCATCTTACCTTTAGTCGCAGGTTCACTTTGTTCAAATTGAACTTTCCACTTCATCTTAAGGTGCTTCACCTAGGAATCATCCTTGATCGGTGACAATTCTTCTTCATCTTCTTCTTTTTGGTCTGTGGAGACCATGTTGACGGAAACTTCTCAAAAAATGGCTCCAATACTTACATCTGATTCCTAGCATGATGATTTAGATGAATGCGTTTGTTGAAACCCTTCAGAATTTTGTTTCTGAAAGGTTATCGGGGTGGTAACATATCCCAACCCCTGCTAGTTTTATCGTAATAATCTAGCATTTTTTCCTTTTGGGACAAAATGTTGATGTGTAGCTCTTCTTTTTTTCAAAAATTTAACCCCCTGCCTTTGGCTAGATTATATCCCATCTTTTTCATTATTTTATGGAAATTTTTATCATAATGGAAGAACTCGGGATTTTCCTGTTCAAAATTTAAGCATTTTTCCTTATTATTTTTGTTTGCTTTCCCAAACAATATAGGTTTTTGACCTTTATATTTTGGAGGGACTTCAAAGACCAATTCCCTCGCATCTCCATTATCATCACTTTATATACAAAAGGATGATCAAATGGGTGCTTGGAATGATACTAAGGAGTATGTTTTATTTATTTGATCACTGACCATATCAGTACTAATACTCGAGGGTTCAGAATCAACACCTGATAAATAAGCAAACTCTATATCTTCATTAATTATCCACTCGCCATCAGAATTGGCTGTGTCATTTACAACAAGGCCTTTAAGGTTTATTACAATAGGTTCAACTTTCCAGTTTTCATCAACGGATTTCAAGTCTTCGGATCCTGATTTAGTATTAGCTTCATTGCCGCATTCAGATTCTTCTCGCGCAGGTTGTTTAACTGCTTCAAAGGTATCTTGATATAGCAGTGCATTTGTAAAGTAGTTCTCAACCCCTTTAAATGGTTGCTTTTCTGCTACTAGGGTCTTCACATTTCCATCTTTGTCCACATACTTCATACACTAGTGAAGTGTAGAAGGGACAATGAGGTTGTGCTGAATCCATAGCCTTCCAAGTAATAGGTTGTAAGATGTATCTGCATCTATCACATAGAATGTGACTTCCATCTTTAAATCATCGATCTGGCACTTCAATTTTACTTTTCCCAATGGTTTACTTCTATTAGCATTGAATTCAAAAATGGTTGTATTTGTTGATGCCAGTCTACTTGGTTGGACTCCCAAATACCGCAACACTTTCCTTGGCATCACACTTAGAGCGGATACAGGGTCAACTTGAATTCCATCAATCTTAGTTGACCCTATGTAGTCTTTATAATATAAAGGCCGGTGATGCTTATTATTCTTCACTTGCATATCTTCTGAAGAAAAAATTATGCAAGGTATCTTCTTAGAAGTCTGGTGGCATACTGCACAGACTTCATCTTCTTTAGTTGTTTATGGAATTTGAGCCAGAAATACCTTAGAATCTTGCATAACTTCTCTTAAGTCTTCCCTGGTTTACTTGAACAGCCTCAAGAGCTCATACAAAGTGATTCTCGTAGGGATGTTGACCAATTGTGCCAACATATCGAATCGGAAAGGCTTTTTTTGAGCTTTCTACTGGCTCTTTTTCTTTACTTTTAAGAGTTTTGTCGAACCTATGCTCTTTTTGTTTGTTCTTCTCTAGAGGCTGAGACTCAACTACTTGGTCATAATTCTTCCAGTAGTTTTTCACTGAACAAGTTCCAGATGGTTTCTGTTGGTCTTTATTGACCACCAACGATTCTCTGAGTTCCTCTTCTGAGTCAGAAAGAGTATGAACTCCTGCATCATCTTCAAGGACTGCAGTGGCAGCATTAGAAGTGTACACCTTTCCTTGTAACTTCTTCTTAGATGAACTCGAACTCCTTTTCTCATCATCAAAGAGGTCTAAATACACCCACATTATCTCCTCTTTAGAGGTTTCAAAAGGAGATAATCTTTTTTTTTTGTTTGTTGATGAGGATTATAATTTACGATCCTCATTGTGCCTTTGGAAATTAGTTGAACTTTGTCTTAAACAGTTGATTCTATTCAGTCTAGAGCCTTTCCAAATTTGAAAGTCACCATGTTTGTTGTCACATTTTTCTGGTCTTCTTGCAGCTTGACAAAATTAGCGTCCACCAGAGCCTCGATTTTAATCTTTAGGATATAACAATTCTTGTTAGGATGATTAATGATCCGGTGATGCATACAGTAATTAGAATTATTAACCTTTCCTGCTTCTTCACGTGGCTTTGACCCTGACAGCTTCAACATATTCTTTGTCATGAGCAAATTGAAAATGGAGGTGGTATGCTCGTCTTTGAAAGAATATTATTTTTAAGGGACTCATGGCTGAGGAGGAGTCCTTGGAGGAGGCTTTGTCAGGCTTAGAGCATCTACTACAATCGTCTCTTTTCCTTTTGGTCGAGATGATTGCTATGTTATAGGATTATTTCTTCTTAATCTCCCTCCTTCTTTAGCTTCGAGCCTTTGTGTGATTTCTTCAGCTTCTTTAGATTGACGTGAGAGATCTTTCTAAGTAGAAAGCTTTACAATTCCTATTCTGGCGAGAATCTTAGTGAGGAGATTATGTCTGCAAGTCTCAACTGAAGTTTTTTCGAGCATCCCATGCGGACATCTCAGATAATCATTTTTGAATCTGTTGATGAAGTCTCGTGCTGACTCCTCTTTCTTTTACTTTGTAACGAGGAATGCTGGCATTGAGATCTCCATATCATCTTCATAGAATCTCGTCAAAAAAGCCTTTTCCATATCGTTCCATGAGTTAATGATTACCAGTTCCAATCTTCGGAACCATTCAAATGCTAGACCTGCAAAGGGTACTAACAAAAACTCATGTGATGATAGGATCATTCCCTATCAAATGACCTATCTGCGACTTGAAGTAGTAAATGTACTGATTTGGTGAACCTTTACCATAAAAAGATTTGAGTTTCGAAGGCTTATAATTTTCTGAGAATAGTATGCTCTCCCATTCCATCAGATACAGCTTTACAACCCCTAGCTTTTGCAAGTTTTCTCTGTGTATAAGAGCATTTAGTTGATTCTGGAAGGTTTCCATCAGAATAACATTTGGATTAGCTTCATGTTCTGAATTTCCAGATTGATGGTGAGAATATTCAGAACGATTGTCTTCTTCCTCGCGATGATCCTCGTTGTCACCATCAATATTTTCAGGAAGAGTGTGAGGTTCATCTTCTCTTCCCTTCCCTTTATCTTTCTTCGAATTGCGAGGACCTTTAGAAGAACATTCTCCTTTCTTCTTTTTTCTTTCTTCGAACATGAGATGAAGTATATCTCTGATCTCATTGATGGTGCCCTGCTATTGTTGGATAATCTTGTCTTGTTCATCCATCCTTTTCATGAAATCTTTTGGAGTTGCCTGCATCATGTGTGTGAAAGTAAACTCCTCCAGGAATGAATCCGAAGTCTGAGATCCAACTACAGTAGATTTTTCTGTTTCCTCTTCTTCAGAGGAGACTCCAGCCATCTTCCTGTAGTTAATGACATTGTTACTCCTTTCTTGAGTCGAGAGTTTTGAAAAACACCCCGTATCTCACTGAACACATCCTTCAAACTAGAAGAATGTTCAGAGTTTGATGAGTCCGCTCTAGGAAGGTTCTTCATTTTCTTCTTCTTTTTCCCCTTGAGGTTTAGCATATCAGATGAAACCTTGGGGTACTCTGATTCAAAAAACTGTTATTTGACAGTGCGTTGCCTTCTTTTTGAAGGTTGAACTGGAGACGGTGCCAGTTTGTTGAAGACAGACAACTTTGTAGGAGTCTCAACGCAATGGCAATGGGATAGCATTGCGTTGATCAATTGTTCACAACTACAACGAGATTTCTGGGATTTTTCTCTTTTCTTTCTGAGAAATTTCTTAAGGTCTACCGAATTGGAACTCATTATTTTGAAGGTAGAGGCAACTTCCACTCCTAATAGTATCTTTGGGATGGGAGTTTCTACTCCATTGAGAATCCCAGGAGCAAACATAACTCTAGCCATGGTGGTAAAGGAAGAGCTTTTGGCGACACCAGGACTGAAAAAGCGTGTGTCTTAGAGTCGTGCTTTTCTATTGAAATGCGAATTTGAGATCTGCGTCGGTTTTTAGGAACACGAGTTTGTGACTCGCATTTATTTTCTGGGACACGACCTTGAGGTCTGTATTTTGTTTTAGGAACGCAAGTGTGGGACATCGTTTAGCCTATAAAATGTGGATGTAAACTTCGCGCTTGTAGTCAAAGATGTACTTGGTGGGTGAGTGACGTCTCCTGTAGGAAACGCGGGTGACCATCTGCATCTTCATTTAGCTTCTTGTTGGAGATCATGACTTCACTTTTTGATCGCCATACGCTAATTGGAGCTTCATACAGTGGTTTTATGATAGTTGGTTTTTCCTTCATAGCTCTGTAGGTGGCACAAGACTTACTTCTTTTTAGGTTCCTTCTCATGGTGAGAGTGAGAAGAACCTTACCTTCATAATCATCTCCTTGAAGATTGGAGAATGGTTGTTTCCCTTTGTTGTTGTAGGGATACCGATCCATCCTCTTGGAATCAACATGGGTCTTGAGTGGGGTAGACCCAAAGTCTTGTGCTATTGGAGAAATATTTTCTCTGAGATCGGATTGGTTTGAGAAGTCCTTTGACAACATCATCATCTTTGGAGGCTCCTTGGAGGCTGAGTTGTTTAAAACATTGTCGTATTTTCGCAAGGAGCTTGGGCTTATGGAACCAGAGGAGAGGAATTTCTCGTACTTCTCCTGGTTGAATTCGATGACGAGAGACTTGACCATGGTGCCAACTGGAATTTTGTCGAATTGGCTACAACCTTATCATCAGAAATGATAGGTGTCTCCAACGGAATCGCCAATCTTCTATAGGCCATGAAAATTGAAAAATCTTTTATTGATAGTTTCTCAATAGAAAGATTACAATTTATGACGATGTCCTATTTACAGAAGATGAGAAAAGTCTAATTCACTCTTTGTTTAAAGTTGGGTTTTGTAGAAGCTGTGGAGGACAATCATGCTCTTCGTTGATACTCCGAACAAGTTCTTCAATTGGCCAAAATTTTAAGCTCTTGGAGATTCTAGGACATGAACAGGACATGAACACAAATGGAGATAATCCAACTAAGTAAGAACCAAGTATCCAACCCCTTTTTTAGCCCAGTCTTTGGCTATTTGTAGAGGTTTGAGAGACTTTTGAATTAGTGTAACTATCCAATTAATGGCCTTTTTGATTGAGAATTAATTCTTTATCTTTTAATCTGTTGGATTTGCATTAAATCTTTAGATTTTGTAACTGATGTCTTTAATGCTCTAAATTTGTAACTGTAATGAGGATCCTTAGTCTTTAGATCTGCATTTCGGCTTCTGGTAGCTCCGTGTGGTATGGTCAGACCTGCATTTGAGTGTTATTGAAGATGATTTTCACTTCTTGATGCTTTAAAATAGAATCGCAACCCTCTGGGTTAAATTAGCATATGAGTTGCTCTTCAGAAGAGTCAGGCGTGGATCTCTCTATATTAGATGATCCATATTTTGAGTCCCCAGCAGCGTGTCTTATTCCTAGACTTGCATTTGGGTGTAGATAAGGATGGTTCTTATCCTTTAAGAGTTTAAAATAAAAACGCGATCCTTTGAAGTTCGCGTTAATTATATCTAACTCTAGTCATGAGCTTAGAAGTTAACTAAAATCACGGATCTTTCTTTAATTGATGATACGCGCTTTAGTTTCTTTGCTGGACCCATGTTTTTGGGTTTACTGGATCTTTGTAGGCAATTAATGCTATCCTGCATTTGAGTTCGAAATGCAACTTTGTATCTAATTCGTGAATCTTTCTTGGATGAAAACTATGTTTTGGTTAGCTTGAGAAATAAAATGCGACTCTATGACAGTTGCATTTTTTTGCTTTTCTTGGCTTCCGAGACGCAGACAGATGATCTACGTGTTTATAAATTCTTTCTTTCTTTTCTTCTTTTTCAAAAAATTTCGCCAACAGTCAATGGCACAAATAAAATTTTAAATATCATTAAGGAAAACTATAAGAAAGAAAAAGAAAAATATAAAATTTAATATGAATTATTAATGTTGGTAGTGAAAATTTTCAAGTAAAAGGAATTTTCCACACAGAACGTGGAGCTAACTCTGTAGCTCCGTGTATTGGCTATTTAGCCTCACGTTTGAGTAAAACGCGGAGCTAGTCAATAGCTCCGTGTTCTGATTTTTCTAGCTTCGCGTTTTGACGCGATTAGCTGCTCGTGAGCAGATTTTATTAGAATTCCAAATTGATTGTGATTGAGATTTGGGCTTATCCAATACCCAAATTGAGTCCAATCAGAATTCCAAATCAAGAGATTTAAATCAAAATCAAATACTTGATTAGAATCCTTGATGAATACAAATTCTATTTAAATAAAAACTCTCATATTAACCCAAGGCTATAAATACCCTCTTGAGGAAGCCTTTGAGGATCTTTTTCGAGTATTAAAAAAAGTTCAAGTTACGCGTGAGAGCCTTGAACGAATCAAGATCAGTAGAGAAAGATCAAGTCGGCTGTCATCTTCGTCAAGCAAGAAGATCATCGACGTCAGATCGTCCAAAGAAGCTACTAGATAGATTCCATCACTGCGAGAACCTACTATATATTGTAAAAGAGAGCGATAGATTTTAAATCCTCTCATTTGTTCTTTTCTTGTTCACTTTCGTTGTAATCTAAATTGTATTCAATGGAAGGAGGCAATAATTTTTCTACGAACAAACTGGCGACCACAGTGGGAGAAGTCTGTTTTACGAAAAAGAGATCGTGGCGCAATCTGACGTCGAGAGGATCGGATCCGACGTTAACATGCTAGTCGTGGAGATCGATCAGCAAAAGTACGAGGAGTATCTCTCCTCTGAGTCAGGTAACCTGACCGAAATACGGCGCTATTGTCGCGTGCGCTCCAATACCAGTAAATTGGGTAATCGAGAATCCACCGTTAATCGGTGACCCTTGGAGACTGCGGCCATAGAGCCGTCGTTTGGACAGAAAACCCTAGCAGAGGATGACCTCTCTACTGCCGAAGAAGGCTCGGGAACTGGATTGACCAGAACCCAACTCCGGAACAGAAATCGGAGAGCTAGGCGAAAGGCCCTCAAAGCCCGTGTTAAACGCGAGGCTAATCTGGCCGCACAACGCGAGGCTACAGTACCTCGCGAACTGGCTTGCATTAATCGCAAGACCAGTCAGTATCGCGTTAAACACAAGCTGCAACTTGCGTTAATCGTAAAGACAAGCCAGCATGTGATTCTCCATGCAAGGCTATTTTATCTGGACTTAAAACCAGAGAGGTTCGCGTTAATCGCGAGGATAAAATGCTGACAGAGCCAGCGTGCGATGGTGATTCTTCACGCGAAGCTAACACTGAGCTTAGTGTAAAACGCGAAGCCAGTGAGACTTGCGTTAATCGCAAAATTCCTTACCTTCGCGTAAATCGCGAATATGATTTTCTGACTTGCGTTAATCGCAAAAATCGCGTTAAACGCGAAGGTATGACTTGCGTAAATCGCAAGAATAAGCTAGCTTGAAAGAATTTTCTTCTACGCGAGGCTAATATTCAAGAAGTTAAACTTCTGCAGAAGCGCCAAGCCAGCGTAAAACGCGAGACTAGAGTACAAAAATGCGAAGCTATTATTCAGCACCGCGTATCAAAACGCGAAGTTACTTCTCAGCTTCGCATGCTAGAACGCGAAGCTAGTTCTCAGCTCCGCGTAAATCAATCCGAATACAAAATCAAGGTTGATAATCACACGATTAGACCAGAACTCGACACCAGTGATTCCAAGAAGCTCCAGTGGGCCCCTGGACCCTCTCGACAGATGAGTGGGCCCCACGATCTCGTGTTCAAGGCCACTGACCTCCAAGAATACCTAACCAAGAAAAGAAGCATAAATCAAGTTCAGTCTGATTCTATTTGTCATTGCGAGCAGCTTATGACAACAGTCTCTGCTGTAATGAATAGTTGTTGCTGCAACAAGAATAGGAGATCGGTGTTCGACCGATTAACTGTGTCGGGCAAAAACCCTGCTAAGAAGACAAAAACTGCTCCCCGAGAAGAAGAATGGAGAATCGTAACTTCTAATATGGTCGGAAAGGGGAAGAAAATCATAAAAAGGAATGATGATTCAGAATCAAGTGATGAAGAACCTTATCATCTTACCCGACTTAAGTCAGGTGCTTTCCCGACTCAAAATTATAAGAAACTTGTAAAAGGATCTTATGACGACGACAACGACAATTCAGCCATAACTTCTCCTCGCTCTTCGATGTCATCCAAACTACAGAAATTGACCTCACATATGGCAGATAAGTCTGATGATATTGATCAGAGATTGGAGGCCTAAGAGCAAATGATCCGAGAGCAGCAAAAGACAATTGAGACCTTAAAATGATGCTCTTGAAGGTGGTCGAAAATACTCAAAAATTAGTCAAGGATAAAGCCAAGACTTCTACAAAATCACCACGGAAGGAAAGAAAACAAATTCCGTTCAAAATAAATCAAGAAGATAAAGAAAAAAAAGCTTACTCGGCACATGATGACGAGGATAAGTATTCTTCATGACCCTCATGAAGAGAAAATTGAGAAGTTACAAAGCCAACTTGATGCCTTGATGCACAAGAAGAAACTGAAGGAATCGAGGGTTTCAAGACCGTACCCGCCTGAATGGGATCTAGCACCGTACCCTGAGAAGTACAAATCGCTCAAATTGGAGCCATATGACGGGAAAGGATCGCCCAGTCAGCATATTTATTACTTCTTATCCCAAGCAGGGCATTTGATGGGCAATGAGCCAGTAATGACCAAGGTATTTGCAAGTACCTTGCGCGGATCTACCTTCACATGGTTTATGCAGATGCCCCCAGGTACTATCAATACCTGGTATGACGTTGAGAAACAATTTCTCGCACGTTTCTTTGAGGATGATACCGAAATATCAGTTCATTCCCTCCTTGCAACCAAGCAAGGGGAACAAGAAATGGTAAAAGACTTTATAGAAAAGTTCCGGGAGAAGTCCATGCACTGCAAACATGGAATGGTCCAGAAAACTCTGGTGGAAACGTGCCGGCATAATCTCAAAACTAACATTCTCTTAAAAATGGGAACCGTAGAGTCTAAGACTTGGAAGGATTTACTAAAACCTGGGGAATAAGCCGAAGACTTGATCCGCCGAGTTGAAGAATCTCTAGGAGCAAGGAATCTTAGAAATAATAGGCCGCATACACAAAACAACATTAAGAACAAGGGAAAAGCGGTAATGGCGTCAGATGCCGCTCCACAAAAGGCAAATTCTCCAAACCCGAAGCCCTAAAATCAAAAGGGCACGAGACAAAATAGGCCCCAACAAGAGAGGACCTACACCTTTAAAGCGGAACAGACACCTACACTCTTCCTTCTGCTCCTTAGGAAGGGAATGTTAAAACTTCCAGAAAATAGAAAACCGAAGGACGTTGGTAAAACCAACGACCCTAATTATTGTTTATACCACAAGAATATTGGACACCCTACCAAGGACTGTTACCCTCTGAAGAACAGGATCCAGGCATTGATAGAAACTGGGGCCTTGGCGCTAAAAGAAGAACAAAAGAAAGTCACTGCTAATATGGCAACCCTGGTGGTAGGGACCCATGAGTTCCCGCAGGGGTAACCCCGATACCCGAAGGGAAACTGGTCATGAAGAATCATGACCCACATGAAAGGGCATAGAAAGGACTTGTCCCCGTAACAACACAAAGAGAAGTCATGTGGGTCCACCCTGATCTATTACAGAATGAACAATGGACCACCTCAGGGAGCCAGAGGAGAAAGCAGACTAGTAGTACTATTTTTGCGAAAATAAAAGAAGAGTACATAGTTACAGGAGCATTCACTGACTCTGAAGAGGGGGCCGAAACTATGGCCACTCATCAAAATGGGGCAGGTCCTTCTGGCACTCGATCTGGTAAAGCCTACCTCAAAGACTACACCAGAGTAGACCCGAAGAATATATATGGGGAACTCGCGAAGGCTGCTGAGCAAAAGGGGCTTCGTTTCCAGAAAAAACCTACAAAGATGAAGAGGTCAAGGATGCTACATTCAAATTTGACATAATAGCTCAGCTGGCAAATATCCCAGCTCGAGTTTTGCTTTACGAGTTGCTCCGATTGTCAGAATCAACTCGCGAAGCATTAAGAGAGGCTTTGGCAGACTCTGAATCTCTCTTGTTATAGATTGTCGAGCCGACCGATGAAGAATAGGATTCCTGCCCCCATTGTCATCAAGTGAGGATGCAGGTCCCACAGATTACCTTTTCTCAAGAGGACATGCAGGTGAGGAATATAAAGCATAATAAGTCTTTATATTTCACTGAATATGTTGGATCCACAAAGGTGGACCGCATTAAAATCGATCCGGGGTCTACATTAAGCGTCATTCCTAGAAGATTGATGCAACTATTGGGAATTTCGCCCCATCGTCTGACACCAACAAATACTACGATATACAGGTTCAACGCTAACGATAGCTGTCCCCTCGGGAAGATCTGACTTCGATGTCAAATCAGAGATTTGAGAACAGAAGTTATGTGCTAAGTTATAGACGCAGACACTTCTTATAACATCCTACTGGAGCGACCATGGATCCATGCCTATATGATAGTCCGGTCGACTCTCCATCAATGTATGAAGTACTGCGATGAACAAGGAGAAGTCCGGACGCTAGTTGTAGATAGGCAGCCATTCAAAGGGCTAGAAAATTACTTCACTGATACTATGCTCTACAAGCCGGCCAATGAAGTCCCTAATAACAACCGCAAAGAGCCTCAAGAACCTAACGACAGCGGAAATGAGGCGGACACTGAATATGAATCTCTGGAAGAGGATAATGAGGGTGACTATGAGATAAACCCTCGCATAAATTTTAAGGTAAATTTTGATAATAATGTAACTGATGTAGCAGAGGATGAGTGGATTATTAATGAAAATATAAAATTAGTCTACGAGCCTGCTGTTGCTACAGAGTTTGAGCCTTCTTGTACTTCCACCGAGGCGGATGACCTGTCCGAACTTGAAGTTCTGGTGGCATATCACTACAAGAAAATGGGTCTTTAGTGACGATATCCTAGTGACGAGTATTAAAATTGTCACTAAAAATGACCATTTGTGACAAAAATTTAATGTGGTCACAAATATTTTTTTTTTTTGTGATGGATACAAATAATTGTCACAAGAACAAATTTTTTTGTGACAACAGATAAAAACTTGTCATAAAAACACAGTTTACAGGGACATGGAAGAAATATCACTACTAAAATATAAATTTTTTAGTAACGACGACTAAAATTTGTCACTAAAAAATAGTTTTCAATGACGCTAACTAAAACTTGTTGCTAAAACTTAAATATTTCAGTGACAACGAAGGAAAAATGTCACTAAAATTAATGTTCAGTAACGAAGGCTACAAATCGTCACTGAAAAGTAATTTTTTTCTGTGACAACTAAAACATTTGTCACTAATACTGAGTATTCAGTAACAGAAACTTTATGTCGTCACTAAAACATAACTATCTTTTGTGACAATGAAATAACGCATCACTAAAACTGAATATTCAGTGAAGAAAAATGTAATTCGTTACTAAAAACAGAATTTTTCCTGTGACAGATTGAATAATTGTCACTAAAACGAAGTGTTCAGTGAAGAAAAATAAATACCGTCACTAAAACATAAATATTTTTGTGACAAATTACAAACTTGTCACTAAAACTAATTGTTCAGTGATGAAAACTAAATATTGTCATTAAAGTTTAAATTGTTTTAGTAGCAAGTAATAAACTAGTCACTAAAATTGAGTTTTCAGTGACGAAAATTAAATATTGTTACTAAAACACAAAATTTTGAGTTACAATGAAAAAAATTTGCAACTAAAACATGAAAATCAATTACAACTATTTTTAATAGTCACAAACATTTTTTTTTTGAGGAATTATAAGTTACAATTTTTTATTTTAAAATACTTCTATAAAATTATCAACTTATAACAATCATGAAACTTCAATTATTTATTTATTTTTTCACATCTAATCTCGATCGTCTATCCATATCTTCTGATATAAAAACTCCTTGAACTATTACAAAAATAATACAAATAGAATTACAATGTTTAACCTAATATATATATATATTTAACCTAACTTTATCTCGACCGTCTATCCAAATACTATATGATAAAATAACTCTTCAATCTATTGTAATTGGAATACAAATAGAATTATAATTCTTAACCTAATCTATTTATTTAACCTAAACTCTATCTTAGCCGTCAATCCAGATTCTATGATAAAATAAACCCTCAATCTAATTATATTTATAATACAAAAAGAATCCTAATTATAATACAAATCTTCTTATTAATAATATATAAAACCTATACTCCCACGTTTGGTCGTTGATCGATCACTTAAACCCCGTTCGTAACCTCTCCAACGAGCGCCGCACTCTCGCCCGCTCGCCCGCAGCACACGATCGCTCGCTCGCCCGCGGCTATTGATCGCCTGCTCGCCCGCGGCTGTTGATCGCCCGCTCGCCCGCTCGCCCGAGATCAACAGCCCTGTCGCCCGGATCGCAGTCGCCCGCTCGCCTGCGCGCCGCTCTCCCTCCGCCCTCCCTCCTATCCGCAAGCAACTGCTCGATCTCCGCAGTCCCTTCGATCTGCAAGCACACGAGCGCACCCACTCTTCGAAGCAGCACACGAGCGCCCGCTCTGCATCCAATCCGCAGTGACCTGCGCCCGCGCGCCCTCTCCGAAGCAGCACATGATCTCCCTCACGAAGAGCAGTGCCCTCTCTCCCTCATATCTGCAAGGAACAGCGCCCGCGCACCCTCGATCCGCAAGGAGCAACTATCTAGGTTCGGCCGCTCTCCAACAGATTTGCGAGAAATCGCTAGGTATGAAGTCACACGAATTTTTTTTTGTGTTAATGTTAACTCAAATTCACAATTTATAAGCTGATGGTTTTTGAACTCAAAGGATTAAGAATATCTAGACGTCCAGTTTGCATTATTTAGTTTATCCAACTCACATTCACAATTTTCAGTTTACATTATTTAGTTTATCCAACTTTAGCTCTATAATATTTAAAATCAAACAATCAATTAATATTAAGAGTCTTGAAAACCCAACAACTTTCTACTATTTGGTATGTTGAAAATTAAGTTTTTCTTGTCAAGAATCCAAACACAGGCTAGATATTTTCCCTACTAAATTTTTATTTCTATTTAAAACTCCACTAGAGTTCTTTTGCTGTGTTAGGTTTAACGACTACAAGGAGATCAGTAAGTAATAGGGGACTTTTTTGAGTTCATCACTTCTCAATAGTTATTCGTAGATACAACAAGATAAATAGTTATAACTAAAAATATAATGGGATAAATGGTAGAATATCAAAATTAAACTAATTTAAAAACAAAACAATAAACCTTGTCATTTTCAATGCATTTCTACTATTTTTGTTTCCAAGACATACGGTATGGCGATAAAAATACCCAATTAAATCGTTTTTAATTAGCAAAGCAGTGGGCTAGGATCTCCAATGTTATACTAGTAAGAAAATTAATGAAATAAATTATATAGAGTTTACATATACTAGTCCCTCACTAAGGAGTAGATAGAAATACATATAGAAAATAACAAAAGTTAAAACAAATAAAAACAATTAGTATCATCCCAATACAATGAAAGATCAACACCTGCACTTACTCGTTGCCACCTCAACACTAATCATACTCTATCTCTTGGTTGTGTTGTAGCATTCTCCATATATGGGCATACTCCATATGGGCATAGCTATATATATAATTACTATGTAATGCTTGTAGAAGGAATAGTGAATATCTCGAGCACTAATGATATAGAAAATAAAAGTTAGATTAGATACAGATAATAATGAATTAAACAAAAAGACATTCTGAATACCTTAAACACTAATGATGAAATTACATCAGATAAGAGCATGTAGAGAGAAGAACAAAATCTAGTATAAGGAATGCTTTTTTTAATCTTAGGATTAATTTTTAATATTGTGGAAGCATTGAACATAAGTAATAGCTTATTGGAAAGATATTGTATTATTAAGTTAAAAGTAATAAAAAAAGAATTAATTTTATTTGTTTTTCACACGTTGCCAAGGGCGTGCACGCATCATGGTGCACAGGCGCCTGCATCCACGGTGCGAGGGTGCACGCACCTGTGAAAGATGTAGCTACCCTGGGTCTGCATGGTTCTTCTCTTAGAGAGTAAATAAAAATGGAAGAAAAAATACAAATCTTTATTAACGTTCATTCTTCTATTCCTAATACAACCTATCAATTGTTATGTTACAACTCATGTAGGTAAGGATGGTAGACAAGAAATGGATGGAAATTCCCAATAGAGCAAGCATTGAATATATAAAAGGAGTCGATGATTTCCTTGATTATGCTTTTTCACAGCCTGGAGTCACAGATAGAGTACGTTGTCCATGTAACAAATGCAGAAATACTGTTTATAAATTTCGCAAGGACGTGAGACTTGACTTATTTAAGAAAGGTATCGTGAACAATTATAAAGTATGGGTGCTTCACGGAGAAAAGTATGGGGAACATGTTGATTCATCAAATATTATAGATGTTAGTCATCAGAATGCAGAAAATCATATGGTTCAAGATGATATAATAGGAGTAATACATGATACAGTCGGCTATTTCAGGATTATGTTTTTAAACTCTCATAAAAATTTCACATTATTTGGTTGTGATTATGACCTCAAACTAAATATTTTCTCAGCTGCATCGGTATCGGACTGGTGCATAAGCGGTGCACTAAATTGATTACAAATTATAACAAACCACCATGGATAGCTTTAAAATTTTATATTATGTTTTAGGAGTTTTTTTTATTACATTCATAAAAATTTCACAGTAATTTGATGATATTTTGACTGACAAGTAGATATATTACTCAGTTGTATCCATATCTGTTCGGAGTTTGAATTGTACACTTTATTAAGTAGGAATTGTACCAAATCAACCTGAATCACATTAAAATTTATTATCATATTTTAGGATTATGTTTTTAAACTCTCATAAAAATTTCATTTTAATTGGTTGTGATTATGACCTCAAACTAAATATTTTCTCAGCTGCACCGGTATCGGACTGGTGCATAAGCGGTGCACTAAATTGATTACAAATTCTAACAAACCACCATGGATAGATTTAAAATTTTATATTATGTTTTAAGAGTTTGTTTTATTACTCTCATAAAAAATTCACAGTAATTTGATGATATTTTGATTGACAAGTAGATATATTCCTCCGTTGTATCTATATCTGTCCGGAGTTTGAATTGTGCACTTTATTAAGTAGGACTTGTACCAAATCAACCTGAATCACATTGAAATTTATTATCCTATTTTAGGATTATGTTTTTAAACTCTCATAAAAATTTCACATTAATTGGTTGTGATTATGACCTCAAACTAAATATTTTCTCAGCTGCACCGGTATCGGACTGGTGCATAAGCGGTGCACTAAATTGATTACAAATTATAACAAACCACCATGGATAGCTTTAAAATTTTATATTCTGTTTTATGAGTTTGTTTTCATACTCTCATAAAAATTTCACAGTAATTTGATGATATTTTGACTGACAAATAGATATATATTTCTCAGTTGTATTCATATATGTCCAGAGTTTGAATTGTGCACTTTATTAAGTATGAAGTATACCAAATCAATCTGAATCACATTAAAATTTTATATTCTATTTTAGAATTATAATTTTAAACTCATAAAAATTTCACATTAATTCGTTAAGATTTTGCCTTCTATCTTGAATTTGTATTATGTTTTTGGAGTTTGTTTTGACCATTGTTACTAATGCCTTTAGTTATTATTATTTAATTACAGGAAAAACTACATGAGCTTGTCGTGAAACAAACACAAGATGATGAACCTCAGATGTCTCGTGATGACATGTTGCTTCAAGTGCTTGGTGAGAAATCATGATATTTTCGAGAAAAAGGAGCAGGGAAAAAGCCTCCAAGTAAAAGACCTCGACAGGATGTTCAGGAGCAAGTAGAGAAGGTATAAGTGATGCTAGAGAGACAATGATGGTTGAAGTGGCTCAAAAAATTAGAGAAGAAGTTCAGACAGAGTCAGATGAGAAATTAAAAAAACAGCTAGCTGAGTCGGATGAGAAATTAAAGACACAGCTAGATGAGTCAGATAAGAAGTTGAAGACAAAGCTACAAGAGGTACGAGCTGAAATTAGAGCTGAGATGCAAGCGGAGTTCGAGTCTATGTTTCAAGAGAGAATGTCTTCTTTTTTTGGTTCAGTATCACAATCAAAAAATTAATTTTTATGTGTTTATATGGATTTAATACTTTGCTTCGAACAAAAACAAGTTACAATTTGTGCAAGACTGGATTGTTTTTCTTACGAATATTTTAGCATGTTTATGTGATGAATTATATTTTTCTAGTATATATCACTGATATATATATCAGCTAATTATAAAACATCTCCTGTGAATATGGTGTTTGAAAATATGAATGATTGTATATGAATGACTGTATATATTGTATTTGTAACAGATATTTGTATTAGCTATTTGAAGATGCAGTAACAATATCGTCACTGATAAATTTATTTGTGACAATTGATAGTGTCACAGAATTTGTGTTTTAGCGACAATACACAATGTTGCAAATTTTAACTTTTAGTGACACTATTAAAAACTTGTCACTAATAATTACCTATTTGTGACAATATTTGTCGTCACTAATTTTGTAGTTAATGTCATTATATAATATTATATATATGTAGTGACAAATAGTCATGTTTTCTGTGACACGTATTGTTATCACAAATACGATTTAGTGATGACGAACGTCGTCACTAAAGAGTTATAATAGTGACGATGTAATAGTTTTTCTGTCAGAAGTTTTATTGTCACAAATATGATTTAGTCATGTTGAAAGTCGTTACTGAAGCGTCGTAATAGTGATGATATAATACCTTTTCAGTGACAACTATTGTTGTCACAAATACAAATTAGTGACGATATTAGTTGTCACAAAAAAAATGTTATAGTGACAATCTAGTTAGTATTTTGTGACAAGTCATCGATATCACTGAAAACTAAGTCGTCACTGAAGAGTCGTAATAGTGACGATATAATAACTTTTTAGCGACAACTATTGGTGTCACCAATATAAATTAGTGAAGATATTAGTTGTCACAAAAAAAAAAAACTTATAGTGACAATCTAGTTAATGTTTTGTGACAAGTCTTAGTTGTCACTGAAAACTATTTTCAGTGACGGGCACTAAAAGTCGTCACAAAAACCTTCAGTGATGGCCACATAAGTGACGACACTTAGTCGTCACTAA
Source organism: Dracaena cambodiana (assembly GCA_036321105.1). Taxonomy (NCBI): domain Eukaryota; kingdom Viridiplantae; phylum Streptophyta; class Magnoliopsida; order Asparagales; family Asparagaceae; genus Dracaena; species Dracaena cambodiana. Next base: position 10,172,725 of record JAYEPQ010000015.1, read on the forward strand.
ACTCGTCACTGAATATTTTCAGTGACAACTTGAAGACATTCAGTGACGACTTTTGTCATCACTAAAAACCCATTTTCTTGTAGTGATATCATTTACCAATCAGGTCATCCCTCATCTCTCGGTTTAAAATAAAAAAAGGATGAGATTACTTCTTTGAAGTGCCTCCACGACAGCTATCTCAAAAACCAATTGTCTTCAGCAAAGTAATCGCGTCGCCTAACCAAAGACAAAGTAGTGAAAGTGATAAATAAACATCACCCCAATTTCACTTATACGAGAAAAAATCCCGACGAATGATGGAAAAGATGGGCTATAATTTTACCCAAAAATCGGGATTAAACTTTACGAAAGGGCGGCGAAATCTCATACCCTCATTTAGACCAAGGGGGAAGAGCCCAGATTATTATCAGAAAACTTGAAGGGGGTTAGGCTATGTATCTACTCCTCCCTCACCGCCATACAAATACGAAGAGAGCTCTTCGGCCGATGAAGATTTATATCTGTTTGATTATGATTCGGATCTAAGTACTGACGCCTGCTTTCAATCTCTAACAGCAAATATGGTTTCAGCCGCACCAGAAAGCATTGATGAACCAATTGATGTTCAAGATGATTCATGGGCTAAACACATGGATACTCTCTGGGATGTCTATTTTGAATAGCGTGACCCGCCCACAGAAGATAAGCTAGTACAAGTTAACATGGGAACGGAAGAGAATTCGAAGCCCATTTTCATAAGCAACACACTAACTCCATTAGAAAATTAGGAACTTATATCCCTTATTAAGGAATATATAGTTGTGTTCGCATGGAGTTATGAAGATATGCCCAGGCTTGATCATCAGATTGCCACGCACCGTTTAAATATTAAGGAAGACGCCAAGCCAGTCAAACAACAGTAAAGGTGGAGTGTTAGCGGCATTCTTTAAATATAATTCTCATCGCACGTTGATAGGTGCTGTTATATTTTGGATTGAAGAATGCCAGTGCCACCTATCAACGTGCGATGAGAATTATATTTAAAGAACATCTGCGCAAAACGGTGGAGTGTTATGTGGATGATTTAGCGGCCAAAAGCAAAAACAAAGAAGACCATCTTCAGGATCTAAGAACAGTCTTCAATCTTATGCGAAGACATCACTTGAAGATGAATCCCGCCAAGTCCTTCATGGGGGTGTCTAGTGGGAAATTCCTTGGATTTATAGTTACTTCGGAAAGAATTTTCCTTGATCCCGAAAAGTTAAAGGCGATCAAGGTGATGCCACCTCCCTGCAAACTAGAAGTGTTGAGAGGGTTACAAGGAAAACTGGCCTATATCCGGTGCTTTATCTCCAATCTCTCAGGATGATGCCAACCGTTCTCCAGACTTATGAAAAAGGGGGTTTCCTTCGTATGGGACGAGGCATGTCAACAGGCGTTTGACGACCTTAAAGAATACCTTACGAAACCTCCCGTCCTCATGGCACCTGTCCGTGGACAACCATTCCTTATATATGTAAGGGCCATGGATAATGCGTTAGGAGCGTTGCTTGCTCAGTATAAGGAGCACGGTCATGAATATACCCTTTATTACCTGAGTCGAACAATGATCGGAGCCGAGCATCGGTATACCCCGATCGAAAAAGAATGTTTAGCCCTAGTGTTCGCCGTTCAGAAAATGCGACACTATCTTTTAGGGCAAATAATTCATGTCATATCACGGGTCAATCCCTTGAAAATCCTGATGACAAAACCAGGATCTTTAACTTCTATCGCCATATGACATCCACTTTGTTCCTCAAAAAGTTATGAAGGGACAAGCAATCGTCGATTTCCTAGCAGACCATCCAATTTGGTCCAACACTAAATCATCAGCAGATATCTCTAAACAGACATCAGAAGTCAACACAACTAGCAAAGAACAACTGTGGCAGATATTTTTTGATAGTGCTGCCAGACGATCTGCTGCTGGAGTGGGGGTAGTACTGATCTCCCCACATAAATGCATACTGCCTAACGGTTACTCATTAATAGAGCCATGTACAAATAATTTGGCAGAATATAATACGCTCATTATTGGTTTAAAAATGGCTCTGCAACTGGGGGTGAATTATCTAGCGGCATATGGAGACTTTAAGCTCATCTTCAATCAAATGACGGGCGAGTATGAAGTCAAACATGAAGCCCTCATTCCCTATCATCAACTAGCCATTGAATTGGCAGGATATTTCGAACAATTTTATATCTATCATATACCTCGAAATGAGAACATCTATGCAAACGCTCTTGCTGCGTTAGCTGCAACATTGGCAATTCCGCCAGGTGCAACTAAAAGTATCACTATTGGAAGTCGAGAACTTCTCCATCCGGATACGGTTTTCCAAACTATGGAAGTGTACCCAGTAGGTTTAACTCTGGAACCCCGTGATTGGCGATTTCCGTTCATGGATTATGCCTTATACGGGATGCTGCCATAAGATCCAAAGGAAGCCGCCTCAATAAAGAGGAAGGCCCAAAGATTTTATTATGATCCTACACTTCAGACTTTATGCAGAAAATCAACTGATGGTCTCCTGTTGCGCTGCATATCAAGAACAGAAGCCGATGAAGTACTGAGAGAAATGCATGATGGAGTGTGTGGAGCTCATCAGCCCAGTCCAAAACTCGGTAACCGCATAAGAAGGCTTGGATACTACTGGCCGAAGATGATTACTGATGCAATGGAATACGCTAAACGGTGCCATGCATTTCAGGTACACGCCAATTTTATTCATCAACCCCCAGAATACTTGCACAATACTGTTGCTAGTTGGCCTTTTGAAGAATGGGGGATGGATATCGTGGGGCCAATAACTCCCCCATCATCCAGAGGACATCGGTTCATACTTGCGATAACTGATTATTTTTCAAAATGTGCTGAAGCCGTGCCCATGATAGAGGTAAAGACGACAGATGTTATTAAATTCATTAAACATCACGTCATTTACCGTTTTGGCATTCCTCAAAGAATCATTCATGAAAATGGACCGCAGTTTATCAGCTAGGGGTTCTCACGATTTTGTGATAAGTTCAGAATCAGGGAAATTGCTTCGACGCCATATAACCCCGCGGTGAATGGATTGGCCGAAGCCTTCAATAAAACCATTATTAAACTCCTTCGAAAATTTGTCTCTTCCATTAAACGGGACTGGGACGAAAGGCTAGTAGAGTGTCAGTGGGCTTATCGCACTACCGTCCGCACCCCAACAAAGGCTACCCCTTTTTCCTTGGTATATGGAAGCGAGGCCGTCTTGCCTTTGGAGGTTTAGATACCATCATTAAGAGTGACATTAGCCACAAAGATGACAACAGAAGAATGCCATCAACAAAGGTTACGAGAACTAGAAGCGCTCGATGAAAAGCGTCTCCAGGCTCAGCAACAGATTGAGTTGTATCATGTCCGAGTCTCGCAAGTATTCAATAAGAATGTTAAGCAAAGAACCTTTAAACAAACAGACTTGGTTCTGGTGATAAGTGCCATATATTGCATATTTATAGCTTTCATATTATCTATTTTTGTATATAAATAAATGTTACTCGGGTATTTTTAGTGTCTTTTTCAAGTAATCCGATTCGTATAAGGAGATGGCATGAAATCAGAGCCGGATTAGAAAATCAAGTCCAGAAAAGAGTTCAAAGAGAGTAAAGCTGCAAAATTAAAATACTGTAGAGACTCAAAGTCAAATACAGTCAGGAAAATCAAAAGTACAAGTCAAGATACTCATGTGGAAGAAATTTCAACTGAATTTCACAAAATTTAGCCGCCAAATGGCGGTAATTTCAGCTAAATAGCAGCCCAATTGTGGGCCCATGCATTGAGTTTTTGTAGGTGGCTTTTTTGTAATTTTTTAGTTTTTCAGTTCTGTTAGAAGTAGGGTTTGATTTTCGAAGCCTATATATTGGCCGTATCCTTGTATTCTAAGAGAATCCTGAAGTTTTGTACTCGTTTTTTAATTTAATAAAATTAGGATTTTACTGAAGGGGTGACGACCACAATACCATGCTCCAGAGGTAATCAATTGTTTTTAATTCTTTATTTGCTTTTTTTTTAATTGCTTTCTAGTATAGATTTATTCGCTTTCTAGATTAGATTTAATTGCTTTCTAGAATCATGTGTAGCTAATTTAGTTTAGCTCTAGGATGTAGATGAAACTAGAATCCACCATGTAATTGCTCTCTAGTATTTTTCTTCCTAATTAAAATAAATAAAGATATGATTTTTCCATGAAAAGATTAAAATACAAGAACTCAAAGATTAATACTTTGATAGGTTATACTTGAGTTAAATTTCTTGATAGCCTATGCTTAGTTAGGGTTTGGAGTTGTTGGTTTTCATTTTTATCATAGATCTATCTAATGATTTAGTTTATTTTTATGAAAAGTAGTATTTTTGATGAGTTACACTTACAAACAACTTGATAGCTCATGCTTAGGGCACTTTAAATAAAGATTAAACTAAAAGATCACCTTTTTATGAAAGAAGAAAATAATAGAAGTAAATACATGGTTAGAAACTAGTGGATTCTAGATCCTAGGCTAATTAGAACAACCAAACTTCAACCTAGAATCTTTTGTTAATCCGCAAGACTATAGAATTAGTAAGAATTGCAAAAACACCTTAGATCCCTTTGGGACGACCTGTACAGTGCTACACCGACAATGTGCGCTTGCAGTTAATCACATCAAGTTTTTTCTGGCTATTAAGAAGCCAATGATTCAAACCCACAAGACTAAGGGTAAATTTGAGCCCAAGTGGGAAGGACCATTCATTGTGGAAACGGTATACTCTAGTGGAGCTTATCGCTTAATGAATCAGGATGGCGACAGAATGATATGCCGATTAACGGCAAATTTTTAAAAAAAATATTATGCGTAAAAAAGGTTAAAATATAAAAAAGGGTTAATATTTACTGTCACATCTGGTTCATATCCCTAAGAGTATAACCATCCACTTGTTCAAGTTACGCATATGAGCACTTGAACTTCTTTATTAAACTAAGGCATGTGAAATCAGGCACCTATGTCTAAATCAATGATCCTCATCCGATCATTCTGGTTTGTGCAATTAAGCACTTTCACCAAACTATCAGTTTGCTCTATTAAAGAGCCTCACCGTGGTTAAGCCCGGTTGGTATCAACAATCTAAGTTACGCAGATGAGCCTTGGGTTGTTTTACTGAAACCATGAACAATTTTATGACAAATTATTTGTTGTGAAAGAAAAATTTGTAGCCAACAGATGAAAGAATCAAAAGAATTATCTTTATTCATGAATTAAAAGAATAAAGTTATAAAAACAAAAGAATTCAAAGAATTGTTGAGTTTTTTATTACAAAAGAATAAATAAATAGGTATAAAAAAAACAGGAGAGTTAAGGCTCTCCCAAAAGCTTCAACTTATTTGTCGTCTTATCGATAACTCGATAACGGGTTTCTTCCACAGAATGTTGAGCCTGCCTGCGTAAATCATCATAATTTATTGCAAGTTGCTGGACCAACTGCTGACAAGATTCTTCGATAGAACCGCTCCTCATCATGCTTTCTTGCTCAAGCTGTCCTTGTTGAAGGATCAGCTCGCCCGCTTCTTCACAAATTCTCCTAGCCGAGACTCGCTGGCTTCTAAAATAGCCTGAGCCTTGGCGATGGTCTCTTTGGCTCTGAGAATGGCTGCTTGGCTCCCCTCGATTTTGAAATCCACCATCTCCAGCCCCCTGAGAACTGACTCCTGGCTGGCTCGTAATCCTACCAACTCTCGAGACTAGTCTTCCTCTTGGCGCCTCAGCTCCTCCTGACGAGCTGTCAACTCTACTCATAGCCGTGCCAGTTCAATCTCGGTGATCGCTTCCACATCCGCTTGGCGAACTGTGTTTAGCATTTGCACCTGCTCTTCTAAAGCTTCTAGGTGGGCTCGATAAGGAGCTGCTCGCTCGCTCCTTCCGATCCTTTCAATATTGTCCAGGTAACTGGCCAACATTGGGCATCCGAGCTCAAGAAAATCCCTCCCATCCAAAATCATGCCAATGCATCTCCTTAGCAATGTTTTCAAGTAGATCAGCAGTGTCTAAATTGAGAGCAGACAGTGCTAACGTAGACGTCACCAGAGCAGGAGTGGTTTTTGCGGGAATTAAGGAAGAAGAAGCTCGCCCCTGTACCAGACTCATGACATGCGGGGCCAGTAAAGCCAATAAAGACTTGGCAGAACTGGGAACCTGAGGTGAAGTATCGTCAGTACTAGGAAGTCGAGTAGCCCCACCAACAGGGGTGGATGATGGTGTGTCCCCGCCTGAAGCTCCTCCTGTAACAGAAGTAGCCTCAAACGAAAACTTTAAGTTGTCTTCATCCCCTGCTGGCAGGCGAGTTGGAGCAAGGGACCACCGGCGTCTCAATAGCCACAACTGTTGATGGCATTAATATCGCTGGCTGAGGAGTAGAAGGCACGCCAACGACGACCGGGAAAGTATCTTCGGAACAGACGGCCGGTGTCGGTGACGGTAAGCTCGGAGATAGGAGAGCATCTTTTGATACGGCAGCAACGTCTGTCCTATCATCACTCCCTAATTCATCGATTGGGGGAGCAGATGAAGGAACAGAATGTGGAGCAGGCGTGAAATAGTCTGCGTCAAACCCGTCAGCGAAGCTACCCAGTCTGCCCACTGACCCTGTAGTACCAGAGTAATCCACCAGCTCCTTAGACTCCACCCTAGTAGTTGAATGCATATGCGAATGGAGTTGACTACCTAAATCTCAGAAAGCAAACAGGGAGTGTCACACACACACACACACACACACACACACACACACACACACACACACATATATATATATATATATATATATATATGTATATATATATATAAAAGAAGAAGAAGAAGAATAAAAAGTTAAAATATAAAAAAGTAAAGGAGAAGAACCATACCAAGGGATACAAGTCCTGTGGTTGGACTTGAAGGAGGAGCCATCACTGTCTCCAGAAGCACACCCGTTTCGCTACCAAGAGGTTGCATCGTAGTGTGTTCAACGGATTCTGTGGCTGGGGGAATTAGGGCCTCGGTAGCACTAGAGGCTTCTGCAGGCCTGCTCTTCTCCATCGGTGCTGGTGGCAGAGTTGAAGCAAGAAGGTCTGTGGCGAACTGGACCGCTGCTTCTTCGGGGATCACTAGAGTCTCCCCAGCCAGCTTCTTCTTCTTACGAGCTAGCTCGCCTTTAGCAGTCCCACGACGCTTTATAGTCGGACTTCGGGAGTGAGGACGAACATCCCTAGTAGGCTTAGAAGCATCTCTGGCCCCAGTATTATCATCACCGCCAGTATCATCATCATCAGAGTCGCCTGAATCTGATGGGTCGGCCGCCATGTCGAGGAACTCATCCATTCCTTTTACCCTCACTCTCTTGGCCCCTTTGTAGCGAGAGTAGAAGGCCTCTATCTCTTTGTAGCAGCTGTGCTTGATAGAGAAATTAGGTACATCAGCGTTGGCGATGCTGTACCATGTGCAGAAGCTTAACACCATGCTCAGCTCTGGCGACTTCTGAGGCAGCATAAATTTAGCTCCTGTTCCACCAGCTACAAAGTGGAACCAGCCTCGGGCACCCTCATATAAACTCCCTTCATATGCCAACTTCTTGTTCGGGTTACCCACGTAAAGTTGTGTGTACCCAAACTGGCGAGCAAAACAGCTCGGGGTGTATGATGCAATATAACACATTGTGTCTTGCCTATACACCAAATGCCCGGAACGGATAGATAATAGCCACCAGAAGACTCCTGAAGATAATCTTGAAAAATTATCCGGGCCACGGGCATCCTTGAATTTTGACCCATATTCCCCATCGGGAAAATCGAGAAAACATCGAAAGAGCTCGTAGTTCTGATGATGATGGAGCGTCTTCCGGATTATTGACATGTAATGGCTCTTCCAAGAGGAGCGTTCATACAACTCCATGAGGAATGGCTTGTCAGCCGGGGAGTATTCTGCCGCGCTCATTAAAGAGGGGCAATGCATGACAAGTCATGCCATTAAATAGGTGTAGGGCATCTCTACCTTAGGGTTCGACGTCTTCACCATGGAAGTCTCTTTTGACTTGCCGTTAACCTTCTCCTTGCCCTTGTCAGTGGGGATGAAGGCATTACAGAGTGCTCGTAGCCCACTCTGAAGATTGCTAACCATGGCAGGGAGGAGTCCGAATGGTCGTCCGTATGCCAGTAGAACTGTTGGATAAACCACGTTCATTGTGATAGCGTCTTTTGGCAATGATGGAATGACACATCTCTTTAACCACAGCATCAGAAACCCAGCGATTAGGCCTCTATTGGACACTGGGAACTGAGCCTGGTAGTGGAAGCTCTTGAAGATGGTGCGGGATTGAATCCACCTTCATTTGATTCAGTTGTATAGAATACAACACTTGTCTTGGCTATACGACGATCAATCTCTTTGACGTCGACAGGCTTGTGGCCACTGATACTTGACGAACCCTCCTTTGAGTTTAAATTAGCAAAAAGATAATCGGCCCACTTCTTGTGGCCGATACCTTGGTTACGCACACCTGCCATGTCGGTACAGATGCGGTAGTGGAACATCATCTCCCAATAAGTTCCATAGATGCGCACATCCTTTGCCTTCAGCATATTCAGCTCTTCAGTGGTGGGGATGTATTCCTCATAGGGAACTTCATCCATCGATAAACCCGAGATCTCATACATCTCATGAAGTGCAAGTCCCAGTTCACCTATTGGTGTGGAAAAGATGCCGGTCTCAGGGTTATACATCTCCAGGAGGCTGAAGAGATGATAGACGCTTTGAGGTAGCCCAAACTGAACATTACTAACGGCCTTGAATAAGCCAATTTTCTTCAAAATTCGCTCGTGAGAATCTACCATATATTGGACAAGGCGAGCCCACCACATGTTACTGAAGGAGTAGACCCAGCCGGGCATTATGAAGTTGTTGGCTGAATATTGGCCCCCCTTTGCCATGAACTCGCTTAAGAAGGTTCGTGCACGAATTGGAACCTCCCCTACTGGGTGCTCCTTGGTGATTCTACCTGGAAGCAACTCGGTAATGCATCTAGTGGGACCATCTTGGTATGTGTGCCAAATTTGCCGGTAGAAACGCAGTCATATTCTTGAGTTAGTCCCTACTCTAACTCACGATGCATGACCAGCCTCTGAAGATATACCAAAGGGTAACTGCGCTCCATACTAGGTAGAAACATCAGCGAGTCGCCAGATTGGTAAAGCCATTTCTCTCCTCTTCAAAGAGGATATGGTCTGAGTGCCCCATTGCGTCTCCGAAGAGAAATGCGGGCTTCTCCAATGCTTCTCGGTTGGTTGCCTTGAAGGGAGCATCGGTGATGATCTCCCTTATAGTAGTGGGGCTGTATCTGATCAATTTCTCCCTGCGCTCTCGTACACCTAGTTTGTAGGCAGAGATATTTGTCGTGAAGCGAAATTGAGTTTCTAGGTCTGCACCCCTAGCAAACTCGAAGTGGTGCCTATGAGAAAGAGCATCCACTGAATAGCCCACTACAAAAGAAGAACCAAAGTTAGAATCCAGAAAATCTCCTAAGGATAATAAAACGCGAAGCTAAATAGCTTCGCGCAAAGCTAGAAATAGCTTCGTGTTTTTGTTAAGACGCGAAGTTAATAAGCAGAAACGCGAAGCTAAGGCTATAACTTAGCTTCGCGCGAAGCTAAGGGAATGACTTCGCGTTCACAAAACGCGAAGTTAAATCTGTAACCTTGCGTAGAAGTACGACAGTTAACAAAAATTACTTCGCGTACAAAACGTGAAGATAACGCGATAGTTTCGCATGGAAGAAGCCCAGAAGTCTTCTTCTTCTTCTCCAAACCATTCGGTCGGAGTACGGCGATTTTGCCGGTAAAAGAAGTGATTGCCTGGTAAAAACTGAGCCAAATCACTCTAAAATTGTTCTAAAGGCCACAAAAGTAGAAGATTTTACCTCCAATCGGCGCGGCATGGACTGCTCCACTGTTGTGGCCGCGACTGCCGCCACTGCTAGTGCTTGCCGCCGGCGGGGAAGAAGCGCGAGAAGAAGTGCTCTTCTTGGGTGCCATTTGCCTCAAAATCTGGAAGAAATCAACGGGAAATCGAGGGAGAAAAGCACGAAATCGCTCGGTCGCCGGTTGCAAAGAGCTCTAGTTGCCTGAGTTCTTGAATTCCTTCGAATGAAGTGAGGAAGGAGAATAGTTAAGACTCTATTTAAATGAAAAAATCTGCCCCTTGGTATTCGGCGCAAGAATTGGAGCAGTTACTGAGCAAAACGCGGGGCTATTAGCTTCGCGTAGACATATAAAACACGAAAATAACTTGGTATTCTAACTCTCTGTTTTAGTTTAAAGATCCAAAGTATTTCAAAATTTGCTAAATTCTAAGCCATTTTGAAAACTTTTGAGGGGGTTCTGTTGGTAGTGAAAATTTCCAAGTAAAAGGAATTTTCCACACAGAACACGGAGCTAACTCTGTAGCTCCGCGTATTGGCTATTTAGCCTCGCGTTTGAGTAGAACGCGGAGCTAGTCAAAAGCTCCGCATTCTGGTTTTTCTAGCTTCGCGTTTTTATATGATCAGCTCCGCGTGAGCAGATTTTATTAGAATTCTAAATTGATTGTGATTGAGATTTAGACTTATCCAATACACAAATTGAGTCCAATCAGAATTCCAAATCACGAGATTTAAATCAAAATCAAATATTTGATTAGAATCCTTAATGAATACAAATTCTATTTAAATAGAAGCTCTCATATTAGCCAAAGGCTATAAATACTCTCTTGAGGAAGCCTTTGAGGATCTTTTTCGAGCATTAAAAAAAGTTCAAGTTACGTGTGAGAGACTTGAACGAATCAAGATCAACAGAGAAAGATCAAGTTGGCCGTCATTTTTGTCAAGTAAGAAGATTATCGACGTCAGATCATCCAAAAGAGCTACTAGATAGATCCAATCGCTGCGAGAACCCACTATATATTGTAAAAGAGAGTGATATATTATAAATCCTCTCGTTTGTTATATTTCTTGTTTACTTTCGTTGTAATCTAAGTTGTATTCAATGGAAGGAGGCAATAATTTTGCTACGAACAATTAATTTTTTAGCAATTAAAAATAAGATAACAAGCTAGGCTTCGGCAAAGTTGTCTGGGTCCGGGCTCGGAGTTGGGTTGCCCTCGTTGACTGGGCGGTCAACTGGCCTAACCTAATCACCGAGCCCAGAAAATTTGGATAGGCCTATGTGCACATAAAATACTCAAATCCGTCCTAGAAGGGGTGCACGATTTAAATAGAAAAAAAATTCTACATGTACAGGAAAAAAAATTAACGAATAGCGTGTATGACTTTTTCTTTTCTTTTTTTTTGCTAGTTACATAGAGAGAATGAAAATAAGCAAAAACCGAAATGTCAGTTACCAATAGTACTGTTCAATTTTCTTAAGCATAGTTCCGTATTCAAGTAGAGTTTTTATCTTGAACATAAAAAAATAACAGACATTATGTATTCACAGTCCTTGTTGGTGGTAAGAACTTCATCAAGAGAGATGAGTGCATAATAATACTTTTGGCAATAAGTTCTTTGGAGTTTCTCTTGCAAATCTTAGGAGTTTGAAAAGAATCGTTAAATGGGGAGCCTTATCCTTCTTCTTACGAAGGGCCAATAGTGGTGTGTCACCATGATATCGACCTCCGCTAATATTAGAATAAAAGTAGCAGGTTTGGTGTTCAAGTGATCAATAGATTGTAGATTAGAGGATGAGGAAAGCTGAGTCTTATCTTGGTGAATTTCCAGCCTCTTCCTCTTTTCTTAAACCTAATGACTTGGATTTTGTGTTATGCTGCCAGCCTTTATAAACTAAGAAGACTATATAACAGACTAGCCTTGTGATCTTCCCATTAATACCTATTAAAACAGAGTTTTCAATTTAGCCGAACCATCCAAAGTATCTATGGCTAGAACTCTTCAACTGAGATGAGAGACCTCGTGCCTCATCATGTGATGAGGGCTTAGTAGAATTCTGGAACTTGCATGATACTACTGCAAAGGGTCAGTGGCGATGGAGAAGCCTGGAGGCGGGTGGTGCCTAGTTCTAATGATACCTCATGACATGGACTAAAATGTGGGGAGCCACGTTGTAATAATCAGTAACTGGATTTTACGCGATCACAATAATAATAGTCATCTTGATATTAACTTTGTCAAGAGGCAATTGGTTTGATTTCCTGGGCATTGGAAACATGGGTTTTGGGAGGAAGATTTTAGAGCAATATAATACTCGTTGACCTATGTAACAACAGTGAGGGCAAAATTTATGAGCATGCTCATATTCAAAACTTATTCGGAATGGATGTAGGTCAACTCCTCAATTTTAACATATGTATCAGGCTTAGAGGAACAATGGTTTGATCTTGACAATGACTCCTAATACCTAACTTTGGAAAGCAAGAATATGGAGTCATCAGTCTTTATAAATCAATCAATATGACCGAAGATCCATTCAAGAGAGGGCTTGAAGTAGAGCATAATAAGTAGATCTGAGATTCATAATCAGATAATGGTGGAGGAAGGCAATCAAATCTTAGCTTGAAACCAAGAACCAAGGCTTGATAATGAGAGTGACATTATGATAGTCCAGAATTTTTATCTTAATAATTATTCTTAAAACTAGAAATTTGGCAGCATTAACAGTAAGGTTAGAACATAAATTGTTTAAATAATAATGTATATAACTAGCTCTTACATGATCGATAGTACTCAATCATTTGCTATACATGGTACTATAAATAGAGAGAGAATATATAGTTCTTCCCGCAAAAGGAGTCTGAGATTATTTACACTGACCTCTAAACTAACAAATATACATAATAGAGGTGTGCAAATTATGGTAAAGTGCTTAATATAGATTCCAAATCTTGAATACATCACTTACATGAGAACTTATTCTCTATTGCAAGCTAAACATATTGGTCGAAAAAATACGATGCTTTCAACAACTTGTTGGGATTGATATGCTAGCATAGAGGGAGAGTAAATAGGTTACTACAATTTTAAATTTTTTATTGTTACATTTTCAAAGTCATTATTTTACTAAATAATTAACAAAATTAAGAAAAGAATGAGGGAAAGGGAGTAACTTTATAAAAAAATTAACAATTATAATAGTAAGAATACATAATTCAACTCAAACAATATAAAACTCAGTTGAATTGTTAAAATTGCTTAACAAAAATCACTTTTTTTCTCTTTTAATCTAGAAATGTGTGACTATAGGTACTTAGCCAGAGCTGCTTTTTGGTCTGTTGGTGATTCAACTACAATATTGATACAAAAACTGATAAGGAAAATCATAAGGATGACAAGAGAAGTCTTACTTGTTAGAGGTATGGTATTGAATACAGTAAGGAACCCTTGTGATGATGTGAGACTTTTCCTCAAAGAGCTTAATGTGAAACCTCTCCATGATACATAGCAAGGGAGATTTGATGGAGACGAAGTATCGATCTTGATGCAGAGATCTTGTTTTTAAAGAAGATGAAGATGGCTTACTCACGAGTTCTTTCAAAAAATCCTGATTTTCTGAATTAGAGGAGCTCTTTCAATATTGGAGTCATAGAGTTTTATAGAAGTCATGATTCTCAAATCCTAAAATTAAATAACGATTTTTGGATCAGTCCTAATCATTATCTTAGCCATTCTTGGAGTCCTTCTATAGATTGGGTAGTTATAGACACCTTTAGTTAAAATAGGAATTAAATTTTCCATGTTATCAACTCCCAAAATGAGGTTAAAATCCCGCATTGGGCTTTCAATAGTTAAGTTGCCCAGTGTGCCTTCAATGGCCACCATCTATAGTTAAGTTGCTATCAATGGTTTCATTAAACCTTGTACCAAAGGGTAGGCACAAGCAGGGCTGCTACTGATTGTAGAGTTTTGCCATAGATGGATTCCATCGACGACAGGGTTCTACCATTGACGGGCCCTTGTTGCTCAACTAGTGGTCCATCTCCAACACCTTATAACTTATGTATTCAGAGTCTAGTCATGGTGATGCAAAAGACATTATAAGGAAGACATAGAACACTTCAATTCCTCCTAATAGTATTTTCCAGGCCATATTAAAAAATAAGCTCAAAGTCAACATTATTGCTTAGACTTCATCAAACTTGATTCCCATGATTGTTGATGCTATCTGTGGTCTTTAATCTTTATTGTTTTTAGTGCCCACATGTCCCTCCCTTAAAAGTTTTTGAAGTGATTTGCACTGAGTTTTGAAAATATTTTAAACTCCCTCATGGTGTCAGAATCAATGGGAACTGTGACCTTATCTTTGCTCATCTCAGGTGAGAATTATGTCACCAAACTTGCCTCGGCAGCACAAGCTAAAATATGTATCATGCTAACCATGGTAGCTCCAGAATAACATGGACCAAGCTGGTCTTGGCACGACAAGATGCAAATATCTAATGGTATTCGAGATCAAATGTGAGGATGAACTTGTTTTTGATAGAGATGTAGTATTGAACATGTCAATCCGTTTACAAGAGGTATACCATTGAATGTTACACTAGAATGAGAATAACTTGATAGATATGTAATATTAACATGTCAAGGGATTTGCTAGAGGTGTAAAATAACATAAGAAAGGGGATAGTTCGATAAAGATTGATTTTAAACACAATGAATACTAAAGAACTTATCAGAGATTTACAAAGAACATGATAAGAGATTGGCTTGGTTTGAAAGAGGTTTACGTAGAACATGTAGAATGTTCTACAAGAGGTGTAAGGATAATGTTGCTAAAGAGAGAAATCAAATGAACCTTGATAGACGTGTAATGTTAAATATATCAAGGGATTACAAGAAGGAGGATTGGTTCGATAGAAGTTAACCCAGAACATGTTAATATAATGAGGGAAACTTATCAAAGGTTGCAGAGTTGGACATAAGAGTTTGCTAGAAGTGCAATGTTAACATAACAAAAAATGATTACTCGGCAAAGGTGTGATATTAATGTGCCAAAGAATGGGGGGTTTCATCAAAGGTTGCAAGGACATGATGAAAGCAAGAGTGTTTAATTGTAAGAGATGTGGTTTTAACATGATGAAACACAAAGAAAATAAGCTTATTAGAGAAGAAAATAAGCTTATTAGAGTTTTGATATTACCATGATAAGAAGGCTTGCTGGGGAGAAATTGTATGATCCTATTAGGAAAAGTTTGGTATGATTGGAATCTCGCTATAAGAGTTGAAAGCTTATCATGAAAAGTAGAGAAATATCACCGATCTTCTTTGAAAAGAGTGATCAAGGAAGACCTTCGATGGAAAAGTTTGGAAATGAAAGAAGACTCTATAGGGAATTTTAAGAAAAGGACTTACAATTCAAACTATTAGCATACCATACAATTCATCTAGGGATATCATGAAGTAACATTAACAATTGGAGCATATGTAGCATGAGGTTGCAAAGATAATAGTTTAGGCACACTGCACCATAAATTGCTGTTCAGATTTCAAAGGTACCATTGATGGTCAAAGATGTCATATTAATATGACTAGAGTAAAGAATATCCCTTAATGTTTAGAGGTTATCATTAATATGTTAAAAGGACAAATACATTATTCAGTGACCAAACATACAACAATAGCCAACTAGAGAGCAAGTGGTAATGATTGATATGGTAGGTTGAATTTTCAAGATAATAATTAATATAACAATTGGAGGAAATTTAAACCTGTCAAAAATAATCATTAATGTGATAAGTACCATGATATTCAGTATTAGCACATGGGGAGGACCGAACAAATTCTATGTTAACTTGTTGAAATATCAGGGATAATACTTCTTAAGAAATTTGTCATTGACTAGTATCATCAAAAGTTCATCATCAGGTCTGGCTAGTAGTATATGCCATTCAAATAGAAAAGTCCTACTATGAACGATCTTTCCCACTTGGCTCGAAATTTACTATGGGACTTTGGATCATCCCACTAGGCAATATTACATAGATCATTTGATTGCTAAAATGAGATCTCCTTGGTACAAGATTTTGTGCATGACCTGTTTATTGAAGTCCTTTGAAATCTGAGCTTAATGGAGCTCAGTACGATGTTGAACTTGAAACCGCTTTTCATAGCCTTTCAACTCTTTGAGATGATATTAATGATTTTCTTTAGTCGTCATTTAGTGCCAAAGACATATACATGGGTGGGATATGGATTTCCAGCAATAAGACCACTTCATACATGCATGTAAGAGAGTAGAATGAGGTATCCATGGGGTTTGGACCATTGTTCATTAGGCCCCTAGACATTCACCAACCATTTATCCAAATTGCGCATGTTAGAACGAATCTTCTTCTTCAAGAGTTTGATAATAGTCTTGTTGAATGCTTTAGCTAAACCATTGGCTATAGGTTATACACATTGATGCGATGCTCTGAATAACAAACTTGTTACATAACAGGTAGAAGGTTTAAGTAACAGACTAAGGTCTGTTATAATAAATGATCCATGTTGATACCCAAAAACTGGTAGATAATGTGCTGCTTGATGAACATGGCCATGCCAGAGAACTTGATATCCTTGAGTGGGATAACTTCGGTCCACTTGGAAAAGTTATGGTAATTGCAAGACTGAACCAATGATCTTTTGAAAATGGCGAGATAATTGATTTGATGATTTATATGCCCCATATCTCGAGTGGCCATAAGTGGCTGGATGTAACAATTCTGGTATTTGGTGGATGAAGTTAGCATGGACTAAACACGCATGACACCATCTAACATAAGTGATAATGA
This sequence comes from Dracaena cambodiana, assembly GCA_036321105.1. NCBI lineage: Eukaryota > Viridiplantae > Streptophyta > Magnoliopsida > Asparagales > Asparagaceae > Dracaena > Dracaena cambodiana. The sequence continues at coordinate 10,189,540 of JAYEPQ010000015.1, forward strand.
CTAAAATCATAGTTGACAATAATAGCTAGCTTATTGAAATCAGTCTCAGAGTCTCGGTCCGGGTTGATGATCTCTACTAGATCCATCATGAACTTCTTTGAGTACTTCCTATATCTATTTCCATGACAGGTAGAAAAGCAAGATCCATCATGTAAAGACGATATATCATCTTTATCATTATGTGTTAGAAGAATAGAGACACTATTCATCCAATAGAAATAGTCTCTTTAGAATCATCAGGAAGTATGTTATACAAGACATAGTTGATGAACTGGAATACCAATCTTTACACTCAAATCTTTCCAAGATATCATAGACCTTGTTGACTTTGAGATAATCCTTATGAACGTCATTAGTCTCAAGCGTGAATAGTGGACAGTATAAATCATGGTCAAAGACAAAGATGCTGACTGGTTTAAAAGCTAATGTGGTTACAAGTACTGCTGGGGCTATGTGCGTATTCTCAAGAGATGACATATGGTCAATATAGAGAAAGGCCTTCGAATCTACCAGCTAACTCATGAGCCACTTGGTGATATGACACCAAGTCTTTATGGCAAACTTTATACACATCTTAAAGTTGGTTGATGACTGACTTGGAGTTACCTTATGCTTCAAGGTATTTAGCTCCCATCTCCTCAGCAAATTGGAGCCCAATAATTAGGTAATTAGTGACGTTGTTGGGTCTGTCAGAGATTAAGCATAAAGGAACATAAAGAATTGTGGTAGGTTGTTCTTGCAACGATCTTCTGATTGTGATTGATTCTAGATGCACCATTAAAGTACAATGTAAGGTAAAGTTGGCATCAAGGATTTTATTGGAGATACACTCGTATAACTTAGAAGATGGGAGCACTAAGTGATCTGTCATAATGTTTACAATAGCCTACGGCAACCTTCTAAAGTAGGAATTTCACATCGGATTGTGTGAGGAGAATGATCCATTTCACAAACCTAGAGTTGAACGAGGCAGATTGCATCATGAGGATTAGCAAAGAGTTGACTCTTGATATGATATGAGTCATCTGACTAACCAAGTGGTAGTGCACCTTCAGAACAACAAATCCAAGAGCCAGTCATTTTTCTCCATACTATTGTAGCAATCTCATCCCCAATCATTATCAGTACTAGATGGGTTGCTCATAACCTTCATCCAGGGCATGTTCTATAGTCTTCACATATAAGAAACGATTTGTCTGACACAAGGATAGCCAAATGCTTGCTGGTATGAGATATGCCTTGATCTCATCAAAAGCCTGCTGACATGCCTCATCGTAGAAATTTTTTTTATCAACCTTGAGAATGGTTGGCATTTTTTGAACAGATTAACTATGAATATCTAAATATAAGTGAGTTTTCCCACACACAACTCTTTAAAATTTTTTGGAGGGTGCGTCTCTTAAACGTCGTAGATCTTTTCTGGATCAAGGTAAATTCATATGGATGTGAACATAAGTCCAAAAAACTTGCCACTGGACACTCCTAATAATGACTTGGCTGGGCTTAAATTCTACTGATGAGACCGTACTATATCGACCATCGCCTTCAAATTATGGAGATGATCTTCTTTGTAATGATTTTTGACAACAATGTCATTGATGTTGCATTCCACAACGTTACACAAATGACCACAGAGAATGATGCTCATGGTACCTTGGTAGGTAGCCCTATATTCTTCAAGCTGAAGGGCATCTCATAGTAGTACACCCCTTATGGTGTGCTGAACAATGTGAGTTTTTCATTGTCATGATACATATTGAGTTGGTTATACCTAGAGAAGTCATCTGTGAAGGACCATTACTCAAAACAACATGTATTGCTGATCATATCAGGGGTGGAAACTCATTCTTGGGGCAAGCAACATTAAGTTCTTTAAAGCCAGCATGAACTCAAACCTTATCATTCTTCTTCATAGTGGGGACGATTCTAGCAAGCCACTCTCAATGTTCCTCTTCGCGAATAAAGCCGTAATCAATGAGCTTGTTAACCTCAACTTTCATGGCCTCTTGCATCTTGCTTTAAACTTGCAATGCTATTTGTTATCTAGTTTTGGATCATGATTGATGTTGAGCCGATGCTGGGCTATATGTGGATCTAGGCCAAACATATCTTTGTAAGAGCAAATGAAGACATCCATATAATCTCTGATGAGAGTTATGAGTTCTTGTTATTTCGCCATCAATAAGCTCTTGATGATGAAGATAGGCTTCAGATTTTGCTGGTCATACACATCAACTTGGACGACATGATATTCAGTTGGAGGTTTGCATTGCTCAAAACACCTCCCATTCAGTATCAAGTTGCTAAGCCCATGAATTCAGCTCATCATCTCCAATATTCTCATTATTACTCTGAATGCGACTGAGGGATATCATGTTGGCTGGGAGGGTTCTCAAGACATTACTGACACTAGTATCGGAGTTCCAATTAGATGACTCATAAGAATGAGTTGAGATGTTCCTCATTGGCTCTATAGGGGTATTAGGCATGGCATATTCTAATCCTCTCTCGGTCCTATGGTAGTAGTTGAACTTCTTCCCTTTTGGCATAAAAGGTTGTAATATAACTCAGTGGTCCTTGTTGAAGTTCAAACTCTTGGCAAGGTCCAAATCATAATTCATTCTCCTCATCATATGATATCCATTAGGACCATAGTGGAAGAATTGTGGGGGTTTGATGTCCTTATTAGATAACTCATAAGATCGACCTGATAGGACATGCCCTATCGAAAGTTGTAGGTGATTAGTTTCTTCATATTTGAATGGCAAAGGATGAACAAGTATCATCACCATCATATTCCACATAAGTCAACTGAATGGGCATGTGGAACAATGTCATATGATACAACATAGCTTCAACATCAGTAATAGAAGAATTAGATGAATGCATATCACAATTCAAAGCAAAATTTTCACTAATAAAGCACTCCCCTTCAGCATTAACATCATCATATTAGAAGTCTCAGCTTTATTGCAAGTTGATCAATGATGAAGACATCATCATCATCATCATCATCATCATCATTGTCTTTTGGATCCGAATCGCCTTAGGCCACTGTTGGAGTGTATACCGATCTTATCTTTCTTTTGGTAGAATATGGATTGGTGAAGTAATTCTCTAAACCTTATTGCTGTCTAAATATATGCAACAGTCCATCTTAGAACTGCTACATATAACTTTTGCATCTTAACTTTGATTTACCTTATTTCGGTGCCATAGAAAGATAATTTAATAAATTATAATTTTTCAACTATAATGGATCCTAATTTAGTCATTTTCCTATTAAAAAATAATCTGGAAGTTCAATTATTTCTGTTGTACTAGGTTAGTAGCTCAGCACTAATAGGTCCATGGTAAAATGACCATAAGTTTTACTTTAGAAGTCCAATTGAGTTCATTTAAGATTCATTGGAAATATAATTAAATTATCTAGAAATAATTATGCTCTAAATTTAATTTTATCGGGTCAAAGATAACTTGAAAATTTATTTGTTACTGTTGTAGCTCAATAGCAGCAAGTTCATGGTAAAATAATCATAACTTTTGTTCAAAAATTTCAATTACACTCATTTAAGATTTAGTAGAAGATAATTGAGTTTTTATTACTTTTCCAAATATTAGCCTCAAATTCTTTTTTTCCCTAGTCAAACAAGACATGGAAGTCTTAGCTATACCAAGTCTATAGTTCAGCGGCAACATGTCTATAGTGAAACAACTATGATATTTGTTCTAGAATTTTAATTAAACTCATTTAAGATTCATTGGAAAGATAATAGAATTATCTACAACTGTATTAAATCTTATCCTTTAATTTTATTTTTACCCTAGTCAAAAAAGACCTGAAATTCTAACCTATCCATTAAATCATAGTAATATAGGCACATATGTTATGTCCGTGCATATGACTCTTGACTTATTATATGAAACACATGAACATATATTTAATTACTCTTACTCTTACCTCTAGATGGGGGATTTCAAAGTTGTTACAGTTCATATTTAGGCATACATATCATGTTCGTGCATATTAAACTTGTTTTAAGATGTAATATACATGCACACATATTTATTTACACATGTGATTACTTGTGCATAGTATCTTGCTTGGAAATGATACATCATACATGTAAACATATTCTATAACTTTTGTACCTGCCAGTATCGCCGTGCATATCATTTCACACTCACACGGCTATTGATATATGCATCCTTATTACATATAACACCTTGATATATTAGTACTTAGCATTTACTTCATTGTGGGCATAGGGAAAATTAATGGTATAATAAAATACCTATTGTAGGAGCTTTTAGTTCTGTTTGGGATGAATCCACCGATCTGTATACTAGCACTATCGGTTTCCTAGTTTGCTTAGCGACAGCCAACTGGCTCATGTAGAGACCGATACTTGAGACTATGATTTTGGGTATGCATGGGATATTCAGTGTGCTTAGCGGTATCCATCTGGTCTGTATGGGGACTGGTACCTAAGGCCATGGTATCGAGTATGCACGGTACACCTCTAGAACAAGTGAATGCTCCCACTATTCAGTTCCAAACTAATAGTATAGAGTATGCATCCATTTATCAGATCATGTTATATTAAGCATACCTTGAACTTCATGATTCATGCATGATATGTTATATTAAATGTACCATGAACTTTATGATTCATCTTATATTATGCATACCATATACTTCATGATTCATATGCATACATCTTTACATTGTTTCTCTCTATATGACACACACACACACACACACACTTTTTAACATGGCTTCTATAGCATTGCATGAGTCTAGGTTTGTATTCATATTTAGGTATTAGGTTCTGATCCCTGAGATTATTACAGTTTAGGTCTAACAGCCGAGACAACGGTACACAAGGAGGATACTCCCTACGAGGATTCATATTTTCAGCAATATGCCGAGCACCAATAGCTAGCTTCTCGTAGGATCCTCATCTGTTTTGTATATATAAATATATGTATATATGTATATATATGTATATATGTATATATATTTATATATATCAGTTTGGCTTGTATGTACATATGTATCTTACTTTCTAGTTTTGTCCGTGGTATATGGACACTCTTATATATATTCAGTACTTATGTTGCTCTATTCTGAGAGTGTACTTGATCCAACATGAGCAACGTTCTAGTATACATATTGCTTACCATTATACTATACCTATTTTTGCATATTGCTATATTCATGCCTGTGATATTATGGCAGATATATTCTTATCTGTGGTTTGTGTGTGTATCATATTTTTGCTTTCATATCTTGCCTGTGATTGTATAATGTAATGATCTCGTGCACTCAAAAATTGAAAGCATCGATCAGTGACACCCTACCTATTATTGGACCATTATGATTTGGGGGCATCATAGAATTGCTTGATTGTAGTATTTAAATCTTGATAGAAGGTACTTACTAACCTTCATATCTCAAAACCTTGATGTTGTCGTGAAAGCAACAAACAGTCAAATCCATCCCAACAACCAGTAAAGGTTCTTTATTTTTTTGGTGAAAGGTAACAATTTGCTGAAGCAAATAATTAGTTGGATGTGAAGGGAAAAATTTCTTAAGAAACTCCTTTTTCATCTCATCCCATCTTCATATTGAGTTCAATCTTAGTGAGTGTAGCCACATTTTCACCTTAAACTTTAAGGAGAATGGGAAGTACTTTAACTTCAATTGTTTGCACTGCTATTCAGTAGGTTGATAGTAATGCAAACTTCTTCGAATTCACAAAGATGTAGATATGGACTCTCCTTGTCCCGTAGAACTTTGGTACAAGTTGCACAACTCCTGGTTTGATCTCAAAGTGCCTTATATTTAGAGGGTAAATAATACAAGAGGATTGGGTTGTTTTGTTGGGTTGTAAGTAATCGCATGGGGACTCCCATTGCCTCAATGCTGGCTTTAATCATCATTAATGTTTTGACCCCCAAGCTTATTATTATTGCCATTTGGTTGTATTGTGATTGTCATTGTTCATGTTAACAAGTGGTAGATTAACTAGAAGTTGTAGTGGATCTGAATATGATTGAATGAGTCTACCGTTAGATACTCACTGCCAACTAGTCATACAAAATCAAAACCACACAAGTAAATGATGCTTTAACTGTAACCTATACTTGAGTATTTAACAGAGTAGTACAAACCCCTGGAAACAACGATGAGAACTTAATGCGACCTGATTTGTGTACTCCCAAGTGTTGGAGATCAACAAGTAATACTTGGCGATCAATAAAACATCGTCCACTTGACGATACTATACTGTTACTTGTGTTTAGACACTTATATTAAGTTACTAAAGAATTAAAAAGCGGAGAATAATTGGTTTGCTTGAGTTGAACTTAAATTAAAAGAAATCTGTAGGACAAATTAGCTAAGATGATTTAACTTCCAAAGATCATGTAATTAGATGATTATTGCTGTAATTATCTCAGTTGAATAGATCAAATTGTCTTATACAAGCATAACATATTTCTTTGGAAGCACAAGTTTATCGAAGATAATAATATTGCTATTAGTCAATTCCCTCAATTAATAATTAGATAAAATTTAGAAATAATTTAAGTATAATCTATTATAATAGAAATAATTATTCAAAGTCTACGCATATACCATGCACAAAAAGTCAATGATATATAAAAAAAATAAGAAATAACCATAAAAATATAAACCATTAAAGTCCAAACATCATTTATTAATACCCAAATGAATAAATAGGGAAACCACTGTCAATATTATATAAATTATCGAGTACAAAAAAAATAAATTCATACTAGATCAATTATCAAGATTTTGTCCTCTCACTCAAGAATGAAAAAAAATAATTAGCTACTCATGTTTGACACAGTTATCAAATAAAAACTAAAATATTTTATTATCAATTATTGTTGGCAGTGAAAATTTCTAAGTAAATAGAGTTTTCCACAACGGAACGCGGAGCTAACTCCGCAGCCTCGCGTTTGGCTATATTAGCCTCGCGTTTGAACAAAACGCGGAGATGTTTAATAGCTCCACGTTAGTTCAGCGTTCTGGTGTCTTAGCTCTGCGTTTTGGTGAGTTTAACTCCGCGTGAGCAGATAACCAGAATCTCAAATTGATTGAGATTATAATTTGGGCTTATCCAAATACCCAAATTAAGTCCGATCAGAACTCTAAATCAAAAGATTTAAATCAAGACTAAGATATTTGATTGGAATCCTTGATGAGAACAAATTCTATTTAGATAGAAACGCTCAAATTGTTCTAAGGCTATAAATACCCTCTTGGGGAAGCCCTAGGGGTCTTCTTTTCTTCTTTTCGGCATCTTGGAGAATTCAAGTTACGCATAGAGCCTTGAGTTCGTGAAAGACCAGAGAAGATTGTCTACAGTCGGCCGCCATCTTCAAGAGAGAAGATTTCGACGTCAGATCGTCCAAAAGAGCTGCTTGACAGATCCCATCGCCACAGATCCCACGCTATTTTGTAAAAGAGAGAGATTGAGATATAAAATCCTCTCGTTTGTTATTTTTATCTTGTTCTCTTTCATTGTAATTCGAGTTTATTCAATGGAAGGAAAGCGAAGAAATTCCGCTGCCATTTTGAAAACTTTGGAGGGGGTTCTGTTGGTAGTGAAAATTTCTAAGTAAATAGAGTTTTCCACAACGGAACGCAGAGCTAACTCCGCAGCCCCGCGTTTGGCTATATTAGCCTCGCGTTTGAACAAAACGCGGAGTTGTTTAATAGCTCCGAGTTAGTTCTGCGTTCTGGTCTCTTAGCTCCGCGTTTTGGTGAGTTTAACTCCGCGTGAGCAGATAACCAGAATCTCAAATTGATTGCGATTATGATTTGGGTTTATCCAAATACCCAAATTAAGTCCGATCAGAACTCTAAATCAAGAGATTTAAATCAAGACTAAGATATTTGATTGGAATCCTTGATGAGAACAAATTCTATTTAGATAGAAACTCTCAAATTGTCCTAAGGCTATAAATACCCTCTTGGGGAAGCCCTAGGGGTCTTCTTTTCTTCTTTTCGGCATCTTGGAGAATTCAAGTTACGTATAGAGCTTTGTGTTCGTGAAAGACCAGAGAAGATCGTCTACAGTCGGCCGCCATCTTCAAGAGAGAAGATTTCGATGTTAAATCGTCCAAAGGAGCTTCTTGACAGATCCCATCGCCACAGATCCCACGCTATTTTGCAAAAGAGAGAGATTGAGATATAAAATCTTCTTGTTTGTTCTTTTTATCTTGTTCTCTTTCATTGTAATTCGAGTTTATTCAATGGAAGGAAAGTGAAGAAATTCCGCTGCGAACAAACTGGCGACCACAGTGGGAGCCGTCTCTTTCACTAAAGAAGATATTGTGGCGCAATCGGACGTCGATATGATCGGATCCGACGTAGACATGCTAGTCGTTGAAATCGACCAGCAGAAGTACGAGGAGCACCTCTCCTCTGAATCATCAGGTAACCTGAACGACACACGACACTATCGTCGCGTGCGCTCCAATACCCGAGCAACGGGTAAAAAGGTATCCACCGAGGAACGGGGATCCTTGGAGACCGCGGCCATAGAGCCGGTGTTTGGGCAGGAAATCCTAGCAAAGGATGTCCTCCCTACTGCCGAAGAAGACCTGGGAACTGGATTGACCAGAACCCAACTCCGAAATAGAAATCAGAGAGCAAGGCGAAAAGCCCTCAAAGCCCGCCTTGGACGCGGAGCTATCATCAAAGAACGTGAGGCTATGGTCCCTCGCAAACTGGTTCGTGCTAATCGCGAGACCAGTCATTATCGCATTAAACGCGAAGATACAACTTGCGTTAATCGTAAGGAAAAGCCAGCGTGTGATACTCCACGCGAGGCTATTACTTAGCTTAGTGAGAAACGCGAAGCCAGTAAGATTTGTGTTAGTCGCAAAAATTCTGACACTCGCGAGAAACGCGAGTATAAAATCTCCTTAAAGCCAGCATGTGATTCTTCAAGCAAGGCTACTACTGGGCTTAGCGAGAAACACGAAGCCAGTAGTACTTGCGACAAACGCAAGATTTGTTACACTCGCAAGGAACGCGAGGATAAAATTTTCTCACAGCCAGCGTGTGATTCTCCATGCGAGGCTATTACTGGACTTAGCGATAAACGCAAATCCAGTACAACTTGCGAGAGATGCAAGATTTTTGACACTCGCAAAAAATGCGAGAATAAAATTTCCTCACAGCCAGCGTGTGATTCTCCACGCAAGGCTAATACTGAGCTTAGCGAGAAACGCGAAGCCAGTAGTACTTGCGAGAAACGCAAGATGCCTCAGCTCCACGTAAATCGCGAAGATGATTGGCAGATTGTCGTTAATCGTAAAAATCGCGCTAGACGCGAAGATATGACTTGTGTTAATCACAAGAATAAGCCAGCGTGTAAGGATTTTCTTCCACGCGGGGCTAATATTCCAGAAGAGAAACTTCTGAAGAAACGCCAAGCCAGCGTAAAATGCGAAGCTAGCGTAGCAAAATGCGGAGCTACTCTTCAGACCCGCGACACAAAACGCGAAGCTAACTTTCAGCCCCGCGCTCCAGAACGCAAAGCTGTCTTTCAGCTCCGCGTAGATCGACCTGAATACCAAATCAGGGCTGATCGTTACACCAATGGATCAGAACTGGACTCCAGTAATCTCAAGAAGCTTCAGTGGGCCCCTCGACCCTCTCAGCAGATGAGTGGACCCCACAACTCCATGACTAAAGTCACCGACCTCAGGGAGTACTTAACCAAGAAGAGAAGCATAGAACAAGTTCAATCTGAATCTTCTTGTCATTGCCAACAACTTATGACAACAGTATCCGCTGTAGTAGATAATTGTTGCTGCAATAAGAACAGGGTATCGGTGTTCGATCGATTAACCGAGTCGAACAAAAACCCTGCTAAGAAAACGAAAGCTACTCCCCGAAAAGAATGAGAATTGTAACCTCCAATATGGTCGGAAAGGGGAAGAAGGTTGTTGAGATATATAGTGATTCGGAATCAAGTGATGAAGAACCACATCACAACACCCGACTTAAGTCAGGAGCCATCCCTCCTCGAAACTATAAGAAACTTGCAAAAGGTTCTTATGATGATGACAGTGATAATTCGGCTATAGCTTCACCTCATTCCTCTACATCATCTCGACTACAAAGGACAGCATCGCACATGGCGGATAAATCAGATGACATTGATCAAAGATTTGAAGACCAGGAAAGGATGATTCGGGAGCAACAAAAGACAATCGAAGATCTTAGAATGATACTCTCGAAAGTAGTCGAAAATACTCAGAAGATTGTTGAGGATAACGCTAAGAAAGAGAAAGAAACCTTGTTCAACAAACTGAACGAGGAAGATAAAGAAGAAAAAGCCCACTCAACACATAAGGACGAGGACAAATATTCTTTTCATGATCCACATGAAGAGAAAATTGAGAAATTGCAAAGTCAACTCGAAGCGGTAATGCACAAAAAGGAGTTGAAAGAATCGGGGGTCTCAAAACTATATCCACCTGAATGGGATATGGTACCGTATCCTCAGAAATATAAACCGCTCAAACTGGAGCCATATGACGGGAAAGGGTCTCCCAGTCAATATATTTACTATTTCTTGTCCCAAGTAGGACATTTGATGGGCAATGACCCAATAATGACCAAGGTATTCGCAAGTACCTTGCGAGGGCCTGCTTTTACTTGGTTTATGCAGCTACCCTCAGGTACTATTAATACCTGGTTTGATGTTGAGAAACTATTTCTCTCACATTTCTTTGAGGATGATACCGAAATTATGGTTCATTCCCTCCTTGCAACTAAACAAGGGGAACAAGAAATAGTAAAAGACTTCATAGAAAGGTTCCGGGAGAAGTCCGTGCATTGCAAACACGGAATGGTTCAGGAAACTCTAGTCGAGACATGTCGATATAATCTTAAGACTAACGTGCTCCTAAAAATGGGGGCCGTAGAGTCTAAGACATGGAGGGATTTGCTCAAACAGGGAGAGCAAGCCGAAAATTTGATTCCTCTAGTTGAAGAGTCTCGTGGATCAAGAAGTGCTGGAAGTAGTAGGTCATACGCCCAAAATAGAAATAAAAATAAAGGTAAAGCGGCAATGGCATCAGAGGCAGCTCCACAAAAGACAAATCCTCCAAGCCCAAAGCTCCAAAATCAAAAGGGCCCAAGGCAAAATAGGCCTCAACAGGAGAGGACCTATACTTTCAAGGCGGAACAGATGCCTACCCTCTTTCACCTCCTCCTTAGAAAGGGGATGTTAAAACTTCCGGAAAACTGAAAGCCGGAGGACGCTGGTAAAACCAACGACCCCAATTATTGCCTCTACTACCGGAATATTGGACACCCTCCTAGGGATTGTTACCCTCTAAAGAAAAGAATCCAAGCACTGATAGAAGCTGGAGGAATAAAAGAAGGTCACTGCCAATATGACAACCATAGTGGTTGGAACCCATGAGTTCCCTGAAGGGGTAATCCCAATTCCAAAGTGGAAACTGGTTATGAAAAACCATGACCCGCACAATAAGGCTCAAGAAGGACTTGTCCACGTAACAGCCCAAAAGGGGGAAGTTATGCGGGTCCACCCTGATTTACTACAGGATGAACAATGGACTACCACAGAGGGTCAAAGGAAAAAGCGGACTGTTAATGCCATCTTCACAGAGATAAAGGAAGAATATATAGCTTTGAGAGCCTTCCCAGATTCTGAAGAAGAGCTCGAAACAATTGCCACTCATCAAGATGGGGCAAGCCCTTCCGGTACTCGGTCTGGCAAACCATATCTCAAGGACTACACCAGAGTAGATCCGAAAGACATGTATGCGAAACTCGCGAAGCCCACAAAACAAAAGGGATTTCGTTTCCAGAAGAATCCTGTTAGAAATGAAGAGGCCAAGGAGACCACCTTCAAATTTGACATAATAGCTCAGCTGGCTAATATTCTAGCACGAGTAACGCTTTACGAATTGTTGAGATTATCAAAATCAACACGTGAAGCATTAAGAGAGGCCCTGGCAGACTCTGAGTCATTCTTAGCTCAGATCGTCGAGCCGGCCGATGAGAAACAGGACTCTTGCCCCAGCTATCATCAAGTAAGGAGGCAGGTCCCACAAATTACCTTCTCTCCGGAGGACATGCAGGTAAGGAATATAAAGCATAATAGGCCTTTATATTTCACCTGATATGTCGGATCCACCAAGGTGGAATGCATTCAAATCGATCCGGGGTCTGCACTAAACGTTATTCTCAGAAGGCTAATGCAACTATTGGGAATATCTCCTCATCGTTTGATGCCTACAAATACTACTATCTACGGGTTCAATGCTAACAACAGCTGTCCTCTTGGAAAAATCTGACTGCGGTGCCAAATTGGAGATTTAAGGACGGAGGTTACATGCTATGTTATCGACGCAGATACGTCTTATAACATCTTGCTGGGGCGACCTTGGATCCATGCATACATGATCGTCCCGTCAACTCTCTACCAGTGTATGAAGTACTGTGATGAACATGGAGAAGTCCGGACACTAGTTGCAGATAGGCAACCATTCAAGGGACTAGAAAATTACTTCACGGACGCCAAGCTCTATAAACCAGTCCATGAGGTCCCATACGACAATCGCACCAAGCTTCAAAAGCCCGATGACAGCGGCAACGAACCCGACACAGAGTACGAGTCTCCCGAAGATAACGATGGGGGTGATTATGAAATCAACCCTCACCTAGATTTTAATTTGAATTTTGGTAATAATGTAGCTAATGTAGTAGAGAGTGAGTGGGTTATCAATGAAAACATAAAGTTAGTCTACGAGCATACTGTAGCTACTGAGTCTGAACCCTCTTGTACTTCCACTGAAGTGGATGGCCTGACCGAACTTGAAGTTCTGGCGGCATACCATTTGCCCCTCAGGTCATCCCTCCTCTCTCAATCAAGAATAACTAAGGGACAAGGTCACTTCTTTGAAGTGCCTCCTCGACAGAGGTCCCAAAAGCCGATCATGTTCCGCAAAGTAATCACGTCGCCTCGACAATGACAAAGCAGTGAAAGTGATGAACAAACATCACCTCAATTTCACTTGTATGAACAAAAATCCTGGCAAATGATGGAGAAGATGGGTTATAATTTCACCCAGAAACCGGGATTAAACTTTGGAAAAGGGCGACGGAATCTCATACCCTCATTTAGACCGAGAGGAAAGAGCCCAGACTATTATCAAAAGACTCGCAGGGGGTTGGGCTATGTATCTACTCCTCCCTCATCACCATCCAGACGAGAGGAAAGTTCTTCGGCCAATGATGAATCCCCTCCACTTGATCATGACTCGGATCAAAGTACTGGCGCTTGGTTTCAATCCTTGACAGCCAATATGGTTTCAGCCGTACCAGAAAGCGACGGGGAACAATTGATGTTCAAGATGATTCCTGGGCTAAGTATATGGATACTCTCTGGGATGTCCGCTTTGAACAGCGTGACCCGCCCACAGAAGACAAATTGGTACAAGTTAATATGGGAACGGAAGAAAACCCGAAACCCATTTTTTATAAGCGACACGTTAACTCCCTTGGAAAAGGAGGAACTTATATCTCTTATCAAAGAGTATATAGACGTGTTCGTATGGAGCTATGAAGACATGCCCGGACTTGACCCTCAAATTGCCACGCACCAGTTAAATATTAAAGAAGACGCCAAACCAGTTAAACAACAGCAAAGGCGTTTTCGACCGGAATTGATGGAGGCAATAGTTGCCGAGGTCAACAAGCTTATAAATTCCGGATTCATCCGTGAAGAGCAACACCCTGATTGGGTGGCTAACATAGTGCTGGTTCATAAGAAGAACGGCAAAATCCGGATATGCATCGATTTTAGAGATCTGAACGCTGCATGTCCTAAAGATGAATTTCCACTCCCCATCACCGATGTGATGATTGATAATACTTGCGATTATGAGAGGATGTCCTTTATGGATGGCTTCTCAGGATATAACCAGATTAAAATGCACCCAGATGATGAAAAGCACACGGCTTTCAGAATGCCGCTGGGGGTATACTGTTATACGGTGATGCCTTGCGGATTGAAGAACGCCGGTGCCACCTACCAACGAGCGATGAGTGTTATATTCAAAGAACACCTGCGCAGAACAGTGGAGTGCTATGTGGATGACTTAGCGGTCAAAAGCAGGAATAAAGAAGATCATCTGCATGACCTAAGGACAGTCTTCGATCTTATGCGAAAACACCACTGAAGATGAATCCCACTAAGTCTTTTATGGGGGTATCCAGCGGGAAATTCCTTGGGTTCATAATAACCTCAAGAGGAATTTTTCTTGACCCCGAAAAGGTGAAAGCAATTAGTGAAATGCCATCGCCCCGCAATCTTAAGGAATTAAGGGGGTTACAAGGAAAGTTAGCCTATATCCGGTGCTTCATCTCCAATTTATCAGGGTGATGCCAGCCGTTCTCTAAACTCATGAAAAGGGGGTTTCTTTCGTATGGGATGAGGCATGTCAACAGGCGTTTGATGATCTCAAAGAATATCTCACTAAACCTCCTGTTCTTATGGCACCGGTCTCTGGGCAGCCATTTCTTATATATGTAAGGGCCATGGATGATGCTTTAGGAGCATTACTTGCTCAATATAATGAGCATGGCCATGAACACACCCTTTATTACTTGAGCAGGACAATGATCGGAGCCGAGCGTCGGTATACCCCGATCAAAAAAGAATGTTTAGCCCTAGTGTTCGTTGTTCAGAAAATGCGACACTATCTTTTAGGGCAAACGATACATGTCATCTCACGGGGTAATCCCTCGAAAATCCTGATGACAAAATCAGATCCTTAAATGGCCGATTAGCGAAATGGGCATTATTGCTATCGCCATAAGATATACACTTCGTCCCTCTAAAAGCCATGAAGGGGCAGGCGATCGCCAATTTTCTTGCGGACCATCCAATTTGGTCCAAATCCAAACAGACTTCAGAGGTCAACATAGTTAACAAAGAACAACCATAGCAAATGTTCTTTGATGGCGCTGCCAGACGATCTGCTGCCAGAGTGGGGGTTGTGCTAATATCTCCACATAAACATATATTGCCTAACGGTTACTCATTAACGGAACCATGCATGAATAATGTGGCGGAATACAACGCGCTCATTATCGGCTTGAAAATGGCTCTGCAGCTGGGGGTGAATTATCTAGAGGCATATGGAGATTCTAAGCTCATCGTCAATCAGATGACGGGAAAGTATGAAGTCAGACATGAAGCCCTCATCCCCTATCATCAGCTAGCCATTGAGCTAGCAGAATATTTTGAACAATTTTACATATATCATATATCCTGGAATGAGAACGTCTATGCAGATGCTCTTGCTGCGTTAGCTGCAACATTGGCGATCCTACCAGGTGAAGCTAAAAGAATCACTATTGGCAGCAGAGAACTCCTCCACCTAGATATGGTATCCCAAACTAAAGAGGTGTGCCAGACAGACTTAATTCTGGAACCCCATGATTGGCAATTTCCATTTATAGATTACGCCCTATATGGGATACTACCAGAGGATCCAAAGGAGGCTGCCTCGATAAAGAGGAAGGCCTCGAGATTCTATTTTGATCGTACACTTCAGACTTTGTACAGAAAGTCAAATGATGGTCTGCTGCTACGCTGCATATCAAAAGCAGAAGTAGATGAAGTGCTGAGAGAAACACATGATGGAGTGTGTGGAGCTCATCAGCCCGGTCCAAAACTCGAAGACCGCATAAGAAGGCTGGGATACTACTGGCCAAACATGATTACAGAGGCAATGGCATACGCTAAACGGTGCCATGAATGCCAAGTGCATGCCAATTTTATTCATCAACCCCCAGAATACTTGCACAATACCGTTGCTAGTTGGCCATTTGAGGCATGGGGAATGGATATTGTGGGGCCAATAACTCCCCCGTCATCCAGGGGACATCAGTTTATTCTTGCAATAACCGATTATTTTTCAAGATGGGCCGAAGCCGTGCCCATGAGAGAGGTAAAAATGACAGATGTGATTAAGTTCATCAAGCATCATGTCATTTACTGTTTTGGCGTCCCCCGAAGGATCATTCATGATAATGGACCGCAATTCATCAGCCAGGGATTCTCAAGATTCTGTGATAAGTTCAGAATCAAAAATATTGCTTTAACGCCATATAACCCCGCGGCTAATGGGTTAGCCGAAGCTTTCAACAAGACAAACATTAAAATCCTTCGGAAGTTTGTCTCCTCTAAGAAAAGGGACTCGGATGAAAAGCTAGGAGAGTATTTGTGGGCTTATCGCACCATCGTTCGTACCCCAACAAAAGCTACCCCGTTCTCTCTTGTTTACGGAAGCGAGGCCGTCTTGCCTCTCAAAATCCAGATGCCATCGTTAAGAGTGGCCTTGGCCACGAAGATGACGACAGAAGAGCGCCATCAACAAAGATTGCAAGAACTAGAGGCGTTAGATGAAAAACGTCTCAGGGCTCAGCAACAAATTGAGTTGTATCAAGCCCGAATCTGGCGAACGTTCAATAAGAGCGTTAAACCAAGGTCCTTTAAATAAGGAGACTTGGTTCTGACAATTAAAGGCCAATGATTCTAACCCACAAGACTAAGGGTAAATTTGAACCCAAGTGGGAAGGACCGTTTGTTGTGGAGACGGTATACTCGAGTGGAGCCTATCGCTTAATGAATCAGAACGGCGATAGAATAATGATGCCAATCAACGACAAATTTCTGAAAAAATACTATGCCTAAATTAAACCAGAATGATGACAGAGTAACTGTCACATCTGGTTCAGATCCCTAGGAGTATGACCATCCACTCGTTCAAGTTATGTAGATGAGCACTTGAACTTCTTGATTAAAACTAGGCAAGCGCAATTTGGCGCCTCTGCTGAAATCTGATGATCCTGACCCGGCCATCTTGGTATGTGCAATTCAAGTTACGCATGAGAGCCTTGAATTGCCTCCATTCATTCAAGTTACACAGATGCTCACTTGAACTTCTTGATTAAACTAGGCATGTGCAATTTGGCACCTCTGCCAAAATCTGATGATCCTGACCCGATCATCTTGGTATGTGCAGTTCAAGTTACGCATAAGAGCCTTGAACCACCTCCAATCAAATTCTAGGCATGCACAATTAGGCGCCTCTGCCGAAATCTGATGATCCTGACCCGGTCATCTTGGTGTGTGCAATTCAAGTTACGCATGAGAGCCTTGAGTTGCCTCCACTCGTTCAAGTTACGCAGATGAGCACTTGAACTTCTTGATTAAAACTAGGCACGCGCAATTTGGCGTCTCTGCCGAAATCTGATGATCCTGACCCGGTCATCTTGGTATGTGCAATTCAAGTTACGCATGAGAGCCTTGAATTGCCTCCATTCGTTCAAGTTACGCAGAAGAGCACTTGAACTTCTTGATTAAAACTAGGCATGCGCATTTGGCGCCTCTGCCGAAATCTGATGATCCTGACCCGATCATATTGGTATGTGCAGTTCAAGTTACACATAAGAGCCTTGAACCGCCTCCAATCAAATTCTAGGCATGCGCAATTAGGCGCCTCTGCCGAAATCTGATGATCCTGACCCGGTCATCTTGGTATGTGCAATTCAAGTAACGCATGAGAGCCTTGAGTTGCCTCCACTCGTTCAAGTTACGCAGTGAGCACTTGAACTTCCTGCTTAAAATTAGGCATACGCAATTTTGACGCCTCTGCAGAAATCTGATGATCCAGACCCGGTCATCTTGGTATGTGCAATTCTAGTTACACATGAGAGCCTTGAGTTGCCTCCACTCGTTCATGTTACGCAGATGAGCACTTGAACTTCTTGCTCAAAATTAGGCATGAGTAGTTTTGAGCCTCTGCCGAAATCTGATGATCCTGACCCGGTCATCTTGGTGTGTGCAGTTCAAGTTACGCATTAGAGCTTTGAACTGCCTCCAATCAAATTCTAGGAATGCGCAATTAGGCGCCTCTGCCGAAATCTGATGATCCTGACCCGGTCATCTTGGTGTGCGCAGTTCAAGTTACGCATGAGAGCCTTGAACCGCCTCCAATCAAATTCTAGGCATGCACAATTAGGAGCCTCTGTCGAAATCTGATGATCCTGACCCGATCATCTTGGTATGTGCAGTTCAAGAGAGCCTTGAACCGCCTCCAATCAAATTCTAGGCATGCGCAATTAGTCGCCTCTACCAAAATCTGGTGATCCTGACCGGATCACCTTGGTATTAGCAGTCTAAGTTACGCAGATGAGCCTTGGACTATTTTACCTAAACAATTAAATCATTTTGATGACAAGTTATCTGTTGTGCAAACAAATTTTGTAGCCAACAGGTAAAAGAATCAAAAGATTACCTTTATTCATCAATAAGGATGAAGTTACAAAGAATCAGTAAAGTTCTCTCTTTTATTACAAGTTCTTATTACAAAAAGAATGAAGAATAAAAGAATATAAAGAAAGTAATGGATCTCCTAGAAGCCTCAACTTGTTCGTCGTCTCGTCAATCACTCGACGACGAGTTTCCTCCACAGAGTGTTGAGCCTGCAGGCGTAAATCATCATCGTTTATTGCCAGTTGCTGGGCCAACCACTGGCAAGATTCTTCAATAGTACGACTTCTTATTGTGCCTTCCTGTTCGAGCTGTCCCTTTTGAAGAATCAGCTCTTCCCGTTTCTTAATGGATTCCCCTAATCGAGACTCACTGGCTTCTAGAATAGCTCGAGCCTTAGTAATAGTCTCTCTGGCTCTGAGGATGGTGACTTGACTCCCCTCAATCTTGAAGTCCACTAACTCTGCTCGGAGACGCGCCGATTCAATCTCAGTGATCGCTTCCACATCCGCTTGGCAAATTGTGTTTAGCGTATTCACCTGTTCTTCTAAAGCTTCAAGACGGGCCCGATAAGGAGCTACTCGGTCACATCTCCCGATCCTTTCAATATTATCCAGATAGCTGGACAACATGGGACGTCCAAGATTAAAGAAATCTCTTCCGTCCAGGATCATCCCAATACACCTCCTTAGCAACCGCATAAAGTCATTAACACTATGGTTGAAGAATTCTTCAAGAGTGTCCACAGTGTCTGTGTTTAGAGCAGGCAGCACTAAGGAAAACGTCGCTGGGGGAGGAGTAGCATCTGTTGGAGTCAAAGAGGAAGAAGCTCGTCCCTGTACCAGATTCATAACATGCGGGGCCAGTAAAGCCAACATGGACTTAGCGGAACTAGGAAACCGAGGAGAAGCATCATTAGTACAGAGCACTTGGGCAGCGCTACCAGCAAGGGTAGACGATGGTGTATCTTCACTCGAAGCTCCTCCCGTGGTAGAAGTGGCTTCGAATGAGAACTTCAGATTTTCTTCATCTCCCGTTGGCAGATGACTTGGAGCTGGAGGAATCACAGATGTCTCAACAGCCATAATAGTGGATGATGTTAAAATCGCTGGCTGAAGATTAGATGGCACACCAACAACCACCGAAAAGGTTTCTTCAGAGCAGACCCCGGATGTTGGAGATGGCAGACTTGGGGATGGCGTAGCTTCTCTTGCTGCAGCCTCGACAACCACCTCTGTCCTATCATCACTCCCGAGTTCATCTATTGGGGGAACTGAAGAAGGAACAGAGGGAGGAGTTGTCGTGAAGTAGTCTGCGTCAAACTCATTTGTAGAACTACCCAAACCTCCCACTGAGCCAGTTGTGCCAGAATAATCCAACTTCTCCTCAGATTCTCCCCTAGTAGTCGAATGCATCGGTGAGTGGGGCTGACCACCTGCATTTCAGAAAACAAACAAATAGTGTTACACATGGTGATGAAGTGAATAATGGACAGAAAATAGAATATAGAACCCATACCAGGAGATACAAGTCTAGTTGTTAGACTAGAAGGGGGAGCCATCGCTGTTTCCAGAAGCGCACCCATTTCGCTACCCAGAGGTTGCGCCGCGAAGTGTTCTACAGATTCTGCGGTTGGGAGAGTCAGGACTTCAGCAGCACTTGGAGTGTCAGCAGGTCTACTTTTCTCCGCCGGCGCCAGAGGCAGAGTCGAGGTCAACAAATCTTAAGCAAATTTGACCGCCACATCTTGAGGTACTACTAAAGACCCAGGGGCCAATTTCTTCTTCTTCTGGACAGGCCCCTCATTCGGGCTCCCGCGGCGTTTTACGGTCGGACTCCGGAGACGGGGAACCAAGTGTTGAGCAGCACCGCCAGCATCAGCGTCATCCTCATCATTATCATCATCAGAGTCGTCAACATCTGATGGATCGACCGCTGCACCAAGAAATTCGTCCATTCCTTTCACCCTTATTCTTTTAGCCCCCTTACGGCTGAAATAAAAGGCTTCTATTTCCTTACAACAACTCCGGTTGATGAAAAAGTTAGGCACGTCAGCATTTGCGATACTATACCACGTGCAGAAGCTAAGAGTCATAGCTAACTCTGGCGACTTCTGAGGCAGGAGGAATTCAGCTCCGGTTCCACCAGCCACAAAGTGGAACCAGCCGCGCTCGCCCTCGTACAAATTCCCTTCATAAGCCAGATCCTTGTTCGGGTTACCCACATAAAGTTGGAAATATACAAACTGGCGAGCGAAGCGGCTCGGGGTGTATGGTTCAACATAACACTTGGTGTTTTGACGATACACCAAGTGCCCGGGTCAGATATTAAGGAGCCACCAGAACACTCCTGAAGATAAGACGGTAAAATTATCCGCTCCCAAAGTATCCTTGAACTTTGACCCGTATTCCCCGCCAGGAAAATCTGGGAAACATTGGAAGATCTCGTAATTTTGGTGATGACAGAGCGTCTTCCGGATTTGCGATATATAATGACTTTTCCATGTAGAGCATTCATATAGCTCTACAAGGAGAGCAGAGTGGTGTTCGGCCGCACTCATTAAAGAGGGGCAGTGCATAACGAGCCACGCCATTAGGTAAGTGTAAGGCATCTCCACCCTGGGGTTTGGAGCCTTCGCCTTGGCAGTCTCCTTTGATTTGCCTTTTCCTTGCCCTTTTCCCTTGTCAGCAGAAATAAAACCATTACAGAGCTCTCGTAGTCCCCTTTGTAGGTTGCACACCATCACGGGGAGGAGTCCGAAGGGTCGGCCGTATGCAAGAAGAACTGCAGGATATACCACATTCATTGCAATTGCCTCCTTCGGTAAAGATGGCATGACGCATCTCTTTAACAATAACATCAAGAACCCAGCAATGAGATCTCTGTTGGATATGGGGAACTGAGCTTGGTAGTGGAAACTCTTGAAGACTGTGCCAGGGTTGAATCCGCCTTCGTTGGATTCAGCCGTATAAAAAATAACACGAGTCTTAGCGATACGACGATCGATCTCCTTGACATCAGTAGGGGCATAGCCATGAACTATTGCCGAACTATCTTTGGAGTTTAAGTTGGCAAAAAGGTAATCGGCCCATTTCTTGTGACCAATACCCTGATTACGAACTCCAGCCAGGCCGACACAAATGCGGTAATGACACATCATCTCCCAGTAAGTGGTATAGATGCGCTCGTCCCTCACCTTCAGCATATTCAGCTCTTTGGTGGTGGGGATATACTCTTCATACGGGGCTTCACCCATTGACAATCCGGACACTTCAAACATCTCGTGGAGAGCAAGTCCCAGCTCACCCACTAGTGTAAAGAAAGTACTAGTCTCAGGGTTGTACATCTCCAGGAGACCGAAAAAGTGATAGGCACTCTGAGAAATCCCAAATTAAACGTTTCTGATAGCTTTGTATAACCCAATTTCTCTCAGAACTGGTTCATGGGAATCTAGCATGTATTGGACAAGGCGGGCCCACCACATATTTCCAGAAGAGTAGACCCAGCCAGGCATCCTAAAATCATTAGCTTGGTATTGGCCTTCTTGGGCCATGAACTCGCTTAAGAAAGTTCGTGCGCGAATTGGGACCTCTCCTACTGGTGCTCCTTAGTGATTCTCCCAGGAAGCAACCCAGTGATACATCTTGTGGGACCATCTTGGTAAGCCCCGTGTGTGCCCAATTTGCCCGTAGGGACACAATCGTATTCCTGGTTCAGCCCCCATTCCAATTCACGGTGCATGGCTAGCCTCTGAAGATAGACTAGAGGGTAGCTACGCTCCATACTGGGCAGAAACATTAGCAAATCACCAGATTGGTAAAGCTACATACACTCTTCTTCAAAGAGGATCTGGTCTGTTTGCCCCATTGCGTCTCCAAAAAGGAACGCTGGTTTCTCCAAAACTTCCCGGTTCACAGCTTCAAAGGGAGCATCCGTTATGATTTCTCGTGCGGTAGCAGGGCTGTATCTGATCAGCTTTTCCCTGCGCTCTCTCAAACCAGGCTTGTAGGCAGCTAGAACAATTGTGAAGCGAAATTGGGTGACTGAGTCTGCACCCCCGCCATAGCCAAAATGATGCCCTTGGGAGATTGGATCCACTGAGCAGCCAACTGCAAAAGAGGAATTAAGAATTAGGAAAATTTCTACAAATCAGAAATTTTTTCTAAGTATGAAAACGCAGAGCTAGGGATAACTCTACGCGAAGTTAAGAAGATAGCCTCGCGTTTTGGCAAAACGCAAGGATGATAAAATAACTTCGCATTTACAAACGCGAAGTTAAAATTCTAACCTCGCGTCCAAACGCGATAGTTAGCAAAAATAACTTCGCATTTAAAACGCGGAGATAACGCAATAGCTTCGCGTGGAGGAAGATCAAAGATCTTTTCCTTCTTCTCCAAGCCATTTGGCCGGAGTACGGCGATCTCGCCGGTAAAAGAGATGATTAGCTGGTTAAAACCGAGCCAAATCACTCTAAAAACGTCCAAGAAAGCCCCAAGAGTGAGGTTTTTACCTCCGATGGGCGAGGCATGGACTGGTTCGCCACTGCCACGGCCACTGCCGCTGCTGCTTGTGCCGGCCGCTGACGGCGAGGATGCATGAGACGAAGCGCGAGTCTTGGGTGCCATTGATCTTGAAGAAAACAGAGAGAAATCGACGAAAAACTTGGAGAAATCGATCGGGTCGCCTGGTCGCCTGAATCACCTTAGCTCTAGTCGCCTGAGTTATTGAAATCTCTTCGAAAGAAGTAAGGAAGAGAAAGAAGAAATTCCATTTAAATGAAGAAAACCGCCTCTTGGTATTCGGTGTGAAAATCGGAGTGACTGACTGATCAGTTACTCCCTAAAACGCGAAGCTATTAGCTTCGCGTGGTCATCTAAAACGCGAAGCTATTAGCTCTGCGCAACTATGCAAAACGCGAAGCTAATTTGGTATTTTAGCTACGCGTTTCTATGAAGTCTGGACTTGGCAAGCGTTATTTGGCGCCTCTGCCAAAATCTGATAATCATCACTCGATTATCTTGGTATGTGCAATTCAAGTTATACATGAAAGACTTGAACAGCCTCCATCAAACTAAGGCATGTGCAATTAAGTGCCTCTGTCTAAGTTAAATGATCCTTATCCGATCATTTCAGGTACTAACAAATCTAAGTTATGCAAAGGAGCCTTGGATTGTTTTACCAAAACTATGAACCATCTATTTGTTGAGCAAGCAAAATTCTTGAAGTCAACAGATAAAGAGAAAAAGAATTATCTTTATTCATGAAGCAAAAGGTTACAGAAGAAGAGGGAGTTATAGCTCTCCAAAAAGCTTCAACCTATTCATCGACTCATCAATAACCCGACAACTAGTCTTTTCTATGGAGTGTTGAAATTCCCTGGTTCACATGCAAAAGATCTCCTCTGCAAATGTCAACTATGATCTGTTTAAAGTTCTTAGTGGATCATCTAAAAATAATGCTACAAGAATCCTAATGAAGACGCACAAGTTGGATTCGACATGCTACAAGCCCTTAGGTGATCATCTCTATCGCTTTGGAAAGCGACAGAGGTTGTCATCTAACAGAAATGGTCCTCAAGAAAACTTAATGAGCTGCCGCAGAATTCTTGTAACTCCTTCAAAAGTTTATCTTTTGGAGCCAGAGCTTGAAACTTGCAACTATATTGTAAAGCATATGCTCCTGGCTTCCTTAGAGTTACTTTTGCTGATGAAGACTGATAGAGCCATATGCACTCCTCTTCAAAAAGGATCTGGTCCGAATACTCCACTTCAAAAGAAGAATAAAGAGTTAGAGAAAACTCAAAAAAATCTTCTAAGTATAAAAACGCAGAGTTAAAAAATAACTTCGCGTGCAGCTTAGGAAATAGCCTCGCGTTGAAACGTGACTGCTAGTCAAAATAGCCTCACAATTGAAACGCGACTGCTAATCAAAATAGCCTCGCGATTGAAACGCGACTGCTAATCAAAATAGCCTCGCGATTGAAATGCGACTGCTAATCAAAATAGCCTCGCGTTGAAATGCGACTGCTAGTCAAAATAGCCTCGCGATTGAAACGCGACTACTAGTCAAAATAGCCTCGCGATTAAAACGCGACTGCTAGTCAAAATAGCCCCGTGTTTCAAACATGAGGATGACGCGATAACTTCTCGTAAGAAGAAGACAAGAGTTCTTCTCTGTATTCCCCTTCTTCCTAAGCCTTACGGCCGGAGCACGACGATCTCGTCGGTTAAAAAAATGGCTGGTCAGTTAAACCAAGCCAAAACACTCCAAAATTGATTTAAGGAGTCTAAAAGTTGAGAATTTATACCTCCAATTAGTGCAGCATGGACTGGCTCGCCATTATGGCCACTGCCTCGGCCGCCGCCACTGCTGCTAGTGCCGGTCGCCGATGGTGAGGAGGCGTGTGATGTCGTACTCTTCTTAGATGACATCCTAGTGATGGAAAATCTTTGGAAAGTCGAAGGAAGTTCGGTTGAAGATCATCCCTTCAAACTGATTCGCCTGAGTCGCCTGAGCTCTAAGCTCTTAAAATTCTTCGGATGAAATGAAGAAGAAGAAGAGCTTGAGGCTCTATTTAAATGATCCGCCTCTTGGTATTCGGCGCGAAAGTCAGAGCAGGAGTAATTACTGAGCTATAACTGAGTAATTACTGAGCGATTAATGAGCAATTACTAACTGAAAAGCGAAGCTATTTAGCTCCGCGCAAGTGAACAAAACGCGAAGGAGACTTGGTATTCTAACTCCGCGTTACAATTTGAAGATCCAAAGTATTTCAAAATTTGCTAAGTTCTAAGCCATTTTTAAAACTTTGGAGGGGGTTCTGTTGGTAGTGAAAATTTCTAAGTAAATAGAGTTTTCCACAACGGAACGCAGAGCTAACTCCGCAGCCTCGCGTTTGGCTATATTAGCCTCGCGTTTGAACAAAACGTGGAGTTGTTTAATAGCTCCGCGTTAGTTCTGCGTTCTGGTCTCTTAGCTCCGCGTTTTGGTGAGTTTAACTCCGCGTGAGCAGATAACCAGAATCTCAAATTGATTGCGATTATGATTTGGGTTTATCCAAATACTCAAATTAAGTCCGATCAGAACTCTAAATCAAGAGATTTAAATCAAGACTAAGATATTTGATTGGAATCCTTGATGAGAACAAATTCTATTTAGATAGAAACTCTCAAATTGTCCTAAGGCTATAAATACCCTCTTGGGGAAGCCCTTGGGGTCTTCTTTTCTTCTTTTCGGCATCTTGGAGAATTCAAGTTACGTATAGAGCTTTGTGTTCGTGAAAGACCAGAGAAGATCGTCTACAGTCGGCCGCCATCTTCAAGAGAGAAGATTTCGACGTTAAATCGTCCAATGGAGCTTCTTGACAGATCCCATCGCCACAGATCCCACGCTATTTTGCAAAAGAGAGAGATTGAGATATAAAATCTTCTCGTTTGTTCTTTTTATCTTGTTCTCTTTCATTGTAATTCGAGTTTATTCAATGGAAGGAAAGCGAAGAAATTCCACTGCGAACAATTATGAAGAAAATGCAAAAACTAATAATCTTCAAAATCTCTCTTAAAATAAATATTTATAGTCCCCCATAGTGTTTTCTTACCTAAAACTAGATTTTTATTTGTTTAGAAACTCTTTTTCTTCCGAATTCCAGTAGTATCTGCATATAAGTCCATACTACTATCATTAGCGGCTATGCAACCGCTTTAATAGTGGCTCTCTCCTAGAATTTACAATTTATTTTGTTGAAGGGCTGTCGACAGCCAAACCTAGGCTATCGACAATTATCTAGCATATCAGCTTTTCAGACACTTGTGCATGTGCATGCTTCTCGTATCCACTTCCTTGTATCCAAAACCCTACAAAAAGATAATAAACACTAGTTTAACTTAATAAAATACTCAAGAAAAGAATTAGTCTAATATGCATAAAAATTTATTAATTTCTCATATTATATCTCAAAATTGGATTACGAGTGTATAAAATAAATAAGAAATAATATGTTTTTACTCATAATCATAATGAAGAGGTGGGTTTCACCTTATATTTATAGGAGAGAGCTGCTGTCATCCGTTATCAACAGTCGGTTCGATGGTATTTTCGACAGCAACTCTCTAATAGGTTCAAGGATCAAATTTAATAGGGGTATTGTTTATAGTGGTTTTGGTAGCGGCTCCGACAACACCTCTTTGTTAGGTGTAGTGTGCCCTCCTATGTGGGGTTGCTAACAGCCACTTCGTCAATGCTTTCGGCAGCCCTTCTCTGCCTATTACAACTCAGCTCAAAAATTAATTTTATTTATTTATTTTCATTTATTTTAACAATTTTTATTTTTCATCTAAAAATTGTTAGTACCTAAAAATGATTAGTATTTCACTAAAAAAAAAACCTTAATTAACCTAAATAATGTTAGTATTTATAGTAAAAATTAGTAACTATTGAAATTAAAATTAGTAATTCATGGATATAAATATCGTGTGTGCAAAGTATGTAATCATCAGTACCCTCCAACTTAATAGCACATTGTCCCCATTGAGTTATTAAAATGATGAATAGCACATGAGAACAAGGAAGAATTTGAGGAAAGTAGAAAACTATACCTGATCATTGCCACATCATAAAACATATCTGCGAAACAAAATTTGAGGAAAGTAGAAAACTATACCTGACCAGATGTGAAACCCGTTAAACAACAATAACGGAGGTTCCATCTTGAAATAATGGAAGCCATTGAAGCTAAAATTAAGAAATTAATTGAATCAGGCATCATTTACGAAGAACAATATCCTGACTGGGTTGCGAATATAGTTCCCATAACTAAGAAGAATGGCAAAATCAAGGCCTGCATTAACTTCAGAGACATGAATGAAGCATGCCCAAAGATGAATTTCTATTGATAATTACAGATGTCATTATCAACAATGCTTGTGGTTATGAACGGATGTCGTTCATGAATAGATTTTCGGCGTACAATCAAATTAAGATGTATCATGATGATGAGAAGTATGTGCCTTTTCAAACACCACTAGGAGTGTACTGTTATATGGTTCAGCCCTTCGGCTTAAAAAATACTGGCGCTACATATCAATGTGCTATGAACATCATATTCCAAGAACATCTCCAGAAGATAGTGGGATGCTACATAGATGATTTAGCTATCAAAGGCAAAAGCAAAAGCAAAAATAATCATCTTCATGACCTGAGAATGGTGTTCAATCTCATGCGGAAACTCCAGCTTAAGATGAATCCAACGAGTGTTTTCTGGGAGTTTCCAGTGAAAAATTCCTTGGATTTGTAGTCACTTCCCAAGGAATTCATCTTGATCCAGACAAAATTAAAGCAATTCAAGACATACCATCACGTAAAAATCTCAAAGAGTTGAGAGGACTACAGGGAAGGCTGGTATATATCTGCAAGTTCATATCAAACTTGTCTGGGAGATGTCAACCATTCACATGATTATTGAGGAAAGGAGTATCGTTCATCTGGGATAATGCTTGTCAGAAAACTTTCGAAGAGATTAAGAA
Organism: Dracaena cambodiana; assembly: GCA_036321105.1. Taxonomy (NCBI): domain Eukaryota; kingdom Viridiplantae; phylum Streptophyta; class Magnoliopsida; order Asparagales; family Asparagaceae; genus Dracaena; species Dracaena cambodiana. The sequence continues at coordinate 10,217,429 of JAYEPQ010000015.1, forward strand.
ATATCACACGAAGCCACCTATTCCTGTAGCTCCAATGATAGGAATGCCTTTCCATTTATATGTGCGGGCCATGGACCATTCTCTGTGAGCCTTGTTAGCCCAAAAGAATGAATTTCGACATGAACAAGCCATCTACTATTTAAGTAGAATGATAATTAGAGCTAAATATCGATATAACTCAGTGGAAAAAGAATGTCTAGTATTGGTGTTTACAGTATAGAAAATACGACACTACCTCATAGGGCAAACAATCCACGTTATATTAAGAGTTAATCCATTAAGAATATTAATGACCAAACTAAGGTCATTAAATTCAAGATTATCCAATTGGACTATTTTGCTATCGCAATACAATATGCATTTCATCCTACAAAAGTCAATTAAGGGTAAAGCTATAACTAATTTCTTATCCGAGCTTCATGCATCTGCGAAATTGTACGAAAACAACCCTGATGAAATAACTTCCACATAAAAATGTTGAAGTAAATGTAATTTCAGAGGAAATCTGGCAACTTTTCTTCGATGGTGCCTCCAGAATGAGACCTAACAGAAAGGTGGCAGTAGGAGTGGGGTTGTCTTTGTCTCTCCTTACAATCACATCATCCCTTGAGCATATTCATTAACAGAATTATGCTCTAACAATATCGCCGAATACAATATCTTGATAATTGGCCTAAAGATAGCTAAACAACTGGGGTGAAATTTTAGAAGCATATGGAGACTCTAAGTTCATCATCAATCAAGTCACAGGATAATATGAAGTTAAAAATGAAGATCTCTTGCCATATTACTATGCAATTACAAAAATAGCTGATAGCTTCAATGACTTCTACGTCAGTCATGTGCCTCGCCACCAAAATAGCTATGCAAATTTAGTAGCTTCATTGGCTGCTACTTTAGGTTTGCCCAAAGATTCCAGCAAATGCATTATAGTGGAAAGCAAAGAATTATGCTACCCAAAAAATGAACTCGAAGTGGAATTAAATTTAGCAAGAAACAACAAGCACATGAAGTACATGATCTTGAGTCTGATCTCGAACCAAGCGATTCCCTTATATAGACTATGTTTTTTATGGAATATTGCCAGAAGATCCCAAAGAAGCAGCAATAATTCAAAGAAATTCTATTCAATTTTATTATAATGCCGAAGTTCCGACAGTATATAGAAAATCATATGATGGAATCTTGCTTCATTGCTTGTGTAACAGGGAAGCTTAAGAAGCACTTGAAGAAGCTCATAGCGACATCTGCAAAGCATATTAATTAGGACCAAAACTCTAGAATAGACTCCGAAGAATGGGATATTATTGGTTCAAGATGATGATAGATGCAGTTGCTTATGCTAGAAAATGCAGGGGTTGTCAAATACATGCATATTTCATACATCATACACCGGAATATCTCCATCCAATGACTACATCATGGCCATTTGAAAATTCGGAAATGGATGTTATTGGGTCGATTTCACCACCATCAACAAGGGGTCATCGATTCACATTGGCCATAACCGATTACTTTTCAAAATGGACAGAAGTCGTTCTCCTAACTAAAGTGAAGACATTGGATGTGATCAAATTCATCAAACATCATGTTATATACCACTTCGGGGTATCTAGGAGAATTGCTCATGACAACAGATCTCAATTTATGAGTCAGTCATTCTCCATGTTTTGCAACAAATATCGGATCAAAAGTATAGTTTTATCTCCATTCTATCTTGCAGCCAATGGTTTGGCAGAAGCCTTCAATAAAACTATTGTGGAGCTTCTTAAAAAGTCCATTTCATCCAACCAGTACGATTGGGATGAAATGCTTGGAGAATGTCTTTGGACATACCAAACTCCCAGTATGACATCTACAAATACTATTCCTATTTCTTTGGTGTTTGGATCCGAAGCAGTACTTCCTCTGGAAATCCAGATTCTGTTATTGCGAGTTGCATTAGCAACCAAAATGACACAAGAAGAGAAACATCGGCAAAGACTTCTACAGTTGGAAGCCCTTGATGACAAACATCTTGAAGCTTAATAGAGCATTGAATTATATCAAGCTCGAACTTCCAAAACCTTTAATAAAAAGGTTAACCAGAGAACTTTCAAGAAGGGTGATTTAGTCCTTTCAGTAAAAAAAGACTAATCATAACCAATCAAAAATCTAAAGGAAAGTTCTAGTCAAAATGGTAAGAACCTTTTGTTATTGACGTGGTCTATTCAAATGGCGCGTATTGATTGACTAAATTGAATGGCGACAAAATAATGATATCGATCAATGAAATTTTTTTTGAAGAAATATTACTCCTAATATAATATTCATGAAATCCATTACGCAAGGCCAAGCTAATTATCCGGTCTCCAATGAATGTTGACGAAGGTTTCGATGGATATCAAGAAGAAATCCCAAACCGTTCAAAAGCAAAATAGATTGTATGTAAACAACTTTTGTAATAGTAAGAAGCAATCAAGTCAAATATTGAGTGATTTAAGATTCATATCCTCTTCAATAGCCCTCAATTGCTTCTTCAACCGAATTAGTGAATCCTTGACCACTACCTAGAGAAACGGTAATAAGAAGATTTCATAGAGAAATTTCTTATAGTACTCTTTCTGAAAAACACAACAAAGAATGATAAAGTTTCTTGTACAAGCTATTCGGTGTATTCCTGACCGATATCTCGAAAAAGAAAGTACAAAAGTATCAAATCATTTGATACACATACTTGAATTTTTCCCTCAATAAAAGAAAAATTCAACGTTAAGACTTGATCATTGGTCCGCTCAAATGCTAGAGCATACGAAGACTCTAAAGTGATTAATGAATGTGTCTCATTCTTGACACTATTATCTCCAAAATAGGATGAATTTGTCCACCAATCAAATGGAGTTCAACTATAAGGAAGAAGCCCATTTCTTCATAAGACATAATTTCTTTTAGGAGACTCAATTATATAACGATGTAGTCAATATTTTGTGGCATGTTATTTCATCAATTTTCCTAACAGAGTACAACAAATGAAGATAGCTACCTCATCACTAACGTCCAGCTCCACCCATCCAAATAAAAAAATTCTACGTCTCTATAACTAAGGATAGAGGAAAAAAATTTGACATGTAATCCCAAATGAAATCCTCGCTAACCCATCATGCTAGGGGTAAAAGTATGAATTGCCCAATGCTGTCAAGACATTGGTAAGATAACATGTTTCTCACTAACCCATCATGCTGGGAGTAAAACCATGAACTACCCAACATCATCAGGACAATAGGGAGAGAACAAGTTTCTTACCAACCCATCATCATAGGGTAAAAACATGAATTGCCCTAAGCTGCTAAGGCTAAGGAAAGATGAAAAGTTTGGTATGTAAGTCCAAATGAAATCCTTATCAATCTCATCATGCTGAGAGAAATAACATAGCTAGCCCAACGCGAACGACGTTGGTAAAGGCTAATCAAATCCGTTTATAGCTGGAGGTTTACTAAAAATCCCATGAACCAGTCAAGTTAAACTCTTATCTCTGACAAATCTGTAATTCATTTCACCCAAAACTTATCAAGTTAAAAATTATCTCTGTCAAATTAAAATTCTATTTCCACAAAAAATTTGTCAAGTTAAAAATTATCTCTGATAAATCAAAATTTCATTTCTGCTAAAAAATTTATCAAGTTAATGATTATCTCTGACAAATCAAAATTCGTTTCCACCAAAAACTTGTCAAGTTAATGATTACCTCTGACAAATCAAAATTTTATTTCCACCAAAAATTTATCAAGTAAAAAATTACCTCTGATAAAACTAAATTCATTTCTCCAAACTTTGCCAACTTAAAAATTACCTCTGGTAATTCAAATTTTATTCCACCAAAATTTGATAAGTTAAAAAATTATCTCTGGCAATTCAAAAAGCTGTTATACTACAAATTGATGAACAACTAATATTATAACTTGTTCAGGAAATTTAATGATTACTTCTTTCCTGTTCAAGAAAGTTATTCATTCGTCGCAAAATCTATTTGGGCATTTGACTACCAACTCTATATTGTCAAGTGAATGATTACCTCTAGACAATATGCAAAATACTCAATGATATATCAATAGTTATTTTTGATAATCAACATCAAATTTATTCATCAAATTAATAATTGCCTCTAAATGAATGTCAACAAAAATTTTCCATTCTCAAAATTTTTCATTCATTATTAATCCAACATTACAGAAGCTCCTTGACAAAATATTCAAGTTCCATAAATAAAAAAGGAAAATACAAATTACTAAGCCAAGAGAGCCTTGAGCTTTTCTTCAATATCCTTCACTTCTAATTGGATAGCTTCATAAGCCGGAGCAGTAGTTTGCCCCCACAACTTCACCCTGTTGCTAAACAAAACTTCCAAATTCAGCTTGCTCAGCCATGTTAATGTCAATGACGCCAGTAACTTGATTAGTTCAAACCTGGGTGTACCAAATGCGTGTTTCCAAAGCACAAAATGTGGATCCACAAATATTGAAGAATAGTGAAGAGTATTTAGGAGTTACAAAGCTTCTCACAACCATTTATCATTCTTACCTTATCTATGAAGGAGGATGAAAGGCGAGAAGACAACAATACCACAGACCCGAAATCTTTTATCTCATGTAAAGCACACGAAGCTTTTTGGGTTCCCAAAGAAATGGGAAAAAGTTAAGAATCAGACAAGTGCAAACATTGTTCTAGAAATTTTGAAGAGTAATATCCTACATCAAATTCAAACCCTTGTCAAGAGACATAAGTAAAAAAAATTATCACATAATTGTGGAGGCTAATGAGATTTTGACAAGAAAAATTACCATAATTCAATAGAGTATTCACAGTTATAGGGATCTTTTCAACCGGATACTTCTTCTTTAAAAAACCTAGCAGTAGACTAATCACATGTTTGCCAATAACTGTGGGAAATGTTGAGGTTGCCCCAACATCTACAAGAAACATATTGTCTAGATGTCTTATTTAATGCCAACCCCACTTCACTGCACTAATCAAGGAAAAGAATAAGGAAAGAGGTTTGGACAAATTCATGGCAAAATTAAACTTTTCAAATCTAAAACGCGGATCATAGGTACCTGAAGACCCGCATTTTAAATAAAAAAGAGACCAACTTTTCAAGTTGTTCAAAAAATCTAAAATGCGGATCACAGATCCTTGGAGACCCGCGTTTCAAATCAGTAAGATCCAAATTTTTTTAGTTCTATCTTTCAGATCCAAAATGCGAAGTATAGACCCGCATTTTAGAATTAAAAGAAGCTCTTTTGAAGCTCTACATTTCAAACCTGAAACATGGATCATGAGCCCATGTGTCCAAAAGTTTAGTTCTTTTTAATCCAATAATAGTCCATGGCGATCAATCACCAAGAACAAATGAAACAAAATTTGCTAGCTTACCGCAAGTCATAGGTTCTTCCCAAACTATGGCCGGAGAAAAGCCAGAAGCGGCTTGAGGATCCTAAGAGCCACTAGCGGCTTGGCTAGAGGATGAACATTCCCTTGTCATTTTCTTTATGAGAGTTCTAAAAAGAACTTAAATCAGAAAAGCCCAAAGGCAAAGAGAAAAAGAGCTTGAAGAAGCTTGGAGGCGAAGAAAGCTCAAGAGCTTAAAAATTTCTAAGTCAGAATGACTTTTGAAAGGGACTTGGTATCTTGTATAGAAGATTTTATAGCCAAGATTTTTGGTCCAAATCATGTAAAGATTTCATCATGAATGAACGCATGAGGTGCTTAGAACTCTGCATCAGAAAGGAGGCAAAATAATGGCGACGCTTCGTTTTAACTGCCTAAAAGTGCGGATTTGAAATTTCGTATGCAGGATTGCGTTTACATGTGAATTCACAAATTGAGAAGGATCACATTTGAAAGTGAATCCACAAATTTAATGCAAAGTCACATTCAAAACTATTTTAGATGCTAAATAAAGCATATTTCATATTTCCAAAGTACTTCAAAATACCTTCAAAGCTACGGAATTTGAAAATTTTGGAGGGGGGTTTTGTTGGCATAATTTTTGAGAAAAGTAGAGAAAAAGGGGATTTATAATTCAAGCCAAAAAGGCTAACACGCAGATCATTTACCAAAAAAGATCCACAAAAGGCTAAAATGCGACCCTCACAAAGTTGTGTTACTCATTTTCTATAACCAAAATACGGATCCTCATCCAGAAAGACCTGCGTATTGTGCTAAGCAAAGGTCGACAAATGTGGACCCCTCAAGGTCGCGTAATGTCTTTAAAATCTTAAAAATATAAGGTTTCTTCTTTCTATACTAAAATGCAGATACTCGTCCAGAGAGATTCGCGCATATCCTTAAGGTCATATTTCAATACTAACATAGATCTAATCTGTGACTCAAACTCAAGGTCGCATTATGGCCCACAAAGGCTTATAAAATTCAAGATAACTCCGTTTTAATACAAATGTAGGTCTAGTTGCAAAGCTAACACATGGATCTTCTATCATAAAGAGATCCGCATTTGACCTTTCTTCTAAACTCATATTTGGAGCTAAGTATAGCCAACATGCGGGCCCCATAGGGTCGCATTTCATTCCAGAGACTCGAGAGTTAAAATCATCTTCATTGACACTCAAACGCAGGTTAGAGTATGTCACGCAAGTTACTAGGAGTTAAAACGCAAATCTAAACATTGAGATCTATATTTCCGTTACAAATATAGAGGATTAAAGACGTCAGTTTCAAATCCTGGTGATTTAATACAAACCCAATGGATTAAAAGACAAATAACTAATCCTCAAATTATGGAGGCCATTAATTCCTCTATAAATAGCTAAAGGCTAGGTTAAAGAAGTGGTGGTTACTCGATTGAATTATCTCCATTTTTGAGGTTGTGCTAAAGAATTCGGAGCCCCTTGCATCGAAGAGCTTTGAAAAAGCTGCCAACTGAAGAGTTCATTTTCGGATCGTCAATGGAGAGCAGGATCGTCCTTCGTGGCTACAACAAAATTCAGCACTAAACAAAGAAAAAATTAGATATTTCTCATATTTTGTAAATAGAAAACCATTCATAATTGTAACCTTTTATTGAAAGGTTCAATAAAAATTCAATTTTATGGCGAACGATGTACTTCGGGAATTTAGCATATGCAGGTACTTGCTTAATTACCTCCATTAGCGGTATATTAATCTGTACATGTTTAAAGACATTAAGAATTTCAACATAAGAAGCATTTACATTCTTGTTCTTTAAACATTGTGGAAATTGTACAACAGGCTTATAAGTTGGTGTAGTCATGTTTGTACCATCATTACTTTGCTGTGCTGAATCATCACCAGGTTTCATTTGGTTTTCATTTCTTTGAAACCAGTTTGTCAAGCACTTTATCACTATGAGAACTTATTGCAACAATTATATTAGGTGTATTAGAAGAGATAGTATTGTTGCCTCCAACCATACCTGAGTTGCTTTCCTTTGGCTGCATGGAACTTACCTTTTCCTTGTATATGCATTGCTGAGTCATGATTGCTTATCTTGGCTCTAATATTGTTGAAGGTCATCACATTCTTACTATTGATTATTTGTTGTGACTGTGTAAACTGTTCCTGAGCCTGTATCATTTGATTCATAGATTGCTGGATCTGGGCTAAGTTATCCTCAAAGTTATGCTCTGGTGGTGGTTGATACACTGGAGCTGATGTTGTGGCCACTAGAGGAATATACTATTCGATGCTTGAGTCACATAGCTGGATTTACAGACAGGGCATACTGCTACTGAGAGTTTTGCTTCTATTGAAAATTTAGATGTTTTTTCAATCAAGGCTTTATGTTGAGGGATACAGATTATTTGCCAATTGTGGAATTGCAATTAAGGCGTTAGCTTCCTCGTTGAGCACTTCTTTGAAAGCAGGTAGAGTTGGACAATTTTGGATAATATGTCCTTATAACTCGCAATTGTCATAAATCTCTTGCACTTCCAACATTATATTCACTGTCTCCAGCCTCTTGGTAAGCAAGTCGTTAACCTTCTTAGTGAGAGTAACTAGTCTAGTTACTCTCACGGCTACGTCTTTGGTCTCACCTGGCTTAAATAATCAACCTACATTAGGAGGTGAGGCTATGGATTAACTCTTTTCTGAAGCATCCTCAGTCTTTCAAGTTTGAAAGTTTTCAAAAGGAGAATTGATGTGATAAACTACAAGCGTACATTGTCAGTTATAGCGCTATACAGGTCGTCCCACAGAGATCTCAGGTGTTTTGTGATTCTTACTATTTCTTTAGCTCTAGTGGATTAACAAAGAATTCTAAGTTGGAAGGATGAGTTTTAAATTTTAGAGATTAGCTTAGGATTTCAAATCCATTAGAATAATAGCCTAACAATAAATTATCTCTTTCTTCCTATCTTTTTAATTATGCACGTTTAAATAACATATTAAAAAGGTGATTTTTTTAATTTGATTTTAATCAAGTGCCCCTAAGTATGACCTATCAAGTGATGTGCAAGTATACACCATCAAATATAACACCTTTCTTAAACAAATCATATCAAGCTCATAAACAAAAGAAAAGAAATAAACTTCAAACCCTAATCTAAGCATAGGCTATCAAAAGACCGAACTTAAGTATAACTTATAAAAAAAAATCAGATTTACAAGTTTATTCAAGTCAATTTATTTACAGGAAAATCTTTATTGATAATTCTAAAATTAAACAAAGAATAAGAATTCCAAACTTCATCTAAGTATAGATTATCAAAATATTAATTAAGCATAATCTATCAAAGAACTATAATTTGTGAACTCTATCTTCTATTTATTTATAGAAAAATCATAATTTTATTTATTTATAAGAAGAAGATGAGATAAATCCTTATTAGATCTATTAAACTAACTTTATCTGCATCCTAGGGCTAAAGAAAATTAGCTATCCATATTTCTAATAAGCAAAATCGAATGTTTATTCATGAAAACAATAAAATCTAATCTAAAAAGCAGATAAATCTATATTAGAAAGCAATTAACTCTATCTAAAAAGTAAATAAAGAATTAAAAGCAATGACTTACCTCTGGAGTACGGTATTGTGCCTGTCACCCCTTCAGCAAAACCCTAATTTTATTAAATTAAAAACGAGTACAAAAATTATAGGATTCCTCTCGAATACAAGGATATGGTCAATATATAGGTTTCGGAAATCAAACCCTAATTCTAACAGAACGGAAAAACTAAAAAATTACAGAAAAATCAGCTTGTGGGGCCCACTTTGGACCGCTATTTGGCGGTAATTACTACTAATGGGCTGCACTTTTTTGAGATATTGGCTTAAAATTTCTTCCGCATGAGTCTCATGTCTCGTACTCTTAGTTTTCTTAACTGTATTTGACTTTTGACTCTCACAAGTATTTTAATCTTGTAATTTTGCTCTCTTTAAACTCTTGTATGGACTTGATTTCCTAATCCGGCTCTGATTTTATGTCATCTCCTTGTACGAATAAAATTCCTGAAAAACACACTAAGAATACCCGAGTAGTATTATTTTTATAAAAAAGTAGGTAATATGAAAGCTATAAATATGCAATATATGGCACTCATCACACCCCCAGACCTATTTTTGCTAGTCCTCGAGAATAATCTAAATCTAAGAAGAAAAAGAAAAATTCTAACTTACTTTCGCAGGAATCGCGATTGCACTTAGCATGTGCAACAAGCCTTTAAATCCCTAGGTTACCCTAGTAGACGAGTGTTGTCTCGTGAGGGTTTGCAGTGAATATACCCACAAAATTCATGAAAAAAAATAAATTAAGGAATAAAGAAAAGAAAAATAAGGATAACAAAAAATTAAGAAAAAAAATTTATACTGAAGAAAGAAAAAAAAATTTATGATATTTTCATCAATTAATCTCGCTAATATACAAACTCAAGAACACATTTAGATTATCAATTTTCAAATCGAGCATCATATCAGATACACTTATCATTTTAATCAAAAATTTAAATTCTATCTTTTAATACCCACTAACAGATAATCCATTGACTCCTATACATCTACGTGCACGTGTGATAGTCTACTTCGGTTTTGGACTCCAACTATAACTCATGATTCATCTCCTCTCTCATAACAATTTTTTTTCTTTTTTTCCTTTTTTTCTTTTTTTCTTCTTTTAAGAATATATCACCTTTCATGTGAATATTCACGCTTGCTTAGGCGCAAAGTACCTGATTACTTGGTTCATACTCTTTTCTTTTTTTTCTTTTTCTAGAATATTTCACTTTTCATGCGAATATTCACGCTTACTTAGGCGCAAAGTACCCGATTACTTGGATCATACTCTTTTTTCACTCTTGAGCCATTGCCTTAATACCAAGATCACCCCATTATTTTATCACTCTCGAGGCTATTGCCTTAATACTAAGCTCACCCCATTAATTTATTCTCACTTTTTTCTTTTTTTCTTTTTTTTGTTTAGAGAGTGAAGACTTACTCAATCGTTATCATTTTTGTCCTTAACCTAATAAACTATTGTGAAGTGAAAAAATAGATGTATACTTGCCTCAAAACTACTGTTAGCGATATTTATTTTTAGGATTTTAATCTTTTTTTATAAAATTCAAAGTGTATCATCCAATCTACTCTCCTATCCAATTTCAAATCTAAATTTGTTCTTTTATCTGTAATTAGGTTGATCTATTGATAAAAATATATAAATTTGTTGCTAAAAATTTTTTATTTATTTTTTCAGTTTTTTTAAATTTTTTTCAATTAGTTACCCTAAAAACTACCCTAAGTGTAAAATAAAGAAATCCAAAAATCTAATAATAAAATAAAGATTCTAAAATAAGACTAAAAATCCTAGAAAAGCATGAAGAAAATATCCTAACCCACTCCCCAGGCCTAAACTCGTGTATATCCTCATACACAAACAAAGGCTAGTAAAATAAATATGAAAACTATGATATAAATATTATACGTTTACTAAAAAAAAATTCAAATGGTTACGACCTCTCGATCACTTTCCACTCTCATAATGTGTCCTTTAATGTTTTGATATAGATGAACTTAGCCTTTTTGTCAATTTTGCATTTAATCTCTCCATCTTGTTTTTTATTTTTCTCAATTTATTTCTACCCTTCTTTTTTTTTATTTAATAATAAAATTTTGAAGTTGGAAATCATACCTTTATCATCCATATTTGACCCATGAGCATCTTTCATGGCAGTAAGTATTTTGGTTTTATCATCATGTAAAATAATATACTCACTTTGATGTGGCTAAACCATTAGTTCAATTTTGGATCGCTTTTACAAATAATTAGGAACCATAACCTCTTCTTTTTGTAGTTCCTTCCAATTTTCTAGTATGCTGGGCTCGTCATACAAATTTTCTTCAAACCTGTCATCAAAATTCTCAAAAGAAAATGCTATACTAGTGGACTTATTATTAGTCAAGTTATTATGAAGGAATAAAAATTCTTCTTCACAAATTTCTTCACAATTTTCATCAAAAGAATCAAATGATAATGTGTCACTAGCAAGCTCACCATGAGGTAAATCATCAAGCAAAATATTTTCTTTATCACTAATTTCTTCGTAATTATTGTCACAATAGTCTAAAATAGGTTGATCACAATGTTGAATTATAGACTTATCATGCACAAAATTATTTAACTCATTTTGAATCATATCTACTTCAGAAGATGATTGAAGTGGTCGCTCGTTGGAGTAAGATATGTTCAAACTATTAGATGGTTGATCTCCAAAAAATTTAGTTTGAGAAATTGCATTGATAAGATCTTCCATACAAGATTCAATTTGAGAGGATAATTTTTAAGAGGATGATTTTAGCAAAACTTCTATATCTTCCTTTATTCTACGTCTTCGTTCCTCAGACTCATGATTTAATTTTCCTTATTTTCCTCAAATGATTGCATCTCGAGATCATGAGTGAAATTTGATGGTGGATATGATAGATCTGTATACATATTTGATGATAGATATGACGAGGTTGTATGTAAATTCTCATGACATGCATACCTTTCTTCTAATCTTTTTAATCTTTCATCTAATATGTTCAATTGAATATCTTGTTCATTAATGAATGTAGAACATGAAGATGAATAGCCCATAAAGAAAGTATCAGATGGAGGACTCTTTTGGTATGGCTCTTAATTATATGCAAAATTAGAGTTATTCATCCATTCATAATTGTAATTTTGTGTATAAAAAGTGCTCGTAGGTTCATTATATGTGTTGTGAATTTGATTACGACCTAGTCCTAGCGAATTTCCTATCCATGGACACTGATAATAATTATGATATGGATCACGACAATGATAGCAACCAGTTTGATTTTGAAATATTTTTTTTAAAGGTGGAGGGGGAAAGAGATGGAAAAGAAAAAAAATAAAAAGAAATTGAATTTGTTTATTTTTGTATTTATTTATAGAATCAGGGACCCAAAACACAGAAACATAGAAACTTTTGGGGACAAACGCACCTGAAAGACCACCAATTGGCGGTTTATGCCACCAAATAGCGGCCGAAGCAGAGAGTTTGACTCTCTAGTTTCTACTACACAGTTCTTAGGCTCCTCTGATCCCTTTTGGTTTTTTGTATCTACAATTTCTATTCCTTGCACATTCAACATACACTATTAACCTGTTAATCTTTAGAAAAAGCAAGAAAAACACAGTCGATTCCCAGCAATGGCACCAAAAACTTGATGTGATAAACTGCAAGTGTGCAGTGTCAGTTGTAGCGCTATACAGGTCGTCTCACAGAGATCTCAGGTGTTTTGCGATTCTTACTATTTCTTTAGCTCTAGTGGATTAACAAAGAATTCTAAGTTGGAAGGATGAGTTTTAAATTCTAGAGATTAGCTTAGGATTTCGAATCCATTAGAATAATAACCTAACAATAAATTATATCTTTCTTCCTATCTTTTTAATTATGCACGGTTAAGTAACATATTAAAAAGGTGCTCTTTTTAATTTGATTTTAATCAAGTGCTCCTAAGTATGACCTATGAAGTGATGTACAAGTATAGACCATAAAAAATAACACCTTTCTTAAAAACAAATCATATTAAATAGAAAATCTCATAAACAAAAGAAAAAAAATAAACTTCAAACCCTAATCTAAGCATAGGCTATCAAAAGACTGAACTTAAGTATAAACTATCAAAGAAATCAGATTTACAAGTTTATTCAAGTAAATTTATTTATATGAAAATCATTATTGATAATTCTAAAAATAAACAAAGAATAAGAATTCCAAATTTCTTCCAAGTATAGATTATCAAAATATTAATTAAGTATAATCTATCAAAAAATTATGATTTGTAAACTCTATCTTTTATTTATTTATAGAAAAATCATAATTTTATTTATTTATAAGATGAAGATGAGATAAATCCATGTTAGATCTATTAAACTAACTTCATCTACATTCTAGGGCTTCTAGGGCTAAAGAAAATTAGCTATCCATATTTCTAATAAGCAAAATCAAATTTTTATTCATGAACACATTAAAATCTAATCTAGAAAGCGAATAAATCTATACTAGAAAGCAATTAACTCTATCTAAAAAGCATATAAAGAATTAAAAGCAATGGCTTACCTCTGGAGCACGCTAATTGGCTACACTTTTTTGAGATATTGGCTTGAAATTTCTTCGACATGAGTCTCATGTCTCGTAATCTTAGTTTTCTTGACTGTATTTGACTTTTGACTCTCGGAAGTATTTTAATCTTGTAGTTTTGCTCTCTTTAAACTCTTTTCTGGACTTGATTTCCTAATCCGGCTCTGATTTTATGCCATCTCCTTGTACGAATAAAATTCCTAAAAAAACACACTAAAAATACCCGAGTATCATTATTTATATACAAAAATAGATAATATGAAGGCTATAAATATGCAATATATGGCACTCATCAAGACTCAAGATACTCTCATACTTCATTAGCATCCTTGATTAAGAACTCACTATTGCTCATTGTTTCTATAAATTGTTTGGTTGCAATGTCTAAACCTCGGTAGAAGGTGCTTATCGACTCCATATTTTAAAGTCGTGATGTGGACATAGAAGTACCAAACCTTTTAATCTTTCCCAGCAATCAAAAAATTTTTCTTTATTTTTCTAATGAAAAATAACAATCTGTACAGGTAGTTGGTTCGATGAGAAGGGAAGAATTTCTTAAGGAACATTTTTATATCTCTTCCCATCATCCAATAGGGTTCAGCCTGAATGAGTGTAGCCATTTCTTTGCCTTGTCCTTCAAGGAGAGCGGAAAGAGGTTTAGCTTCAATTATTCTGTACTGATATTCTACAGGTTGATGGTGGCACAGATTTCTTCGTATTCATAAAGGTGCAAGTAGGGCTCTCCTTATCCATCTCATGGAACTTTAACTTCACAACTCCTAATTTGATCACAAAGTGCCCTATATTAATGGCAAATAATACAGGAGGGTTAGGTTGGCCTGTCAGGTTGTGAGTAATCACGTAGGGATCTTCCATTTCCTCCATGATGGCTTTGATCATCATTTATGTGTTGACCTTCAAATCCATTGTTGTTGCCATTATTGGCCATGTTTTGATATTGTTCTTGCTCATATCAACATATGGTGGATTAACTGAAAGATGTAGTGAATCGGAGTGTGACCAAATGAGTTAATTACTAATTGTTAACAGTTCATACAAAATCAAAACCGCACAAGTAAATGGAAATTTAACTAAGTTATACCAAAGTGTATAACACAATAGTCAGATCCTCAACAACGACACCAAAAACTTAATGTGACATAATTCGTACACTCCTAATTATGATAGAAAATTGTTTTATTAAGTGACTATTTTGTGCGCTTGTAATCCAAATTTGAAATTTAACATGAGAAATTAATGTTCTGCATATTAATCTAATTTCCTCTTGAGTGTTTTATTAGCTTAATTTAGTATTTTATAATTTTGTTGCAGGAAAATGAAATGATTAATATAAGAAATTATTGACTAATTATTTTTTGATCAAGCTCTCTGGCATAATTACTTTTCACTCGTATTTTATGCCAGAAACACGTGTTTAGGTGATGAATATCATATATTGTATTTTTCCTCTCATACTTTATCTATTTTCTTATATAAATAATGGTACTCGGGTATTTTTAGTGTCTTTTTCAGGTAATTCGATTCGTACAAGGAGATGGCAAGAAATCAATATTGGAGTAGGAAATCAGAGTCCGAAAAGTTTCTAAAGTGAGCAAAACTACGAGACTACGATATTGCAGAGACTCAAAGTCAAATACAGTCAAGGAAATATAATGCACAAGACACGAGACGCATGTGGAAGAAACATCAATTGATTTACTCGAAATAAAACCACTATTTAGCGGTTTTCACCGCCATTTAGCGGCTAATTGTGGGCCCCACATGCTGAATTGTCTCCTGTGGCTTCGATGTAATTTTTCGGTTTTCCAGTTCTGCTAGAATTAGGATTTGATTTCCGAAGCCTATATATTGGCCGTATCGTTGTATTCTAGGGTTTTATGCAGTTAATGTAGATTAGGATTTAGTTTGTACTCGTCTTTCATTAATAAAATTAAGGTTTTGCTGAAGGGGTGGAGGCCACAATACCGTGCTCCAGAGGTAAGCCATTGCTTGTAATTCTTTATTTGCTTTTTAGATAGATTTAATTGCTTTCTAGTATAGATTTATTTGCTTTCTAGATTAGACTTTATTGCTTTCTAGAATCATGTGTAGCTAATTAGTTTAGCTCTATGATGTAGATGAAGCTAGGATCCACCATGTAATTGCTTTCTAATATTTTTCTTCTTAAATAAAATAAATAAAGACATGATTTTTCTATGAAATGAATAAAATACAAGAACTCGAAAATTAAGACTTTGATAGGTTATACTTGAGTTAGGTTTCTTGATAGCCTATACTTAGTTAGAGTTTGGGGTTGTTGATTTTATCTTTTTCATGGAATTATCTATGGATTTAGTTTGTCTTTATGAAAAGTAGTATCTTTGATGAGTTATGCTTGCACACAACTTGATAGTTCATACTTAGGTCACTTGAAGTAAAGATTAAACTGAAAAGATCAAATTTTTATGATAGAAGAAAATAATAGAAATAAGAACATGGTTGGAAACTAGTGGATTCTAAATCCTAGGCTATTTAGATTAACTCAACTTCAAACTAGAATCTTTGGTTAGTCCGTTAGACTAAGGAAAGAGTAAGGAACGCAAAAATACCTTAGATCCCTATGGGACAACCTATACAGCGCTACACCGACACTGTGCGCTTGCAGTAAATATCACATCAAGTTTTTGGCACCGTTGCCGGGAATCGACGGTGTTTTTCTTGCTTTTTCTAACGTTTTACGGGTTAACAGTGTGTGTTGAGTATACAGGGAATAGATATTGTAGATACAGGAAGACAAAATGATTGGAGAAGCCTCAGAACTTTGCAGAAGAAACTAGAGAGTCCAACTCTCTGGTTTGACCGCCATTTAGCGGTAAAAACCGCTCTTTAGGTACATCCTTAGCCCAAATTTCCTCCTGTTCTATTATTTGTTTTCCTGGTTCTGTAAAAAAATTCAAAAAAAATTAAATCAATCGTTTTTTATTCCTTTTCCATCTCTCTCCCTCTCCACCTTTTTCAAAAAAAAAAAAATTTAAAAAAATGTTTCAAAATCAAATTGGTTGCTATCATTGTCGTGATCCATATCATAATTATTATCAGTGTTCATAGATAGGAAGTTCATTAGGACTAGGTCATAATCAAATTCACAACATATATAATGAACCTACGAGCGCTTCTTATACACAAAATTATAATTATGAATGGATGAATAATTCTAATAATAAAGAGCCATACCAAGAGAGTCCTCCATCTTATCCTTTCTTTATGAGCTATTCATCTTCATGTTCTACATTCAATCATGAACAAGATATTCAATTGAACATGTTAGATAAAAGATTAAAAAGATTAGAAGCAAAATATGCATGTCATGAGAATCTACCTCCAACCACTTCATATCTGTCATCAAATATGTACATGGATCCATAATATCATTCTTCAAATTTCACTCATGATCTCGAGATGCAATTATTTAAGAAAAATAAGAAAAATTATGATCATGAGTCTGAGGAACGAAGACGTAGAATAGAGGAAGATATGGAAGCTTTGCTAAAATCATCATCTCAAAAATTATTCTCTCAAATTGAATCTTGTATGGAAGATCTTTTCAAAGCGATTTCTCAAGAAAAACTTTTTGGAGATCAACCATCTAGTAGTTTGAACATATCTAACTCCAACGAGTAATCACTCCAGTCATCTTCTGAAATAGATATGATTCAAAATGAGTTAAATAATTTTGTGCAGATGAGTCTATAATTCAACATTGTGATCAACCTATTTTAGACAATTGTGAAAATAATTATGATGAAACTGATGATAAAGAAAACATTTTGCTTAATAATTTATCTCATGGTGAGCTTGCTAGTGACACATTATCATTTGATTCTTTTGATGGAAATTGTGAAGAAATTTGTGAAGAAGAATTTTTATCCCTTTATAATAACTTGACTAATGATAAGTCTACTAGTATGGCATTTTCTTTTGAGAATTTTGATGACAGGTTTGAAGAAAATTTGCATGACAAGCCAATAATACTTGAAGATTGGAAGAAACTGAAAAAAAAAAAGAGATTATGGTACCTGATGATTTAAAAGAGCCCTCCAAAATTGAGCTCATGATTCCACAACACCAAAGTGAGTATGTTATTTCACAAGTTGATAAAACCAAAATACTTACTAATATGAAAGATGCTCATGGATGGAATATGAACGATGGTAAAGGTACGCTTTCCAACTTCAAAATTTTATTATTGAATAAAAAAGAAAGGTAGAAATAAATTGAGAAAAATAAAAAATAAGATGGAGAGATTAAATGCAAAATTGATAAAAAGGCTAAGTTCATCAATATCAAAGCATAAAATGGCACATTATGAGAGTGGAAAGCGATCAAGAGGTTGTAACCGTTTAAATTTTCTAATAAGTGTAAAATATTTGTATATTAGTTTTCTTTTCTTTTACCACCCTTGGTTTGTGTATGAGGGCATATACGAGTCTAGGTGTGGGGGAATGGGTTAGGATATTTTCTTCATATTTTTCTAGGATTTTTAATTTTTTTTTAGATTCTTTACTTTTTTTTTTTAGATTTTTGGGTTTCTTTATTTTACACTATGGGTAGTTTTTAGGGTAACTAACTGAAAAAAAATTTAAAAAAAAATGAAAAAAAAATAAATTAAAATTTTTTTATGTATTTTTATCAATAGATCAAACTACTTACAAATAAAAGAACAAATTTAGATTTGAAATTGGATAGGAGAGTAGATTGGATGATACACTTTGAATTTTATGAAAAAGATCAAAATCCAAAAAATATATATCGTTAACAGTAGTTTTGAGGCAAGTATACATCTATTTTTTACTTCACAATAGTTTATTAGGTTAAGGACAAAGATGATAACGATTGAGTAAGTTTTCTCTCTCTAAACAAAAAAAAGAAAAAAAATAGAAAAAAAGGAAAAAAAAAAAGAGAGTGATAAAATAATGGGGTGCGCCTGGTATTAAGGCAATAGCCTCAAGAGTGAAAAAAGAGTATGATCCAAGTAATCGGGTATTTTGCGCCTAAGTAAGCGTGAATATTCGCATGAAAGGTGAAATATTCTAAAAAAAAGAAAAAAAAAGAAAAGAGTATGAACCAAGTAATCGGGTACGTTGCGCCTAAGCAATCGTGAATATTCGCATGAAAGGTGAAATATTCTTAAAAAAGAAAAAAAGAAATAAAATATTATGAGAGAGGAGATGAATTATGAGTTAGTGTTTGAGTCCAAAACCGAATTAGACTATCACACGTGCACGTAGATGTATTGGAGCCAATGGATTATCTGTCAGTGGGTATTGAAAGATAGGATTTAAACTTTTGATTAAAATTATAAGTGTATCTGATATGACGCTCGATTTGAAAATTGATAATCTTAATGCGTTCTTGAGTTAGTATATTAGTGAGATTAATTGATGAAAATATCATAAAAAAAAAGATTTTTCTTTCCTTTGTATAAAATTTCTATTTTTCTTGATTTTCGGTTATCCTTATTTTTCTTTTCTTTATTCCTTAATCTATTTTCTTCTTGAATTTTGTGGGTATATTCACTGCAAACCCTCACGAGACAACACTCGTCCACTAGGGTAACCTAGGGGTTTAAAGGCTTATTGCACGTGCTAAGTGCAATCGCAATTCCTGCGAAAGATAGTTAGGATTTTTATTTTTCTTTTTAGAATTAGGTTTTGCTCGAAGACTAGCAAAAGATAGGTGTGGGGGTGTGATGAATATCATATATTGTATTTTTCCTCTCATACTTTATCTATTTTTGTATATAAATAAATGCTACTCGGGTATTTTTAGTGCCTTTTTCAGGTAATTCGATTCGTACAAGGAGATGACAAGAAATCAATGTTGGAGTAGGAAATCAGAGTCCGAAAAGTTTTTAAAGTGAGCAAAACTACGAGACTACGATGTTGTAGAGACTCAAAGTCAAATACAGTCAAAGAAATATAATGTACAAGACACGAGATGCACGTGGAAGAAACTTCAATTGATTTAGCGGTTTTCACCGCCAATTGTGGGCCCCACACACTGAATTTTCTCCTGTGGCTTCGATGTAATTTTGTGGTTTTCCAGTTCTGCTAGAATTAGGGTTTGATTTTCGAAGCCTATATATTGGCCGTATCCTTGTAATCTAGCGTTTTATGCAGTAGTTAATGTAGATTAGGATTTAGTTTATACTCGTCTTTCATTAATAAAATTAAGGTTTTGCTGAAGGGGTGGCGGTCACAATACCGTGCTCCAGAGGTAAGCCATTGCTTGTAATTCTTTATTTTCTTTTTAGATAGATTTAATTGCTTTCCAGTATAGATTTATTTGCTTTCTAGATTGGATTTTATTGCTTTCTAGAATCACGTGTAGCTAATTAGTTTAGCTCTAGGATGTAGATGACGCTAGGATCCACCATGTAATTGTTTTCTAATATTTTTCTTCTTAAATAAAATAAATAAAGACATGATTTTTCTATGAAATGAATAAAATACAAGAACTCGAAGATTAAGATTTTGATAGGTTATACTTGAGTTAGGTTTCTTGATAGCCTATAGTTAGGCTTTGGAGTTGTTGATTTGATCTTTTTCATGGAATTATCTATGGATTCAGTTTGTCTTTATGAAAAGTATTATCTTTGATGAGTTATGCTTGCACACAACTTGATAGCTCATACTTAGGGCACTTGAAGTAAAGATTAAACTAAAAAGATCAAATTTTTATGATAAAAAAAAATAATAGAAGTAAGAACATAGTTGGAAACTAGTGGATTCTAAATCCTAGGCTATTTAGATTAACTCAACTTCAAACTAGAATCTTTGGTTAATCCGTTAGACTAAGGAAAGAGTAAGGAACGCAAAAACACCTTAGATCCCTGTGGGACGACCTGTACAGCGCTACACCGATACTATGCGCTTGCAGTAAATATCACATCAAGTTTTTCAAAAACTTAATGTGATAAATTACTGCAAGCGAACAGTATCGTTGTAGCATTGTACAGGTCGTCCCACAGAGATCTAGGGTGCTTTTGCGATTCTTACTTTTTCCTCAGTCTAACGGACTAACCAAAGATTTTAGTTGAAGTCGAATTAATCTAAATAGCTTAGGATCTAGAATCCACTAATTTCCAACCATGTTCTTACTTCTATTATTTTCTTCTATCATAAAAATTTGATCTTTTTAGTTTAATCTTTACTTCAAGTACCCTAAGTATGAGCTATCAAGTTGTGTGCAAGCATAACTCATTAAAAATACTACTTTTCATAAAGACAAACTAAATCTTTAGATAGTTCGATGAAAAAGATAAAATCAACAACCCCAAACCCTAACTAAGCATAGGCTATCAAGAAACCTAATTCAAGTATAACCTATCAAAGTCTTAATCTTCGAGTTCTTGTATTTTATTCTTTTCATAGAAAAATCATGTCTTTATTTATTTTATTTAAGAAGAAAAATATTAGAAAATAATTACATGGTGGATCCTAGCTTCATCTATTTCCTAGAGCTAAACTAATTTACTACTCATATTTTTACTAAACAAGATCAAATTTTTATTCATGAATATGATAAACCCTAATCTAGAAAGTAGTAAAACCTAAACTAGAAAGCGATTAAATCTATCTAGAAAGCAAGTAAAAAATTTCAGAATAATGGTTTACCACTGGAATACGGTGTTGTGGCCGTCAACCTTCAGCAAAATCCTAATTTTATTAAATTCAAAACGAGTACAAAATTTCTAGATTCTCTAAGAATACAAGGATAGGCCAATATATAGGCTTCAGAAATCAAACCCTAATTATAGCAGAACTGAAAAACTAAAAAATTACATCGAAGCCACGGGAAAAATCTTGGCGCATGGGGCCCATAATTGGCTGCTACATGGCAGTAAAAACCCATAAATAGCGGCTAAATTATGCCAAAAAATCATGAAACTTTTCCTCGTGAACGTCTTGTCTTGTACGTTTAGGTTTCCTGATTGTATTTAACTTTGAGTCACTGCAGCATCATAGTCTCGTAGTTTTGCTCACTTTAGAAACTTTTCTGACTTGATTTCCTACTCCGACTTTGATTTCATGCCATCTCCTTGTACAAATTGGATTACCTGAAAAAGACACTAAAAATACCCGAGTAGTATTTATTTATATACAAAAATAGATAAAGTATGAGAGGAAAAAATACAATATATGATATTCATCACACCCCCACACCTATCTTTTGCTAGTCCTCGAGCAAAACCTAAACCTAAAAAGAAAAATAAAAATCCTAACTCACTTTCGCAGGAATCGCGATTGCACTTAGCACGTGCAATAAGTCTTTAAACCCCTAGGTTACCCTAGTGCACGAGTTGTGTCTCGTCAGGGTTTGCAGTGAATATACCCACAAAATTCAAAAAGACAATAGATTAAGGAATAAAGAAAAGAAAAATAAGGATAACCGAAAATCAAGAAAAATAAGAATTTTATACAAAGGAAAGAAAAAATCTTTTTTTTCATGATATTTTCATCAATTAATCTCACTAATATACAAACTCAAGAACGCATTTAGATTATCAATTTTCAAATCGAGCGTCATATCAGATACACTTATTATTTTAGTCAAAAATTTAAATGCTATCTTTCAATACCCACTAACAGATAATCTATTGGCTCCTATACATCTACGTACACGTGTGATAGTCTACTTTGGTTTTGGACTCCAACTCTAACTCATGATTCATCTCCTCTCTCATAACATTTTTTTTCTTTTTTTTTCTTTTTTTTATTTTTTTTAAAAGAATATTTCATCTTTCATGCGAATATTCACTCTTACTTAGGCGCAACATACCCAATTACTCGGTTCATACTCTTTTCTTTTTTTTTTTAGAATATTTCACCTTTCATGTGAATATTCACGCTTACTTAGGCGCAAAGTATCCGATTACTCAGATCATACTCTTTTTTTACACTCTTGAGGCTATTGCTTAATACCAGGCGCACCCCATTATTTTATCACTCTCGAGGCTATTGCCTTAGGCTCACCCCATTATTTTATTGTCACTTTTTTTTTAGGCAAGAGAAAAAGCAATTATGCCAGAGAGCTATCGGTGATTATGAGTGAAAAGTGTAATTTTAGTATATTTTGTGCATTTTTAATCCAATTTTAGTGATTAATATAGGAAATTATTGACTAATTATTTTTTGATCAAGCTCTCTACTTTTATATATTTTTTTAGTGTTTTATGGCCTTTTTGCAAGTTTCTATGTGAAAGGAAATCGAAAAACAACGGGTATCAGCCCAAATCTGTAATTGACGGGTTTAGCTATCGATAGTCATCTAGTGGTTGTTGATAGCCAATTAGAGAAATCGACTGTAGAATCTAGCTGAGAGGCGTTGTTGATTTAGCTGTTGATGTAGCTTTGGACAACGACGACGACGGAAGCATGATTACTAAGATTTCTAATTTAAATAGAGTTTCGTTTTAAATAGAATTCTTGTTTGGATTTTTGAGATGCTACATATACTCAATATATTTTAGAGTTCTGAAAAGCTTTAGGTATGCAATTTTTGTTTTAGTTTTTAGTTTTAAAAGAGAGATTTTTGGAGAATAGTTTTTGTACTCATTCGTGATTATTAATAAAAGAATCTCTTTAATTCTATTATTGATGACATGATGAGTATAAGTGGTTAATTCTCTATGTTGGTTCAAATGAGGTAACAAACCCTAAATGATTTATGGGTATATGTTTATTGCTTATTATGCTTAAATAATGTAAAATTGATATTTTTGGTTCCCTATTATCTTACTATGAGTTAAATATGTTTTTGAGTTTTTAATGATGTATAGTTTGGTGATATATTGTTGTTCAAATTTTTATATGCCTTGAACTCTTTAGGCATATTATTTTATTATTAATATATCATGCTTAGATCAACTCAAAATACATATAGAATTAATCGAGGAAAAAAACCGAAATATCAAGTTTATGACTTTATTTATTTATGTGCTTCAAGGATATATTTTTCGGTTGTATGAGACTATGTGATCTATGCAACTAAGATAATTAAGCATAAACATATCTAGTGAATTAATCTATGTGGAGTTAATCTATCTGACGGATAGTCTTCTCTAGTTAATTAATTAATAATCAATCGATCTTAGTTAGTAAATTTTAAATTCAACCCTTTTATTTTGTAATATATATCAATTAGTGTTAAACATAATAAATTAAATATCAAATTAAATATCCTGGAGAGAACGATCTTGGGTTTACCACCCTTGTGCTAGTTGCCAATCTCTCGCACTTAGGAGTGTACGATTTAGATCATATTAAAGTTTATGGCACCATTGCCAGGGATATGTACTATCATGTTAAACTTTAGTATATGTTATGGTTCCCACATCGTTAATTTGTGCGATTTTGAATTTGCATGACCAGTGGGAAGAGAAGGTCTAATGGTTGACTTGTTCAATTATGATCAGATCCACAAATACTTCCAATCCACCAATCACTTTATAACATGACCACTAATAGCAACAACATGAATAACATGACCACTAAGTGTGAATTTGAACTTGGACAGAAACATGAGGCTAGCGTAAAATACGAATCTAAAAAAACTTGCATAAAACACGAAGTAAAGCCAGCATGCGTAGGTATTGTCCAACGTGAGGCTAAACAATCACTGAAAGTTAAACTTCCTCAGAAATGCCAAGCAAGTGTAAAATGTGAGGCTAGCGTACACGAAGCAACATCTCAGCCTCGTATGAAAGCTTTAAAACACGAAATAACTACCAGCTCCGCATAAAATGACCAAAATATAGAACGCAGGATAATAAAGAAGGTGCTGAATGCTTGATAGAGCAGCAATTTAATACTATCATTCCTGGAGAATTTTAGAATGCATCTAGATTTTTCCAATGGCCAGACAAGCCCCATGCCTAGAATGTTACTGAAAGCTCCTCTTCCACTAAAGTTCCTGATCTAAGGGAGTCCTTAAAAAATAAGAGGAAGGCAACTCAATGCACACCACATGCCATTGTGAGTTGTTGTAGTAAAGCCCAAAGACTGTATGTGTTTAATCGAATAACTGAGCCAGAGCAAAGTACTCCAAAAAGGAGGAGGAATGGTCTAAAACATAGAATTAGCAAAGAAAAAGAATTGTGGGCAGTAACTTCAAATATGGTGGGCAAAGGCAAGAAGGCTTTAGAAAAAGAAAAAGAATCAGACACAGAAAGTGAAGAACCTCACCATATCACATGACTCAGGACTAGCATCACTGCTCCTTGAAATAATAAAAGACTCGCACAAGGATTCGATGATGATGATAGTGACCATTCGGCCATAGCATCGCCACGTCATTTTCAACAAAAGAGAATGACATCACATATGCTAGACAAGTCTGATGAGATAGATCAAAGGATGTAAGCACAAGAGCGATTAATTCAAGAGCAACAGAAGATTATCAATAAACTCAAAATGATGCTCATGAAGGTGGTTGAGATATCCCAGAAAATGGCTGAGGACAAGACCAGAGCCTCTTCTTCAGATCAACCTAAAGTGAACAAGGACAAAGGAAAACAAGTTAAAGAAAATGAGGAAGAGAAAGCTTATTTCGAGAATGATGAGGATTCCAAATTTATTTTTTATTGATCCTCATGCAGAGATGATGGAGAGGCTCCAGAACCAACTATAAACATTAATGTTGAAAAAAGATTTGAAGGAAGTGGGGGCTTCGAAACCCTACCCATTGGAGTGGAATTTCGCTCATTTTCCTAAAAATATAAACCCCTCAAGTTGGAGTCATATGACAGGAAAGGATCCCCAAGCCAGTATATGTATTACTTCCTGTTGCAAGCTGGCCATTTGGTAGAAAATGACCCCCTAATGACCAAGGTATTTGTAAGTATCCTGTGTGGGTCTGTTTTTATATGGTTTATGCTGTTTCCCCTAGGGACCATCAAAACCTAGTATGATGTGAAAAAACAGTTCCTACCACTTTTCTTCGAGGATGATACTGAGATATTAGTTCATTCCCTCCTGGCAACAAAACAAGGAGAA
This sequence comes from Dracaena cambodiana, assembly GCA_036321105.1. Classification (NCBI taxonomy): domain Eukaryota; kingdom Viridiplantae; phylum Streptophyta; class Magnoliopsida; order Asparagales; family Asparagaceae; genus Dracaena; species Dracaena cambodiana. The sequence continues at coordinate 10,243,088 of JAYEPQ010000015.1, forward strand.
GAAGAGATAGTCAAGAGCTTCATAGAACGATTCCAGAAAAAATTTGTGCAATACCGACATGGCATGACTCATGAAACCCTAGTAGAAATTTGTAAACATAATTTTAAGACCGACTTGTTGATAAAAGTGAGAGCTGTAAAATCTAAGACGTGGAAAGTCTTGTTAAAATAAGGAGAGCAGGAAGAAGAAAAAATTCACCGGATAAAAGAACATTGCACTACAATAAATTCTACAAAACAAAGGGAAGACTATGATGGCATCATATACAAATCTGAACCCGAGACCACAAAATCAAAGAGGCGTGGGCCCGAATAGGCCCCGATTATTCAAGGAGGTGCAAATTAACACTTTGTTTCATCTCCTCAACAAACGAGGGATGTTGAAACTTCTAGAAAATAGTAAGCTGGTGGATGCAGGGAAGAATAATGACCCCAATTATTGCTTGTTCTACCAAAATATCGAATACCCTACCAAAGATTGCTTCCCTCTCAAGAACTAGATTCAAGCATTGATAGAAGCTGGTGTCCTCCAACTTAAAGAAGAACAGAAGAAGGTTTCTACAAACATAGTGACTCTAGTGATAGGAACCAATGAATTTCCAACCGAGATAACCCCTACACCAGTGGAAAAACCAATGATAGTTAACCATAATCTCCATAATCTGAGGCAGAAGGGACTTGCCCCAGTAACCACAAAAAAAGGCGAGATTATGTAGGTTCATCTAGAGCTTTCAAAGGATGAGAAATGGTCTTCTCCTAACAACAAAAAAAGATGCGGATTTGTAATGCTATCTCCGCGAATCTTGAAAAAGACCATACAGTTGCCAACAAATTAACAGAGTCCGATGAAGAGGCCTCACCCATGGCTGCTCACCAAGACGAAATGAGTCCAACTAGCACTAAATCAGGCAAGACTTAGCTTAAAGACTATTCGAAGGTGGAACCCAGCAAAGCTGTGGAGGCACAGGGGGAACCCGTGAGACAAAAGGAGCTTCGCTTCCAAAAGAATGCAAGAAAAGACGATGAATTGGTGGGTGCACCATTACAATTCGACATAATAGCTCAGTTAGCCAACATTCTTATTCATGTCATACTTTACAAGCTGTTGTGGTTGTCCAAATCAACCCGAGAAGCATTGAGGGAGGTACTGGCAGACTTCGAGTCTTTCTTAGCACAAATTGCTGAACCATCCAATGAGGTAAGGGATTCTTGCCCTCACTGCCACCAAGTGACGAGGCAAATTTTGCATATCGCCTTCTCGCCAGAAGATGTGCAAGTAAAGAATATAAAGCATAATAGGCCCTTGTATTATACCGGACATGTTGAATCAACACAAGTGAGTCACATTCAAATTGATCCCAGGTCTGCATTAAGCGTTATCCAAAGGAGGTTGATGCAACTATTGGGGATCTCACTACATCGTCTAGTACCAGCAAATACTACAATATTCAGTTTCAATGCCAATGACAATAGTCTCTGGGCAAGATTAGGTTCCGGTGCCAGATTATAGACCTAAAAACAAAGGTCACGTGTTATGTCATCGACATAGACACATCATATAACATCCTTTTGGGGTGGCCATGGATCCATGCCAACATGATAGTCCCATCGACCCTCCACCAGTGCATGAAGTACTGTGATGAGGAGAAGTCCGAACACTGATTGTAGGTAAGCAACCTTTTAAAGGAGTGAAAAATTATTTTATAGATGCCCATGACGCTCTCGATAGATCCACTGAGGAACACTACGATAGTGGAAACAAAGTAGATTCCGAGCATGAATGTTTAGGTGATTTTCCTTACCAATTACTGATGTCATGATTGATAACAAGTGCAAATATGAGAGGATGTCCTTTATAGATGGATTTTAAAGTAATAATCAAATCAAGATGCATCTAGATTGTGAGAGACACACGACTTTTAGAATGCCACTAGGGGTATACTATTACGCAGTAATGCCCTTTGGGCTTAAAAATGCCAGAGCCACCTATTAGCGCGCCATGAGCGTCATATTCAAGGAACATCTACATAAAATCATGGAGTGTTATGTAGACGACCTTACTGTTAAAAGCAGGAATAAAGAAGATCATCTCCAAGATTTGAGGACAATCTTCAATCTAATAAGAAAACATCACTTAAAAATGAACGCCGTCAAATCGTTCTCGGGGGTATCTAGTCGCAAGTTCCTTAAATTCGTAGTTATTTCAAAAGGGATTTACCTCGATCTTAACAACGTGAGAACAATTAAGGAAATGCAGCCACCCCAAAATCTAAAAGAGTTAAGGAGACTTCAAGGAAAGTTGGTCTACATCTGCCGCTTTATCTCCAACTTATCCAGGCGATACCTGTCATTTTCTAAAATTATGAAGAAAGGAATTTTCTACGTTTTGGATGAAACATGTCAGCAGGCGTTTGATGACCTTAAGCAATATTTTACAAAACCACCTATCGTTATGGCCCCTATATTGGGAAGACCATTCCCTGTATATGTGAGGGCTATGGATCATGCACTGGGCGCATTGTTGGCACAACGTAATGAACAAGGTCATGAACATGCTCTTTACTATTTGAGCCACATGATGATGGGAACAAAGCATCGTATAATCCAATTGAAAACGTGTGTCTAACCCTAGTGTTCGCAATTCAAAAGATGCGTCACTACCTTACTGGGCGGACAATCCATGTCATATCCTGAGTTAATCTATTAAAGATTCTCATGACAAAGCCCGACTCATTAAATGACAGATTGGAAAAATGGACATTATTACTCTCGCCACTTTATATCCAGTTTGTCCCCCAAAAGTCTATGAAGGGATATGCAATAGCAGACTTCCTTGTAGAATGCCCCATTCTGAAAAGTTCCAAGCTACATGAAGACATCCCCGATATGTCTATAGAAATTAATACAGTCTCCAAAGAATAACCATGGCATTTATTCTTTGATGGTGCAGCGAGAAGATCTACTGCAGGTGTGGGTGTAGTGCTCATATCGTCACACAAGCACATAATTCCCAACGAATATTCACTCACAGGACCATGCACAAATAACGTGGTAGAGTATAACACACTTATTATCGGCCTCAAGATAGCTTTATAACTGGGGGTGAGCCATTTAGAGGCATATGGTGATTCCATACTTATTGTAAATTAGATGACAGGTGAGTACAAGGTCAAACACGAAACTCTTATACCTTACCATCGAGTGGCCATCGAACTGGCAATCATCTTGAGCAATTCTATATCGACCATATCCTCGACACTGAAAATATTTATATAGACACCATCACTTCCTTAGATGCGACACTGGGGTTACCAGCAGGAGCCACTAAGAGTGTTACTATTGGGAGTAGAACTCCTCTATCCCGATTTAGTATTACAAATCAATGAAGTATGCCACATCGGATTAGCTCTGGAACCCAAGGATTAGCGATTCATGTTCGTGGATTATGCTCTATATGGAATACTTCTGGAAGATCCCAAAGAGACTACAGCAGTTAAGAAGAAAGCTCAAAGATTTTATTATGATACTGTACTCCAGACTCTGTATCGGAAATCATGAGACAGCCTCTTGTTCTGATGCATCTCAAAAGGAGAAGTTAATAAGTTGCTCGAAGAAACACACAACGGGGCCTATGGGACCCACCAAATAGGTCCAAAACTCTGAGATCGCATAAGGAGATTGTGGTACTATTGGCCAAAAATGATTACAGATGCAGTAGCATATACAAGGCATTTCCATGGTAGCCAGGTGCATGCTAATTTCATACATCAGGCCCCGAAATACTTGCACATGACTATCGCTAGTTAGGCTTTCGAAGCATGGGGATGGACATCATTGAACCGATCACCTCGCCATCATCTAGGGGACACCGATTCATACTCGCAATAATAGACTATTTATCAAAATGGGCCAAAGCCATACCCATGAGGGAAGTTAAAACTACAGACATAGTCAAGTTTATTAAGCATTATGTGATTTACCGCTTCGGTGTTCCTCATCAGATTATTCACGATAATGGGCCCCAATTCATCAGCTAGGGTTTATATGATTATGTGATAAGTTCATTATTCAAGACATCGCATCTACGCCATACAACCCAACAACTAATGGCCTGGCAGAAGCTTTGAATAAAACTATCATCAAACTCCACCGAAAGTTTGTCTCTTCAAGTTAGCAAGATTGGGATGAGAAATTAGGAGAGTGTCTGTGGGCCTATCAAACCATAGTCTGTACCCCTACTAAAGCTATGGCATTCTCCTTTGTGCATGGCAGCAAAGCAGTTTTACCCTGGAGATTCAGATACCCTCCTTGAGAGTGGCTTTAGCCACAAGGATAACAACAGAAGAGAAGAACCGATGAAGGCTTCAAGAATTAGAAACATTAAATGAAAAAAGTCTCCAAGCCCAGCAATAGCTCAAGCTATATCAAGTATGTATCTCGCAAACATTCGATAAGAAAGTCAAACGAAGGACTTTCAGACAGGGAGATTTGGCCTTGGCTATCAAAAGGCTAATGATCATGACCCATAAAACTAAAGAGAAATTTGAACCTAATGGAAAGGATTGTTTGTAGTAGAAACAGTCTACTCTGGTGGAGCTTGCTATCTAATCAACCATGACACAATAGAATGATGGTGCCTATTGATGGCAAGTTCCTGAAGAAATACTATGTATAATAAGTTTGAAAAAAACAGCTCGAAAAGGGAAGAGGAAACGTTTGGCCCTTAAGCCCAAACAAGATTTTCGATAACTCACCATGTTGAGAGGAATAATATGGCTAGCCAAACCAAACGGTAATTTGTAAAAGCATGCCAAACCCATTTATAACTGGGGGTTTGTTAAAAATCCCATGACAAATTTGTTACAATAAACCCATGGCTACTAAGGCGAAGGGGAGAGGAAATCAAATCCTTGACAACCTATTATGTTAGGGGATAAAATATGAACTGTTCAATCAGTTAAAGCAAAGGGAAGAGAACAAGTTCTCGCCAACCCTATCATACTAGGGGTAGAAGTATAAGATCAATAGTCCAAAACCAAAAATGCTAAGGGAAGAGAAAATGTTTGGCCCTTAAGCCCAAGCAAAATTCTTGACTACTCACCACACTGACGGGTATAACATGCCTAGCCCAACATAAACGGCAATTGATAAAGGCACTCCAAATCCATCGATAGGTAGGGGTTTGCTAAAAATCCTATGAACCTGTCATGTTAAGCTCTTATCTCTGATAGCGAGATTTGAACCATCTCACCTATATCACTTCATATAATCAAACCTGTCATGTTAACTCTTACCTCTAACAGTGAGATTTGAACCATCTCACTATATCACTTTAGTACGACTAAATCTGTCACGTTAAGCTATTACCTCTAACAGTAAGTTTGAATCATCACACACACTACAATGACAAGTTTCTATGTGATTCCAACCTGATCATCCTTGCATGTGCAATTAGGCATCTCTACCAAACCTGATGATCCTGACTGGATCATCTTGGCATGTGTAATTAAGCGCCTCCGCAAAAAACCGCAGCATATGCAATTACGCACCTCTGTCAAACTCAATGATCCTGACATGAACATATTGGCATGTGTAATTAAGCACCTCCACGCATGTGTAATTAGGCGTTCTATTGAACTCGATGATCTTGACTTGATTGTCTTGGCATGTGCAATTAAACATCTCCCCAAACCCGACAATATGTGCAATTAGGCACTTCTACCTAACTTGATGATCCTGACCCGATCATCTTAGCGTGTGCAATTAAGCACCTTCGCCAAACCCCATGGCATGTGCAATTAGGCATCTCTGCCGAACTCGATGATCCTGACCTGATCATCTTGGCATGTGTAATTAAGCGCCTTCGCCAAACCCCATGGCATGTGCAATTAGACACCTCTACCAAACCCGATGATCCTGACCCGATCATCTCTACGTGTGAAATTAAACACCTTTACAAAACCCCATGGCATGTGCAATTAGGTGCTTATGGTAAATCCGATTATCTTGATTCGATCATCTTGGCATGTGCAATTAAGCGCCTCTGCCAAATGCTATGGCTTGTGCAATTAGACGCCTCTACCAAATTCGATGATCCTAACCCAATAGTCTTGGTGTGTGTAATTAAGTGCCTTTGCCAAACCCTATGGTATGTGCAATAAGGTGTCTCTGCTAAACTCTACAATCCTTATTTGGTCATCTTGGTGTGTATAATTAAGCTACTCCACCAAGTCTCATGATCCTAACACAATCAACAGTTCAGGTCCGGATGCGGATGGTGAGGACATACTCGAGCTGCCCGAACAAACCACTCCTTATTCAAATCAATCATTCCCAAAACCATTATTGCATGTCACTCACATCATCATCATTGTGTGCAAAATCATCAAGTCATTGTCATCTCGTCACCATCATCACACATTGCTAAAATATTTTGAATGTAAGCATATGAAACTAAAAGAGTTATTTATTCATGTTTGCAGGAATGAAGATAAACGAACAAGAAAAGAAAAATAGGAGTTAAAAAGTTAGGCTTCCTCATTTTTTACAATAGAGATAAAGAAAAGGAAAAAGTACATAAGGGTCAAAATTCCCCCAGAAGCCTCAGCCTACTTTCGGTTTGATCAATGATTTGCCATCAAGTCTTTTATACAGAATGCAGAGCTCGATGATGCAAGTCATCATCGTTAATAGAAAGTTGCTGGGAGAGTTTGAGCCGGAACTCTTCAATCGCCCGAGTCCTTACTGTTTTCTCTTGCTCAAGCTACTCCTGTTGCAAGACCAGTTCCTCTTTTCTCCTGGAGGACTCTTCCCATTTGGCCTGGCTTGCCTCCAAAATGGCCTGAGCCTTGCCAATAGTTTCACGGGACCGAGAGATTGCTGTCTGGCTAGCCTCTATCTCAAAGTCTGTCTTCCCTAGATCTACCGGAATTGCTTCTTGGCTAGCTCTGAGGTTAGCTAACTCATGAGATCAGGCCTCTTCTCAGCATCTTAATTCCTCATGGCGGGCCATTAAGTCCACTCGCAGCCGCGCTACTTCAATTTTTGCTATCACCACCACATCTGCATGGCGAAGAGTGTGCAACATTTGCACTTGTTCTCCCAAGGCTTCTAAACAAGCTCAATAAGGATTTGCTCTTTCACGACCTCCGATTCTCTCAATATTGTCCAGATAACTAATCAACATTGGATGCCCAAGTTCAAGGAAGTTATGCCTACTCAAAATCATTCAGATACACCTCCTTAGCAGCTTCCTGAAGTTGCTAACACTGAAACTAAAAAATTCCTCGAGTGGGTCTTCAGTGGCCAGATTAAGAACATGCAACACCAAGTAGGGAACCTCAGGTGGGGGAGTAGTTTCCATTGAAATGGATGATGCGGAGGCCCGCCCTTGTACAATGTTCATGACGTTAAGAGCTAGTAATTGTAGCAAAGAACTGGCCGAGTTGAGAATCCGAGGAGAGTGCCACCTTCGCTAGCTACCGGGGCAACAGGACCAACGGGGGTAGATTCCGAAGAAGGACCATCACCTGAAGCTTCCCCAACATCGGATGCTACCTTGAATGAAAACTATAATGAGTCCTCTCTGCTAGCTGGTAAAGTGGCTGCTGCTGAAGGAAAAACAGTGGAAGGAATCTGGGCCACGATCACAGAAGGTATCGTCACAGCAAGTTGAGAAGTCGATGGTGCTCCAACAACAACTGTGAAGCTATCTTCAGAACAAGAGGCAGGTGGAGTAGGAGACGGCAAACAGACCCTCGGCTCTGAAGAAATGGACGCTTCTGGCATTATGGACGCAAGAAGTTGTGTTCTATCATCACTCCCTAGCTTGTCTAACCTAAGATGACTAGTTTTGATAGAGCAAGGTTGAGGCATGAAGTACTCCACGTCAAACTCCTCGGCGGAAGTTCCCAATCCACCCATAGACCTGTTGATACCAAAATAATCTACATGTTCTTCCGACTCAACTCTTGTTGAGGAATGCATGGGCAAGTGATGCCTGATATCTAACCCCAAGAAGGAAGAAAAGATGTTAAGCCCCATGAGCAAATATATAAAAAAAATGAAAGAAAGAAAGAAAGAGTTTTTAAATTTTACTAGTAAAAACTAGCCCAACAGTCATACTAGAGGGAAGAACGATTGTAGCATCTAGCAGAGACCCCGTTCCACTTGTCGAAGGTAACTCTGCAGTGTGCTCTGGAGAGTTGAGTGCGAGGACATTTGCAGCATCAGCAACACCTGAAGAATGCACAAGAATGTCCTCTTGAGCTGGCACTGTTAGGAGTGTTGAAGCTAAGAGGTCAGTTGGAAACTGGACTACTTCTTCTTGAGGGATTATCATGGTCAGAAGGGTCCGCTGTACTATCTTCTTTCGCTTACAGGTTGGTTCACCTTTGCCCGTCCGATGATGTTTAGGTGAGGTACTCTGAGTATGTGCATCTTCACCACCAGCAACCTTAGGGACATCTCCAACCCCAGCAGCATCTTCACCAGCATCGTCATCTTCGGAACCATCTTCACCACAGATGGCTCGGCCTCTACGTCCAAGTATTCATCCATCCCCTTGACGCAGACTCTCTTGGCCCTTATACGCCAGGAATAGAGGGCCACTATCTCCTTACAATACCTATGGTTAATTGGGAAGTTTGGTAGTTCAGTGTTAGCTGTGCGATACCACGTGTAAAAGCCGAGCACTGTGTTCAAGATAGGAGACTTCTGGGGAAGGGAAAATTAAGCACCAGTACCCTCGACTGCGAAGTGAAACCAATCGTGTGCACCTTCAAATAAATTCCCCTGATAAGCTAAGTCTTTGTTCGGGTTACCTATATACAATTGGGTGTAACCGAACTGATGGGCAAAGTGGATAGGAGTGTAAGACTTGATGTAGCACATGTTGTCTTGTCTACAGACAAAGTGACTGGGATGTATGCTCAGCAGCCACCGAAAAGCTCCTGAAGATAATGTAGAGAAGTTGTCCGGTCCCAGAGTATCCTTAAACCTTGACCCCCATACCCACCATTCAGAAAGTTGAGAAAGTATCGATTGATCTTGTAATTCTGGTGATGCTGGAGAGTTTTACAGATAACCAACATGTAGTAGGATGAACGTTCATACATCTCCATGAAAAAATGTCTATCCATAGGATAATAATTTTCGGTTGTCATCAGAGAAGGATAGTGCATCACAAGCCACGCCATCAAGTAAGTGTAGGGCATCTTCACTCGAGGATTCGGCATCATCATCTTGATGGGTCCTTTAGTCGCTTTCCCCTTTGCCTTATCTTCTGGAAGAAAGCCATCGAAAAGCACCCGTAGTCCACTCTGAAGATTACAGACCATGGCTGGAAGAAGTCCAAATGGTCATCCATACGCAAGAAGGACTGCTAGGTAGACCACATTGATAGCAATGGCGTCCTTAGGAAGTGATGGGATGATGCATTGCTTTAACCACAACATAAGGAACCCAGCGATTAGACTTTTATTGGATACAGGAAATCCAGCTTAGTAGTGGAAGCTTTTGACTTCCGTACCGGCATTGAACCCTTTCGTCCTAATCGGTGGTGTAAGATATATCTCCTATTTCCGCAATGCGCTGCTCAATTTCATCCTTGTCAATAAGCTTATGTTCTGAGATGCTCGCTATGCTTTCCTTCAAATTTTTGAACAAATAAGTAACCTATACTTTGTGACCGACCCCTTGGCTTGTGGTCCTAGATATATTGGCACAAATACGGAAGTGACACATCATCTCCTAGCAAGTTTCATAGATGCGCTCGTCATTAGCTCTCAACATGTTTAGCTCTTTGGTTGTCGGGATATACTCTTTGTAAGAAACTTCACCCATGGATAATGTCGACACCTCGTACATCTCATGAAGAGCAAGTCCCAGTTCACCAACGGGGGTAAAAAAAGTGTTAGTCTTGGAGTTATAAATCTCAAGAAGGCTAAAAAGGTGATATGGGCTTGGGGAAGGCCGCATTGAATATTCCGGATCACCTGATATAAGCATATCTCCCTTAAAACTTGTCCATGGGACTCGAGCGTATACCACAGTAGTTGATCCCACCACATCTTGTTCATAGAGCAAATCTAGCCCAGAGTCCTAAAATTATTAGAACGACACTGCCCACCCTTTTCTGCAAATTCGCTAATAAAAGTCTTGGCGTGAATCAGAGTCTCTCCCATTAGATGCTCTTTATTTACTAACCTTGGGCGAATCTCGATAACAAGTCTCTCTGGAACATCCTGGTAGGACTCGTGAGCATCTAATTTTCCTATCACTACCCCATCATGTTCTCGAGTGATGTCATAGTCTATTTGATGAGGGGCTAACAACCTTTGGAGATACACTAGAAGATAGCTCTATTCAATGTCAGGCAAAAATATAAGGAGATCCCCAACTTGGTAAAGCCACTTACTCTCCTCTTCGAAAAAAACTTCAATTGAGGCTAATACGTTGTCACCAAAATGGAAAGCCGGCTTCGCTAAAGCTATCTGGTTCATAGCCTCAAAAGGAGCATCAGTTCATTATCTTCCTAGCGGTGGCAGGACTATATCTCATCAATCTTTTGCAACATTCTAAAATACCTGTGTGGTACATAAGAATTGTTGCATAAAATCTGAACCGAGTTGCTCTGTGTGGACCCCCAACAAATCCAAAGTGGTGTTTCTTTGATAAGGAATCCACTAACCGACTACAAAAGAAGAGATCAGAGTTAGAAGAGAAATGAAGTTGTAAAAAGCACTAAGTGTTAAGATGTGAAGCTAATAGGTAGCCTCCCGTCAAACTAAACGTGAGGCTAAGTAATAACTTCTCGCATCGAACTAAATGCGAGGCTAAATAGTAACTTCTCGTATCAAACTAAACATGAGCCTAAGTAGTAACTTCGTCGTCTAACTAAAACGCAAAGATAAGTAGTAACTTTGCGCATAAAAAAATGTGAAGCCAAGGGAAACTTCGCATAGCAACATTTTAACACGAGGCTAACGAATAACCTCGCGTAAATAGAAAACTAAACGTCTCTTCTCCAAGTCACCAGAGCAACTGAAGTACGACAATAATTTTGCCGGTGAAAATGGAGTTCGGTCGACCAAGGGTGAACCAAACCATTACTGCAGTGCAGTTCAAGGATCAAGAATGGAGATTTCACCTCCAATTGGCACAGCATAGACTGGGCTGCTGCTACAGCCGCTGCCATCGCTGCTTGCGCGAGTGGCAAGCGAGCCAGTCAACGACAAGGATTGACCTCGGGAGCCGTGTTCTTCTTGGGCACTATTAGTCAAGAAATTAGAGAAGTGGACGAGGAGGTCTAAAGGAAGATTTCACATAGGATTTTTGGGTCTCCAAGTTCTAGACTTCTTGAAAGCTTGAGGAGGAAGGAGAAGAAGAAGCTATATTTAAAAGAGAAAAATCGTCTCTTTGAATTCAGCGAGAAATCCAAGGTGACGAAGGCGGTTGAATGCAAAGTTGTAATACGCAAAGCTCAGAAATGCGAAGATTCAGAAGATCAACTTTGCATACAAATGGTGGATTCACTTTAAGTCGACATGTTTAAAATCCAAAGTATTTCAAAATTTGCTGACAAAATTATTACAATTTTGAAAAATTAGGAGGGGGTTCTGTTGAAGGAGAAAATTCCAAAGAGATGAAAAGTAATGAAAGAAGCTTCGCGACCAGCCAGACGTGAGGCTAGAGCATAGCCACGCGTTGAGAAGTAAAACGTGAAGCTTAGCCTCGCATTGAGAAGTAAAATGCAAAGCTTAGCCTAGCGTTGAGAAGCTAAATACGAAGCTAACTTTTAGCTTCACGTTTCAGGACTGTTAGCCTTGCGTTGACATATTCTCATTATTTGTAATTGGTTTTGATTAAGATTTGAGATCATCCAATCTCCGAATTGAATCTCACCATGATATAAAATCAAGAAATCCAAATCAAGATCAAATATTTTATTAGAATTCTTGATAAATATAAAGATCTTTTATCTCTATCTCTAAGAAAACCCTCATAACCAACTAAGGTCGATAAATAGCCTTCAAGAGAGGACATTAGGGGACCTTCAGTAGATCAAATTACACACGAGAGCCTTGAAGCCTTCGGACTAGCAAAGGAAAATCTAGGGCCAGCTGTTCCTATTCCCCAAACAGTGATCTTCATGTCAGATCGTCAATAGGATCTACGAGCTAGATCCCACCGTCATATCAAGAACCCACATCTTCCGTAAAATATAGTGACGTTATATAAGTCCTCTCGTTTGTTTTCATTTATTTTCTTTCATTGTAATCTTTGAAAAAGTATACTAATTTTGAAAATCATTGAGATCAATGGCAATGGAAGAAAGCAAGATTTTTGCGGAGAACACTTAGCCAAACAAATACATGAAGTAGTGGAAATGAGTTTACTTCCACTACTTTCTTCCAACTTCCATGCAAAAACGCACACCCTAAAAATAAGATCAAAATAACGATTTGATATATTGGGGTAATTTGTATGATAAGTTGGAAATCATCTTGAAAATAATTAGAAATAAATTTTGAACAATAAAGATTATTACTTTGGAAATTATTTGCTAAAAGTTATATTTTGATATTATTTTCAGGATGGAACCAAGAAAATTCACAGTTTTAAAGAAGCCACAAGGAGACCTCAAGTTTATCCCTTCCTCAGAGGCAAAGAAAAGCGAAGCCGATAAACAAGAAGTTAATGGAAAAGTATAAAGAATTCCAACTATGGCCCAAATGGCAAGTCGATTACCACAAATAAATGAAAACCCTGCCTTTAAGCTATATATGCACGATATCGCTTGGAAGACTATATATTGCACGAGCATGCACCAACATTCAATGAGATAGTGCGAGAATCCTGCGAATGTCTTCAACCGGTGATGGAAAACCAGTCTACATTCTTGATTGTCGAGGGCAAGGAGATACTATTCATGAGGGCTGGAATCTTAAAGGATATTCCCATCCTTGATGTGCCTGAAAAAGAATCATCATTTGTGGACAGAGTCAATGAAATACTGAGTGGCTCCCCAAGGTTCCGGGAGTTTTGCTTGAGCATCAACGATTATGTCTTCAATAAAGGCTTTTTGAAAGTTGGCTACCTAACTGCAATTTAAATCATACACTCCCAAATGAAAGAGACCAAACAAGTAGTACAAGAGTGGTAAGCCAAGATCATCCTCTCGAGTTTCATTTTGTTTATTGTGTTAGACACTAAAGAAAATAAATTGTGAAATTAAAAAAAATTGAATTTTCATTAACTGAAACTAAAAATTGAAAGTTTTTAAATTTAATGAGATAAAGTTGTTAGTCAGATAAGTTAACTCCCCTATAGAATACTTTATTAGATGTGTTTATGCATATTTATCTCAGTTGCATAGATCACGTGGTTTTCCTACAATCAGAAAATATATCATTACAGCATAAAATCAAATAAAGTTATAAACTTGATAATTTGGGTAGCTTTCCCTATTAAACCTACATGTATTTTGAGTTTATCTAAACATGATATGTGAATAATAAAAAAAATATTCAAAGTCTAAGCATATACCGTGTCTAAAGAGTACGGTATATAAAAAACTAACTAACGAATATATCATCAAACGATAAATCATTTAAGACTCAAATAATATTTAAAACCTAACAAGATATTAGAGAACAAAAAATATCAACTTTGCATAAATCAATCAAGCATGATAAGCAAATAAATCACATACTAGTAAATCTTTTAGGGTTCGTCACCTCATCTGAACCAACGCAAGAACTTAGCTGCTCATACTTATCATAGCCATCATTATATGAATAAAGGTAATTCTTTTATGAATAACTATGAAAGAATACAAGACTAAAAAAATATAATCTATCTAATATCTCCCTACTACTATATATATGAAATTCTCAATTACATTAAATATTTATAGCCTCACAAAAAACAAGCAAGAATTCTATTTACAAGAAAATTCTCTTTTCTCTCAAAACCCTCAAAATCAAAATTCTACAACTGTGGCTTTCCGAAGCCCTATCAACAACCACTCTTGGGTTGATTCTCAATTGATTGTCGACAACCGACAGATGGCTATCGACAACCAAATCTATAAATGCAAAGTTTTACACTGATATTTGAGTTAAACTTTAATTTTTCAATTTCCTTCCACATAGAACCCTGTATAAAGGCTATAAAATACTAGAAAAATATTAAAATAGAGAATTCAATTAATAAAATAATTTATCATTAATTTCTTGTATTAATTACCAGAATTGGATTATGATTGCATGAAATAAACTAAAATAACTAAAAATTTTAGTTGTAATCACACCCCAAAACTTGAGTTTTTGGTAGTCCCTAGAAAATTTATCAAAATAAAATAAAATCCTATCTAAGAAGAAAATAAATTCTAACTCACTTTCATAGGAATCACGATTGCACTTAGTATGTGCAATAGACCATTAAACCCCTAGGCTACCCTAGTTAACAAGTTGTCTCGTGAGGGTACCCACAAACATCATGAAATACTTAGTTTAAGAAATAAATAAAAAAAAAAATAAGGATAAGTGTAAAATAAAGAAAAACAAAATATATTATATATCTTATATATATATTTTTTTCTTTTCATTTTTTCTATATCAGACTTAATTAGAGATATCTATATGGATATTTATAAAAATATCAACCTTAACAAGTCACTTATAATTTAATATCTTTATGTACCAATCATGATCATTTAAATCGTATCGTAGATATATTTTTACTTTTAATTATCATTTTCTATGCACTCTTGTGATCGTGTGTATGAGTTTGTCAAGTTTTAAACTACAGTCAAACTTATAGGAACCTTTTTCAGATATATATATATATATATATATATATATATATATATATATATATATATATATATTACTAGATTTTTTTCTTTTTTCATAAGCACTTGTCATTCATGTGAACACTTATGCTTCCTAGGCACAAATACCCAGTTACTTAGCTCATGTTTATAATAAAAATCCATAAGTATCATTCGTTTGAATATGCACACTTACTGAGGTGTATGAACACAACTACTTAACACTTACTTTCTCTTATTATTATTATATTATATAATATATAATATATATATATATATATATATATATATATATATTTCTAAAAAATCTTGCCTTAATACCATGCTTACTTCTTTTTATATATATTTATATAAGATAAAGTATTGATTTATCTTATTGTTGAATTTAATTTCTCAATCAAAATTACATAAAAACTATATTATATAAGCATCAATCATAAAATGTCAATCTCATAAATATACTATGTAAAATACTTCTAATATTACTTTTACTTCAAGGAAATGAAGTTTTTATTATTTTTATATGATTTTATAAGTTATTTAGTTGTGATACATATGATACAGTATAGTAAAGTGTATCTATATTCCCAAAACTTAAATTATACAGTATCCTCAATACATCAAGAATATAACTACGCAAATAACATTATAAAAACTAATGTAAGAGGTTGAGGATAGAAAACACTTGGTTTTGTCAGTTCTCTAGAAAATCCACTCCTATAGATAGTTGATATCAATGATGTTGCTAATTATTTCCTCTCTTTTATTTGCATCATTGACACCGGCAGAACTCTATGGTTCCCTAGCTTGTCTGCTCATCTTCATTGGTAGAAATAGTAGCATCCTCACCAGCTATATATTTGTACATCCTTGTAAGGAGCCAAGAATGCATGCTTGGCGATGCTCAGCTTGGTTTTGCTGTGTTTCAATTACTTGCAATTATTTGTTGAATGTATTAGTCTTTCGTATTATCAATTCATTCACAGATTGGAGTGTAATCTCTAATGGTTAGGCTACCTTAACTGTTAAACCTCCTTACCTTTGATCTTGTTCTTCGTGATCAGTCGACGGGGCAGAACTTTCTGCTTGCTCTTGTTATACCTACTGCTCCGGCTGGGTCTGTCGAGCACTCATGCTCCTCCAAACGGTTGTATCCAAAAATAGCTGCATCGGAAGGGTGAATATGTTAGTTGATAACAAGTCAATTCCATTGCTGATGCAGATCCTCATTATCAAAGATAGCAGAACTAGCTTTACCACTCTCAGGTGTGAGATCATTCATGGGCTTGTCCCATGCATTGAATTACCGCGGAGTGCAAGATTGAGGTGACATTGAATAGGTGCCATTCTAAAATTATTTTCAATTCCTTAAATATAATTCTATTGTTGTAGAGAACGGTAGGGTGTTACATTTAATCTAAAGACTCACCAAAACATACTCCTTTCTCAAATAGCCAACTTTCAAGAAGTTTCAATTAAAAACATGATCACTAATGTTGGTGAAAAGCTCTCTAAATGCTCGGAATCTACTTTGTATTTTGTTAACTCTATCATTAAAAGATGGTTCTTCTTCAGAAACATCGGGGATAGGAATGGCTCGTATGATTTCTTTTCTTGTAAACGGTATTTTACTGCCCCTTACTACAACGCATGTTGGTCTCCCATCGCTGGCTATAGATTGGCGTAAATTTCACGTACTACCTCATTGTAATGTTGCATGCTTATGCAATGTGTATGCCTCCAATCTTGCACCTTGTATCAGTGTTCTGAATGAAAGATTTTTGGATATATGTGCATAATTGACCTCTAGTTCAGGCCAGAACTTGAAATCCTCATACTTCTCTAGGAGCTTTTTGTTTATCTTGGTAGCTCTATAACTACGTGGAAAAGATGGACTTGAAGAATCTGCTCTTGCCCTTTTTGACACGATTTGCTTCCTTGGTCCCATCCTAGAAAATAATCACAAAATATTTTTTCTTAGCAAAATATCACTCTTTCTCAAAATTATTTATGATAGTTATTTTATATATACAGATTCGTAATGGGTTTGATAGTGTACATGGAAGATTTGGTTTTGGAGAAAGAAATAAAGCAGGTAATTCAATTCTAGATTTTTCTTTATTTTATGATTTGATTTTAGTGAATACTTAGTTTCAAAAGAGAGTTTCTCACTTGATTACTTTTAAAAGTGAATCAAATATGAGCCAAATAATTTTTTTTAACTAGGAGGGTAGATAAAACTGTTGTATTGATTGTAAGGTAGTGTCAGGTGAGAGTATACTTACCCAACATAGACTCTTAGTTTTAGATATTCAGATTAGGAAGAGACCTAAAAAAATTAAGTATAAGTTAGATCCTAAGATTAAGTGGTGGCAATTAGAATGTAATTAAAAAATTTTTGTAGATAGAGTATTACAAGAAGCAGATTGGAGGGACCATGATGATCTAAATGTAACATGAAATAAAATGGTTAACTGCATTAAAATGATAGCTAAAAATATATTTGGTAAGTCGAGAGGCGGTGTTTCACCATGTAAGGATACATCATGGTGGAATGAAGAGTTAAAAATGCTATTAAGATCAAGCTAGCAAGACCTTTATAGAGATTTGAAGAATAATAATAATGATGGAATAAGTTTTGAGAAATATAAACTAGCGAAGAAGGAGGCTGAGAAAACTGTATGGGATGCAAAAACTAAATTATATAAAAAAGTGTACGAGAAGTTAGATAATAAAGAGGCAGAAAAGGATATATATAGAATTGCTAGAATAAGAGAGAAAGGTTAGAGACTTATGTACTGTAAAGTGTATTAAAGATAAGGATCAGACGGTTCTAGTTCAAGACGAAAAGATTAAAGAAAGATGGAAAGATTAATTTGATAGATTATATAATGGCAGTTCTACTCAAGATTTAGGAGATCTTACTATTCAGTGTGACGATATGAATCGTAGTTTTATGCGCAGAATTAATGAGTCTGAAGTAAAAAAGAGGTTTTGAAGAGGATGGAATAAAAAAAAACTGTTGGTCCAGATGAGATTCCTATAGAGGTATGGAGATATTTAGGAGAGATTGGTAGGAGGTGGCTGACAGATCTTTTTAACAAGATTTGGTAAATTAAGAAAATGCCAAATGAATCGAGGAAGAGTATCCTAGTACTTTTGTATAAGAATAACAGTGATATTCAGAGTTGTTCTAACTATCGAGGAATAAAACTCATGTGTCATACTATGAAGCTTTGGAAAAGGGTAATTGAACATAGATTGCGACAAACTGTTAAAATATCGGAGAACCAGTTTGGATTTATGCCGGGGCGATCGACGATAGAAGCTAATCATTTACTTCGTCAATTTATAGAGCGATTTCGAGAGAGAAATAGAGATTTGCATATGGTATTTATTAACTTAGAGAAAGCCTATGATACGGTACCACGAGAGATACTTTGGTGTACATTGATGAAGAAAAGAGTTTCCATCAAGTATATCGATATAATTAAGAAAATGTATGATGGAGTAGTGGCCAATGTCAGAACATGTGATGGTTTAACAAGTGATTTTTCTATCACAATTGGATTGCATCAAGGATCTGTATTAAGCCCGTTCTTATTTACTATTGTGATGGATAAGCTTACTAGAGCTATTCAGGATGAGATACCTTGGTGTATGCTATTTGCTAATGATATTGTCTTCGTTGATGAGATAAGAGCAGGGGTAAATACCAAGCTAGAGTTATGGAGGCATACATTAGAATCTAGAGATTTTAAATTGAGTATGTCTAAAACAGAGTATATGTAGTGTAAATTTAGTAAACGATGTACCATAGACTATAATGTTGTAAAACTGGATGAGTAAGAGATACAAATGAGCAGTAAGTTTAGATAATTGGATTCTATTGTTCAGAATGATGGAGAGATCGATAATGATTTTAACTATAGGATATAAACTGGCTGGTTGAAATGAAGGAGGGCAACAGGAGTTTTATGCGACCGTAACATTCCGTTAAGACTGAAAGGAAAATTTTATAGGACTGCTATTAGGCCAGTTTTATTATATGGCACGGAATATTGGGCTATAAAGAAACGTCATTCACAGAAGATAAGTGTAGCAGAGATTCGAATGTTCCGTTGGATATGCGGCAACACTAGGAAAGATAAAGTGAGAAATGAAGATATTCGTGCTAAGATAGGTGTAGCTTCTATCGATGAGAAAATGCGAGAAAATCGATTACGGTGGTTTGGTCATGTGCAACGTAGGCCTACAAATGCACCAGTTCGACGAGGCGAGTTTATCAAAGTAGGACAAGTTAAAAGAACGATGGGAAGACTGAAGAAAATATGGATGGAGGTGATACGAAAAGATATGGATTCTAGAAGTTTAAATGAGGAGATATTAATTAATAGAAATGAATGGAGAAGGACTATCAAAGTGATCGATCCGGCGTGATTCTTTTTTGGTTCATGTAGCCTTCCCCAAATACTTGGGTTGAAATGCTTAGTTGTTGTTGTTGTTTATATATATATATTTTTCTTTTTGCTCTCTTTTTTTTATAATTCCCAATTCCTTCCTAAATATATAAAATATCATTTAATTTTATTTTTTAATGAATGAATTTGATATATGTTGTTTATTCTAGTAACCCACAAATTTTTGTGTAAAAAACTGTCATTTTTATTTGATTTTATCCTTGAATTAGCATATTTTACCAATTATTCAGAGATATTCATCAATAATTCATAAAAATTAGCCAAACTACGCCAAATCTATTAAAAAGCTTAAATCCGTCTTCGATCTACTCTAATTAATTCACATATATTGTATATTTAGGTTTTTAAGATAAAAATTTACTTTTTATGATGAATAACCTTTGAAAAATCCGAGAGAAGAAGACTTACTTAGTGATTCTTGAGATTTTGAAGAAAAATCCATGATGTTGTTTTGGCTTTTGAAAGGGGATAAAATTCTCCTTGGGTGCCGTGGAAAGTTACTAAGGGTTTGCTTTGTAAGTAAAAGAAACTCATGCGACTATTTATAACTGGGTCTTACTGTCGATGGCTATCGACAGCCGTTTCGACAGCATGTTCGATAGCTGCTCTCGGGTAAGAAAATCCTTGCTTTACACTCGACGACTATCGACAATCGCTTCGTTAGCGGCTTCAATAGGTATTCTCTACTGAGAGTTGTGTCAAGCCAAAATATTATTTTTTAAGTATTAGTTCCTAAACTAATATTATTTCTACAAACTCCTTGTTAGTTACTAATTGTAAAATTAATAAGTAAACTATAGTTAGCAAATATTTTTGTTTTTATATAAAATTTTTAAAAGAAAAACTAAAAATGATTCTATTATTGAAATTTTTGAAAATTTTGAAAGATGTAAAAAAATTTGTTGAAAACATTGTGGGTATCAAAACTAAAGTTAATTTCATAAGCAATCCCCCAACTTAAAATACACATTGTTCTTAATGAATTGATATTTCTATGAAATTTATTAAGAGAAAGTAAGAATTAAGAAAGAGTGCTTAGATATTACCTCAGTTCACTACTCATGGTGTATCAACTATGAAACAAAAATCGTTAGTACATAATATACAATAATATATAATATGTCCTTGTTAAGCTCGTATCACTGAGATGTAGGAGGATCTACTAAATCTTACGATTACTCTATGTGCTCTGGGAATTTCAAGTAGTATTTTAGGCATTTCCCGTTCACTTTAAATATATGTCTATTTTAGGGTTTTCAATATCAATTGTGCCATGCGGATATACAATTTTAACAATAAATGGTCCAGTCCACTGTGAACACAATTTCCCTAGAAATAGATGAAGACATAAAACATAGAGAAGCACTTTGTTAGATGATGGAAAACATGCTGTGTGATGTGGTGATCATGCCATATTTTTAGCTTTTCCTTCGAAATGCATGAATTGCTATATGCATCACATCTTAAATCATCCAATTCAATTATCTGTAACTTTTGTAATACGCCTGCTGAATTGATTTCTATATTAACCGATTTGTTTGCCCAGTGCACCTTGTGCTCAATCTCTATGGTAAGTAGCAAGCTTTTCCATAAACTATTCTATACGGGAACACGCCGAAGGGTTTCATAAATGCAGTATGGTAAGCCTTCAAAGAATCGATTAGTATAAACGACCAATCTTTGTGAGATGGATTAACCACTTTCTCTAAAATTTGGTTAATTTTCTTGTTGGCTAGTTCAAATTGTCCATTCGACTGTGGGGGATAAGGTGTAGAAATTTTGTGTGTGATGTGATATTTCTTCATTAAACTCTCAAAAGTTTTGTTGCAGAAATGAGAACCCCCATTGCTTATTTTAGCTTTAGAAACTCCAAATTTGGACAATATATACTCCTTGAGAAATTTGATAGCAGCCTGTTGATCATTATTTCTATATGCAGCGGCTTCACCCATTTAACGACGTAATTGACTGCTAAAAGGATATAGACATATCCATTAGAAGTAAGAAACGGTCCCATGAGTCAATGCCCTAACAATCTAATATCTCTATTATAATAATGGGTGTTAGAGGCATATCATTCTTCCGGGTTAGTGCTCCTAGTTTTTGACATTACTTGCAATATTTAAAATATTCATGTGTCTCTAAATATAGTGGGCCAGTGAAATCCGCATTGGAATAATTTGGTTGCCGTCATTTGGGATGAAAAATTGCACATGCTTTTGTATGATAGAAGACAATTATATTTTGAATCTCATCATCAGGCACACAATGTCTGATG
This sequence comes from Dracaena cambodiana, assembly GCA_036321105.1. Taxonomy (NCBI): domain Eukaryota; kingdom Viridiplantae; phylum Streptophyta; class Magnoliopsida; order Asparagales; family Asparagaceae; genus Dracaena; species Dracaena cambodiana. The sequence goes on from JAYEPQ010000015.1 coordinate 10,264,682, forward strand.
ATTTTATCCGAACAATGCTTAAATACGTAAATGTCATTATAAAAGAAATGATGTACCTCATATAAGAATCATTGTTTATCTTGCACATTTCTGTGGTTCGATATTTTACCTGCAACAAAAAAGTTAATAATATTAGCATATCAGGGAACTGTTTTGATAGAAAATAGCTGCTCATCAAGGAACGAGTACCCAATTGGTAGTTTGTCATTATCAAATGTCAAATAAGAGAGATGGTCAGCAACCACATTCTCTACTCCCTTTTTATCTATAATTTCAAAATCAAATTCTTGTAGTAGTAGTAGTATCCATCGGATTAGTTGTCGCTTTGCATCTTTCTTTGACAAAAGATATTTGAGTATCGAATGATATATTAAAATAACCACATGTTAGCCTAAAATATATGAATGAAATTCATCAAGAGCAAAAAATACAACTATAAGCTTCTTCTATGTTGTCATATAATTTGTCTGTATCATTGAGAGTTTTGCTAACATAGTAAACCACGTAAGGCTTTTTGTTCTCTTCGTTGCGCTAGTACTGCTCCATTTGCATAATCTCTTGCGTCACATATGATTTCGAATTGGTAGTGACAAATCTGGAGGTTGCATTATTGGTACTGTTATGAGCATCTCCTTATGTGTGTGGAAAACTGTTTGGCATTCCTGTGTCCTTTTGAATTGCACATGTTGCACAAGAAGATGAGAAAGAGATCTCGTAAAAATACTAAAATCCTTTATAAACCTTCTATGAAAGCCTGCATGTCCTAAGAACAAACTTATATTTTTTATCGTTTTAGATATTGGTATTTAGAAAATAGATTAACTTTAGGTTTATCTACTTTTATCCCTTTAGATGAAATTATATGACCTAATACAATACCCTTTGTAATCATAAAGTGGTATATTTTCCAATTTAGGAGCAAATTCTTCTTCTCTCAAGTACATCTCTTAAATTAGTCAAACATGATTCAAATGTATTTCCAAATATGGAGAAATCATCCACTAATACCTCTATGTAGTCTTTAACCATGTTATTAAAGATTCTTGTCATATACCTCTGGAATATTGCAGGCACATTGCATAATTCAAATGGCATTCTTCAAAATGCAAATGCGCCAAAAGGATAGGTAAAATTAATCATGATCCTCTAAAACAATTTTAATTTGATAATCGCTAAAATAACTATCAAGAAAACAATAAAATTTGTGCCCAGCAACTCTTTCAAGTACTTGGTCAAGAAACGGTAATGGAAAGTGATTTTTTTCGTGTTACTTGATTTAATTTTTCATAATCGATATACATGCACCAACTGGTGGTTGTACGAGTGGGTATCATTTCTCCATCCTTATTCTTATAACAGTTACCCCACTTTTCTTCAAAACAACTTGGGTTGGACACACTAACTCATTATTAGCAATTGGATAGATAATGCCAGCATCAAGAAGTTTCATCACTTTGGCTTTAACAACTTCTTTCATGGCAGAAGTTTGCGCAGCATGCCATCAAGCTTCCAAGAAGATACCTTGCATAACTTTCTCCCTAGAAGATATGCAAGTGAAGAATAACAAGCATCACCGGCCTTTGTACTACAAAGGCTACATAGGGTCAATGGAGATTGACTGAATTCAAATCGATCTTGGGTCTGTTTTGAGCATAATGCTAAAGAAGGTATTGCGGTATCTTGGGGTCCCCATGAATAGATTGGTATCACCAAATACAACCATTTCTAGATTCAACACTAATGGCTGTAAATCTTTAGGCAAGGTGAAATTGAAGTACCAGATTGGTGATCTAAAGATGGAAGTCATGTGCTATGTGATTGATACTGACACATCATACAACCTCTTGCTTGGAAGGCCATGGATTCACTTTAACCTCATTGTCCCTTCTACACTTCACCACTATATAAAATATGTAGACAAAGAGGGAAATATGAAAACTATGGTGGCAGAAAAGCAAACCTTGAAAGGGGTTGAAAATTATTTGAAGCAGCTGAACAATCTGCCACAGAAGAACCAGATAGCAGTAATGAGGCTAATACTGAATCAGGATCCGAAGATTCGAGATCCGATGATGAAAATTGGGATGTGGAACCAATTGTAATAAGCCTTGAAGGCCTTGATATAAAGGACACTGCCAATTTTGATGGCGAGTGGGTAATTAATAAAAATGTAGAGTTTGCTTATTCGTCTAGTATTGATTCTAAACCCTCAAGTACTAGTACTGACTACGGTCAGTGATCAACTAAATAAAATATACTCCTTAGCATCATTCCAAGCACTCATTCGTTCATCATTTAAGATACAAAGTGATGACAATGGAGATGCAAACGAAGCGATCTTTGAAGTTTCTCCCAAATGCAAACAAAGTGATGACAATGGAGATGTCAAAGACCTATATTATTTCGAAAAGCAAACAATAATGATAAAGAAAAATGTTTAAAAATGATAAAGCAAACAATAATGATAATGAACAGGAACATTCCGAGTTCTTCCATTACAAAAATACACATAAAATGATGAAAAAGATAGAATATAGCCTAGCCGAAAGTAGAGGGTTGAATTTTGGAAGAGAAAGAAGAACTATGCTTCAACCTTTAGTTCCAAAAGGAAAGATGCCAGATTATTATTAAAAAACAGGCAGAGGTTTGGGATGCATTATCACTCCTGAAAATCTTTCATAAACAAATTCTGAAGAGCTTCAATATAGTCATTAATCTGAATCGTTATGTTGGAATTTAGATGTAAGCATTGGAGCCATTTGTTTCAAGAAGTCTCCATCAACATGTCTCCAAAAATCAAAAAGAAGAAGAAAATGAAGAATTGCCACCAACCAAGAATAATTCCTGGGTAAAACATTTGAACATGAAGTCGAAAGTTCAGTTTGAACAACGTGAACCTCAAATTGAAGATAAAGTGATCCAAATAAATATGGGTGATAAAATTAATCCTTAACCCATATTTAGAAGCGAAAATTTATCATCTAAAGAAAACAAAGAATTGATATCTTTTGTTCGAGAATACATTGTTGTTTTTGCTTGGAATTATGAAGACATGCTAGGATTAGACCCAAAAGTGGTAATGCACAAGTTGAACATCTGACCAGATGTGAAACCTATTAAACAATAACAATGGAGGTTTCGTCCTGAAATAATGGAAGCCATTGAAGTTGCAATTAAGAAGTTAATTGAAATTCGTAAAGAACAACATCTTGATTTGGTTGTAAATATAGTCCCCATGACTAAGAAAAATGGTAAAATCAGGGTCTGCATTGACTTCAGAGACCTGAACGAACCATGCCCAAAAGATGAATTTCTATTGCCAATCATAGATGTTGTGATCGACTATTCTTGCGGATATGAGTGGATGTCGTTCGTGGATGGATTTTCAGGGTAAATCAAATTAAGATGTATCATGACGATGAAAGCATATCCCTTTTCGAACACCACTTGGAGTATGCTATTATACGGTTAAGCCCTTCGGCCTAAAGAATATTGGTGCCACATATCAACGTGCTATGAACATAATATTTCAAGAACATCTTCGAAAGATAGTGAAATGCTATGTAGATGATTTAGCTATCAAAAGAAAAGCAAAGACAATCATCTTCATGACCTGAGAATGGTGTTCAATATCATGCAGAAATACCAGCTTAAGATGAATCCAACTAAATTTTATCTGAGAGTTTCCAGTAGAAAATTCCTTGGATTTTGTAGTCACTTTCTAGGAAATTCATCTTGATTCAGACAAGATCAAAGAAATTCAAGATATGTACTGCCTAGAAATCTCAGAATTGAGAGGACTACAGGGAAGGCTGTCATACATTCACATGCTCATATCAAATTTGTCTGGAAGATGTTAACCAATCACACGATTTATGAAGAAAGGAGTGTCATTCATTTGGGATGATGCTTATTAGAAAGCTTTTGAAGAGATTAAGGAGTATCTCATGAAGTTGCTTGTCCTTATAGCTTCAATGACGGGAATACCTTTCTTGTTATAGGTGAGGGCCATGGACCATTCTTTGGGAGCCTTATTAGCCCAAAAGAATGAATTTGGATATGAACAAGCCATCTACTATTTAAGTAGAATGATGGTTGGAGCTAAGTATCGATATAACCCAGTTGAAAAATAATGCCTAGGTTTGTTGTTTGCGGTATAGTACCATGTGACACAACTTGGTAGGGCAGACAATCCAAGTTATATCGAAAGTTAATCCATTAAAAATATTAATAACCAAATCAGGGTTATTAAATTCAAGATTATCCAATTGGGCTATTTTGCTACCACAATATGTTAACATTTTATCCCATAAAAGTCAATTAAGAGTCAAGATATAGCTGATTTCTTAGCCGAACATACAATTCAAGCATCTTCGGAATTGTACAAAGACATCTGGATGAAATAGCTACTCCACATGAAAATGTTGAAGTAAATGCAATTTCAGATGAAGTCTGGCAACTTTTCTTTGATGATGCCTTCAGAATGAGACCTAAAGGAAAGGTAGTAGCAGGAGTGGGGTTAGTCTTTGTCTCTCCTTATAACCATATCATTCCTCGAGCATATTCATTAATAGAATCATGCTCTAACAATGTTACTAAATACAACACATTGATAAGTGGCCGAAAGATAGCCAAACAACGGGGGATGAAATATCTAGAAACATATGGAGATTCTCATCTCATCATCAACCAAGTCAAAGGAGAATGTGATGTCAAGAACAAAGATTTCTTGCCATATTACCAAGCACTTACAAAAGTGGCTGAGAGTTTCAATGGCTTCTACATCAGTCATGTGCCTTGCCACCAAAATAGCTACACAGATTCACTAGCTTCATTAGCTGCCACTTTAACTTTGCCTAAAGATTCTAGCAAATATATAACAATGGTAAGCAAAGAATTATTCTGTCCAAAAAATGAACTTGAAGTGGAGTTAAGTTCAAACAAGAAACAAGAAGCAAATGAAGTATATGCTCTTGAGTCTGATCTCGAACCAAGAGATTGGCGATTTCCTTATATAGACTCTGCTCTGTACGGGTATTGCCAGATGATCCCAAAGAAGCAACAACAATTCGAATAAAATCCATTCGATTTTATTATAATGTTGAAGTTCGGACAATATATAGAAAATCATATAGTGAGATCTTGTTTCATTGCCTTTCTAACAGAGAAGCCCAAGAAGCACTTGATGAAACTCATAACGGCATCTGCGGAGCACATCAATTAGAACCAAAACTCTAGGATATACTCCGAAGAATGGGATATTATTGTTCCAAGATGATGATAGATACAGTTGTTTATGCCAAAAAATGCAGGATCTGTCAAATACATGCAAACTTCATACATCAAGCACCAGAATATCTTTATCCAACGGCTACGTCGTGGCCATTTGAAATGTGGGGAATGGACATTATCAGGTCAATCTCACCGCCAACAACAAGGGGTCATCAGTTCATATTGGCATAACTGATTACTTTTCAAAGTAGACTGAAGTCATTTCCTTAACTAAAGAAAAGACATCAGACATAATCACGTTCATCAAACATCATGCATATACCGCTTCGAAGTACCTAGGAGAATTGTTCATGACAATGAATACGAAAAGATGACTGAAATCTATCTTTTCTTTTATTTATTCTAAAATTTACCAAACCGGCATCTACAGTGTCACTACCAGTGCACTTCCTTTTGTGCTATGTGGTAATTGACCAGGGGCCTCAATTTGTGAGTCAGTCATTCTCCAGGTTTTGCAGCAAATACCAAATCGAAAGTGTGGTTTCATCTCCATACTATCCTACAACCAATGGTTTAGCAGAAGCCTTCAACAAAACTATTGTGAAGGTCCTTAAGAAGTTTGTTTCATCAAACCAATGTGATTGGGATGAAAAGCGTTGAGAATGTCTTTGGACATACCAAACTACTGTTAGGACACCTACAAGTACTACACCTTTATATTTGGTATATGGATCTAAAATAGTACTTCCTTTGGAGATCCAGATTTCATCATTATGAGTTGTATTAGCGACCAAAATAATACTAGACGAGAAACATCTGCATAGACTTCTAGAGTTGGAAGCCCTCGATGACAAATGCCTCGAAGCACAATAGAGCATTGAATTATATCAAGCTTGAATTTCCAAAATCTTCAATAAAATGGTCAAGTAGAGAACTTTCAAGAAGGGTGATTTGGTCCTTTCAATAAGAAGACCGATTATAATCAATCAAAAATCCAAAGGAAAGTTCCAGCCAAAATAGAAAGGACCTTTTGTCATTGACGCGGTCTATTCAAATGGTGCATATCGATTGGCAAAACTAAACGGCGACAGGATAATGATGCCAATCAATGAGAAATTTCTTAAATAAAAATATTACTCTAAATGTAATATTCAAGAAATCCATAACAAAAAACCAAGCCATTTATCTGGTCTCCAATTAATGTTAAGGAGGTTTTGATGGGTATCAAGAAGAACCCCAAACCGTTCAAAAGCAAAATAGATTATATACAAATAACTTATGTAATTGTAAGAAGCAATCAAATCAAATGTTGAGTGGTTTGAAATACATATCCTCTTCAATAGCCTTCAATTGCATCTTTAACCGAATTAGTGAATTCTTGACCGCTACTCGAGAAGCAGTAATAAGAAGATTTCATAAAGAAACTTATTATAGTACTCCTTTTGAAGAGCACAACAAAGGATGATACAGTTTCTTAGTACAAGCTATTCGGTCTATCCCCAACTGGTATCTCGAAAAAGAGTATAAAAGTATCAAATCATTTGATACACATATTTGAATGTTTCCCTCAACAAAGGAAAAATTCAGCCCTAAGATTTGATCACTGGTACGCTTAAACGCCTGACCATACTAAAACTCTTAAGAGATTAATGAATGTGTCTCATGATTGACACAATTACCTCCAAAACAGGACCAATTTATCCACCAATCAAATGGAGTTCACTTATAAGGAAGCAACCCATTTCTTCATAAGAAGGAGTTCCTACAATGGTGCAGTCAATATTTGGTGGCCCGTTATTTCATCAATTTTTCCAACAGAATATAGCAAATGAAGATATGTTAGCTTGCAGCTAATGTGCAGCTCCACACCCCAACTTGGGGTACCAAATAAAATTGAATCCTACGTCCCTAGGACTAAGGATAGAGGAAAAGTTTGGCATATAAACAAAATTCTCGCCAACTCATCGTGCTTGGGATAAAAGCATGAACTTCCCTAACTCGCTAAGGTTTAGGGAAGAGGAAAAGTTTTGCATGTAAGCCCAAATGAAATCCTCGCCAATCTTATCATGTTGGGAGAAATAACATAGCTTGCCCAATGCAAATAGCGATTGGAAAGGCTGATTAAATCCGTTTATAGCTGGAGATTTGCTAAAAATTTCATAAACATGTTATGTTAAGCTATTATTTTTGACATATCTGAAACTCATTTCTACCAAAAATTTGTCAAGTAAAAAATTACCTCTGACAGAACCAAATTTCATTTCTACCAAAACTTTGTTAAGTTAAAAATTACATCTTATAAAACCAAATTTCATTTTCACTAAAAATTTGTCAAGTTAAAAATTCCCCCGAACAAAATCAAATCCATTACATTCGTAAATTTGTCAAGTTAAAAATTATTTCTAAAAATATCAAATTCATTCTTCCAATTTTGTTAAATTAAAAATTAGCACTAGTAATTTAAAAAGTTGTTATACTACAAGTCACTATACAACTAAACTTACATCTTATTCAGGAAAGTTAATGATAACTTCTATCCTGCTTAAGAGAATTATTTATTCAATGCAAAACTACTTGGGTGTTTGAATACCGACTCTATATTGTCAAGTTAATGATTACCTTTAGACAATATACAAAAGAGTCAATGATGTATCTAGTTAATAGTTATTTCTGATCATTAACACCAAATGCATTTATCAAGTTAACAACTACCTCTGAATTAATGGCAACAAAAGTTTTTTCCATTTTCAAAATTTTCCATTCATTACCAATTCAACATTACAAGAGCTCCTTAACAAAATATTCAAGTTCCATACATAATAAAAAAAAAAAGAAAACACAAATTACTGAGTCAAGAGAGCCTTGATCTTTTCCTTGACTTCCCTCACATCCAATTGAATAGCCTCATAAGCTTGAACAGTGTCCTGTCTCCACAGTTCTTCTTTGTTGACAGTTAAGTTGTTCGCCGGATCATATTTAAGAGTCTCTAATTCTGCCTGTTCAATTAAGAGAGTTCTATTAAGATCAACGTGCTGCCTAGATTGATCAGTGATAATCTTCATTGTCTCTACACGAGCCTTTATAGTTCTTTCCAGAAAAGTCTGAGGCTTGGCAATATTTCCTCAAGTTTATGATGACTTGATCATGGCTCCTGATTGAAGCAACAACACTCTATATCTAAGCACATAGAAGTCATTGGCAGATTGGGCTTCAGTAAGACGATCATGATGAATATCTATTTTTCTCTAAGCCTCTTTTCGAAGTTTGAGTTGCTCCTAAACATGGTCTCAATCATTTCTGACATGTCTGCGCTATGAATCTTCGACAAAGTTTTAGCATAATTTTGCAGTTTAGTCATTATTGCTCTATACAGAGCTGCCTTCTCCTCTCCACCAACACTTTTTTTTACCACCAATGTAATTGTTTAAAAGATTGGCAATAGAAGCAAAGGATCTTCCTTTTAAGATTATATTTATATAGTGATCTAAGAAAGAGAAGAAATCTTAGATGGCATACTGAAGCAATTCATTAGCAAAAGTATCAATCTCTGTGTTTGTCATTGATCGTAATGTAGAAGTTGCAGGTTTAGATAGAGAGATGACAAAAGTAGATGTTTCTCTAGTAGCTCCAGTAATTGAGGGCAAATGGGGAAGTAGACTTGTCAAAATTGAAGTAATCTGTGTCTGAGGTGAAGAAGTAATCTCAACTGACGGAGCAGCCTTAATTGCAACTTCAGTAAGAGCAGCAACTTCCACAGGAGGAGTAGCTTCAACTGCAGTTTCAGTTTGAGAAATATTTCAGCAGCAAAAACTTCAGTTGTTGCTACTGGAGGAGACGTTGGTGCTGAAGAAGTAGCAGCTGCAAGCTCAGAAGCTAGAGTAGGAGATGGCTATCCTGAAAGAAAATTTTTATTAGAATACATTGAAAGAGATAGAAATAAAGGGATTATTGAAATAATGTTTCACTTGGTGAAGAACTCGAAGATTGTGCACTCGGTTCCCCAGGACCAAATACTTCAACTTTCTCCTCTGCCTTCAAATAAGTATATTTGTTGTGGTCTGGAGGCAGCATCAAAGAAGGGAAGTTGTCGTTGTCATCATCATTATCATCATCATCCATAGTTGAATAATCAAGTTTTTTAGATGAATCAGAAGAAGTGACCATGTCCTTCACTACAATTTATCAAAGTAAAATATCATTGATCTGACAAGACTGAATGAATAAATAAAAAAAGGGAGATTGAAAAGAGCCTTAAGGTTCTGAATTGATCCAGTGGTGGGATTGGTAGGAGGAATTGCAATGGCTAACATCATAACCGATGACAAACTTAGTCTTTGAGTTTCCCCAACAATTTGTACTTTGTTGCCATTGCTAGCCTGAATGTTTGTTGTGTTGTAGTCACAGTCACTACAACAACAGCAGTAGGAACAACCTCAATAGAAGGAGCTTATGCAGGAATCTAAGTAACTACTTGAGTTTCTTCTGTAGTTTTCTGAGCAGCACTCGAGCTAGGCTTGGCCACAGTAGTAAAGGATGTAGGGATTTCTCCCTCTATCTTGATAACTGGCCTAATACTCCTACTAGGATGAACAGTGCAAGGTGCAACTGAGAAGTTTGATCTTCATCATCATTCCTTGCCTCTTCCTATTGAAGTGTTTGAGGCCCAGAGACAGCACCTAAAGAATTGTCTTTCCGACTCCTGTTCCTACTTCTTTCACTTGGGAAAGCTTGGGTACATTTTGATGGTCATCTTTTAGGTGAAGAAACAGTAATCGCAGCAGCCTCATGAGTAGAAGTATTGCCAACTTGTACAGTAAAGGCTTCAACTTCAGGAATATCCGCCTCAATGAGTTGGATTTCGTCTAAACTGGGTGTCCTGTTCGAACTTGCATGTCTCTTCTAGGAATACCAAGATTTGATATCCCTAGGATATGGATTATTTACATTATAATTTTGTGGCTTTGTGTTGGCGATAAAATATTAGCTACAAAAACCAAAGAAAGTATAGGAGTATGGATACTTCTGGGGCAAATTAAAGCGAGCCAAAGTGCATCCCCCAACAAAATGAAACTATGCCCTAGCCCCTTCATATAAATTACCCACTTTTTTAATATATGGATTTGGATTCCCTATATATAATTGGCTGTATCCAATCTGGTGGGCGAAGCGACTTGGGTTATAAGGCTCCAAATAGCAGGTATTGTCTTGGTGGTAGGCGAGATGTCCTGGCCTGATATTTATTAACCAACAAAAGCATCCAACGGATAAAGAAGTGAATTGATCAGAACCAGGTATATCAGCGAACTCTTCACCATACTCTGCATTTGGCAAATAGGGAAACATCTGTACAGATGAAAATTACGATGATGTTGAAGGTGTTTCCTAATCATTGCCATATAAAGCCCCTGCCATTGTGATTTTTCATAATGTTAGACAATCAGAGCAGACATGTCAATGCTCTAGTGAATTGGTGTCATCAAGGAGGGACGGTGCAAAACAAACCAAGCTATTAAATAAGTGTAGGAAAGTTCAACTCTTGGGTTTGGAGTTTTATATTTGTCATCCCCTTCCTTGTCTACAATTTTCTCTACCTTGACAAACTGGGTCATTAAGGCTCTAAGACCGCTATGAATATCACAGACCATAGCTAGTAGAAGACCCAACAGACGACCACGTGCCAAAAGAACGATAGGATAAATGACACTTACAAATAAGGCTTCTTGAGGGGTAGAAGGAACGACACAACATCTTAGCCACAACATCAGAAATCCTGCAAGTAAAGTTGTGTCAGACAAAGGATACTTGCCTTAATAATGAAAACTTTCAAATGAAGTCCCAGCTTTAAATACATATTCGTCTAACTCTGCAATATAAGCGCGGGTCCCATACTAGATTATCCATTTTTCTATTTCAGTATCTATACAAGTAGAAAGGATAGAAACATCCTTACTATCGGTACATAAATTAGGGAATAAGTATTCCACCTAGGCTATTTGCTTAACTCCATTATTTCTTAGCCCTATTATTTGGGCACAAATGTGATAATGGCAGAGCTTTTTAGTAAGTGTCATAGCCCAACATATCTGAAGCCCTCAATAGATACAATTCTTCCCCTGTCGGAATATATTTTTCATAGGGGATTTCACCCATGGGCAGGCCTGAAATCTCATACATCTCATGAAGGGCTAAATCCATTTCACCAACAGCGGTAAAGAAAGTATCTGTTTCCAACAAATAATGATCCAAAATACTAAAGAAATGGAAGTGACTCGGTGGTATCCCATGTTGAATAGCCCATATAGCTCGATAAAATCCTATTTCTTAAAGTGATTTTCAAACTTCTTCAAAATGAAAGTCATTAGGACAGACCACCATGCTTTTTCCAAAAATGAACCCATCCCAATGGTTTGAAATTTTGGCAAGGAAACTCACCATGTATTGCAGCAAAATAGTTCAAGAAGGTACTCACAGTTATAGGAGTTTCTCCAATAGGATATTCCTTTTTTAATGAACTTTGTAGCAAACTAGTTACATGCTTGCCGATACTGGTAGAAAATGTTGCGGTTGAACAAAAATGCCCTTGAAGAACTCCGTCTTGAGGTTTGGTTAGATGTCATTCCATCTTCCTAGGGATGGAGGTTGCCTGAAGATATGAAAGAGGGTACGATCTTTCCATGTTCGGCAAAAATATATGTTTCCTCCGGATCAGCCTTAACCATTTGTAATTACCATCAAATTAAAACGGCGATCTTTCAATAACTCTATTTTGTCTCCAAACAAAAACTGTGACTTCTTCACTTTGTTCCTGTCTCTACCCTCAAAAACTGCATCTGTCATAGTTCTCTTAAAACATTAGGACCTGGGCTGAGTATTTTCTCAAGGTGATCTTTGCTAGAACCCTGACGGTACAAAGGAAATTCCTCTCTTTGCCTGAATTGAATGGTGCCATCATAGCCATCGACATGTCCAAAGTAATTAAGTTTGGATGTTGGGTTCAAAGAGTACTTAACTAAAGAAAAAGTGTGAACATTTCAGTGAAAATGGAAGAAAACACAAGTGGCAGATCATGATATGATTAACTAAGTGTCAAACGCATATCACATAGTTGAGATCAGCATGTTGAATTAAAGTTGAAGATCACAAAGTGATATAGTGGTTAAGTGTAAAACACAGATCACATAGTGGAGATCCGCATGTTGAAAGTTGAAGATCGCAAAGGCGATCGATTGATTAAGTGCAAAATACAGATCACACAGTGAAAATCCATGAATTGAATTAAAGCTAAAGAACGCAAAGCAATCTATTGATTAAATGTAAAATGTGGATCATACGATGGAGATCTGCAAATTGAATTAAGATCCAAGATCGCGAGGTGGTCTATCGACAAATTGTCAAGCGCGGATCACATGATGGAGATCTGCGTTTCAAAACTTAAATGCAGAAAATTGCGAGGTTATAATTCTGTTGAATTGATTAATAAAATTAAAACTAAAAGTTTTTCCATGGTGATGAATCGCTTGTGATAAACAAGTTGAACTCGTTAAACCTACCAGAGATAGGAGGTTCCTCTCTGGTCCGCATTGGAAAAAAGCAAAAAGTGGTTGAAGGTCTGCTAGAGCCATCAGCAGCTTGAGTAGAAGAAGATGATCACTATGACATTTTGATTTTGTGAATAAATGTCGGAAAACTTGAAGGATTAAAAAAAGCTTGAATGCTTGAAGTTGAGAGCTCGAGAGCTTGAAAGCTTGAAGAAGCTAGAGAAAAGTAAGTTGTAGAAAGTGCAACTCTTGAAAAGACCTCAGGTCTTTTATAGAAGAATCAACGGTCGAAATTCACGACCCAAATATCTAAAAAGATTTCTCATCATTTCAAGTGCAGCAACGCTTCAATTTTTGTGCCAAAAAGATAGCAAAACAGCAGTGATGCTTTGTCTTAACTGCCCAAAATGCGGATTTGAAACTTCAAACGCAAAATTGCATTTACATATGAATCCCAAATTTAATGCAAAGTTGCATTTAAACCTATTTTGGATACTAAATAAATCCTATTTCATATATCCAAAGTATTTCAAAACACCTTCAAGGCTATGGAATTTTGAGAAGTTTAGAGGGGGCTTTGTTGGGAAAATTTTTGAGAAAAAGAAGAGAAAAAAGGGATTCATAATTCAAGCCAAAATGACTAATACAAGGATCATCTACCAAAAAAAAGATCCATATTTAAAACCAAGAAAGCCTAAACCGTGACCCTCACAAAGTCGCAAAACTCATTCCCCACAGCCAAAATGTGAATTGTCATCTAGAGGGACTCGTGTATTAGGCTAAGTAAAGGTTGATTAATGTGGACCCCCTAGAGTCACGTGTTGTCTTCAAAACCTTAAAAATATAAGGTTACTTCTTTTTATACTTAAACGCGGATCCTCATCCAGAGAGATCCGCGCAAACCATTAAAGGTCGCATTTCAATACAAATGTGGATTTAATCTGTGATTCAAGCACAATGTCGCGTTATTTCTCACGAAGGCTTATCAAAACCAAAGTAATCCCCTTTTCAGTATGAATGCAGGCCCAGCAGAAAAGCTAACACATGAATCATCTACTATAGAGAGATCTGTATTTGACTTTTCTTCTAAGCTCATATTTGGAGTTAAGTATAGACAAAACGTGAGCCCCAGAGAGTCGCGCTTTCATTCTAGAGCCTCATAAAAATATCTTCAGTGACACTCAAATGCGGGCCTAAGCATGCCACACAAGTTGCAAGGAGCTAAAATGCGGATCTAAAGGCTGAGATTAGCATTTCAGTTATAAATCCAGAGGATTTAAGACTTCAGTTACAAATCCTAGGGATTTAACACAAATCCAACGGATTAATCATCAAATTATGGAGGCCATTAATTGGACAGTTATACCAATTCAAAAGTCTCCAGACCTCTATAAATAGCAAAAAATTGGCTGAAAAATGGGTGGGATTATCTCCATTTTGGACTTGTGCTAAAGAACCAGAGTTATTTCAAGAGCTTGGTAAAAAGCTACCAACTGAAGAGTTCGTATTCGGATCATCCTCTACGGGTACAACATAATCCTAGCAAAAATAAAGAGGAAGTTAGATATTCCTCATCTTATGTAAATGAGCAACCGTTCTCATTGTAAACTCTATTTGAGTTTTCAATAAGATCAAATATATGGAAAACATTGACGTAGAAACTTCATACAACATGCTCCTAGGGCATTCCTGGATTCACGCCAATATGGTGGTGCCCTCGACGCTCGACCAATGCATTAAGTACTGCAATGATCAAGGAATGGTTCATACACTGATTGCTGACAAACAACATTTTAAGGGGGTGGACAATTACTTTACGGATGTCATGCTATATAAAAACACTGCAGAGGCATCTATGGGCTCAACAGAAGATGTTGGAGAAGACTATGATAGCGGCAATGAAGCAGATGCTGAATCTGAACCAATTATTAATATCATATTCTGAATTTTTCCTCCCATATTTTATCTATTTTTGTATATAAATAATTGCTACTCAGGTAAATATAGTGTGTTTTTATAGGTAATATAGGATTCACAAGGAAGAGAAGAAGAAGATGCAAATTTGTCAAAAATATGAGCATAGAAAGTCAATTTTGGTGAAGACAGAAACTCAAGTACAGTGTAGCAATTTCAAGAGTATTTTTGGCCAAGATAAATCTTGAACAGGAAAACATCATATAGGGAAATTTATAGACTCAAAATTATCTTTAAAATGAGTCCAAGAATAGATCAATTCGAGTTCGAATGCAAAAGTTATGACCATTTTACTGAAACACTATAGAGTAGAAAATCAGATCCAGCAGGCTATGGGTGTGCTGAACTTAATTTCGGGTTTTGGACCTAAAAATTAGTATTTTATGCTACTTAATCTCAACCATTGGTTTCTAATACCTATGGATTGGATTATGATTATATATTTTGAGATTAGTTTGTTTTGGATTAGGATTATATCTTTTGTATTGAGTTTGAGTAGGAGTAGGATTGTCTTAGGGTTATAAATACCGCAAGAATCCTCGTAAATTCAGAGAGCTTTTTAGATGTAATTTTGTACTCTTTTTAATTAATAAATATTAGGGTTTTCCAAATGGGTGATGGTCACCATATAGAGCTCCAGAGGTAATTCCATTGATTTTCTTTGTTTTTTAAATAGGTTTAATCGCTTTCTAGTGTAGATCTTTAATTGCTTTTTAGGAAAAACTGGATTTTTAATTACTTTCATAAATAAAAATAGGATCTTTTTAATTAGGAGTATGAGTAGCTAATTTTGTTTAGCTCTAGGATGTAGATAAAATTAGGAATCCACCATGTAGTTGCTCTCTAGTATTTTCTTCCTAAATAAAATAATAAAGATAAGATTTTTCAATGAAAAGATTAAAATATAACAACTTATAGATTAATGCTTCGATAGGTTATACTTGAATTAGATTTCTTGATAGCCTATACTTAGTTAGGATTTGAGGTTATTACTTTTTATCTTTATCATAGAGTTATCTAATGATTTAGTTTATTCTTATGAGAAGTCATATCTTTGATACGTTATGCTTTCACACCACTTAATAACACATGCTTAGAACACTTTAAGTAAAGATTAAAAACTAAAAGATCAATTTTTATGATAGGAAGAAGATAATAGAACTAATTCTTGATTGGAACTAGTGGATTCTATATCGTAGGCTAATTAGTATAACTCAAATCCAACTTAGAACCCGTAGTTAATCCGGTAGGACTAAAGAATTAGTGAGAATGCAAAAACACCCTAGATCTATGTGGGAATGACCTGTACAGCGCTACACCGATATTGTGTGCTTGCAGTAGATATTTCACATTAAGTTTTTGGCACTGTTGCTGGGGATCGACTGTGTTTTCTTTCTTTTTCTAACGTTTTACGGGTTAACAGTGTATGTTGAGTGTGCAGGGATTAGAAAGTTCAGATACAGGAAGGAAAAAAAGTACGAGAAAAGTCTAAAAAGTATATTGCAAAAACCATAAAGCAAAACTCTCTGGTTTTGTCACTAAATAGCAGCAATTGCTGCCATTTAGTGGCACTTTTTGTGAGTCTCTCCCTAATTTTCTCTCTGATTCTGTATTATGGGTCTCTAGTTCTACAAAAAAAAATACAAAAAAATAAAATAAAATTTTCAATTTTTTATTTTTTCTGTTTTCCATCTCTTTCCCTCTCCACCTTTTTCAAAAAAAAAATTTAAAAAAATATTTTAAAATCAAACTGGTTGCCATCATTGTCGCGATCCATATCATAATTATTATTAGTGTCAATGGATAGAAAGTTTGCTAGGAGTAGGTCATGATAAAATTCACACCACATATATGAATCTACTAGCGCTTTCTATACACAAAATTATAATTGTGAATGGATGAATTATTCTAATTTTATATACAATCAAGAGCCGTATCAAGAGAGTTCTCTATCTGATCCTTTCTTTATAAGCTATTCATTTTCATGTTTTAAATTCAATTATGAATAAGATATTCAATTGAACATGGTAGATGATAGATTAAAAAGATTAGAAGAGAGGTATGTATGTCATGAGAATTTACCTATAACCACTTCACATATGTCATCAAATTTGTATACAGATCCATCATATCCACCTTCAAATTTCACTCATAAACTCGAGATGAAATCATTTGAAGATAATAAAGAAACTTATAATCATGAGACTGAGGAGCAAGCACGTACAATAGAAGAAGGTATAGAAGTTTTGCTAAAATTATCATCTCAAACTACACTTATATGGAAGATTTTCTCAAAATGATTTCTCATACTAAACTTTTTGAAGATCAGCCATCTAATTTTTTGAACATATCCAATTTCAATAAGCAACCACTTCAGTCATCTTTTGAAGTAGATATAATTCAAAATGAGTCAAATAATTTTGAGTGTAATGAGTCCATACATCGATATTACGATCAAGTTACTTTAGACCATTATGAAAATAATTATGAAAAAACTAGTAATAAAGAGAAAAATTTACTTGGTGATTTGCCTCCTTATGAGCTTACTAGTGACATATTATTATTTGATTTTTTTGATAAAAATTATAAAGAAATTTGTGAAGAAGAATTTTATCCCTTCATAATAACTTGACTAATGATAAGTCCACTAGTATGACATTTTCTTTTAAGAATTTTGATGACATGAGTGAAGAAAATTTGCATGGCAGGCCCATAACACTAGAAAGATAGAAGGAACCACAGAATAAAGAGCTCATGATACCTACTGATTTGAAAGAGCAATTCAAAATCGAGCTCATGATTCTGCCACCTCAAAGTGGGTATATATTATCACATATTGATAAACCAAAATGCTTGATGACATGAAAGATGTTCGTGGGTGGAATATGGATGATAAAGGTATGATTTCCAACTTTAAAATTTTAGTATTAAATAAAAGAAAGAAGGATAGGAATAAATTGAGAAAAATCAGAAATATGACGGAAAGATTAAATGCAAAATTGACAAAAAGGCTAAGTTGATCCATATCAAAACATAAAAGGACATACTATGAGATTTGGAAGCGATCAAGAGGTCGTAACCAGTTTGAATTTTGTAGTTAGCATATAATATTTATATAATAGTTTTTTATTTATTTTACCACCCTTTATTTGTATATGAGAGTATACACGAGTTTAGGTGTGGGGAAGTGGGTTAGGAGATTTTTCTTCATGTTTTTCTAGGATGTTTAGTTTTTTCAAGGATTTTTATTTTATTTTAGATTTTTTTTGGTTTCGTTATTTTACACTTTGGGTAGTTTTTAGGGTTATTAAAAAAATTTGATAAGAAAAGTTAAAATATTTGAAAAAAATATGAACAAATGTAAAAAAAATTAAAAAATATATTTTCTTCAATAAATCAACCTAATTACAAATAAAAGAATAAATTTAGATTTAAAATTTGATAGGAGAGTAGATTGAATGATACACTAAGAATTTTATAAAAAATATTTAAATCCAAAAATAAATACCGCTAATAGTAATTTTGAGACAAGTATACATCTATTTTTTACTTCACAATAGTTTATTAAGTTAAGAAAAAAGATGGTAATTATTGAGTAGTCTTCTCACTCTAAAGAAGAAGAATAAAAAAAAAAAGGAGTGAGTCTAGTACTAAGGCAATAGCCTCAGAAATGAAAAAAAAAAGTGAGAAGAAAAAGGGGTGAGCCTGCTATTAAGGCAATAGTCTCAGAGAGAAAAAAAAAAGTATGATCCGAGTAATCGGTACTTTACACCTAAGCAAGCATGAATATTCGCATGAAAGGTGAAATATTCTTAAAAAAAAAAGAGAAAAAAATTGTTATGAGAGAGGAGATGAAACATGAGTTAGAATTGGAGTCCAAAGCCGAAGTAAACTATCACATGTGCACGTAGATGTATAGGAGCTAATGAATTATCTATTAGTGGGTATTGAAAGATAGGATTTAAATTTTTTTCTTAAAATAATAAGTGTATTTGATATGACGTTTGACTTGAAAATTGATAATCTAAATACGTTTTTGAGTTTGTATATTAGTGAGATTAATTGAAGAAAATATCACAAAAAAGGGATTTTTTTTTCTTTTGTATAAAATTTTTATATTTCTTGATTTTTGGTTATCCTTATTTTTCTTTTCTTTATTCCTTAATCTATTTTCTTCATGAGTTTTTTCGGTATATTAACTACAAACCATCACAAGATACAACTCGTCCACTAGGGTAACTTAGGGGTTTAAAGCCTTATTGCACGTGCTAAGTACAATCGCGATTCCTGCGAAAGTAAGTTAGGATTTTTTTTTTTAGGTTTAGATTTTGCTCGAGAACTAGCAAAAGATAGGTGTAGGGATGTAATTAATATCATATTTTATATTTTTCCTCCCATATTTTATCTATTTTTGTATATAAATAATTGCTACTAAGATATATTTAGTGTGTTTTTATAGATAATAAAGGATTCGCAAGGAAGAGAAGAAGAAGATGCAAATTTGTCAAGAATATAAGCATAGAAAGTCAATTTTAGTGAAGACAGAAACTCAAATACAGCAGTAGCAATTTCAAGAGCATTTTAGGCCAAGATAAATCTTGAACCGGAAAAATTCATATAGGGAAAATTTTTATAGCTTAAAATTATCTTCGAAATGAGTCTAAGAACAGATCAATCCAAGTTCGAATACAAAAGTTATGACCATTTTACTGAAACATTATAGAGTGGAAAATCCGATCCAGCGGGCTACAGATGTGCTGAACTTAATTTGGATTTTGGACCTGAAAATTTGTATTTTATGCTATCTAATCTCAACTATTGGTTTCTAATACCTATGAATTGGATTAAGATAATTATATATCTTGAGATTAGTTTGTTTTGGATTAGAATTATATCTTTTGTATTGAGTTTGAGTAGGAGTACGATTGTTTTGGGTTATAAACACCCCACGAATCCTTGTAAATTGAGAGAACTTTTTAGATGTAATTTTGTACTCTTTTTAATTAATAAATATTAGGATTTTGCTAAATGCGTGACGGCCTCCATACCGAGCTCCATAGAGAATTACATTGCTTTTCTTTGTTTTTTAGATAGATTTAATCGCTTTTTAGTGTAGATCTTAATTGCTTTTTAGGAAAAATATGATTTTTAATTACTTTCATAAATAAAAATAGGATCTTTTTAATTAGGAATATGAGTAGTTAATTTAGTTTAGCTCTAGGATGTAGATGAAATTAGGAATCCACCATGTAGTTGCTTTCTAGTGTTTTCTTCTAAATAAAATAATAAAGATAAGATTTTTTAATGAAAAGATTAAAATATAACAACTTATAGATTAATGCTTTGATAGGTTATACTTAAATTAGATTTCTTGATAGCCTATACTTAGTTAGGGTTTGGGTTGTTACTTTTTATCTTTGTCATAGAGTTATCGAATGATTTAATTTATTTTTATGAGAAGTCATATCTTTGATGTATTATGCTTGCACACCACTTGATAACACATGTTTAGAATACTTTAAGTAAAGATTAAAGATTAAAAGATCATTTTTTATGATAAGAAAACGATAATAGAAGTAATTCATGGTTGCAAACAAGTGGATTTTATATCCTAGGCTAATTCGTATAACTCAAATTTAACTTAGAACCCGTAATTAATCCGCTAGGATTAAAGAATTAGTGAGAATATAAAAACACCCTAGATCTCTGCGGGAATGACCTGTATAGCGCTACATTGATACTGTGTATTTGCAGTAGATATTTCACATCACCAATGAATAAAGAAGATTTTGAGTTTGAAATAAATCCATTTGTAATAGCCAGTGATGTTCCTTATGTAGCCAATACCTCTAATGAAGTGGATGTTCGTCGCAAAAGTTTCTTTGCTTCCTTCCATTGTATAAGCTTGAATTACAATGAAAGTGAACAAGATAAAAAAAAGAAAGAACAAACGAGAGGATTTTATACTTCAATCTCTCTCTTTTATAATAGTAAACATGGGATCAGTGGCGATGGGATCTGTCGAGCAGTTCCTTTGGACGATCGAACGTCGAATTTTTCTCTCTCGAAGATATCGGCCGATTGTAGACGATCTTCTTGGTTTTTGCTCTTCACGAATCCAAGGCTCTGTGCGTAACTTGAATTCTCTAAGAGGAAGACGATCACAAAAAGGCTTCAAGGCTCTCTCGCGTACTTGAATTGCCGAAGGAGCACAAAGAAGATAATTGCCGAAAAGAAGATCCCTAAGGTTTCACCAGGAAGGTATTTATAGCCCCAGGTTAATGCAAGAGTTTCTATCGAAATAGAACTCGCATTTATCAACGATTCCAATCAAATGTCTTAGTTTTGATGGAATTCTGATTAGACTTGATTCGGGTATTTGGATAAGCCCAAAATCATAATCTTAATCAATTTGAGATTCTGGTTATTTGCTTACGCGGAGCTTAATCGCATCAGAACGCGGCGCTAAATAACCAAAACGCGGAGCTAACGCGGAGCTATTGATCATCTCCGCATTTCACTCAAATGCGAGGCTAATACTAACCAGACTGCGGAATCAATGCGGAGCTATTAAGCATCTCCGCATTTTGTTCAAACACAAGATTAATATATCACACGCGGGGCTACTGAATTGGCTCCGCGTTCTGTTGTGGAAAATCCTTTTATCTTTAGAAATTTTCACTGCCAACAGAACCCCCTCCAAAGTTTTCAAAATGGCTTAGAACTTAGCAGATTTTGAAATACTTTGGATTATTAAAACTGAATACGCGGAGTTAGAATACCAAGTCTATCTCGCGTTATGCTCACTTACGCGGAGCTAATCAGCTTCACTTCGTCTTCAGTGAAATGAGTAATTATGTCATTAATTACCCTGAATTTCTACGCCGAATACCAAGCGACGGAAATTCTGTTTAAATAGAGCTTCCGGCTCATCTTCTTCTTCATCCAGAGATTTTGAAGAGTTCTCAACTCCTGCAACTGAGTGAGCGATGTCAATGAGCGATCTTTAATTGATCTCCCTTTAATTCTCCATAGATTTTCATCATTAGGATGTCACTTCAGAGGAGTTTGGCTTTATGCACGTTGGCCAGCGTTAATGGCAGCGGCCGTGAAAGTAGACGCGACGGCGAACCAGTCTATGCAGCGTCTTCCGAAGGTAAAAACCTTAATTCTTGGGCTTATAAGAACCATCTTGAGATGTTTTGGCTTGGTTTAATCCGGCCAATTGTTTACTTTACCGGCGAGATCGCCGTTCTCCGGCTGTAAGGCTTGGAGGAGAAGGAGAAGGCAGAGAGGAACTCTGTTCTTTTTCTATGCGAAGTTATCACGCCATCCTCTGCGTTTGAAACGCAGGGCTTATCTGACTAGCAGTCTCAATGAATCTGCGAGGCTATCTTTGATTAGCAGTGGCGAGGAATTGCGAGGCTATCTTTGATTAGCAGTCGCGATGAATTGCGAGTGTATATTTGATTAGCAGTCGCGATTAATTGCGAGGCTATCTTTGATTAGCAGTCGCGATGAATTGCGAGGCTATCTTTGATTAGCAGTCGCGATGAATTGCGAGGCTATCTTTAATTAGCAGTCGCGAGGAGTTGCGAGGCTATCTTTGATTAGCAGTCGCGAGGAATTGCGAGGCTATCTTTGATTAGCAGTCGCGATGAATTGCGAGGCTATCTTTGATTAGCAGTCGCGATGAATTGCGAGGCTATCTTTGATTAGCAGTCGCGATTAATTGCGAGGCTATCTTTGATTAGCAGTCGCGAGGAATTGCGAGGCTATCTTTGATTAGCAGTCGCGAGGAATTGCGAGGCTATCTTTGATTAGCAGTCACGAGGAATTGCGAGGCTATCTTTGATTAGCAGTCGCTTCATGTCCCGAGGCTATGAAAGAGAAGGAAACAGTAGAGAGAAACTCTATCTTTCCTTTACGCGAAGTTATCTTTCCTTTACGCAAAGTTATCGCGTCATCCTCTGCGTTTAAAGCGCGAGGCTATTTCTTCATCTGCACGCGGAGTTAGTTTAGCTTCGCATTTTCACACTTTTAGAAACTCTGTTCCTTTTGCAGTAAGTCTAATCCTTTTTGAAGACGAGTGTATGCGGGTCCATTGATCTTCATCAGCAAAAGTAACTCTAAGGAAGCCAGAAGCATATGCTTTACAACATAGTTGCAGGTTTCAAGCTCTGGCTCCGAGAGATAAACTCTTGAAGGAGCCGTAAGCTCAAGTAAGGGATTGCAGTACTTGCAGTTCAGCTTGTGCTTCGATGCAGCACTTGCAGTTCAGTTTGTGCTTCATTGTAACACTTCCCTTTCCTCTCGTGCTTCATTTCGAATGACAGATCCAAATTGGCATTTGCAGAGGAGATCTTGTGTATATGAACCAGGGAACTGAGCTTCAACACCCCGTAGAGATGAACCAGGGAACCGAGCTTCAACACCCCGTAGAGAAGTCTTACTGTTTGGTTATTGATGAGTTGATCATGTAAAAGCTTTTGGGAGAGCTATAACTCCCTCTTTGTAATCTTTTTTTTTCTTATCAATAAAGGGCAAATTATTTTCCTCTCTATCTGTTAGCTTCAATAATTTTGCTTGCTCAACAAACAGATGGTCAATAATTTTGGTAAAATAGTCTAAGGCACTTCTGCGTAACTTAGACTACTAATACCCAAATGATCAGATAAGGATCATTTTAACTTAGATGGAAACGCCTAATTGCACTCACCAAAAGTCCAAGTTTTTCATAAGAATGCGAAGCTAAGACATCGGATTGTCCTCGGATTTTGAACAGTTGTGCGGAGTTAATAACTTCGCGTTTTCCATCATCACGCGAGGCTAATTGACTTCGCATTTTGGAGAGTAACCGACCAGTCATTTTCTCCGAAACTCGCACTGAATTCCAAGAGGCGGTTTCTTTCATTTAAATGAAATCTCTATTCCTTATCCTTCTCACTCTACTTGAGAATTTTCCAGAGACTTTAAAAATTCAGGCGATTATAGTTCAGGCGACCCGAACTTTTTCCGACCGAATTTCTCCCGATTTCCCATAAATTCTCCTCAGCAATGGCACCCAAAACTCGTGCTACTTCTCACGCGGCTCCATCATCGGCGACTGGCGCAAGCAGTGGTGGCGGCGGCCATGGCAGCGACGCGCCAGCCCACATTTCGCCTATCGGAGGTAAGAATCTCTCCATCGAGACTCTTTAGAACATTTCTAGAGTGATTTGGCTTAATTTTAACTGATCAATCAACTCTTTTACCGGCGAGATCGCCGTACTCCTGCTGTAAGGTTTGGAGAAGAAGAAAAGTCTCTGACTTTCTTCTTACGCAAAGTTATCGCATCATCCTCGCGTTCTGAAGCGCGAGGCTATTTTAAGTAGCAGTAGCGCTGAAACGCGAGGCTATTTTAAGTAGCAGTCGCGCTGAAACGCAAGGCTATCTTGACTTATGCGCGGTCTAATCTTTAGCTTCGCGCGGCGTAATTCTTAGCTTCGCGCATTCTAATTTTTAGCTTCGCGCGTCCCTACTTAGAGAATTTTTCTGTCTTATAGAAACTTCTCTAACTCTGGTGCTTCTTTTTGCAGTAGGGTATTCGATGGAAGCTCTTCCCCACAAGAACTACTTCGGCTTTGCTAGGGGTTCTGATCCTTCAGGCCAATTTTGCTTCACAACTATCTTGGCTTCATATAAGCCAGACCCGAAGGAGCGCAAGGAGAAGTTGATCAAGTATCACCCCACTACTGCGCGAGAAATTATAACTGATGCGGCCTTCGAAACTTTGAATAGAGAGGCGATGGAGAAACCCGCCTTCCTCTTTGGAGACCAGATGGATCAATCAGATGAGATCCTTTTTGAAGAGGAGTGCGTTTGGCTATATAACTCAGGCGAAATATTGATGTTTCTGCCTAGAATGGATCGTAGCATCCCCTGGTCTAACTTCAGAGGCTGGCGACGCCTCGGGAATTAAAGTGGGGACTAACTCAAGAGCAAGATGGCGTCCCAACGGGTAAATTTAGTGCACAAGGGGTTTATCAAGATGGTCCCCCCAGATGCATTACTGGCTTGCTTCCAGGCCGATTTGGCAAGGAGCTTCCAGTAGGAGAAGTCCCATCCCGCTCACGAACTTTCTTAAATGAGTTCCTGGCAAAGAATGGTCAGTACCCGGTTAGCGACTTTAGGATGCCTGGCTGGGTTTATTCTTCTAGTAATATGTGGTGGTTCCGCCTTGTTCAGTACATGTTGGATTCTCACGAGCCCATCTTAAAGGATATCGGCTTATATAAAGCCATCAGGAACGTCCAGTTCGGGTTCCCCTAGAGTGCATATCATTTCTTCTGCCTCTTGGAGATGTACAACCCCGAGACCTGCACTCTCTTTACACCAGTGGGTGAGCTAGGGTTTGCTCTCTACGAGATGTTTGAAGTTTCTGGGCTCTCAATGGGCGAAGTACCCTATGAAGAATATATCCCCACCACCGAAGAATTGAACATGCTGATGGTGAGGGATCAGCGCGTCTATGCGACATATTGGGAGATGATGTGCCATTACCATATTTGCTCCGACCTGACAGGTGCGCGTAATAATGGTATTGGTCATAAGAAATGGGCCGAGCATCTCTTCGCCAATTTAAACTCTAAGGATAGCTCGTCAACTATCCATGGCCATCCTCCTGTCCCCATTTCAGAGATCGACCAATGTGTAGCCAGGGGCCATTACCGTTTGTATTATACCACGGAATCCAATGAGAATGGATACGATCCCGGCACTTCATTCAAGAGCTATCACTATCAAGCCCAGTCTCCGATCTCCAACAGAGGTCTCATCGCTAGGTTTTTGATGCTGTGGCTGAAGAGATGCGTCGTGCCGTCATTACCTAAGGAAGCAATTGCAATGACCGTAGTATATCCAGCGGTTTTTCTTGCATATGGTCGACCCCTTGGGCTTCTTCCCGCCATGGTGTGTAATTTACAGCATGGACTGCGGGCACTTTGTCGTGATTTCCTCCCCACTGATAAGGTTAAGGGGAAAGGAAAGGGCAAGTCGAAAGAGACTGCCCAGCCAAAGACTCCGAACCCTAGGGTGGAGATGCCCTACACCTATTTAATGGCGTGGCTCATCTTGCACTGTCCCTCTTTGATGAGTGGGGTTGAACGTCATTCGGGTGAAAAGTGCTTCTTTGTAGAACTGTATGAATGCTTTTCATGGAAGCAAAATTATATGTCTCAAATTCGGAAGACTCTTCGTGGCTTTCAGAACTATGAGATCTTCAGGTGTTTCCCCGACTTCCCTGGCGGAGAATATGGGTTGAGGCTGAAGGACACCGTAGGAGCAAATAAGTTCACTACTTTATCTGCAAAAGTGTTCTGGTGGCTTCTCAACATCCGTCCTGGACACTTGGTGTATCGTCAAGATCTCAGGTGTCGGATCGAGCCATACACTCCGAGTCGCTTTGCTTGCCAGTTTGGATACTCCCAACTTTATGTGGGCAATCCAAATAAAGATCTTGCTCACGAGGGGAATTTATACGAAGGCGCTCGTGGCTGGTTCCATTTTGCAGCGGGCGGAACCGAAACTGAATTCAGCTTACCCCAGAAGTCGCCAGAACTGGCAATGACCCTCAGCTTCTGCACATGGTTCAGCATTGCAAATGCTGACGTGCCCGGCTTCTCTTCCAACCGCAGTTGTTGCAAGGAGATCGAGGCCTTCTACATTAGCCGTCAGGGTGCTTCTAGGGTGAGAATAAAATGAATAGAAGAATTCCTTGGCACTGCGGCTGAGCCTTCAGACGCCAGCGAGTCCGACGACGATGCCGGTGATGACGATGACAATACTGGTGCTGGTAGCTCTACGAACGATTTTAACGCTGATTATTTCACACCGGCTCCTGCCTCTGTTCCCTCTTCAATTCCCCCCATTGATGAACTTGGGAGTGATGAGAGAACAGAAATTATTATTGCAGCTGCCGCCAAAGAGGCCACAGCGTCTCCTAGTATGCTATCTCCAACACCAGTTTGCTCCACTGAGACATTTTCCATGGTCGTTGGCGTGCCTTCTCAGTCAGCGATTTTAACATCGTCTGTTGTCGTGGCTGCTGAGACACCTGCAACTCCTCTAACTTCAAGCCTTCCAGCAGGAGAGGAGGAGAATTTGAAATTCTCGTTTGAAGGTGCTTCTCCTACCGGAGGAGCTTCGGGCGAAGTTATTCCGTCTTCTACTCTTGCCGGCGGGAGTACCCAAGTGATTGGTACTGGTGGTGTTTCCCCTGGGGTCTCCAGCTCTTCCAGATCTGCACTGGCTCTACTGGTTCCCCATATCGTGAGCTTGATGCAGGGACGGGCTTCTTCTTCTCCAACTCCGGTAGCTGCTGCTTCCTTGCCTGCGACATCTTCCTTGGCATTACCTGCTTTGCCTACTAACACTGCAAATCCTCTCGAAGAACTTTTCAACTTCACTGTTGTGGATTTTATGCGTTTGCTAAGGAGGTGTGTCGAGATGGTTCTTGCTGGCCACGATTTCTTCAACTTCGCACGTCCACTGTTATTCCGCTATCTAGGGAATATTGAAGAAGTTGGTGGACAAGATCAAGCAGCTCCCTACCGGGCCCGCCTTGCAGCCTTAGAAGAGCAGGTGACCATGCTACACACACTCCATCAGGCGGACGTGGAGGCGATCACTGAGATAGAGCTGGCGTGGCTTCGGGCAGAATACTTATCTCAAAGAAATGCTTTAAGGCAGCAGGAGGAGAGTGGTCTCAGGAGCTGACAGAGCTCCAGGCCAGTCGGGAATCTGTTCTCGGTGACCTGCGGAGGATGGACTCAGAAATTGGGGAAAGCCAGGCTGCCATGTCTAGAGCCTAGGAGACGATTGCCAAGGCTCGGGCCATCTTGATAGAGAATGAACTCCGATTAGGAGAGTCTGTCAAGAAGCGGGAGATGTTGCTCATCCAGCAGGAGCAGATTCAGCAAGAAGAGACGGCCAGGAATCGTGCCATAGAAGAGTCTCGTCAGCAACAACTTGCGATAAACGACGATGAGCTACGTAGACAGGTTCAACACACCGTGGAGTCAGCTCATCGTCGCAATTTGAACGAGACAATGAATAAATTGAAACTCCTGGGAGACCCATAGCCCTCTCCTGCAGTAAGAACTCCTCAAATAGGGGAGAAATAACCTTTTGTCGGTTCTTTTGAGATTCTTTTTTTTGTACTTTTCACCTTTTCAATAAAGATGACTCTTTTGACTCTTTTATTTGTCGGCTTCAAAACAGATTTGCTTGCCTAACAAATAACTTGTCGTCAAAATGATCTATCTCTCAGGCATCATTTATGCACAATTTTTTTTTGAACTGAGGTAAGAGTTTAAGATTTTATGGGATTTTTAGCAAACCCCCAGCTATTAACGGATTTGATTAGCCTTTACCAACTACCATTTGAGTTGGGCTAGCCATGTTATTCCTCTCAACATGGTGAGTTGTCGAAGATTTCGTTTGGGCTTAAATGCCAAACTTTTCTTCTTCCCTTTTACCTTATCGGTATTGGGCAATTCCTACTTTTACCCCAGTATGATGGATTGGCAAGAAACTGGTTCTCTTCCCATTGCCTACGGCGTTGGGCAATTTATACCTTTTAGATTAGAGGCGCATGCCTAAAAGAAGATTGGTGGCTGTTCAAACTTGAGAACTGGCACGCCAGGTTTAGGTCAGAGGTGCTCAATGGCGCATGCCTAAAGAAAAGGCTGGAGGCTACTCAAACTTGAGAGCTAAATACACCAGGTTTAGGTTAGAGGCGCCAAACTGCGCATGCCTAAGAAAAGACTGGTGGTGGTTCAAACTTGAGAGCCAAACAGGAGGTGGTTCAAGGCTCTCTCGCGTAACTTGAACTGGGCACACCAAACGCACCAGGTTTAGGTCAGAGGCGCCAAACTGCGCATGCCTAAGAAAAGACTGTAGGTGGTTCAAACTTGAGAACTAAACACACCAGGGTTTAGGTCAGAGGCGCCAAACTGCGCATGCCTAAGAAAAGACTGGAGGTGGTTCAAACTTGAGAACCAAACACACCAGGTTTAGGTCAGAGGCGCCAAACTGCGCATGCCTAAAGAAAAGGCTGGAGGCTGCTCAAACTTGAGAGCTAAATACACCAGGTTTAGGTCAGAGGCGCCAAACTGCGCATGCCTAAGAAAAGACTGGTAGTGGTTCAAACTTGAGAACCAAACAGGAGGCGGTTCAAGGCTCTCTCGCGTAACTTGAACTGGGCACACCAATCGCACCAGGTTTAGGTCAGAGACGCCAAACTGCGCATGCCTAAGAAAAAGACTGGAGGTGGTTCAAACTTGAGAACCAAACACACCAAGGTTTAGGTTAGAGGCGCCAAACTGCGCATGCCTAAGGAAAGAAGACGTGTATCTCCAGGGATACTAAGAATAGTATTTCTTCAGAAACTTGCCATTGATCGGCATCATCATCCTGTCGCCATCTTGATTCATTAAGCAATAGGCTCCACTGGAGTATACTGTCTCCACAATAAACGGTCCTTCCCACTTGGGTTCAAACTTACCCTTAGTCTTGTGGGTTAGCACCATTGGCCTTTTAACAGCCAGAACCAAGTCTCCTTGCTTAAAGGTCCTTGGTTTGACGTTCTTATTGAACGTTTGAGATATTCGGGCTTGATACAACTCAATTTGTTGTTGAGCCCTGAGACGTTTTTCATCTAACGCCTCTAGTTCTTGCAATCTTTGCTAATGGTGCTCTTCTGTCATCATCTTTGTGGCTAAAGCCACTCTTAATGATGGTATCTGGATTTCAAGAGGCAAGACAGCCTCACTTACATAAACCAAAGAGAACGGGGTAGCTTTGGTCGGGGTACGAACGGTGGTGCGATAAGCCCACAAACATTCTCCCAACTTTTCATCCCAATCTCGTTTATTGGAAGAGACGAACTTCCGAAGGAGTTTGATGATCGTCTTGTTGAAAGCTTCTGCTAACCCATTAGCCACAGGGTTATATGGTGTAGAAGCGATATCTTTGATTCTGAACTTATTGCAGAATCTGGAGAATCCCTGACTAATGAATTGCGGACCATTATCATGAATGATCCGTCGAGGGACGCCAAATCGGTAAATGACATGATGCTTGATAAACTTGATCACATCTGTCATTTTCACCTCTTTCATGGGCACGGCTTCAGCCCACTTTGAAAAATAATCGGTTATTGCAAGAATAAACCGGTGTCCTTTGGATGATGGGGGAGTTATTGGCCCCACAATGTCCATTCCCCAGGCCTCAAACGGCCAGCTAGCAACAGTATTGTGCAAGTATTCTTGGGGTTGATGAATAAAATTGGCGTGAACTTGGCATGCATGGCATCGTTTAGCGTATGCCATTGCTTCCGTGATCATATTCGGCCAGTAGTACCCTAGCCTTTTTATACGGTCTCCGAGTTTTGGACCGGGCTGATGAGCTCCACATACTCCATCATGCGTTTCTCTCAGTACTTCTTCTGCTTCTGCTTTTGATATGCAGCGTAGCAGTAGACCATCTCTTGACTTTCTATATAAAGTCTGAAGTTTATGGTCATAATAAAATCTCTGGGCCTTCCTCTTTATCGAGGTGGCTTCCTTTGGATCTTCTGGTAATATCCCATGTAAAGTATAGTCCACAAACGGAAATCGCCAATCACGGGGCTCTAACTTTAAGCCTATCCGGCATACCTCTTCGGCTTGAGACACCGCGTCTGGGTGGAGGAGTTCTTTGCTACCAATGGTGATGCTTTTAGCTTCACCTGGCAGGATTGCCAGTGTTGCGGCTAATGCGGCAAGAGCATCTGCATAAACATTCTCATTTCGAGATATGTGGTATATGTAAAATTGTTCAAAATATCCTGCTAGCTCAATAGCTAGCTGATGATAGGGGATGAGGACTTCATGTCTGACTTCATACTACTTGTCATCTGATTGACGATGAGCTTAGAGTCTCCATATGCCTCTAGATGGTTCACCCCCAGCTGCAGAGCTATTTTTAAGCTGATAATGAGCGCGTTGTATTCCGCTACATTATTCGTGCACGGTTCTGTCAATAAGTAACCGTTGGGCAATATGTGTTTATGCGGGGATATTAGCACAACCCCCACTCCAGCAGCAGATCGTCTGGCAGCACCATCAAAGAACATTTGCCAAGGCTGTTCTCCGGTAACTGTGTTGACTTCTGATGTCTGCTTTAATTTGGACCAAATTGGATGATCTGCAAGGAAGTCGGCGATTGCCTGTCCCTTCATGGCCTTTTGAGGGACAAAATGTATGTCATAGGGCGATAGTAAGAGCGCCCATTTTGCCAATCGGCCATTTAAGGATCCCGGTTTGGTCATCAGAATCTTCAAGGGATTAACCCGTGATATGACATGAATTGTCTGCCCTGAAAGATAGTGTCGCATTTTCTGAACAGCGAACACTAGGGCTAAACACTCCTTTTCAATTGGGGTATACCGCTGTTCGGCCCCAATCATTGTTCTACTTAAATAGTAGAGGGCATGTTCATGGCCGTGCTCATTATATTGTGCAAGTAACGCTCCTAAAGCATTATCCATGGCCCTTACATATATAAGGAAAGGCTGCCCAGGAACCGGTGCCATAAGAACAGGAGGTTTGGTGAGGTATTCTTTGAGGTCATCAAATGCCTGTTGACATGCCTCATCCCATATGAAAGACACTCCCTTTTTCATAAGTTTTGAGAATGGCTGGCATCATCCAGATAGGTTGGATATGAAGCGCCGAATATAGGCGAGCTTTCCTTGTAACCCCCTCAACTCTTTAAGATTGCGGGGAGGTGGTATTTCGCTGATCGCTTTATCTTTTCAGGGTCGAGAAAGATTACTTTTGAGGTGATTATGAACCCAAGGAATTTTCCGCTGGATACCCCCATGAACGACTTAGTAGGATTCATCTTCAAACGATGTTTCCTCATAAGATCGAAGACCACTCTTAAATTGTGAAGATGATCTTCTTTGTTTTTGCTTTTGACTGCTAAGTCATCCACATAGCACTCCACTGTTCTGCGCAGGTGTTCTTTGAATATGACACTCATTGCGCGTTGGTAGGTGGCACCTGCGTTCTTTAATCCGAATGGCATCACCGTATAATAGTATACCCCCAGCGGCGTTCTGAAAGCTGTATGCTTTTCATCATCCGGGTGCATTTTAATTTGGTTATAACCTGAGAAGCCATCCATAAAGGACATCCTCTCATAACCACAAGTATTATCAATCATCACATCGGTGATGGGGAGTGGAAACTTATCCTTGGGACATGCAGCGTTCAGATCTCGAAAATCGATGCATATCCAGATTTTGCCATTCTTTTTGCGAACCGGCACTATGTTAGCCACCCAGTCAGGATGTTGCTCTTCTCAGATGAATCCGAATTGTATAAGCTTGTTGACTTCAGCAACTATCGCCTCCATCAGTTCCGGTCGAAAACGCCTTTGCTGTTGTTTGACAGGCTTAGCGTCTTCTTTAATATTTAACCGGTGTGTGGCAATTTGAGGGTCAAGCCAAGGCATATCTTCATAACTCCATGCAAACACATCTATATACTCTTTGATAAGAGATATAAGTTCCTCCTTTTCTGAAGGAGTTAGTGTGTCACTTATGAAGATGGGTTTCGGATTTTCTTCCGTCCCCATGTTAACTTGTATTAATTTGTCTTCTGTGGGCGGGTCACGCTGTTCAAAGCGGACATCCCAGAGAGTATCCATATGCCTAGCCCAAGTATCATCTTGAACGTCAATTGGTTCCTCGTCGCTTTCTGGCGCGGCTGAAACCATATTGGCTGTCAAACATTGAAACCAAGCACCGGTACTTATATCCTAATCATGGTTGGGTGAAGATGTTTCTTCTTTGGCCGAAGAACTCTCTTCATCTTTCAATGGTGATGAGGGTGGAGTAGATACATAATCCAACCCCCTGCGGGGTCTTTTGATAATAATCAGGGCTCTTTCCTCTCGGTCTAAACGAGGGTATGAGATTCCGTCGCCCTTTTCCAAAGTTTAATCCTGGCTTCTGGTAAAATTATATCCTATTTTCTCCATCATATGTCAGGACCTTTGCTCATACAAGTGAAATTGAGGTAATGTTTGTTCATCACTTTCGCTGCTTTGCTTTCGTCGGGGTGACGTAATTACCCTACCGAACATAATCGGCCTTTGGGATCCTCTCCGAGGAGGCACTTCGAAGTAGTGACCTTTTTCCTCAGCTATTTTAGACTGGGAGAGGAAGGATGACTTAAGTGGCAAATGATATGCCGCCAGAACTTCAAGTTCGGATAGGTCATCCACCTCAGTGGAAGTACAAGAGGGTTCAGATTCAGTAGCTACAGTATGCTCGTAGACTAATTTTATGTCTTCATTAATAACCCATTCACTTTCTATTACATCCACTATATTATCAAGACTTAAACTAAAATCTAGGTGAGGATTGATTTCGTAATCACCCCCATCACCTTCTATAAGAAGTTCGTACTCAGTATCGGCTTCGTTGCCACTGTCCTCGGGCTTTGGATGTTTGCTAGGATCGTCATTGGAAACTTCATGGGCTGGTTTATACAGTGCAGCATCTGTGAAGTGATTCTCCAACCCTTTGAATGGTTGCTTGTCGGCAATTAGCGTCCGGACCTCTCCTTCCTCATCGCAATATTTCATGCATTGGTGGAGGGTCGACGGGACTATCATGTGAGCATGGATCCATGGTCGCCCCAACAGAATGTTGTAGGAGGTGTCTGCATCGATGACGTAGCATGTAGCTTCTGTCCTCAAATCCCCGATTTGACATCGGAGTCGGATTTTCCCGAGGGGACGGCTATTATTGGCGTTGAACCCGTATATCATTGTGTTGGTTGGTGTCAGGCGATGGAGGAAAATTCCTAACAGCTGCATCAACCTTCTGGGTACGACACTTAGTGCAGAACCCGGATCAATCTGAATTCGTTCCACTTTTGTGGATCTGACATAGCCGGTGAAATATAAAGGTCTGTTATACTTTATATTCCTCACCTGCATGTCTTCTGGAGAGAAGATGATTTGTGGGACATGCCTCCTCACTTGGTGACAGCGGGGGCAAGAGTCCTGTTCTTCGTCGGCCGGCTTGACTATCTGAGCTAAGAATGACTCAGAGTCTGCCAAGGCCTCTCTTAGAGCTTCACGTGTTGATTTTGATAATCTCAACAATTCGTAAAGCGTTACTAGTGCTGGGATATTCGCTAACTGAGCAATTATGTCAAACTTGAAGGTCGTCTCGCTAGCTCCTTCCTCTCGAATAGGATTCTTCTGGAAACGAAGTCCTTTCCGCCTCGCAGGCTTTGCGAGTTCTGCATAGATGTCTTTTGGATCTACTCTAATGTAATCCTTAAGATATGTCTTCCTGGATCGAGTACCGGAAGGGCCTGCCCCATCTTGATGAGTGGCCATAGTTTCGGGTTCTTCTTCAGAATCTGTGAAGGCTCCCGAAGCTATATACTCTTCCTTTATACCTGCAGAAATGGCATTAACAGTTCGCTTCTTATTTTGACCTCTTGAAGTAGTCCATTGTTCATCTTCCAGCAAATCAGGGTGAACCCACATAACTTCCCCCTTTTGGGTTGTTATGGGGACAAGTCCTTCTCGGGCTTTGTTGTGAGGATCAAGGTTGTTCGTGACCATCTTACCTTTTGGGATTGGGGTCACTCCTGCGAGGAACTCGTGGGTTCCAACCACTATAGTTGTCATATTGGCAGTGACCTTCTTCTGCTCTTCCTTAAGCGTCAAAACTCCAGCTTCTATTAATGCTTGGATTCTGTTCTTAAGGGGAAAACAATCTCTGGTAGGGTGCCCAACATTCCGGTGATAGAGACAGTAGTTGGGATCTTTAGTCTTACCAGCATCTTCTGGCTTCTTATTCTCCGGAAGTTTTAGCATTCCCTTCTTTTGGAGCAGGTGAAAGAGGACAGGCGTCTGTTCCGCCTTGAAAGTGTAATTCCTTTCTTGCTGCGGTCTAATTTGCCTTGATCCTCGCTGACCTTGAGGCTTCGGCTCTGGCGGAGGAATGGTCTTCTGAGGAGCAGCTTCTGACGACATCGCTGCTTTCCCTTTATTCTTATTGCTGTTGTTTTGGGTATATGACTTATTACCCCCAGTACTTCTTGACCCGCGGGATTCTTCAACTAGGCAAATCAAGTCTTCAACTTGCTCTCCTTGTTTGAGCAGGTCCCTCCACGTCTTAGACTCTACGGCCCCCATTTTGAGGAGCACATTGGTCTTAAGATTATGTTGACAAGTCTCACCTATAGTTTCCTGGATCATTCCGTGTTTGCAATGTACGGACTTCTCCCGGAACCTTTCTATGAAATCTTTAACCGTTTCTTGTTCTCCTTGTCTAGTTGCAAGGAGGGAATGAACCATAATCTCGGTGTCATCCTCGAAGAAACGTGAGAGAAATAATTTCTCTACATCTAACCAGGTATTAATAGTACCTGGGGGCAGCTGCATGAACCAAGTAAAGGCAGGCCCTCGCAAAGTACTTGCCAATACTTTGGTCATGATGGGGTCATTACCCATTAAATGTCCTGCTTGGGACAAGAAGTAATATATATGCTGACTGGGTGATCCCTTCCCGTCATATGGCTCTAACTTGAGTGGCTTATACTTCTATGGGTATGGTATCGTATCCCATTCAGGAGGATACGGTCTTGAGATCCCAGAATCTTTCAACTCCTTCTTATGCATTAAAGCTTCGAGTTGATTCTGTAGCTTTTCTATCTTTTCCCCATGCGGGTCATGGAAAGAAAATCTATCGTCATCCTCATGCATTGAGTGGGCTTTCTCTTCCTGTTCTTCTTCATTCAGAGTTTCTTTGCCCTTTCTAGCATTGCTCTCAACAAACTTTGAGAGCATTATCTTAAGATCTTCAATCATCTTTTGCTGCTCTCGAATCATCTTTTCTTGAGCTTTAAATCTCTGATTGATATCGTCAGACTTATCTGCCATATGCGATGCTGACTTTTGTGGCCGAGACGATGTAGAGGATGGAGGCGAGGCTATAGCGGAGTTGTCGCTGTCCTCGTCATAAGAACCCCCTGCGAGCCTCTTATAATTTCGAGGTGGGACGGCTCCTGATTTTAGTCGAGTAACATGATGAGGTTCTTCATCGCTCGATTCTGAATCATCATCCGTTTCTATAATTTTCTTTCCTTTTCCCACCATGTTGGAAGTTACAACCCTCCATTGCTTCAGGGAAGTGGTTTTTGTCTTCTTAGCAGGGTTCTGGTTTGACTCGTTTAATCGGTCGAACACAGATATCCTGCTCTGGCTGCAGCCACAGTTGTCCATTACAGCGGACACCGCAGTCATCAGTTGCTGGCAGTGACAGACAGGTTCAGTTTGAAGTTGTTCTAAACTTCTCTTCTTAGAGAGATACTCCCTGAGATCAGCGCTTTTAGCCGTGGAGTCAGGAGGTCCATTCAACTCTTGAGAAGGTCTGGGAAACATTGAAGCTTCTTTGACTGATCAACCCTAACTCTGGGGTCGGACCGATCCTCGTGTGGCTTAGGAATAGCCTCACGTTTCACATTGCGGGCCTGAAGAATAGCTCTGCGCTTATCCACACTAACCTCGCGTCTCTCGCTGGCTTGGTGTGTCTTCAGAAATTTAGCTTCTGGAATAGTAGCCCCGCGTGAAGGGAAGTTCTTGCACGCTGGCTTATCTTTGCGATTAACGCAGATCATAGCTTCGCGCCTAGCACGATTATTACAACTGACAACTATTTGCCAATCGTCCTCACATTCCTCGCGGGTATGAGAAGTCTTGCGTTTATTGCAAGTATTACTGGCCTCGCGTTTCTCGCTTGGCTCAGTATCAGCCCTGCGTGGAATATCTCACGCTTGCTTCAAAGAATTTTTATACTCGCGTAACTCGCGAGTGTCGGGTATTCTGCAACTAGCGCAACCCTTACTGGCTTTGCGTCTCTCGCCAGGCTCAGTAATAGCCTCGCGTGGAAAATCACGCTGGCTTTGAAGAATTTTTATACTCGCGTAACTCGCAAGTGTCGGGTATTCTGCGACTAGTGCAACCCTTACTGGCTTCACGTCTCTCGCTAGGCTCAGTAATAGCCTCGCGTGGAAAATCACACGCTGGCTTTGAAGAATTTTTATACTCGCATAACTCGCGAGTGTCTGGTATTCTGCGACTAGCGCAACCCTTACTGGCTTCGCGTCTCTCGCTAGGCTCAGTAATAGCCTCGCGTGGAAAATCACATGCTGGCTTTTCCTTGCTTTTAAGGCAAGTTGTATCTTCGCGTTTAACGCGGTAGAGACTGGTCTCGCGGGTAGCGTGAGCGAGTTTGCGAGGGACCATAGCCTCGCGTCCTCTGGTGTTAGCTCCGCGTCCAAGACGGGCTTTGAGGGCTCTACGCCTCGCTCTCTGGTTCCTGTTCCGGAGTTGGGTCCTGGTCAGTCCAGTCCCCAGGTCTTCTTCGGCAGTTGGAAGCTCATCCTCTGCTAGGATTTCTTGTGTGAACTCCAGCTCTATAGCCGCAGTCTCCAAGGATCCCCGTCTCTCTGTGGATACCTTTCTACCCGTCACTCGGGCATTGCAGTACATGCGACAATAGTGCCGTGTCTCATCCAAGTCACCTGATCCGGAGGAGAGGAACTCCTCGTACTTTTGCTGGTCGATTTCAACGACCAGCGTGTCTACTTCGGATCCGATCAAGTCAACGTCCGATTGCGCCACAATCTCTTCATCAGTGAAAGAGATGGCTCCCACTTTGGTCGCCAGTTTGTTCGTCGCAAAAGTTTCTTTGCTTCCTTCCATTGAATAAGCTTGAATTACAATGAAAGTGAACAAGATAAAAAAAAGAAAGAACAAACGAGAGGATTTTATACTTCAATCTCTCTCTTTTACAATAGTAAACGTGGGATCAGTGGCGATGGGATCTGTCGAGCAGTTCCTTTGGACGATCGAACGTCGAACTCTTCTCTCTCTAAGATATCGGCCGATTGTAGATGATCTTCTTGGTCTTTGCTCTTCATGAATCTAAGGCTCTGTGCGTAACTTGAATTCTCTAAGAGGAAGACGATCACAAAAAGGCTTCAAGGTTCTCTCGCGTACTTGAATTGCCGAAGGATCACAAAGAAGATAATTGCCGAAAAAAAGATCCCTAGGGTTTCACCAGGAAGGTATTTATAGCCCCAGGTTAATGCAAGAGTTTCTATCTAAATAGAACTCGCATTCATCAACGATTCCAATCAAATATCTTAGTTTTGATAGAATTCTGATTAGACTTGATTCGGGTATTTGGATAAGCCCAAAATCATAATCTTAATCAATTTGAGATTCTGGTTATCTGCTTACGCGGAGCTTTAATCGCATCAGAACGCGGCACTAAATAACCAAAACGCGGAGCTAACGCGGAGCTATTGATCATCTCCGCGTTTCACTCAAACGCGAGATTAATACTAACCAGACTGCGGAATCAACGCGGAGCTATTAAGCATCTCCGCGTTTTGTTCAAACGCAAGATTAATATATCACACGCGGGGCTACTGAATTGGCTCCGCGTTCTGTTGTGGAAAATCCTTTTATCTTTAGAAATTTTTACTGCCAACAGTGGATGAATGGTTTATCAATGAAAAACCTAGATTTTGCTTATATTTCTGCTGTTTCTTCAGACTCTACACCATCCTGCACTAGTACAGAAGCAAAAAGCATGTCTGAATGGGAAACTCTAACAACCTTCCATTTACCAATACGATCATCACTTACCATGCAAACCGAGATACATAGTGCAAATGGGGCTATTTTGGGGTGCCCGCTCGATAGTCAGACCAACGATTGATAATATTCGGGAGAGTAGAGTTGCAGTCCGAGCTAAGAACAGATACTGAAAGTGACAATCAAGTGGCACCTAAGTTTAGCCATTATGAACATATTTTATATGATGAAGAAAATGGAACATGGTGCCAGTAAGAGAGTTGGGGTATATTACTACCTCAACATCTTCAGAAAGAGAGTGCGAGGAATTAACCAAATTGGAAAATTCCAAAGAAATAGTTGAATGGGATTCTGACATCAATACGAGCACAGTGTTCCAAGCCCTTCTGCAAACATGGTGTCAGTAAGTCACAAAGAACCAGAAGATGCCTGGGCCCATCACATGGACTTCAATGGGACATCCAATCTGAGCAACGAGAGCCACCTACTGAAGAGAAGGTGATCAAAGTCAACATGGGGACTGAAGAAACCTGAAGCCCATCTTTATAAGCGAGGATTTAACTCCTCAAGAGAAAGAGAATTTGGTAGCCTTGATAAGATAATATATTGACCTTTTCGCATGGAACTATGAGAACATGCCTTGTTTAGACCCGTAAGTTGCTATGCATCGATTTAATATCAAGGTGATGCTAAACCCATGAAGTAATAGCAAAGACATTTTAAATTAGAATTGAGGGAGGCAGTAGAGTTTGAAACAAAGAAGCTGATACACTCATGGTTCATCTATGAAGAGTCCAGACTGGGTAGCAAATATTGTTCTTGTGCCCAAGAAGAATGATAAAATAAGAATATGCATAGATATCCAAGACCTCAACGTTGCATGTCCGAAGGATGAGTTTCTACTTCCAATCACAGATGTTGTGACTGATAACACATGCGGGTTCGAACAGATGTCCTTTATGGACAGTTTTTCGGGGTACAACCAGATTAAAATACATCCAGAAGATGAGAAACATACAGCATTTAGAACACCTCTCAAGATATATTAGATATACTATAACACAGTGATGTCCTTTGGATTAAAGAATGTTGGCACTACTTACCAATAAGCCATGAGTGTCATCTTTCAGAAACATTTATGTAAAATAGTTGAATGTTATGTGGATGATCTCGCCGTTAAAAGTAAGAAGAAAGAAGATCACTACAAGACTTAAGAGTGATGTTTGACATTATGAGGAAATATCAATTGAAGATGAACTCTACCAAATCCTTTCTCGGAGTATCTAGCGGAAATTTCTTAGGATTTGTGGTAACTTCAAAGGGAATCCACCTCGACCCTGCTAAGGTTAAAGCGTTAAAAGAAATGCAACCACCATGAAACTTGAAGGAACTCAGGGGGTTGCAGGGCAAGCTTGCTTACATCCGACGGTTCATAGCAAATTTGTCAGGAAGATGCCAAATGTTCACAAAATTAATGAAAACAGGAGTCTCATCCGTCTGGGATGAAGCCTATCAACAGGCTTTTGAAAACATTAAAGATTACCTCATAACGCTGTCTGTATTAATGGCACCAGTCTTAGAGAAACCTTTCCTTATTTATGTACAAGTAATGGATCATGCTCTGGGTACCCTATTGGCTCAACATAACAAGCAGAGCCAAGAGTAAACAATTTATTACTTGAGCCGAATAGTGATTTGTGTAGACTATCGATACAGCCCAATTGAGAAAGAATGTTTGGCATCGGTGGTCGCAGCCCAAAAGCTGCAACACTATTTAGTTGGACAAACGATACACATCATTTCCTCGGTAAACTCACTAAAAGTGCTTATGATTAAACAGGAATCATTAAATGGTAGGCTCACAAACTGGGCATTGCTTTTATTGCCCTATGATATGCATTTCATATCTCAAAAGGCAACAAAAGGCCAAGCCATAGCAAATTTTCCTTGCAGAGAACCCTATTGCAGAAAATTCCAAACTCTATGGTGACATTCCAGATGAAGTTGTGGAGGTCAATGCAGTTTCAAAAGGACAAATGTGGCAACTATTCTTCGATGGGGCAATAAGAAAAGATGCAGCCGGTGTGGGGGTAGTCCTAGTATCTTCCCACAAGCATGTGGTTCCTTAGAGATATTCGCTAACCGAGCCGTGCACGAATAATGTGACGGAAAACAATTAACTTATAGTCGGCCTTCAGATATCTTGGTGATTAGGGGTAAGCAATCTCGAAGCATATGGCGACTCAAAACTAGTCATTAATCAGATGACTAGGAAATATGAGGTAAAGCATGAAATCCTTATACCATATCATTGAATAGCAATACAACTAGCTAACAAGTTCGAAGAATTTTGCCAAGATATGATAATACATGCTCTAATGCCCATGCATTAATAGTTGCAACTCTGGCATTACCCAGTGGGTTAACCAAGCATGTTACCATCAGGAGTTGCAAACTTTTGCACCCAGACACAATTATGAAAGTAGATGAAGTATGCTAAGTTGGAATAAAATTTGAACCATAGGATTGGCGCTTTCCACTCGTGGACTATGCATTATACCACATCCTTTCGGAAGACCCTAAAGAAGCTGGCTCCATAAGAAACAAGCAACCAAGTTCTATTATAATGCCATGATGCAAACTCTATACCAAAAGTCTCACGATGGCATCCTACTCCGCTATTTGTCAAAGGAAAGCTCGAGAAGTGGTTGAAGAAACTCATGACGAGACTTGTGGGGCCTATTAGATGGGGCCAAAGCTCTGGAATCGCATTAGGACGCTCAGGTATTTCTGGCCCTAGATGATTACTGACACGGTAGCATATGCAAAGTGTTTTCATACCTGTCAGGTGCACGCAAACTTTATACACCAACCACCGGAGTATTTACATACATCAACTTCTAGTTGGCCATTCGAGACATGGGTCATGGATGTTGTCGGACCAATCAGTCCACCACCTCTAAAGGACATCGATTCATAGCAATAATTGACTATTTCTCTAAATGGGCAGAAACTGTTCCTATAAGGGAAGTGAAGATGGTAGATGAAGTTAAGTTCATTAAAAATCATGTGATTTACTACTTCGGTGTGCCCTAATGGATCATCCATGATAATGGACCACAATTTGTCAATCAACGCTTCATATGATTCTGTCATAAATTCAGGATTCAAGAGCAGCTTCGACATCATATAATTCGGCAACTAACAGGTTGGTGAGGCTTTTAGTAAGACTATTATGAAACTCCTCCAAAAATTTGTTTCTTCAAGTCGCCGTGACTGGGATGAAATGTTAGACGAGGGTTTATGAGCTTACCGTACCATGTACAAACCCCGACCAAAACTACGCCCTTCTCTTAAGTGTACGGCTGCAAAATTTTTACCGCTCGAAATCCAGATCCCAACCTTGCATGTGGCACTAGCCATAAGAATGACAACTGAAGAAAAATATCAACAATGGCTTCAAGATTTGGAAGATTTGGACGAAAAGTGCTTGAACACGCAACAACAAATCGAGTTATAACAAGCACGCATGTCAAGGGCATTCAACAAGAAAGTTAAACAAAAAACTTTCAAAGAAGGAGACTTAGTCTTAGCTATCAAATGACCATGACCCACAAGAGTAAAGGAAAGTATGAAACCAAGTGCAAAGGGCCCTTAGTGGTGGAAACTATCTACTTAAATGGAGCCTATCGTCTAATCAACCAAGATGGTGACAGAATTTTGATGCCATCAATAGTAAATTCTTAAAGAAATACTATATATAATCATCATTGAAAAAAAATGGTTACATGTATATACACAATAAGTCTTACTGTCCAATACTGTCAAAGCAACGGGAAGAGAAATCAAAAATTTCTCACCAGCTCTATCATACTGGGGGGTAAGAGTATAAAATCAATAGCCCAGTGCCAAAAAGGCGAAGTGAAGAGGGAACGTTTGGTATTTATGCCTAAACAAAATCCTCGACAACTCATCATACTGAGAGGAATAGCATGGCTATCCCAGCGCAAATAGTGATTGATAAAGGCATATCAAATCCGTTAATAGTTAGGAGTTTGCTAAAAATTTCATGATAAATTTGTCCCAATATTACCCTATCAGGATACATCATTGCCCAATACTACGAAAACAAAGGGAAAAGACAAAGTTTCTTGCCAAACTATCATGTTGAGGTAAAAAGCATAAACAACCCCATAGCTACAAAGGCAAAGGGGAGAGAAAATCAAGTCCTCGAAAACTTCTCATGTTGAGGTAAGAGCATGCACTGCTCGATGCCAATGAGGCGAAGAGAAGAGAAAATCAAAATCCTTGCCAACCCATTATGATAAGGAATAATTTGCGAACAACACAACGCCTTTGAGGCAAAGAGCAAGAGGAGTCTAAAATTCTCGACCAATCTTATCATACTGGAGGTAGAAACATGAATATTAAGTACCCAATGCCAAAAAGATGAAGGAAAGAGAGAATATTTGGCATTTAAGCCCAAAACAAAACCCTCAACAAACTTATCATGCTGAGGGGAATAGCATGGTAAGCCCAATGCAAACGGCGATTGGTAAAGACATATCAAATCCATTAATAGCTGGGGGTTTACTAAAAATTTTATAGACCTGTCATGTTAAGCTCTTACTTATAACAGCAAGATTCAAACAATCTTACCAATATCACATCAATTTGATCAAACCTGTCATGTTAAGTTCTTATCAGTGGGATTTGACCCAGCTCACCCAAGTCACTTCAATATGTTCAAACCTGTCACGTTAAGCTCTTGCCTCTGACAACGATTATTGAACCATCACACACACTATAACAAATAATCTCCTTCGTGATCCTAACCCAATCAGCGGCTTCGTCCGTCACCCAGACAAGTCACCCGATGGTCCTAACGTGATCATCTTGGCATGTTTAACAGTACACCTCTGCCAAAACCCCATAGGCATATTTAATTGTATACCTCTGCCTATGGTTCCATGACCCTAACCCTGTCATCTTGGCAAGTTTAATAGTACATCTCTATCAAAACCCTATAGGTGTATGTTTAATAGGACACCTCTGCCTTTGGTTCAATGACCCTAACTCGATTATTTTGGTATGTTTAAGAGTACACCTCTACCAAAATCCCATAGGTAGTTTAATAGTGAATCTCTGTCTATGCTTTTATGACCTTGATCCAGTCATCTTGGAATGTTTAACAATACACATTTGGCAAAACCCCATATGTATGTTTAACAATACACCTCTGCCTATCGTGCCATGACCCTAACTCGGTCATCTTGGCATGTTTAACAGTGCATCTCTACTAAAACTCCATAGGTATATTTTACAGTACGCCTCTATCTATGCTTCTTTGATCCTAACCAGATCATCCTAGCTCTGTCTGTCAGCTAGACGAGTTAGTCTTTGGTTCCAGCCTGACCAC
Source organism: Dracaena cambodiana (assembly GCA_036321105.1). Classification (NCBI taxonomy): domain Eukaryota; kingdom Viridiplantae; phylum Streptophyta; class Magnoliopsida; order Asparagales; family Asparagaceae; genus Dracaena; species Dracaena cambodiana. Next base: position 10,308,566 of record JAYEPQ010000015.1, read on the forward strand.
TGGCTGGCTTGTCTACTAAGCGAGTTACTCTTTGAACCCAAACCAATCATCTTGGCTCTGTCTATCAATCAGATGAGCCACTTTTTGAGCTAAACTCCATCATATTGGCATCGTAAACAAAACATTTCGTTTGTTAAGGCATTCCCACTCCCTCAGTAAGCTTCCATTCTCCATCGCTCCCATTCACCAATCCCAAAAGAAAATCCATTCATCAAGTTCAGTCCCAACAATATTGTCATCAGAGTATCACAAACAGTTATTCATTCCATCATTCTGTACTATGTGTCAAGAAGATTGGAAATAATGCAACAAGATTTAGAGACAAAATAAGACATTTCTTTATGTATGAAAAAAATAAGAGAGAAAGTACAAAGTGTGTAAAAAAAAGAAAAAACGAGAAAGAAGAGATACAAAGGAGAGTTCTCAATGTTCTGCCAGAGCTCTTAACCTCTTCTCCACTTCCCTCAAGCTCTTTGAATGAGCTTCTTTAATAGCAACGATGGCTTGACGATATAGCATATCCTCATTGACGATAAGGCGTTGTGCTGCTTCAATGTGTATGTCCTCCAATGCCTTGTTCCGCATGGCCACTTCCTGCTATATCTGCGCTTGCTGGTGATTTAATGCCTCACAGTGTTTTATGATCTTATTAAACTTCAACTCTTCGGCTTGAAGGATAGCTTGGGCAATGGCAGTAGCCTTACAAGTGTGGGTGATATTGTTCAATGTGGCCTCCATCTAAAGCTCGGCCCGCTCAGGCACATTGCATATCCCTTTCTGAACATTGGCCAAGTCTTGAAGCTCTCAAGTACATCCCTCTTCTTTCTTCTTCAACTCCTCCTAGAGAAGATGCAGTTCAGCGTGAGCTCAGGCAACCTCAATATCGAAGATAGCAGATATGTTAGTCCGGTACAAGTTGTTCAGGTTCTCTAAATGATGGCCCATTGCTTGAAGATGTGCACGGTACAAAAAAGCCCGATCAGGACCACCGATCCTCTCGATATTCTCAATGTAAGTCAGCAACATCGAATGGCCTAAATCATAAGAGTCCTGCCCAGCCAAAATCAATGATATGAAATAATCGAGTAGCTGGAAGACTCCGCTGGTGAAGTCTTGCAAGAAGTCTTCCATAAGATCGTCCGAACATGCTAAAGACAAGGAAGGCGCCGTCGTTGCAATAGTAAAGGGCATGAATGGAGATGGTTGAGGAGAAGTGGGTAGAGGCAGGAGCTCTATCAGATGAGGAACTAGGGTCTACAAGAGAATGCCATCAGAAGAGCGATTGATAACAGGTGCGGCAACCTCGTTAGCAACAGCAACACTAGTCCCAACAGGTGTTGTCTCAGACGGTGGACTCTCCTCCAAGATGTTCCTCGTAGCCGAAGCACCCTCGAAGGAGAATACACAAGATGTGCTTGAATATGCGGGCAAGACTTGTGGCTCTGTTGCACACCCTCCTTCTAAATGGGCACTCACAACCGTGGACAGGGAGATGATTGTAGTGACTGGAGGAGCTTAAGAAGGAATGAGAATCATCGCCGAGAACTCACCTACTTTGGCCCAAGTAGTAGGCATCGGTGAAAGCAAAGTGACAGTCAACGTACCTATATTAACAACAGATACCCTTTAAGAGACCAACGCTTTGATAAAATAAAGTAATAGGCATATGTGCTACAGTGATTAAGCAAACACCTGTCATGGTGGCACTTGGAACTGTGGTGCCTTCCAAACTTGCTGGTTCCATGTCTTCAAGGTGGAGGTGGTTGTGTTTGCCGGTGGAAGGTTTGAAATAATTGGCATCATACACACTGATATCACTATAACCACCACCAATGTCACGATCCAGACCGTTTAACCTAGAATAATCTACTTGATCAAGTGAGTCTGATCGAGCCAAAGTTGAACACGTTCTAGAAGAGCTGGCCCCTAAGATAGCAAGAGAAGAAGAAAACAAGGTCATGCTATAAGAAGGTTGCTAAAGTAAAAGAATTAGCACATTTTATTACCTGGAGAAACTATTCCAGTAGTTGGACTATGGTGTGGTGCTGAAATTGATGACATTAGAGCCGGCCGAGAAACAAGAATGTCAGCTGCCTGAGATGTAAGCACAAGCCCTGCAGGAGCATCAGCGGTTGGTGCTAGCGTGTCATGTTCAGAGTGGGCTGCTGCAGCTAGCTCTGATAGAGTAATCCCAAGCGCTTGACTAGCACTCTCTGGCACCTGATCTGCCATTTCTATCGCCAGGGGTACCATTTCTTAAATAGGTGCTGCCGTTTCTGGTCTTGGATTATTATCGCGGCTATGACTATTGAAGGAATGGGACCGGATCGAGTCTTCTTCTTCTCTCTCCCTCTCGAAGGAATGGCCTCACTGGCTCGAGGTCTTTTATAGGTGACACCGCAAGTAGTGACACCAACAGGGACTTATTCGCCCTGAGCCTCGGTCCCTTGTTCTGCAGCCTTAGCCTCGGCTCCTTGTCTTGTAACCTCAGCTTCCCTAGCTTCCCCCTCTTCACCCTCTCTCGCTGCCGCCTCGTCTCTGACTCTAGCAGCCCCTTCCTCATCATCAACTTATCGTCATCTTTTAAATTAAGAAACTCATTCATGCCTCTAAGATGGGACCTTTTTGCACTCTTCTTCTTGGAGTAGTAGGCTTTAATTTCCTTCATGCAGTCATGGTTCATGTGGAAGCTCGTAATGGTGTTGGCAGCATGATACCAAGTGCAGAAACCTAAGGAAAGAGATAGGTTGGGCATCTTATGAGGAAGGATGAACTGAGTGCCCATAACGCCAGTGCAAAAGTGTTACCACGCCCGGACTCCTTCAAAGAGATTGCATAGAAAGCCAAGCTTCTTATTCAGGTACCCCACATACAACTTAGAATAGCCAAATTGACAGGCAAACTGACTTGAGAGATACAACTCCATGTGGTAGGTCCTCCCCTGATGGTATATCAGATGACCCGGACGAATATTAATAAGCCACCAGAAGCAGCCGAAAGACAACATTGTGAAACTATCTGGCCCTCGCCCGTCCTAAAACCTGTCACCATAGTTGCCATCAGGAGACTCAGAGAAGCTACAATAGATTTGGTAGTTCTGGCAACTCTGAAGGATCCTGTGAACAGTGGACTTGTAGTAGCTCATCTAGTCAGAGTACTCATATCATTGTACGTAAGGCAAAGAAGTTGGATCTTCAGAAGTCGAGGCCGTCATCAGGCTGGGACGTGAAGCACAAACCAGGCCATTAGATATGTGTATGGTAATTCAACTTGGGGGTTCGGAGTCTTATATATTCTGTCCCCTTCATCATTGATGAGAGTTCTACCTTGTTGACCTTAGTATGAAGCTCTCTCAAACCATTTAAAAGACTGCAGACCATGGCTAAGAGGAGTCTGAGAGATCGATAAGGGAGATGCACTGCAGGATACATCACATCAATCGCTATGGCTTCTTTGGGAAGAGATGGCACCACACACCTCTTAAGCCAAAGCATCAAAAATCTAGCAAGAAGTCCTTTGACCAAAATTCTTTGTCTAGGCTAGAAATGAAAACTTTGAAATTCTATGCATGTTTGAAGCCCTCTTCATCTAATTCGACGATGTAAGAGGTAGCTTCAAGATATGAGATTCTCTCTCTTATGGCATCTTCACTCAAACCCGCATGTCTAGCTTCTTAGATACGGACTTGATCCAAGTTCTAGAAAAGATAGATGACCCAGGTCTTCTATCCTACCCCTTGGCCCCTCATGCTAGAGATTTCCGCACAAATCCTAAAGTGACATAACATCTCCTAATAAGCTTCATATACAGACCTATCCGTCTCCTTTAGCTGATTCAGCTCTTTGAGAGTGGGTATATACTCTTCATATGCCTATTCTCCCATAGACAGCAGAGAGACCTCGAACATCTCATGAAGTGCAAGGCCGAGCTCCCTTACTGGAGTGAAGAAGGTGCCAAAATGCAGGTTGAACATCTCAAAGATGTTGTATAGATGATAATCGTTGTGCGGAAGACCGAACTGGATATTCCTAATAGTACAATAAAGTCCGAAACTCCTCAATGTATCTCCAAAGGTGGTCAATATGAAGTCCACCATTTTACTTCATCACATGTTCTCTGTCGAATGAATCCAGCCAGGGATTTTTATATTGTGAGTCAGGCACTGCCCTTTCTCAGATAGAAATTTGTTCAAAAAAGTGTTGACTCTTCGGGGGACTTCACCAAGGGGATAGTCCTTATTGAATATGGCAGGAAGAAGACCGGTGATGGATCTACTAGGACCATCTTAATAGGCACTAATAGTACCAAAATTGTCGACTGCTACCCCCATCTTGCTCTCTGGTTGTGTTCTAGTTCATAAGACGAGGAACTGACAGCTTCTGAAGATACGCCAATAGATAACTTCTTGCCATGTCAGGGAGAAATATCCGGACACCCTCTACTTCTCGAAGCCACTTATGTTATCCACATATAGAGTTTTGTCTGAAACCGTGACCTGATTTCCAAACAAAAATGTAGATTTTTCCAAAAGACGACAGTTTAACCCTTCTACTGGAGCATCAGTGATTAATATTCTGAGAGTCGTTTGGCTGCTTTAGGAAGTGAAGGTTGGCACTGGCTCCTTGAAACGGAATTGAACAATGCCATTGAGCCCTCCTCTGTATCCAAAGTAGTTGTGCTTAGGGAGTTTATCACTAGAGTAGTTAACTGCCAAAGATAAGAAAAAGCCAGAAAGATTCACAAAGAAGAACCAAAGAAATTTTTTCCATGTCTTTCTATACGCGGGGCTAAATTAGCCTCACATTGATGATGAAGGCTCGCGAGGCTAAAATAGTCTCGTGTGAGAAACATGAATAAGAAGCTAGATTAGTAGCTTCGTGAGTTAGCCTCACGTAACTTCCTCAGGTTCAAAGTAAGTTAGATAGCTTCGCGCGAATGACAAAGGAAAAACTTAGTGAATAAAAGTTAAGTAAGATAGGCATGACAGGAAACTATTAGCCTTGCGTAATTTCTATTTGGGACGTGTGGCTATTAGCCTCGTGAAGTCATAATTTGGTATGCAAGGCTAATTCAGCCTCGCGTGAAAAGGAAGTCCAAAGGACCAATTGTCTAGCGACGACGGTGATCGCTGGCCACCCTAAACACTTCCAATCAACGGCTAAAAAGCCACCGACAATGGCCCTAGAGTGGACGATTCGTTGCCATGACTCAAGGAGGAACATCTAGAGGCCATTGATCGAAGAAATTAGAGAAAGTCGATGAAAATCTGAGGAGGAGGAGGAGGAGGTGAAGAACTCTTTGGGTTCTTTAGTGTTCTTTGGAGAATTGGAGAAGAAGATGTTGAAAGAAAGAAAGAAAGAAAGAAAGTGGAAAGGCGCCTTAAATAGGTAGAATGCCCATTTTGAAATAGGCAGCCCAGATTCAAGGAACTGATCTCGAGGGAAATTCCATGAGGCATTGCCGCCTAGTACGCGAGGCTATCATAGCCTCATGTGAAGCAAAAGATTACGCGAGGATATGGCAAAATCTATTTCAAAATTTCACTTAGATATAAAAGCGAAATTTTGAAAACTTCAGAGGGCATCTTGTAGAACGAGAAAAATTGAATAAAGCTCGTGAATGGAAAATAGCTACCTTAGCCTCGTGGGCCGCAAGGCTAGCCCCAGCCTCGTGAACCATCTACAGATTCTTAATGAGATTCTGATTAAGATTTTGATCAGATCCATAACTGATTTAGATGCAGAATTGAGACCAAATACAATGAATCACTAGGCCAAATCTAATCAAATAGGACACGATATATTTGATTAAAATTACAAAGAGATTCCATCTTTATCTACAAGAAAACTACTATAATAACTTCATGTCTATAAATAGCCCTATGAGAAGACTCAAAAAGATCATTAGCATAATCTCTCTCGCGCAAGAGCCTACGACGTTCCTTCGACCAACAGCTAAACGGAAGAGTCGGTCCTAAAAATCTTCATCATCATCACTTTTCAATATCGGATCGTCAACGAGGGTCGAACCAAATCTCATAACTACTGAAAGATCCCACAATATTTTGTAAAAGAGAGCGATAATGTATGAATCATCTCATGTTGTTTGTTTTATTTTTCTCTTTCATTGTAATCATTTGAACTATTGTAATCTTTTTAATGGAAATGAAAAGAGAATTGAATTTCACCAAAAACAGGATCAACATGCGTACTCCATAGTAAGGGGCAAGGATATACCATTTACGACAGAAGAAATCATATGGGATATTCCCATCCCCGACATGCCTGAAAAAGAACCATCATCTAATGACAGTCAATCAAATGTCAAGCGGCTCTCGAGCATTCAAAAGGCTTTGCACCAACATCAGTGATTACGCTTTCAACAAAAATTTCTTGAAAGTGAGCTTCCTTAAGAAGGAGTATGTTTTGGTAAGTTTATTTATTAAATATAATATCATACCGTCCTCTAAAATAACATAATTATGTTCGAGAGACATGGTGTTATTTAATACAATTTTGGAATGGTGCCTCTTTGTGGTTGCCTTCATCATGCACTCCACAATAATTTAATGCATGGGGCAAGCCCATGAATGTATCCAACACCCGAGAGTGGTAAAAGCTAGTTCTAGTTCTGCCATCTATGATAATGAAAATCTGCATTAGTGACAGGATTGATTTGTCATCGACTGACACATTCACCTATCCAGTGCAACCATTCTCGAATACAACTATGCAGAGAAGTATGAGTGCTTGACACGCCTAGCAATAGCAGCAGGTACTGCAAGAGCAAGCAGAAGGTATTGCTCTGCCAGTTGGTCATAGGGAACAAGATCAAGGACATGGAGGTACAGCAGTTTAGGCAGCCCAACTAGCAGAAATTACTCTCCAAACTTTGAATAAGTCGATAATACAAATGACTAAAATATTCAATAAAAGGCTGCAAGTCATCGAGACAACCTGAGCCAAGCGTCATCAACAATACCCATATCGGCTCCTTACCAAGATATATAGATAATTGGCTAGTGAGAATGCTACTATTTCTCCCAATGAAGACAAGTAGATGTGCTAGGGAACCACAGGGTTCCGCCGGTGTTAAAGATACAAGTGACAAAAAAAGAAATCATCAGCAGTATCATTGATATCGACTATTTGTAAGAGTGGATTTTTCTTGAGATCTGACAAAGGCAAGTGTTTTCTATCCTTAAACTGTTATATTATTTCTTTGTATAATATTTTGCATAGTTACATTATTGATGCATTGAGAATACTACATAATTTAAGTTAGGGGTGGAAAGATACACTTTATTATATCATATGTACCACAACTAACTAATTAACTTATAAAATCATATAAAAATTAAAAAAATCAAAATTTTTCATTTCTTTGAAGTAAAAAGGTAATATTAGAAGTATTCTATATGGTATATTCATAAGATTAGTATCTTAATAATGAAATCCGATAAAAGACATGGATACTTAATATTTGAGTCAAGTTTGCACTCTAAGTACTTATACAATGTGTCATGAAAAGTTGATAACAAAGAGAAAACTTAGTGGGAATACATGTCTTATATATGTATTTACACATATTTAAAAAAAGAAAAGAAACAAGAAGTGAGCCTAGTATTAAAACAATATTCTTGGGTAAAAAATATATGTATAATATATAATAATAGTAAGAGAAACTAAGTATCAAGTAGTTGGATTCGTACACCTCAGTAAGCGTGCATATTCACACGACGATACTTATGCACTTTTATTATAAAGATGAGCTAAGTAACTAGGCATTTGTGCCTCGGAAAGAATAAGTGTTCACATGAACACTAAGTGTTTATGGAAAGAAGAAAAATTACATATATATATATATATATATATATATATATATATATATATATATATATATATGAAAAGTGTTCCTATAAGTTCCTATAAGATTGATTGGATTTTGAAACTTAACAAGACATATACACGATCACAAGAATTCATAGGAGAGGATAATTAAAAGTAAAAATATATCTATAATATGATTTAAATGTTCATGATAGATGTATAAAGATATTAGATTTTAAGTAACTTGTTAAGATTGATATCTTGATATCTTTATAAATATCTATGATCTCTAATTGAGCTTGAAATAGAAAAGAAATACAACAACAACAATAACAATAACAACAACTTAGCCTTTTATCCCAAGCACTTGGGGTAGGCTACATGAACCAAAAAGAAAATCACGTCGGATCGATCACATTGATAATCCTTCTCCACTCATTGTTATTAAGTAATACCTCCTCATTTAAACTTCTAGAATCAATATCATTTCGTTTTACCTCCATCCATATTTTCTTTGGTCTTCCCTTCGCTCTTTTAATTTGTCTTATGTTGATAAGCTCCCCTTGTCGAATTGATGCATTTGTAGGTCTACGTTGTACATAACCAAACTATCGTAAGCAATTTTCTCGCATCTTCCCATCGATGCGAGCTACACTTAGCTTAGCATAAATATCTTTATTTCTTACTTTATCTCTCATAGTATTGTCACATTTCCAACGAAGCATGCGCATCTCTGTTATATTTATCTTCTGTGAATGACATTTCTATATAGCACAGCATTTCATGTTATATAATAAAGCTGGCCTAATAGCAGTCCTATAAAAATTTTCTTTTAGCCTCAACAAAATATTACGATCACATAAAACTCCTATTGTACTCTTCCATTTCAACCAACCAACTTGTATCCTATGATTGACATCACTATCGATCTCTCCATCATTCTGAATAATATAATCCAAATACCTAATTTGACTGCTCATTTGTATTTCTTACCCATCCAGTATTACAGCACTATAGTCTAGGGTCCATATTTTACTAAATTTACACTCCATATATTTTGTTTTGGATCTACTCAATCTAAAACCTCTAGATTCTAATGTGTCTCCATAATTTTAACTTGACATTTACCCCTGCTCTTATCTCATAACTAAGGCAATATCATCAACAAATAGTATACACAAAAGTATCTCATCTTGAATAGCTCTAGTAAGCTCATCTATCATTATAATCAAATAAGAATGAGCTTAATACAGATCCTTGATGCAATGCAATTGTGATAAAAAATCACTTGTTAACCACCACTTGTTCTAGCATTGGCTACTACTCCATCATGTATATCCTTAATTATGTCAATTTAGTTGATGGAGACTTTTTCTTCATCAATGTCCACCAAAATACCTCTCGTGGTTGCTTATCATAGGCTTTTTTTATGTCAATAAATACTATAAACAAATCTCTATTTCTCTCTCAAAATCGCCTTATAAGTTGATTAAGTAAATAAATAGTTTCTATCGTCAATTGCTCGGTATAAATCCAAACTAGTTCTCCGATATTTTAACAGTCAGCCTCAATCTATGTTCAATTACCTTTTTCTAAAGCTTCATAGTGTGACACATAAATTTTATTTCACCATAATTAGAACAACTCTGAATATTACCTTTATTCTTATATAGAGGTATTATAGTACTATTTCTCTATTCATTTAGCATTTTCTTATTTTGTCAGATCTTATTAAAAAAATCTGTCAATAACTTTACATACATCTCTCCTAAGTATCTCTATACCTCTATAAGAATCTCATCTGAACCAACAGCTTTTCTTGATTTTATCCTTTTCAAAATGTCTTTTACTTCAGATTCTTTAATTTTGCACATAAATTTATGATTCATATTCTCACACTGAATAGTAAGATCTCCCAGAGATTAAATAATCTATTAAAATAATCTTTTCATCTTTCTTTAATAACTTCGTCTCGAATTAGAATCTTATGAATCTCATCTTTAATATACTTTACAGTACATAAGTATCTAAACTTTCTCTCACTTATTCAAGCAATTATGTATTATCCAACTTCTCATATACTTATTTATATAATTTAGTTTTTGTATCCTGAACAGCTTTCTTAGTCTCTCTCTTGGCTAATTTATACCTCTCAAAGATTGTTCTATCATTGTTTTTCAAATATCTATAAAGGTCCGGCTTGATCTTAATAATAATTTTTAACTCTTCATTCCACCATGATGTGTCCTTCTATGGAGCACAACTATTCGACTTACCAAATATATCTTTATCTACCCTCTTAATACAGCTAGCCATTTTATTTTATGTTACATCTGGATTATTATGGTCCTTCCAATCTGCTTTGTATACTACTCTATCTATAAAAAAAATTATTTTCTTCTAATTGCAATCTCTTAATCTTATAATCTAACATATATTTAATCTTTCTAAATCTCTTTCTAATCCAAATATCTAAAACTAAAAATTTATATTGGGTTACTACTCACATGATACTACCTTTGATGCAACTACTACTATCTACCTTTCTAGTTAAAAAAAATCTATTTGGCTCGCACTCGATCCACTTTTAAGAGTAATTAAGTGAGAAACTCTTTTTTTAAATCAGGTATTCACTAAAATCAAATCATAAGACAAAGCAAATACTAGAATTGAGTTATTTGTTTTATTTCATTTTGCAAAACCAAATCCTCCATATACACTATTAAACCAATTACGACTAGTTCTTACATGTCCATTGAGGTCACCACAAATAAATAGTTTTTCTCTAGTAAATATTCGTTGTTCTATCTCATCTAGATCCTTCCAAATTTATATTTATTAGATTGATCAAGTCCTACTTGGGGTGCAGAGGCACTAATGATATTAAGAATCTCTCTATCAAAAATAAGTTTAACTAATAAATTTCTATTGCCCTTCCTCCTAACCTCCACTACGTCTCTAAGTAATTATTTATCTATAATCACATCTATCCCATTACGATTTCTATCTCTACCCATATAATAAAATTTATAACCCCAAGACTCTATAATTTTAGTTTCCTCACCTACCCACAGTCTTCTGCACACATAAAATATTAACCATCCTTGTAATCATACTATCAACTAACTCTGCTAATCTACCATAAGGGAATCTATGTACCACGATGCCAATCGAATCCTATGTTTATTAGCTAACTTCTTTACCCCTACTTGCTTATTAAAGTGTAAAAACTCTCTTACATTTAACGCCACATCCGGGCGCTGCCGTGGCATGTGGCTTCTAGATAACGACCTAGCAATCCTCACATATTTTTCATTATACTCGGGCTCCAATGTAGAGTTTCGCTCAATAGAAAATACCCCAACGAAATTCATATTTTGGCTCATATCATAATATGTGATAATATTTTACACTAGCTATCACAGGCCTACCACAACCTTTCTCCATTATCCTGGCTTGGACTGGCAATGAAATAAAACTTTAAGCACACCACTAGTGGAGTTCTTGATATGGAAAGGAAATAAAAAGCAAAAAATATATATATAGATAATTTTAGGATATAACATATTTTATTTTTCTTCATTTTACACTTATCCTTATTTCTCATTTTATTTATTTCTTAAACCTAATATTTCTTGATGTTTGTGGGTAACATCATTGGAAACTCTCACGAGACAATACTCGTCCACTAGGTAACTTAAGGGTTTAATAGCTTATTACACATGATAAGTGCAATCATGATTTATACAAAAATGAGTTAGTATTTATTTTATTTCTAGTTTAGAATTTATTTTACTTTCTTAATTTGATAATTTTGCTAGGAACTAGCAAAATTTAAATTGGGAGGTGTGATTATGAGTATAAACAGTAGTTATTTTAGTTTTCTATATATTCGTAATCCAATTTTGGTGATTAATACAAAAACTTAATGATAAAATATTTTTATTAATCAAATTCTCCACTTTAATATTTTATAGTCTTTTTGCAGGGTTCTATGTGGAAGAAAATCGAAGAATCAAGCATATCTCAAATATTAGCTTAGAACTGTAAATTTATAAGTATGGTTGTCGATATCTACTTGTTGACTATCGACAGCCATTTACTGGGATGCAACCCAAGAGTGGCTGTCGAAGGAGCTTTGGAAAGTCACAACTGTAGAGTTAGAGTTTAAAAATTTTTGAGAAAAAAGAGAGTTTTTTTGTAAATAGAATTCTTGCTATGGTTTTATGAGGCTATAAATATGTGACGTAATTCAGAATTGTGTAAGCAATATAAGCAATTTATGCAATTTTATGAGATATACAATATATTAGAGATTTTAGTTTTGTACTCTTTTATAGAAATCAATAAAAAAATTTCTTTTTTTTATTTATACCTATGATGAGTGTGAGTGGTTAAATTCTTGCATTAATTCAGATGAGATAACGAACCCTAAGAAATTTACCGGTATGTGATTTATTTGCTTACTATACTTAACTGATCTATATAAAACTGATATTTTTAGTTCCCTATTATCTTGTTAAGTTTTAGATATGATTTTGAGTCTTTAATGATTTATCATTTGATGATATATTTGTTACTTCATTTTTGATATACCGTAAACTCTTTAGACACAGTGTATACTTTGACTTTGAACATTTATTTTATTATTCATATATCATGCTTAGATAAACTAAAAATACATATAGATTTAATTGGGTGAAGTTATCCAAATTATTAAGTTCATAACTTTGTTTGATTTTACACTTTAAAGATATATTTTCTAGTTATAGAAAGATCATGTGATCTATGTGACTAAGATAAATAAGTATAAACATATCTTGTAAATTATTCTATAGAGAAATTAACTTATCTGACCAACAACTTTATTTCAAGTAATTTAAAAATATTCAATCTTTAGTTTTAGTTAATAAAAATTCAATTTTCTTTTTTTAAATTCCGTAATTTATTTTCTATAGTATATAACACAATAATTAAAGCGATCCTCGAGAGAACGATCTTGGGTTACCACTCTTATACTGCTTGTTCGATATTTTGCAGTTGGGAGTGTACGATTTAGATCACAATCATTTATCTCTTTTTCTCCAAAGAAAATTTATAATTCTTCTATTAAAAGCGTTGTTTACAATCTATCAAAAACTTGCAAAGGAATATTGAGATTACAAAATTCTTCCATTAAAACAAAGAGAGAGGAAGATAAATGCGTACTCTTCTTTATTTAATATTGGATTCTTGAAGTGGCGCGGAAATCCATCTAATTTTTCGTTGATGATACAATAACATTGCTTGTGGGCCTATAGTTGAAGAGGTTTCACTATGTTTGTTCGATTTGTAATTTTTGCAGCTGTCACCTTAAAAATCTGTCAAGGATACTCATGGATCACCTTGTGAAGCCAATTTGCTCAAGCTCTAAAAGCCTCCATCTTTCTCCTCTCAAGGGCTACGTATAGGCTTTCTAAGTTAATAAGTTGCCCTTCAAAACCTCTCCAGCTTTCTACTCATAGATCACCTCTCAAGGGTTATCTTCTTTATCCCCTCCCTAATTAGAGTTAAAATGCTCTTATTTGAAGAAAATAGAGTGTAATATCACTCTACTCCTTTTAGCGGATAGTCAAGTCATTAGGTGGCATGTGATAGCACGACTAGTCTTACAATCAACACATATACAAGCACAGCGACAACTAGACTTCAACAATCTCAGAATAACTAAAATTTCAAAATAAACTATTTTTTGTTCAATTTAAAGTTAAGAAAAATCTTATAAATATTCCAAATAAAACTAAAATTCTCAAAATAGCTAAAACATGTCTCAAAATATATTATTACATTTGTTAAACTAATATAAAACTTCATTAATCAATAAATAATTTCAAAATCATCTAATCTTATAAATCAAATTATTTCTCAAAATACACTAAATCATGTTTAGTCTCTAGTGCATTAACTTCTATGTTTGGATCTGGTCATACATAACTAGGTTCATTAGTAAATCAACCAATAACATAAACAATAATAAGCCAAGTAAATATATATCATATTAATAACAAAAAATAAATGCAATAAAAAACAAAATAAATATTTCATTTATCAGTTATGTACATGTATTTAGTTTATTTAATTTTCACTAAACATGTTAACATTTCAATTACAACATAATGGAAATAAAAGCAAGTACAAAATTTAACACGTTTGAATTCATCGCCAAATGTTATATTATCCTCCTTTAGATCCTTCATCTTTTTGTTATGGTACGCGGAAACACGAACAAACAGAGAGTTTAACATGTCCAAATATATCCTTGCTCAACATGGAAAAATGATCAATCAGTAATTTTATCGGAGTCTATCCCACTTTAGTTCGATAGTTAGTGAAATAAATACAATTTTTCAATAGCCTATCAATTATATTCATATTGTTAAACCTTACAAGTTTGGTTTCCCCACTAAATCCATGTGCTCAATCAATTTTTCAGTTAGACACCAATTTTGGTGGTACACAATCTTGATGTCAATAACCAAGAAAATAATAATAACACTACAATCCATCCACCATAGCATTTGCTATTTTCAAATAGTTCAATTTAGGTTCGACAAACACTTTTCAATATCAATAAAGTAATTTGTTATGTTGAGTTCTATAAAACAAAGATCAAACTGATAAGCAATGATATTTCCATCATTATCATTTAACTACAGTAGTCCAATATTATAATCATGCAATCCACAATGATAAGGAATTGAAATAACTCAACAAAATTCCAAAATATCCTTTGTACAATATTTTGTATAGGGCTCTGGTGAACTAGACTGCTGGTATAACTACTGGTAGGTCCATGCATATCCATGGTATCAAACCACTAAGGTATCAATACCCCAACTAGTAAGCCAGGGTTGCTGATGTCCTCTGGTCCCAATCTACCAGTAGCCCTACCAAGGTCAGTGACCTAATTGTTTCTGTCATTTGCAACATCAGCAGAGAATACAGGGTTTGCAAAAACAAAAAAAAAAAAATCTATTTGAGATTTGGGAATTGCTACACTCAAGATATTCTTTCATTATTTTAGAGAATTACAATCAAGATTTCTAGAGAGTGTGATAATGAAAGTATGATCAGAGCGACCCTTTTTACTTTTATTGACCATCCGGTGAAGGATTTTTGTTGAACAAGAAATCTCTCTGTATTATCTTCTTATAATTAATTTTTCGGTCTCTTTTTATCCATGTACTTGTAGTAGTTTTATAGCTGGAATAGTTATAATTGTCCCTTGATTTGAGGAAGATCATGGAGGAACTACACTATGTTCAGATTTGAGAGATCGTGATGGAACTATTCCATGATCTGATCTAAGGAATTGTGGTGGAATTGCACCATGATTTGATCAGTTTGTATAACCACTCGCCAATGAGGATAGGATGTCTTTGTTGGCAGAGCTAACTCCTTTGGTTAGTGAGGTCAGCTAGCTTTCATCAGTAAAGTTGATTTTAGCCATTTGTTATGACTATCTTAGGTGTTTGTCTTCTTTCAGTCTTGTGAGGATGGGAAGTCTTTGCTAATTAGGTGGACTTTGTCTCTTGAAGCTTCTAACTCATTTTGACTTGTCCTAGTTGGCAAACAATATTGCTTCATTTGGTGAAGTTGGCTTTCCTCAGTTTGGTGAAGTTAAGTTGAATTCTTTGTATTAGGATTAAGATCTTTTGTATGGTAAGAATGGTCATTTTTCTAACTTGTACCTTTGCAAACTCAGTATGACGATCTGTCACTTTTTTCGATTGATTTTATCTTAACTATGGGCAAATTTTATCTCCTATAAAACCCCTTCAAAGTTTTCAAAAAGTCTGGAATTTGTTACATTTCTGAATACTTTGAATCTCATATCTTCCGACTCTTATAGGATTTCTGATTGAGATTTTGAATGTTAAAATTTCTATTTTGGTGGGCCCAATCTCCTCTTTGAGCTTTAAATCGTTGTCATTAGTTTGAGTAGAAGAGCTCTGATTTGTCATTCCTCTTTTGATGGGAAATGACATCTGGTGCATCTTTAAAAAGTTGTTATGCATTTAATGCGGTGATCTTGGTTGCTGTGGGAGATAATTATCCATTTAAATTTTATCCAGAGAGTATAAGAATCCTGAACGGCAACTCCGTTTTCTCTTTATTTAAGGTTGGAGTTTTTTTGCCATTGTTCTTCTTCAACCTTCTGGATTTTTTCCCAAAAAGCTCTGGTCTTCTGCTTTAATGGCGCCAAAAGGAACCTCTAAGAGCAAGAAAACGGCCGATACATGGATGGTCATAGCTCCTCCACCTTTTGCTGGTAAGAATTTATTTTCTTTTGTTAATATCAATTTCTTCTTTCTGCCATCACTACTAATCTTTTCTTTGGCAGTTTGCCAAGTTGGGGAAACCTTTTCGGTGTAGCGGCCTATTGGACTTCAGCTGGCTCAAGCAGCAGTGCTATATTGCAGTTTGAAGGGAATATATCTTTATATAAAGATGTCGATGATGTAGATAGGACTAACTTTATTCGACAAGGTGATTCCAATACTTTGTAGCAGATCATCACCACCATTAAATTTGCTGGTTCTAATGGAGGAAAACTGCGTAATTTCCAATTTATGTTTAGTGACGTAGTTAAATTTGAGGGTACCCAAGGTATTGAGCCAACTCTTTCGTATTATGACCGAAAAAAGATAGTATATGCTTTTCTCTCATAGAATGCCATCACTCTATGTTGTACTTCAAGATTTTTACAAAGGAGCAGTTAATGAAATGGGATCACACCAAGGCAAGATTCCCTCCCAATTGGGCGATTTACAAAAGGGGATGTGACTTCGTTTAGAGTGGTCCCTTGACTAAGGTGATGCGTTTACTTCCAGGAGAAACTACTCGAGATATACGAGTGACTGAGGAACTGGTGATGATTAGAAGTTTCAAGAATAAACTAACCAGATCAATGAGTAACTATCTAGCAGCGAATTTCCATACTTCCAGGTGGATTAACAATAGTAAAACCAATTGGTAGGTGTACCTTATTGGCTTTATTTTAGATAAGTATGCAACCAGATTGCGTGAGCTAGGTTTGTACCGAGCCATACGGGCTATGCAATATGGAATTAGTAATAATCCTATATAGTTATTTGCTTTGCTGGAGATGTATACTCCATATATTGGTACTTTCTTCGCACCATATGGTGAGCTTGGCATTGGGCTTCATGAAATGTGGATTGTATCAGGACTGTCGATAGGAATTTTCCTTACAAAGAATACTTCCTAACACTATAAAAACTGAATATGCTTAAGGGCCATAATTCTTTGGCTTATACAATGTTGTGCGAATTAGTTTGCCATTTCCATATTGGTATTGACATGACAGGGTCGAAACAAGCTTTTGTATGGCACAAGAAATGGGCCGAAAATTTCTTTGTCAATCTCGATAAGCAGGGGCCACTTGTTAATGGTCCACCTCCGATCGAGAAACTGAAGAAACGTTTGGAACAATTCACCATTTCTAAGAGAGTGCTTGATGAAGATGAGAAAGGTCTTACTACAGGCACTATCCTTCTTAGCTATCATCATTGGGCCAGCGTTGACTAGACATTTTGTGTTGTTTTAGCCAGCTACTTGGTTTCATAGCTAAAGCAGTATGTAGTTCCTTCTGCATCTAGGGAGTGTCTAACTTTGAACGATCTTTACCCCTCATTTTGCTGGCTAGTGGGTGATCTTTGGGCTTACTCTCGGCCATGATCTATAAAATCCATGTGGAGATTGAGGGCTTTCTACCAATAATTTATTGGAGGCAGAAGCAGAGCCCTCGAGTTAGATGTCGTATGCTTATTTTATGGCATGGTTTGCAACCCACCAGGAGGATCTTACCACTTTTTGTCAATTCAAAAGGAGGTGGTGGAAACGCCAGTATGTAGTGGAAGCAAGGAAGGCTATAGACTGGTGTAACACCTATAAATTCTTCCGGTTCTTTCCCGATATGGATGTAGTTTATTTGGGGGCGTCTTTCGTGACATGGGTTCTTTATTTACTGGAATTTTCGGGTGGTTGTAAGGTATCCGTCCTTCATATTTGGTGTATCGCAGCGGCAATATCTGTGAATTGGCCCCATACTTCCTAAGTCGGTTTGCCAAGCTAGGGGTTTAGCACATCACGGCAGTTTAATCAATGGTGCTAGAGCTTGAATGCATTTTATTATGTCTTCCACTAGCATTACATTTTGAATGCCAATCAGGGACCCTCCACTGTTAGCTACTTTGGTTTTTGCCGATGGTATAGTGAAAGTAATACTACCGAGGTAGAATATGATCTTTCTCATACAGGGCTAGTGTGTATTCACAGACATTACACCGAGGCTGCCTCTAAGTCCAAGTTCTCAATGATTGTTGGGTTTAAGGAATACATGGGTATTGCATCCCCTCTTGAACTGATTGATAAGGAAGTCTCTTCTAGTGAGGATGAAGAGAAGGACGAGGAACTAGAAGGTGAAGCTATATCCGCTGTCGCGATTCCATTTGTAAGGGAGGGTGAGAGTGATGCATCAAAGGAGGATTCTGATGACACACTCTTAGTGCACTTCGTTGTTCAATGAGGAAAGTGAGAGATGATGATTAGGAGAGCCTTTCCTATGATACTTATCGATATTAGATGCACGACCAGTTTCAGGAAAAGGGATTAAATCACATTTTGGTGGGTAAGGGTGCATTATCCCACCTTTTACCGTGTATTCTTGTGCGTGAGGGCATCTAATTTGGTTTAGATATCCTCCAACACTTGCATTTTGTGGTATTTCCACTTTGATGAGGACCAATGTTCTCTTTTTGAATCCATCATCTTTCTTATTTTAATTTTTGGATCCAGACGGACCTTCGCCCAAATTATCATACATATTCATGTGGAGGGGTTTGGTGAGCAATTGCAACTAAATGAAGATGGCATCCGTCATTGCTTTTTGTTGCTCGAGCATCATTTGTTGTTGCTGAGCTAGATCTTTTTGATGTTTAAGCTTCTGAAGCAAACTGCCCACTTCGTCTCTAGTTGCATTGACAAAAATGCCTCAGGATTGGGAAGAACTTCTCATTTCTGAGGAACCATATGCCAAGCGCTTCTCGTGGTTGCTTTACTCTTCTTGTGAGTTACAGTGAAGAGGAGAATTTGATTGACATGCTGCTACTAGTATGATCCTAAACCGGTACACCCCCTTTATTCTCGGTGGCAGACTAATTGCCGGAAGTTGAATCCGGACGTGCCACCCTAGTGTAGGGTCGCCACACCTAACCATATTGACTGTGGCATGGGCTAGCTCGGTTTTCTTTCGAGATTTCTTTGAATGATATCGAGATCTCTTAGGGATTCACACTACCGAGTGGAGAATTGGTAGAGCAAATGATAACTGGTAAACACTGAAAGTTTGACCCGTGAGTTTATTGTCAGGGATGAGCTTTGTTGAGCCTGAATAATCTGACAGAGATGTTTCCTCAAATCCGAAATTGGGGCGAAAGTTGTTTCGAAAGAGATCATCCTCACCTTATGCTTATTGGTGCCCGAGTGATCTCCTTTGACGTCTTCGATGAAGCAGCAGATCATTAATCTGTACCCTATAGGCTTCTAAACTTGGTTCAATTTGGAAACTTTATTCATCATCGAGTCAGAATTTGAGGTTTTGTTCGATACTCGAACTCTAGCCTTAAGGGTTTCTTTATACTTCTTTGGAGTTAACTATCACCTAGGGCACCTACTGCCATGGTTTGCTTCTTGGCCATCTGCCTAGTGATGATGGCCTGATAAAATGCCTGCTTTCGCCCTATGTTGTCCAGAGGGATAGCAGATTGATTGGCAGAATGTACTAACAATCTCTCATTGGTAACGAGTTAGAGTGTACCTGTGGAAGTACGTTGATCAGTTGTTAAGTGCATGATCATGGCATCAAGCACTTCTAGCATACTAAACCGAAAATTTTCCCTGATGTGATCGAACCTTTTAGCAGCGTCGGGATGTGCTGCCTTTCATGAGGATGACGTGGTGACCATCCTCACTATGCGAAAGATTCTCTTGTGTTTGTTGGAGAGAGAGTTAGTACGGAGAGACTCTTCACACTTTCCTGGTCAAACTCAATCACCAGGGTATCGACAGTGGCATCGGCTGCCACTTTACCATATTACAGTACAAATTCTTCTAGGATAGAGGTTTGACTCCCCAGCAGAGTCGTCAGCTTGTTTCCGTCATTTGCAACATCGACAAAGAATACAACCATTGCAAAAACAAAATAAAATTTATGTTTGAGATTTGAAAATTTTAACATTTAAGATGTTCTTTCACTAATCTAGAGATTACAATCGAGATTTCTCTGGAGTGCAATGATGGAAGTATTATCAAAGCAACCTTTTTACTTCCGTTGACAATCTAGTGAAGTATCTTTGTTGAACTAGAACTCTTTCTATATGATCTTCTTGAAATTAATTTTTCGATCTCTTTTTATCTACATACTAGGAGAGGTTTTGAAGCTTGAATGGTTATAATTGTTTCTTGATTTGCAAAAAATCATGGTGGAACTACACCACGATCTAATCTGAGGGATTGTGGTGGAACTTTATCACGATTTGATCAGTTTGTATAACCACCCGCCGACGAGAATGGGATGTCTTCATTGGTGGCACTGACTCCTTTGGTTGGTGAGGTCGACTTGCTTTTTTCTACGAAGTTTATTTTAGCTATTTGTCATGACTAGCTTAAGTGTTTGTTTTCTTTCAGTCTGACGAGAATGGAATGTCTTCATTGACTAGGTGGACTTTGTCTATTGAAGCTTCTAACTCCTTTAGACTTGTCCCAGTTGGTGAGAAATATTACTTTATTTGGCGAAGTTGGGATTTCTCGGTTTAGTGAAGTTGAGTTGAATTTTTTTTAGCAGGGTTGAGATCTTTTGTGTGGTAAGGATAGTCATTATTCAGACTTGTACCTTTACTAACTCAGTATGGCGATGTGTCATTTTTCTTCGGTTGGTCTTATCTTAGCAATGGAAAAACTTTACCTCCTATACTGATGTTGTCAAGTTATTAATCGATTGGTACCCTATTGATAGGTATTAAAATCTAGTTTGTTTCCAGTCATCCATTCAATCAATTAGTTTGATAAAAATACAATCATTTACAACTTTTCATGAATACTTGTTATATTAAAATTTTAAAAACATGATTTGATGTGATAGTAACAAGTTAAACAAGATCAAATTTAATGAATTATTAAGAAAATATGTTTTTCTTGTTTGTAAGAAAAAAAAACAAATCTAAAATTTACATAACCAATGAAATCATAATAAAAACAATAAAAATAGTAGATTAAATCTTAAATCCTAATACAATGTATGTTTCAGAGTGAGTCATGGACTCATTTGTATTGGATGATAAGGAATATAAGTTTAGGAATGTCGAGAGCTTTCAGGAAAGCTAGTTCTTTAAATATGGCTGATCCTCCTCCTCCTCCTCGTCCTTCTCTCCTTTCTTCTCTTTTCCACTCTTTTTCTCTATTCTCTCTTTGTTGGGGAATAGGACTGCAGCTGGGAATTTCTCTCGTTTTAAAGAATTATGTCAATCCTATTTGATTTGATTATCTAAGTGAAAGGACAGTTTAATTGACTAAAGTTCTCTAATTCAAGTTGAATTGATTAATTAGATAAGATATTATACCAACTTCAACAAATAAATCTATTTTATAATCTTAACCAATTATCTGATCTTGCTGGTTTGGACTTGGGCAACGATTTACGGGGCTAATGGTTTGAGGCATGGTCTCATCTAAGTAATTAAAGTAATTTATTAAATCCTTTTTTCTTTTTCCTTTTCTAAGAATATTCTTAAAAAATTTGGAATATTATTTTAATAATTTAGAAAGTCACCAAGGATTTGGTTGAAGCTCAAGACAGACCCTCAGGCTTGGTCAGCCAGAGCTAAGGTTGGCTTAGATGAGCCCAAACAACGTCTAAAGAGGAAATATGATTGTAAATGGGAAAAATGTGAGGGTTCTCAAAGCTTTGAGATTATTCTTTGTGATTGAGGAATTGAAGTAGATTGGAGAGATTTTAAGAGAATTCCTTCTCTTTTTTTATTTCAAATTTGGGGATTTAAGTTATTTGAGAGGGAAAGTTCTAGGATGAATAGAGAGTGAAGAGGAAATAAATATGAGAGGGAGAAATAAATTCTAAAATAAAAGGAATTTTACAACAGAGGAGCTGTAAGACTTCTTAAAGTGTTATTGGATTTTTTTTATATTTCAAGTTCCACATGTCTTCTTCTTACAAACTCTCATTACTGATATACTAGTATATGTGAAAAATTTTCTTCCCCTATTAATTAAATTAATTACTTCAACTAATTCTTTCTCCTTACATTTGCTAAAATATATTTTCTATTTGTACCTTCAGCATAATATAAAAATAATTTAAGCGCAAAATAATCCTAATTAAGTAAAAAAATAATTAGGTGAAAACCAATCACTGTTTATATTTTATCTCATTTTTGTAATTTGAATAGTTTTTGCTTAGTTGTTATACACGTATTTAAGGTTAGATTAACGAATATTTTGATTTAATTGTAACATTTTAGATTTTAACTTTCTAGAAGTTACCGACATCATAGATAACCCAAAGGCCATTCTAAATAATGAAATTATATCCTCTAGTGATGTAAATCGAACTATAAAGAATTCATAGTATATTGGAATAATATTTCAATCTTACTGAGGTGAGTAGAGCATTAACAAATTTGAATTACTTTCTCAATGGAGATGGTAGCTATAAAATTACCCAAGATGGAAAATATTCCAAGTTTAAATCCACATCTATACAAACAATAGGAACACAAATATTCTGTGAATAATATTTTCGAAATTAGAGAAAATCAGCGGATTTAACTACTGGTGAGGAGGAGGTTTAGGAGCTAAAGCCCCTGGTAAGAGAATGAAAAAAGATCATAAGAAGGGAGGAAAATAATAATTGAAGGAGGGTGCTCAAGAATTGATTATGGCGGGTGACAAAAGACCTTAAGGAGGGCCTGGGAGCATGAGGACGAGGCCGGGTACACTTGATGTGATTGTCTTAGTTTGGGTATACTTGTTGTGAGTAGAACATTAACAAATTTTGGATTACTTTCTCAATGGAGATGGCAGAGCCAAAAAATCACCCAAGAAGGAAAATACCCCAAGTTTAAATCCATGTCTATGCGGACGATAGGAACACAAACACTCTGCGGATAGTATTTCCGAAATTAGAGAAAGTCATCGGAGTTAACTACTGGTGAGAAGGAGGTTTAGGAGCTATAGAGCCCTTGTAGGAGGATGAGGAAAGATTATAAGAAGAAATGACTGAAGGAGGGTGCTCAAGAATTGATAATGGTGGGTGACCAAATAAAAAAAAAAAACTGAAGGAAGGCCTAGGAGCACGAGGACGAGGCTAGGTACACAATATGATTGTCTTAGTTGCCCCGCACACAGACGGTGGGTTATATTGGGACAGTATTATGCTTGCTCACATATATCAGGAAATGATGGCACTTCAGAAAACGAAAGACTAGTATAGCTGCAATAGACTAATATTGGGAATATGAATCATTAACACTTTATTTATTATGTTCGTCATTGTAAAAGGTAACATTTTTTTTACAAAATTTCAAATTTAATGGTTTTTTCCCCCTAGCTTTGGACCTTGGAATACTTGTCGATTGGGATGCCTGACATGCACGATCTCAAGTAGAATTAAATGTCATCATGTCACTAAGTTGCAGATAAGTGACTTGCAATTTATTTCAGATATATTAAATAATTATTTTATGTATCCAGAATTTCAAATCCGGACTAATATGAAGATGGAAGACTTGGGATTCAACACTAAATCAACAATTACAGTTTATCACAATGGGTTGGATCTATTAAAGAAAACTTTTGTACGTAATACTTTTTCCCACTCTTATGTATTGAAATTTAATTCAATTTTCTATAATACTTGAAATCCTATGTTGATAGGTTACATCT
This sequence comes from Dracaena cambodiana, assembly GCA_036321105.1. Lineage (NCBI taxonomy): Eukaryota > Viridiplantae > Streptophyta > Magnoliopsida > Asparagales > Asparagaceae > Dracaena > Dracaena cambodiana. The sequence continues at coordinate 10,332,415 of JAYEPQ010000015.1, forward strand.
AAACCGTATGAAGCAAAAACTATTCTTAGAGCACTGGCATCTGAGAGCACGAACACTAATATTATGCTTCCATATTGTGGGGATACACATCTCGGATCGTGTAATTCAACAGTTTGGCCTCTCACAACACACTCTAGAGATTGTAGTGTCACAGGTTATGTAATATAATAAGCTCGGTCATACATTCAGTAGAAAAATGTCCATTAGTTTTATGTTGCAGGTGTTAGCAAAAATAGCGGAATAAAACCAATGCAACAATCAGCTTAATCAAATAGTTAACTGGAAAAAAAAAATAGCAGAGACAGTGAACACGCAGATTTAACATGGTTCGGCAATATGGCTACATCCACGGGGACACAATCGAAACCTTCCACTATATCAAAAGATATTACAGCTCTCTAGTTCTCAATCACAAGAGAAATTAGCAATAAAATCACACAAGATTTTAGATCAGATCCTAATCTCTTATTACAGTGATTACCCTCTATTGTCTTTCGACTGCAACAAATTCTTCAGCAGTAACAACCACAAATTATTTGCTTCAGGCTGCAAAAAAATTTCTTTTCCCTGGCCGATCTTGCTTCGGCCGAACTCTTGCTTTTGCCAAAATAATTAGCCGCCCCCTTTGTTTTCTTTTGGCCCAAAGTCTTCTCTACCACAAAATAATTGCAGCAGCCGCAATTATTTGCTTTGATTATTTCTTCCCTTCGGCAGCGGCTACAAAATCAAGAGCAGCGGCAACATAAAGAAGAGAACCCTCAGCCCCATCAAAACCCTATCACACACCCTTATATATATATATGTATCTCTCTCTCTCTCTCTCTCTCTCTATATATATATATATAATAACGGGTTTGGGTCGGTTTTTTATCCGTTGCGGCAATAGGGCTCTATCAGTAACAATCTCCCACTTGGAAACCTATTGCAAAAATTGTAATCTCTATCCATGATAATCCCAGTGTCCAAAGTTTTTATCTCGATCATTCAAAGTCTCAAATTCAGCATTCAACAGAAATGTACTAAAGTTGAGCAATAGCTCAATTTTTTCCCATCAAGCTACTTTATCAACATATCTGCAGGATTCTTACTGCTTTCAATCTTCTTCAATTTCAATTGGCCATCTTCCAACAAGGATCTAATGAAGTGGTAGCTCAAATGAATATATTTAATCCGTGAATGATACGCCGAGTTCTTATCAAGATGAATTGCACTCTAACTATCACTAAACAACCTGCATTCCACACCTTCAAAGCCCAACTCACTTATCAATCGCTGCAACCAAATAAACTCGTTACTTGCTTCTACAGCTGTCACATACTCAGTTTCTGTCAAAAATAAAGTATTAATTGATTGTAATTTTGAAATCCAGCTTACTATTGTTGCTCCTACTGTAAAGACATAACCTGTGGTGCTCTAGCCATTGTCTCTATCACCCGCATGGTTCGAATCTACAAAACCTTGCACATCAATGTTATCACCCCCAAAACACAAATAATATTTTGAAGTACTTTTTAAATACCTGAAAATTCACTTCACTGCTTACCAATGTTCTTTCCCAGGGTTATTTATGAATCTACTCATTACTCCCACTGCATGTGCAATATCTGATTTTGTACTCACCATTGCATACATGAGATTCCCAACGGCCGATGAATAAGGTACATTCTCCATGTGTCTCATCTCCTCATCTGTCTTAGCATTTTACACCTTTGACAGTTTAAACTGACCACTAAGAGCTGTAGTTACTGATTTTGCATTCTCCATATTGAATCTCTCCAACACCTTTTTGATGTACCCCACCTGAGATAACCACAATTTCATACTTTTCTTATCTCGAGTAATTTGCATTTCAAGAAATTGTTTCGCCTTACCCATATCCTTCATAGAGAATCTCCCTGCCAATTTCCTCTTCAGATCATTGATTTTCTTCATGCATGAACCTGCCACCAGCATATCATCTACATATAAAATAAGAATTATAAAGTTACCGTCCTTAAACTTTTGTAAATATACATAATGATCTGAACTGCATTCGGCAAAACCTGAATCCAATATAAACTTGTTGAACTTCAAGTACCATTGTCTCGGCGCCTGTTTCAATCCATACAAATTTCTTTTCAGTTGACATACCCAATTCTCCTTTCCATTAACTTCATATCCCTCCGGCTGTTCCATGTATATTTCCTCCTCAAATCACTATGAAGAAAAACAGTCTTCACATCAAGCTGCTCTAAATACAATCCTTTCACAGTCACAATACTCAGTATTGTTCTTATAGAAGTCATCTCGACAAAAGGTGCAAATATTTCATTGAAATCCATACCTTTCCTTTGACCGTATTCCTTCACCACAAGTCTAGCCTTGTATCGCCCTCCTGCCTCATGTTTCACCATGTATACCAACTTGTTATGCAATACTTTCATCTTTGCCAGTCGCTTCACTAATTTCCATGTGTGATTCTCCTTCAAAAAAAAATATCTCATCACGCATGGCTTGCTCCCACCTAAGACGAAACTTATCCTGCATAGCCTCTTGGTAATTCTCTGGTTCACCTGCATCAGTATACAAAATATGATATAAAGAAAGACAAAGTTTTTGAGTTGGCTTTCTTATCCTAATGCTCCTCCTCAAAGTGGGAACACTCTCTGATGAAGAACTGGAACCATCTACTTCAGTCAATGGCTCTCTCTCCTGTTCGATCTCATCTGAAACTTGTGTATTCACAAGTGTAGTCATTTCTTCTCCTTTAGATGTAGGTATTTCTTCTTTTCTTTCATCCATGGGATCCATCCCATCCCATGGCTCATCCAGCTCTAAGTGCTCTTTCTCAATTGTTTTCTCACTCTTACTTTCCATTCGGTCTTTATACATACAGCCCTCATTGAATATTACATCTCTGCTACGAATCACCTTGTTATGCTCATAATCCCACAAGCGATAACCATATTCGTCGCCACCGTATCCAATGAATGCACACTTCTGAGATTTAGAATCAAACTTCTTTCTTATCTCATGATCCACATGCGCATATGCTATATAACCAAATACTTTTAAAAATGAATAATTCACAGTTTTATCAGACCACACCTCCTCTAGAATTCCTCCATCCAAAGCATTAGCTGGACTCTTGTTGATCAGATAGTCTATCGTATCTACAGCGGCTCCGCAAAGTTGCAAAGGTACATCTGCATGTAGTTTCATACTCCGAGCTTGCTCCAAAATGGTTCTATTCATCCTCCCAGCCATGCCATTTTGTTGCGGTATCCTCGGTACAGTCTTCACTCTCCTGATCCCGTGGGTAGAACAATAGTCATCGAACACCCTATTGCAAAATTCTCCACCATTTTCTGAAACCAAACATTTCACTTTCAAACATATTTCATTCTCAACAAGAGCTTTCCATACCTTGAAAATCTTGAAGACATCGAATTTCTGCTTAAGTGCAAACACCCATATTTTCCTGCTTGCATCATCAATGAAAGTGAAAAAATAAGAATTATCTCCAAGAGACTTCGCCGAAGAAGGTCCCCATATATCTGTATGCACCAACTCCAATCTCTCGGTTTTCTTCTCCTTTCCATCCTTCATAAAACTAATTTTTTTCTGCTTTCCAATCACACAGCTCTCACATAAATCAAAATTAGCATCTTTCATATCTGTCAACATACCTCTAAATTGCAACACCCTCATGCCGCTCTCGCTCAAGTGACCAAGTCCCTGATGCCATAAGGTAGCCTTATTATTCTTCACGGTGGCCAAAGAAACAACATGATCCACCGAGCTTGAGAGTAAATATAGAGTTCCCACTCTCTCACCCTTGACCACTATCATTGCTCCTTTACTAATCTTCCACTGTTTCTTCTCAAATGAGATTTGATAACTCTCGTCATCCAACTTGCTAACAGAAATTAAATTTTTCTTCAAATCTGGTATGTATCATACCTCTTGTAAAAGCAGCTTTCCACCATTGTGTAACTTCAACTGAATTGTCGCCTTACCAACAATTTGCATTCCTGCCCATTACCAACAGTCACAGGCCCAAATTCACCTTAGACATAATTATCAAACCATTCTTTGTGAGCAGTGTAATGGAACAAAGCTCCTGAATCCACAAACCACAGATCTAACATTGATTCTATATGAGCAGACAAGCACAAGTCATCATACTCCTTACTTAGATTCACCACATTCGCTCCTTCCTTATTTTTGTTTGGACAATCCTGCTTCATATGACCCTCTGTCTTATATTTTAAACACACTAATTTTTTCTTGAATATTTCATTAGATTTTGATCTCCCTCTTTACTTCGACTTCCTACTTAAATTTCTACCCCTTTCCTTCCTTCTATCATTATCAACAGACAGAACAGTACTTGTAGAAACTATGCTCTCACCTATGCTCTTTTTCATTAATTCATCATTCATGATTGTACTCATAACATCATCAAATTTAAGAGCAGTGTTGGAAGTATTGCTAATGGCCATAACAATGTTACTCCAACTATTCGGTAACGAATATATAAACATCAAAGTTTTAATGTCATCAGCAAAGACAAACTCTAAGGATTCAAGTTGTGCCCATAATGTGTTAAATTCATTCAAATGATTAACAACTGAACTATTAGAAAGCATCCTCAAGTTAAACAACTTTTTCATTAAAAATAGTCTATTTGAAGCAGACGGTTTCTCATAAAATTTAGCCAATACTGACATCAAACCTGAAGAGATCTTCTCCTTGGAGACGTTGAACACAACCTGTTTTGTCAGGCACAATCGAATCTGCACCAAAGCCCTCTTGTCCAACAATTCCCACTCCTCATCAGTCATTTTTTCTGACTTTTTTCCAAACAGTGGTTGATATAAATTTTTCTGATATAAATAATCTTCCATCTGTAACTTCTACCATTGGAAGTCTGTCCCATTAAATTTTTCAATCTTTCCCTTCCTATCTTTCGCCATAACTCCCACTCAAAATCAACACCGATCTGAGTAAAATCTGACTCAAACCAGGGCTCTGATACCAATTGTTAGTAAAAATACCAGAATAAAACTAATGCAACAACTAGCGGAATCAAATAGTTAACTAAAGAGAAAAAAAGCAGAGACAGTGAACACACAGATTTAACGTGGTTCGGTAATGTGCCTATGTCCACGGGACACGATCAAAACCTTCCACTATATCAAAAGATATTACAACTCTCTAGTTCTCAACCACAAGAGAAATTAGCAATGAAATCACACAAGATTTTATATCAAACCCTAATCTCTTGTTAGAGTGATTACCCTCTGTTGTGTTTCGGCTGCAACAAATTCTTCAGCAGTAACAGCCACAAATTATTTGTTTCAGGCTGCAAAAAAATTTCTTTTCCCTGGCCGAAACCCTTTGGCCACCACCTGCTTGATCTTGCTTCGGCCGAACTCTTGCTTTTGCCAAAATAATTAGCCGCCCCCTTTGTTTTCTTTTGGCCCGAAGTCTTCTCTACCACAAAATAATTGCAGCAGCCACAATTATTTGCTCTGGTTATTTCTTCCCTTTGGCAGCGGCTACCAAATCAAGAGCAGCGGCAACATCAAGAAGAGAACCCTCGGCCCCATCAAAACCCTAGCACACACCCTCATATATATATATATATATATATATATATATATATATATATATATATATATATATATATATATATATATATATATATATATATATATATATATATATATATATATATATATATATATATATATATATGTATATGTATATATGAGAAAAATGGAAATGAGTTGACAGCTCACGCAAGTTATCTGAGCTACAGTTCATTATCACTATCTCCAATAATTTTTTTAAAAAAATTTCTTTTGGATTATGATCTCGACTCCCTAGGGTTCACTCATACCCAACTTCTTGGGTTTTAGTTTTGATTTGGTCCTCCATCAAGCTAACACAAAATTAACGATTTTCAATGAATAAAATATTTTGTATGCACTTGATGAAAGGGTAAATGAAATCCAAATTTTATGAAATTTAATCCGAAATAAGTTAAAGAGGTAGAGATAGTGATTGTTAAAAAAAATGAAGAAAAATCATTGGATCATTACAGTTTTGCCGCTAGCTCACGTAACTTTCCTGAGCTGGCGGCTCACCTACAGTAATCCATATATATATATATATATATATATATATATATATATATATATATATATATATATATATATATATATTATAAAATAACGGGTTTGGATCGGTTTTGGATCTGTTGCGGCAATAGGGCTCCATTAGCAATAGAAGGTTGAATGATCGGGAGAACCTAGTGCAAAATCAGATGGACCCCCTGTTGGCAGTGAAAATTTCTATGTAAATAGGGTTTTTCACAACAGAACGCGGAGCTAACTCTGTAGCTTCGCGTTTGGCTATATTAACATCGCGTTTGAGAAAAACGCGGAGTTAATATATAACTCTGCATTCTGGTTCTTTAGCTCTGCATTTTGATGCGATTAGTTCCGCGTGAGCAGATAACCAGAATCTCAAATTGATTGAGATTATGATTTGGGCTTATACAAATACCCAAATTAAGTCCGATCAGAACTCTAAATCAAGAAATTTAAATCAAAACTAAGATATTTTATTGGAATCCTTGATGAGTACAAATTCTATTTAGATAGAAACTCTCATATGATCCTAAGGCTATAAATACTCTCTTGGGGAAGCCCTAGGGGTCTTTTTTTTTCGGCATCTGAGGTCTTTTTCTGGAGTTTTGGAGAAGTTCGAGTTACGCATAGAGCCTTGAACGAATCAAGACCAGAGAAGATCATCTATAGTCGGCCGTCATCTTCAAGAGAAGAGTTCGACGTCAGATCGTCCAAAGGAGCTGCTTGACAGATCCCATCGCCACACAGATCCCACATCATATTGTAAAAGAGAGCGATAGATTATAAATCCTCTCGTTTGATCTTTCTTTTTCTTTTGTTCTCTTTCATTGTAAATCAAGTTATTTCAATGGAAGGAAGGCAACGAATTCCTGCTGCGAACAAACTGGCGACCAAAGTGGGAGACATCTCTTTCACCAAAGAAGAGATCGTGGCGCAATCTGACGTCGAGAGGATCGGATCCGACGTAGATATGCTGGTCGTTGAAATCGACCAGCAGAAGTACGAGGAGTACCTCTCCTCTGAATCAGGTAACCTGAATGAGACACGACACTATCGTCGCGTGCGCTCCAATACCCGAGCAACGGGTAAAAAGGTATCCACCGATGAACAGGGATCCTTGGAGACCGCGACCATAGAGCCGGTGTTTGGACAGGAAATCCTAGCAGAAGTGGCCTCTCTAATGCCGAAGAAAGCCTGGGAACTGGATTGAGCAGAACCCAACTCTGAAATAGAAATTGGAGAGCAAGGCGAAAAGCCCTCAAAGCCCGCCTTGGACGCGAGGCTAACGTCATAGAACACGAGGCTATGATCCCTCGCAAACTAGCTCGCGCTAATCGTGAGACCAGTCATTATCGTGTTAAAGGCGAAGTTGCAACTTGAGTTGATCGCAAGGAAAAGCCAGCGTGTGATACTCCACGCGAGGCTATTATTGGGCCTAGCGATAAACGCGAAGCCAGTACAACTTGCGAAAAACAAAAGACATTTGACACTCGTGATAAACGAAAGTATAAAATCTCCTTAAAACCAGCGTGTGATTCTCCACGCGAGGCTATTACTGGGCCTAACGATAAACGCGAATCAAATACAACTTACGAGAAACGCAAGACTTTTGACACTCGCGCTAAACGTGAGGATAAAAATTCCTTAAAGCCAGCGTGTGATTCTCCACACGAGGCTATTACTGGGCCTAGCGATAAACGCGAAACCAGTACAACTTGCAAGAAACGCAAGATTTTTGACACTCGTGATAAACGCAAGGATAAAAATTCCTTACAGCCAGCGTGTGATTCTCCACGCGAGGCTAATACTGAGCTTAGCGATAAACGCGAAGCCAGTAGTACTTGCAATAAACGCAAGATTCCTCAGCTCCGCGTAAATCGCGAAGACGATTGGCAAATTATCATTAATCGTAAAAATCGCGCTAGACGCGAAGTTGTGACTTGTGTTAATCACAAGAGTAAGCCAGCGTGCAGGAATTTTCTTCCACGCGGGGCTAAGATTCCAGAAGATAAACTTCTGAAGAAACGCCAAGACAGCGTAAAACGCGAGGCTAGCATAGCAAAATGCGGAGCTATTCTTCAGGCCCACGACGCAAAACACAGAGTTATTTCTCAGCTCCGCGCTCCAAAACGCGAAGCTATTTCTCAACTCCGCGTAGATCAACCTGAATACAAAATCAGGGCTGATCGTCGCATCTATGGACCAGAACTGAACTCCAGTGATTCCAAGAAACTCAACAGGCACCTGGACCCTCTAAATAATTGAATGGGTCCCACGATTCCATGACTAAAGTCACTGACCTCAGGGAGTATCTAACCAAGAAAAGAGATATAGAACAAGTTCAAGCTGAATCTGTCTGTCATTGCCAGCAACTCATGACGGCGGTATCCGCTGTAATAGATAATTGTTGCTGCAACAATAACAGGGTATTGGTGTTCGACCGGTTAACCAAGTCGGACAAAACCCTTCTAAGAAAACAAAGGCTACTCCCCGAGCAGAATAGAGAATTGTAACTTCCAACATGGTCGGCAAGGGTAAGAAAGTCATTGAAAGAGATGATAACTCAGAGTGAAGTGATGAAGAACCTCATCACTTCACCCGACTAAAATCAGGAGCTGTCCCGCCTTGAAACTATAAGAAACTTGTAAAAGGTCTTATGACGACGACAGCGATAACTCGGCTATAGCTTCACCTCGTTCCTCTGCATCATCTCAGGGACCTCAGGGAGTATCTAACCAAGAAGAGAGGTATAGAACAAGTTCAAGCTGAACCTGTCTGTCATTGCCAGCAACTCATGACGGCGGTATCCGTTGTAATAGATAATTGTTGCTGCAACAATAACAGGGTATTGGTGTTCGACCGGTTAACCAAGTCGGACAAAACCCTTCTAAGAAAACAAAGGCTACTCCCCGAGCAGAATAGAGAATTGTAACTTCCAACATGGTCGGCAAGGGTAAGAAAGTCATTGAAAGAGATGATAACTCAGAGTGAAGTGATGAAGAACCTCATCACTTCACCCGACTAAAATCAGGAGCTGTCCCGCCTTGAAACTATAAGAAACTTGTAAAAGGTCTTATGACGACGACAGCGATAACTCGGCTATAGCTTCACCTCGTTCCTCTGCATCATCTCGGTTACAAAAGTCAGCATCACATATGGCGGATAAATCTGACGACATCGATCAGAGACTTGAAGCCCAAGAGAAGATGATTCGGGAGCAACTAAAGACAATTGAAGATCTTAAAATGATGCTCTCAAAAGTGGTCGAGAAAACCCAAAAAATCGTCGAGGATAATGTTAAAAAGGGAAAAGAAACTCCGTTCAATAAAATGAACGAAGAAGATAAAGAAGAGAAAGCCCATTCGATGCATGAGGACGAGGATAGGTATTCTTTTCATGATCCACATGGAGAGAAAATAGAGAAGTTACAAAATCAACTTAAAGCACTAATGCACAAAAAGGAGTTGAAAGAATCAGGGGTATCAAGACCATATCCACCTGAATGGGATTTGGCACCATACCCAGAGAAATACAAGCCGCTCAAATTAGAGCCATATGACGGGAAAGGATCTCCCAGTCAACACATTTATTACTTCTTGTCCCAAGCAGGACATTTGATGGGCAATGACCCGGTTATGACCAAGGTATTCGTAAGTACTTTGCGAGGGCCTGCCTTTACTTGGTTTATGCAGCTGCCCCCAGGTACTATTAATACCTTGTTTGATGTTGAGAGACTATTTCTTGCACGTTTCTTTGAGGATGATACCGAGATATCGGTTCATTCCCTCCTTGCGACGAAACAAGGAAAAAAAGAAACAGTTAAAAGCTTCATTGAACACTTCAGGGAAAAGTCTGTACACTGCAAACACGAAATGATCCAGGAAACCCTGGTTGAAACCTGTAAGCATAATTTCAGAACCGGCGTTGTGATAAGAATGGGAGCTGTAGAGTCCAAAACTTGGAAAGATCTGCTGAAGCAGGGAGAGCAGACGGAAGATATAATTTGCCAGATTGAGAAATCTTGTAGCACGAGAAACTCTACGACTAACAGGCCATATCCACAGAATCCTAAAAATAAAGGGAAGGCTGTGATGGTGTCAGTTGCAGATCCGAAGCCAAGGCCTCAGAATCCGAGAGATGCAGGTCAAAATAGGCCCTGACAAGATAGAACTTATACGTTCAAGACGGAGCAAACAGGTACTCTATTCCATCTCCTCCTTAGAAAGGGCATGTTGAAGCTTACGGAAAATGGAAAACCGGAAGACGCTTATAAAACCAATGACCCTAACTATTGCCTGTACCATCGGAATGTCAGGCACCCAACTAAGGATTGCTATCCTCTTAAGAACCGAATTCAGGCATTGATAGAAGCCGGGATTCTCACACTTAAAAAGGAACAGAAGAAAGTTTCTGCAAATATGACAAGTTTGGTAGTTGGAACCAATAAGTTCCTAGCTAGAGCAACCCCTGTACCGGTAGGGAAGCTAATATCGACACCAAGCACGGACAGCCCGCACTTGCAAGTTGGCCCCTTGGATATGCTCCGAACCACAGCTGCGATCGAATCGCCCTCATTGGTTAACAGCCGGATTTGGCTGGGGTACCAAAAATATTGACGATAATAAACATCATGCTTCTGCTATTCTCAATAGCCATTGGAATAGCTAATTGAGTACTATAAATAAAATTTTTTGCCCAATGCTGTTAAAGCGGCGGGAAGAGGAGATCAAGTTCCTCGCCAACCCTATCATACTGGGGTAAAATTATGAAATTAACTATCCAATGCTGTTAAAGGCAAATGGGAGAGGAAATCAATTCCTCGATAACTCACCATGCTGAGGGGAATAGCATGGCTAGCCCAACGCAAACGGCGATTGGTAAAGGCTAATCAAATCCGTTGATAGCTGGGGGTTTGCTAAAATCCCATAAACTCTGTCATGTTAAATTCCTACCTCTGACAGTATGATTTGGATTATGCTCATCTTTGTTCAAGTTACGCGTGAGAGCACTTGGACTAGGCATGTGCAATTAGGCACTTCTGCCGAAATTTGGTGATCCTGACCAGATCATCTTAGTATGTGCAGTTCAAGTTACGCATGAGAGCCTTGAACCGCCTCTATCAAACTCTAAGCATGTGCAATTACGCGCCTCTGCTGAAATCAATGATCCTGACCCGATCATCTTGGTATGTGCAGTTCAAGTTACGCATGAGATTCCTGAACCGCCTCCAATCAAACTCTAGGCATGTGCAATTAGGCGCCTCTGCCGAAATTTGGTGATCCTGACCCGATCATCTTGGTATGAGCAGTTCTAGTTACGTATATGAGCACTTGGACTAGGCATGTGCAATTAGGCGCCTCTGCCAAAATTTGGTGATCCTGACCCGATCATCTTGGTATGAGCAGTTCAAGTTACGCATGAGAGTCTTCAACCGCCTTCATCAAATTCTAAGCATGTGCAATTAGGCGCCTCTGCTAAAATAAATGATCCTGACCCGATCATCTTGGTATGTGCAGTTCAAGTTACGCATGAGAGCCCTGAACCGCCTCCAATCAAACTCTAGGCATATGCAATTAGGCGCCTCTGCCGAAATTTGGTGATCCTGACCCGATCATCTTGGTATGAGCAGTTCAAGTTACGCATGAGAGCCTTGAACCGCCTCCAATCAAACTCTAGGCATGTGCAATTAGGTGCCTCTGCCGAAATCTGGTGATCCTGACCCGATCACCTCGGTATTAGCAGTCTAAGTTACGTAGATGAGCCTTCGACTGTTTTACCTAAACAAATGAACTATTTTGATGACAAGTTATTTGTTGTGCAAGTAAATTTTCTAGCCAACAGATAAAATAATCAAAATATTTTCTTTATTCATTAATCAAAAAGAATAAAGTTACAAAAGAATTCAAAGAATCAGTAAAGTTTTCTCTTCTATTACAAGTTCTTATTACAAAAAGAATAAAGGAATAGAAAGGAAGAAAGTTATGGATCTCCTAGAAGTCTCAATTTATTCGTCGTCTCGTCAATCACTCAACGACGAGTTTCCTCCACGGAGTGTTGGGCCTGCCGGCGTAAATCATCATCTTTATTACCAGTTGTTGGGCCAACCGCTGACGAGATTCTTCAATGGCACGGCTCCTCATTATGCCTTCTTGTTCGAGCTGTCCTTGTTGAAGAATCAGCTCTTCCCGTTTCTTAACGGACTCTCCTAACTGAGACTCGCTGACTTCCAGAATAGCTCGAGCCTTAGCAATAGTCTCTCTGGCTCTAAGGATGGCGGCCTGACTCCCCTCAATCTCGAAGTCCACTATCTCTAACCCCCTGAGGATCGATTCCTGGCTAGCTCGTAGTTTTGCCAACTCCCGAGACCAGACTTCCTCTTGGCGCCTCAGTTCCTCTTGATGAGCCTCCAACTCTGCCCGAAGACACGCCGATTCAATCTCAATGATCGCTTCCACATCTGCTTGGCGAACTGTGTTTAGCGTATTCACCTGATCTTCCAAAACTTCAAGGCGGGCCTGGTAGGGAGCTGCTCGGTCACGTCCCCCAATCCTTTCAATATTATCCAGATAGCTAGACAACATTGGACGTCCAAGATTAAAGAAATCTCTTCCGTCCAGGATCATTCCGATGCACCTCTTTAGTAGCCGCAAAAAGTCATTTACACTGTGGTTGAAGAATTCTTCGAGAGCGTCCACAGTGTCTGTGTTTAAAGCAGGTAGCACTAAGGAAGATGTCGCTGGGGGAGGAGTAGCATCCGTTAGGGTCGAGGAAGAAGAAGCCCGTCCCTGTACTAGATTCATGACATGAGGGGCCAGTAAAGCCAATATGGACTTGGTAGAACTGGGAACCCGAGGAGGAGTATCACTGGTACAGATCATTCGAGTAGCACCATCAGTAGGAGTAGACGATGGAGTGTTCTCACCCGAAGCTCCCCCTATGGCAGAAGTGGCTTCGAATGAGAACATCAAATTTTCTTCATCTCCCGCTGGCAGAAGACTTGGAGTTGGAGGGGTCGCAGGTGTTTTGATAGCCATAATAGTAGAAGGCGTTAATAATGCTGGCTGAGGAGTAGAGGGCACACCAACAACCACTGGAAAAGTCTCTTCGGAGCAAACCCTGGGTGTTGGAGATGGCAGACTTGGGGACGGGGTAGCCTCTCTTGCTGCGGCCGCGACAACGACCTCTGTCCTATCATCACTCCCGAGTTCATCAATTGGGGGAACTGAAGAAGGAACTGAGCATGGGGCCAGCGTGAAGTAATCTGCGTCAAACTCATTTGCAGAACTATCTAAACCACCCACCGAGCCAGTTGTGCCAGAGTAATCTACCTTTTCCTCAAACTCCCCCCGGTAATCGAATGCATTGGCGAGTGAGGTTGAATGCCTGCAAAAAAAAAAAGTATTACATATAAATAATGAACAATGAAATAAAATAATAAATAGAAGATTACCCGAAGATACAAGTCCAGTGGTCGGACTTGAGGGAGGAGCTGTCGCTGATTCCAGAAGTACATCCGTTTAGGTACTCAGAGGTTGCATCGCGGTGTGTTCATTCCTTTTACACCTGCGGTTGGGGGAGCTAGGACCTCAGTAGCACCTGAGACTTCAACGGGTCTGCTCTCCTCGGCTGATGTTGACGGCAGAGTGGAAGCAAGCAAATCCGTTGCAAATTGGACTGCTGCCTGGTGGGGGACTACTAGCGTCTCCCCACCCAGTTTCTTCTTCTTCTTGGCAGGCCCTTCTCTTAAGGCTCCCCGACTTTTAATGGCTGGACTCCGGGGGAGGGGAACCAAGTCTTGAGGGGCACCACCATCATCGTCGTCATCATCATTATCATTATTGTCATCCCCATCAGAGTTGCCCAAGTCTGATGGATCGGCCGCCACACCAAGGAATACGTCCATTCCTTTTACCCTCACTCTTTTGGCCCCTTTGCGGCTAGAATAGAAATCCTCTATCTCCTTGCAACAGCTGCGGTTGATAGAGAAATTTGGTACATCAGTATTAGCAACGCTGTACCAGGTGCAGAAGCTTAACACCATACTTAGCTCTAGCGATTTCAGGGGTAGCATAAATTCTGCTCCGGTTCCTCCAGCAACAAAATGGAACCAACCCCGTGCCCCTGCGTACAGGTTTCCCTCGTACGCCAACCCTTTATTTGGATTTCCTACATAAAGCTGCGTATATCCAAATTGATGGGCAAATCTGCTCGGGATATACGGCTCTATATAGCACATGGCGTCTTGCCTGTACACCAAGTGTCCGGGGCGAATATTCAAAAACCACCAGAAGACCCCTGAAGATAAGTTGGTGAACTTGTCTGCTCCCAAAATATCTTTAAACTAAGATCCATACTCTCCCCCAGGGAAGTCTGGAAAGCAGCGGAAGATCTCGTAGTTTTGATGGTGACGGAGTGTCCTGCGGATTTGAGACATATAATTACTCTTCCAGACAGAGCGGTCGTACTTTTCTACGAAGAACGGTTTGTCAGTTGGGTTGTAATCTGCAACACTCATCAAAGACGGGCAGTGCATGACTGGCCACGCCATTAAATATGTATAAGGCATCTCTACCCTTGGGTGTGGTGTCTTCACCGTAGCAGCCTCTTTGGCCGCCTTTCCCTTTCCAGCTTTACCTTTGTTCTTCTCTGCTGACATAAAGCTGTTACAGAGAGCCCGAAGCCCGCTTTGGAGGTTGGCAACCATCGCTGGTAATAACCCAAAGGGTCGTTCATAGGCCAGTAGGACGACTGGATAGACGACATTCTTGGTGATAGCTTCCTTAGGCAACGAAGTGACAACACACCTCTTCAGCCACAACATTAAAAAGCCAGCAAGGAAACCCTTCTCAGAAATAGAGAACTGGGCTTAGTAATGGAAGCTCTGAAAGACCGTGTCAGGACTAAATCCTCCTTCATTTGATTCGGTCGTATATGTTGTGGCTTCTAAGTTGGAGATACGCTCCTTCACTTCTTCGATACTAACAGAAGGGCGTCCACGAACCATGGGGAGACTCTCTTTCAGATTGAAGAGATAGTCTGCCCACCTCTTATGGCCAATTCCCTGGTTTCTTACTCCAGCCAGGTCGACGCAAATATGATAGTGGCACATCATTTCCCAGTAGGTCTGGTAGATGTGCTCATCCCCCGCTTTTAGCATCTTTAATTCTTCAGTAGTGGGGATATATTCCTCATAAGGGACTTCGCCCATTGATAACTCCGACACTTCGAACATCTTATGGAGAGCGAATCCCAGCTCACCCACCGGTGTAAAGAAGGTGCCGGTTTCGGGGTTATACATCTCCAGCAGGCTGAACAAGTGGTACGAACTTTGAGGCAAGCCAAACTGGACGTTTCTAATGGCTTTGTACAAGCCAATTTCCTTTAGGGTCTGCTCATGGGTGTCCAGTATGTGTTTGACAAGTCTGAACCACCACATGTTGCCCGAGGAGTGGACCCATCCGGGCATTCTAACCCTTGGCCAAGAATTCGCTAAGGAAAGTCTTAGCACGAATCGGGACTTCACCAACAGGGTGCTCTTTGGTGACTCTGCCTGGGAGGAGCCCCGTAATACATCTAGGTGGACCGTCTTGAAAAGCCCCATTCGCGCCGAATTTGCCGGTCGCAACACCATCATACTCACGAGTTAGTTTAAATTTTAACTCGCGGTGGGAAGATAGCCGCTGGAGATACACCAGAGGGTAGCTACGCTCCATGTCAGGAAGAAACATGAGCAGATCTCCAGCCTCGTACAGCCACTTGCTCTCTTCTTCGAATAAGATTTCATCCGAGTGCACTATAGCATCTCCAAAGAGGAACGCCGGTTTCTCCAAAGCTTCCCGGTTCGTGGCTTCAAAGGGAGCATCCGTTATAATTTTCCATGCAGTAGCAGGGCTGTATCTGATCATGTTTTCCCTACGCTCTCTTAAACCTAGCTTGTATGCGGCAAGAACAGTGGTGAAGCGAAATTGGGTGACTGAGTCTGCACCCCCGCCATGGCCGAAGTGATGTCCTTGGGAGAGTGCATCCACTGAGTAGCCAACTGCAAGAAAAGAATCAGGAATCAGAAAAGCTTTATGAAAGAAAAATCCTAAGTATAGAAACGCGGAGCTGAAAATAACTCCGCACGAAGATAAGGAGGTAACCTCGCGTTTTTGTAAAAACGCGAAGCTAAAGAAACTCCACGCGAAGCAAAGTTTATAACTCCGCGGGAACAAACGCGAAGCTAAAATTGTAACCTCGCGTCAGAACGCGATAGTTAGCAGAGATAACTTCGCGTTTAAAAACGCGGAGATAACGCGATAGCTTCGCGTGAAGGAAGACCAGAGATCTTTTCCTTCTTCTCCAAGCCATTTGGCCGGAGTACGGCGATCTCGCCGGTAAAAGAGATGATTGACTGGTTAGAACCGAGCCAAATCACTCCTAAGAAGTGAAGAATCTTACCGCCAATAGGCGAGGCATGGACTGGCTTGCCGCTGCGGCCACTTCCACGACTGCTGCCGCCGCTGCTTGCGCCAGTCGCCGACGGCGAGGCTGCGCGTGAAGAAGCACGGGTCTTGGGTGCCATTGCTTGCGAAATCTTGAAGGAAATCGATGGAAATCGGGTCGAAAAATCGCTCGGTCGCCTGAGTCGCCTGGATCGCCGGAGTTCTGGAACTCTAATCTCTTGAAAATCCTTCGAATGAAGTAAGCAAGAAAAAGAAGAGACTCCATTTAAATGAAAAAACTGCCTCTTGGTATTCGGCACGAGAATCGGAGCAATTACTAATCAGTGGCTCCCCAAAATGCAAGGCTATTAGCTTCGCGTGGCGATGAGAAACGCAAAGCTATTAGCTCCGCGCAACTATGCAAAATGTGAAGATAACTTGGTAGTTGAGCTACGCGTTTCTATGAGAAGCTTGGATTTGGCACGTGCAATTAGGCGGCTCTGCCGAAATCTGATAATCATCACTCAATTATCTTGGTTTGTGCAGTTCAAGTTACGCATAAGAGCCTTGAATTGCCTTTATCAAACTAAGGCATGTGCAATTAGGCGCCTCTGTCTAAGTTAAATGATCCTTATCTGATCATTTCAGGTACTAACAGTCTAAGTTACGCAAATGAGCCTTGGATTGTTTTTTTTTTTTACCGAAACATGAACCATCTATTTGTTGAGCAAGCAAAATTCTTGAAGCCAACAGATAAAGAGAAAATGAATTGTTTTTATTCATAAAACAAAGAGATTACAAAAGAAGAGGGAGTTATAACTCTCCCAAAAGTTTCAACCTATTCATCAATAACCTGACGACGGAGTTTTGAGCTTGCCGGCGCAAGACATCGCCATTTAATGCGAATTGCTGGGCTAACCACTGATGAGATTCTTTTCCAGTTCAATTCCCTGGTTCACATACAAAAGATCTCATCTGCAAATGTCAACTATGATCTGTTTAAAGTTCTTAGTGGATCATCTGAAGATACTGCTACAAGAATCCTAAATGAAGATGCACAAGTTGAATTCGACATGCTACAAGCCCTTAGATGATCATCTCTATCGTTTTGGAAAGCGACAGAGATTGTCATCTAACAGAAATGGTCCTCAGGAAAACTTAATGAGCTGCCGCAAAGTTCTTATAACTCCTTCAAAAGTTTACCTTTTGGAGCCAGAGCTTGAAACCTGTAACTATATTGTAAAACATATGCTTCTGGCTTCCTTAGAATTACTTTTGCTGACGAAGATCGGAAGAGCCACATGCACTCCTCTTCAAAAAGGATCTGGTCGGAATACTCCACTGCAAAAGAAGAATCAAGAGTTAGAGAAAACTCGAAAAATCTTCTAAGTATAAAAAACACGGAGTTAAAAAATAACTTCGCGCGCAGCTGAGGAAATAGCCTCGCGTTGAAACGCGACTGCAAGTCAAAATAGTCTCGCGTTGAAATGCGACTGCTAGTCAAATTAGCCTCGCATTGAAACGCGACTGCTAGTCAAAATAGCCCCGCGTTTCAAATGCGAGGATGACGCGATAGTTTCGCATAAGAAGAAGACCAGAGTTCTTCTCCGTCTTCTCCTTACTTCCTAAGCCTTACGGCCGGAGAACGGCGATCTTGCCGGTTCAAAAATGGTTGGTCGGTTAAAACCGAGCCAAAACACTCAAAAATTATTCTAAGGAGTCCGCAAAGTTGAGATTTCTACCTCCAATGGGCGCGGCATGAACTGGTTCGCCGCTGTGTCTGCTCCCTCGGCCACTGCCACTGCTGCTAGCACCGGCCGCCGATCGTAAGGAGGCGCGCGACACCGTACTCTTCTTAGATGACATCCTAATGATGAAATCTATGGAAAATCGAACGAAGTCTGATCAAAGACCGCTCGTTCACATGAGTCGCTCGGCACCTGAACTCTAGATTCCTGGATTCTTCGAATGAAGAAAGGAAAAAGAGTTAAAGACTCTATTTAAAAGAGAGAACCCGCCTCTTGGTATTCGGCGCAAAGTTCGGAGTAATTACTGAGCAATTAATAAGTAGTTACTCACTAAAGCGCGAAGCTGTTTTGCTCCGCGCAACTATACAAAGCGCGAGATAAACTTGGTATTTTAACTCCGCGTTTTCAATTTAAAAATTCAAAGTATTTCAAAATTTGCTAAGTTCTAAACCATTTTGAAAACTTTGGAGGGGGTTCTGTTGGCAGTGAAAATTTCTAAGTAAATAGGGTTTTCCACAACAGAACGTGGAGCTAACTCTGTAGCTCCGCGTTTGGTTATATTAGCCTCGCGTTTGAGAAAAACACGGAGTTAATCAATAACTCCGCGTTCTGGTTCTTTAGCTCCGCGTTTTGATGCGATTAGTTCCGCGTGAGCATATAACCAGAATCTCAAATTGATTGAAATTATGATTTGGGCTTATCCAAATACCCAAATTAAGTCCGATCAGAACTCTAAATCAAGAGATTTAAATCAAAACTAAGATATTTGATTGGAATTCTTGATGAGTACAAATTCTATTTAGATAGAAACTCTCATATGATCCTAAGGCTATAAATATCCTCTTGGGGAAGCCCTATGAGTCTTTTTTTTTGGCATCTGAGGTCTTTTTCTGGAGTTTTGGAGAAGTTCGAGTTACGCATAGAGCCTTGAACGAATCAAGACCAGAGAAGATCATCTATAGTCGGCCGCCATCTTCAAGAGAAGAGTTCGACGTCAGATCGTCCAAAGGAGCTGCTTGACAGATCCCATCACCACACAGATCCCACATCATATTGTAAAAGAGAGCGATAGATTATAAATCCTCTTGTTTGTTCTTTTTCTTTTGTTCTCTTTTGTTGTAAATCAAGTTATTTTAATGGAAGGAAGGCAACGAATTTCTGCTGCCAACACCTCCCTATTGATATTTTAAAATATTATTGCTAGTATAAGGGTATTATTCAGCATTAGATCATGATCACACTGATCATTCTAAAATTTACTGTCCAGATAATAAATTATGAGAGATCTTGTATCATCTTAATAATTAAAATAGGATTAATTACTTAAATTATCTTTGCACTATTAGGATGTATCACTAATAATCCTTATAAAAGCTTTTGCAAAGAGGACAAATTCTTACTGGGATATTAGTGTATATTATAATAGTACAAGAATAGTTGTTACACTTAACTAATTAAATATTTGATAGGAGAATAGTTGGTACGTTCCAATAGTGCAAGAATAATTTTTGTCATTGTTATTAGTAAGTTTCTTAAATTGTTTGTAGATGGAGGACATCCAATATGCAGTACATGAGATGGAGCAGTTATATAAGAGAATAGGAAGACAATGGCGGAGCAAGACTCGAAGTCTACATTATGGGAGAGCACAGGCTCAAAGTCTTGACCATAAAGACTATGGAACAATGAAGATTCAATGTTTGGATTCATCAAAGTTTCTCCAATTGTTTATAAGGAAGCATATGCTCGAAGCAGAATCTCCATCTCCTACAACTCCAGCTCCTCGATCTCAAACTCCTTTACATCGTCCATAGTCACAATTACCATGAGAGGAGCCAGCTCAGGTCGAGGCTAGGCCATCACAATCACTAAAGAGTGAAATCAAGGTATAGCTAGACCTTTACAGCAACCATCCTAACCTGTGTGCTATTTAATGCGAATGAAAACATAGACCTTCATGGCCTCCATTAGAATGAGCACAGGCGAGGCTGGACCTAATTCACAGCGACTACCCAACAAACTCATTTGTGTAATGCAAACAAAATCGATGTCGGACTCTCCTTGCCCCACACCGAACCTGGTCACGTAGTACCATCATAGCTACTAACGCAGCTTGAAGCTGCACTTAGTTGAGTGCAGGGATGTCGATGATCTGAGAGACATGGGTATGGCTTTTATATATATATAGAGAGAGAGAGAAATGGAATGAGCTGACAACTCACGCAAGTTATCTGAGCTGCAGTTCATTTTTATTATCTCCAATAATATTTTTTAAAAAAATTCTTTTGGATTATGATCTCGACCCCTTAGGATTCACTCATACCCAATTTTTTGGGTTTTAGTTTAGATTTGATCCTCTATCAAATTGACACAAAATTAACGGTTTTCAATTAATAAAATATTTTGTATGCACTTGGTAAAATAGTAAATGAATTTCAAAATTTATTAAATTTAATTCGAAAGAAATTAAAGAGATAGAGATAGTAATTATAAAAAAAAAATGGAAAAAAATCATTGTATCATTATAGTTTTGTCACTTATTCACATAACTTTTCCTAAGCTGACGGCTCATCTACAACAATCTCATGTATATATATATATATATATATATATATATATATATATATATATATATATATATATATATATATATATATATATATATATATATATATATATATATATATATATATAGAGAGAGAGAGAGAGAGAGAGAGAGAGATGGAAATGAGCTGACAACTCACACAAGTTACCTGAGCTGCAGTTCATTTCCAATATCTCCAATAATCTTTTTTAAAAATTTTCTTTTGGATTATGATCTCGATCCCTTAGGGTTCACTCATACCCAATTTCTTGGGTTTTAGTTTTGATTTGGTCCTCCATCAAGTTAACACAAAATTAACGGTTTTCAATGAATAAAACATTTTGTATGCACTTGATGAAAGGGTAAAAAAGAACTCCAAAATTTATAAAATTTAATCCTAAATAAGTTAAGAATATAGAGATGGTAATTATTAAAAAAAATTGAAGAAAAATCATTGGATGATTATAGTTTTGCCGTTAGCTCACGTAATTTTTTCTGAGCTGGCGGCTCACCTACAGTGATCCCATAAATATATATATGGGATTACTGTAGGTGAGCCGCCAGCTCAGGAAAAATTACGTGAGCTAGCGGCAAAAGTATAATGATTCAATGATTTTTCTTCAATTTCTTTTAACAATTACTATCTCTACCTCCTTAATTTTTTTCGGATTAAATTTCATAATTTTTAGAGTTCGTTTACCTTTTCATCAAATGCATACAAAATGTTTTATTCATTGAAAACCGTTAGTTTTAAGTTAACTTGATAGAAGACCAAATCAAAACAAAAACCAAAGAAATTGGGTATGAGTGAACCCTAGGGGATCAAGATCATAATCGAAAAGAAATTTTTAAAAATATATTATTTGAGATAGTGGAAATGAACTGCATCTCAGCTAATTTGCGTGAGCTGTCAGCTCATTTCCATTTCTCTCTCTCTCTCTCTCTCTCTCTATCTCTCTCTCTCTCTCTCTCTCTATATATATATATATATATATATATGAGAATAATGAAGGTGGGCTTACAACTCATGCAACTTATTTGAGTTATAGTTTATTTTCACTATTCTAATATTTTTTAAAAAAAAATTCTTTCGTATTATGATCTCGTCCTCCAAGAGTCACTCATACCTAATTTCTTTAGTTTTACTTTTGATTTGGTCATCCATCAATTTGATACAAAATTAATAATTTTTTGGTAAATAGAACATTTTGTATTTATTTAATGAAAAGATAAATCCATGGGGGTTTTGAAGTTTATTTATCTTTTCATCAAATAAATACAAATATTGTATTCACCGAAAATTGTTAATTTGTATATATTTGATGTAAGACCAAATCAAAACTGTAGACATCCAAAAAAAAAAAAGAAGAAGAAAAAGAAAAAAAATTGGGGAATAACCCCGAGGGTTGCCACCGGCGGGAATTATTCCCGCAGGTGGGCACTCGCGAGGTGCCTTTCGCTTCCGTTCCGTACTTCGGTTGTATGGTGATCTAGATTTTTAGGGATTAATTACGTATGTTTAACGCGGATTCGAGGGAAGAATTTGAGCCAGATTGGAAGCGCTTCCAATCTATAAAATTGGGAGCGGAGTTCAGAGCAGGGAGATTTTCCAGAGAGAAGAGGAGTCCAAAAAGGAGAGATCTACGTCTTCTCCAGAGTTCAGAAAAGAAGATCCAGAGATCAATCTTCATTCCAATCTAGATCGGATCATTAACAGTGTATAAGATCAAAACTCCACCACTGCCAGAACCCATAAAAATAAAGGGGAATCAAAATCAATTGATCCCCATTCTTGTAATCTCTATTTTCTATTTGTAATTTTTTTTTTATTGTTGTAATTCCATAGTAAATTGGCAGTATAAAGAAAGATTCAATTTTTCGAGCATACAAGAATTGGCGACCATAGTGTGAGTTTCAATGGCGCAATTCGATCTTTAAATTTTTTGATTCGAAGCCTAGGCGTCATCGTCGGGTAACGATATAGAATATGTGGCATCATCGCCCACCAAAACTGATAAAACGTCATCGTCTGTCCAAAAAAAAGTGAAGCGTCATTGCCCACTAAAATTAATAAGGCGTCATTACCTGTTAAAAAAATTATGAGGCGTTATCGCCCATAATAAAAGACAAGACGTTATCGTCTGCCAAATAAAAAGTGAGGCGTTATCGCCCATAAAAAAATTTGACAAAAAAAATTGACAAAATTGCATTAAAAAAATAATAATAATAAAATAAAAGTTGTGGTACATGGGTGCACCCGCGGATGCAACTGCGAGATGCAAACCCGGGATGCAACCCTCGGGATACCGAATCCGTGGGATACAAAAAATAATGATAATAAAAAAAGTAATAAATAAAATAAAATAAAATAATAAATAATAAATTAAAAAGTTAACATCTACAATAAAAAAAATTAATAAATAAAAAAAGAGGCGTCATCGCCCACAAAAAATTGACAAAGCTGTCAAAATAATAATAAATAAAAATTTTGAAAAAAAATGCGGTGCAAAGGTGTTACCCTTGGGTTGCACCTACGGGATGCAACCCGCGGGATGCACCCGCAGGTTGCAACCCGCGGGATGCACCCACGGGGTGCACCCGCGGGCAACCCGCGGGATGCAGAACAAAAAATATAAAAACAATTAAACAAAAATAAACAAAAAAATAATAAGTAAAAAAAAAAAAAAATAATAATAATTCTCTCTCTCAGCGATAAATAAATGATAAAATAAATAATAAATAATAAATATAAATAAATAAATAAAATAAAAATACAAAAAAATAAAAAAAATAGAAAGAATGTAAAAAATAGATTTCAAAAATACTAATTATAATAATAATAATTAAAATGAAAATAAAAATAAAAAAATTAAATAAAAAAATAAACAAAAAATTTAAAAATTAATAATAAATAAATATAAAAAATAATAATAAATAAAAAACCAAAATAAATAAATATAAATATAAATATAAATAAATAAATAAAAAATTTACGGGTCCACCCGCCGGTGCGGGAGGCACCCGCGCTCAGGTGCCCGCAAAAAAAAAAAATCTAACCATATGGGATTCAATCTGTTGCTGCTGACATGGGCTCGCTGCTTTTATATTTTCATAAATAATAAAAAAAGGATGACTTAGAGAAAGTCATACATCCTCAAAAGCAGTTGTATATTTGTCAGGAAGTTGTCCCAGACTTCATTGCCATGCATCCAAAAGGCCGAATCCGTCGACTATTTTTTTTTTTTGAGAAATCTCACGGGAATTTCAACCCCTACCAAATCCAATCTCTACTCGGCCCTCGTCAAAGCAAGAAGCAGCAGTACCCTCATACCTGCGGGCCCCAAGGAGAATGGCGGTGCCGACGCCGCGGCGGCGACTCCGAAGAAGATCAAGAAGATAAAGCCGAATAAGCCCAAGGTGACGGTGGCCGAGGCCGCAATAAAAATCGACGCCGACGATCTCGCAGCCCATTTCCTCAATGTCACAGGATTGTATGAATCGCAGCAGCAAACTAATCTCGTCCATCTCACTTCATCTCAGCATTTATTCTATGCTTGTTGATCTTCTTGGGTTTACAATGTTCAAAGGGAAGACGAGTTGTTGAGTTGCAGCAGCAATCAAGATTTGATGCATGAAGAGAAGCATGATATCGGCTCTCATGAAATTCAAGTTCCCAACTTTCAAGAAGAAGCTTATGTTGCTCTTTTGGTGGATGGCAAAACAAATGTTCATCCTTTAGATTCCATGTCTTCAACTAATCAAAAGCCCAAGTGAGGATTGATCAATGAGGGATAAGAAAGCTTGTGACACACCAAGATTAGGTGGACTGTCCAAAGTTTCTTAGCTTAGAGGATATCATGATGTTCTCCCTGGCTAAAAAAAAAAGGTACAAAGAGGTGTCTCTTTGTGGTCTGCCTGGAACAGGGAAAACATCTTTGGCTTCTGCTTGTGCTCACGATATTGGTGCAAGCCTGTTCTCCATCAATGTCCCTAAAATAGTTAGTGAATACAATGTTGAAAGGAGAGAGTTGCGCGGATCGCTGAAAATTCCACTGTAAGTCACACTTAAAAGATGAAGATCGATGCATTAACGTACTCTGTTATAATGACTTCAATTATTGTAGCGTTGAAGCATCACTTGGCCTCAACTTCCTGAGAGGCCGAGATAGCTCATCGTTCTCTAAGGAGTATGGTGAACAACTAAAGTATACTACCTTAGCGCTGTCAAAACCCCTCCAGCATCTGCAACGTCACTAAATGATGTCGGGAGACCGCTTGATGTTGCAGCATCTTTAGATGCATATCAGAAGAAACCATTTATTCTTTTGAGCGAGGTGACTCTACAACTAGCCTCACTTTCACCTTGTAATGTTCTAATGCTCGGTCTTGAGAAGCAAATTTTGATGCTTAATTCTTCAACAACATCTGTTGATGCTCAGGGTATTATCACTTTCTCGTCATTATGCGAACACGCTTCCCTTTCGAGGTAGTCAAAGCCGAAAACGAAAGATCCATATATATGGGATAATGTTCTAAGGAGAAATGTTTTGATCCAGAACTGGCAACGATGCCTCAGAACAACAATGTAGCTCGTCGCCTATGGCAGATGTAGAGAAGTTACAGATGGAATGTTACAAGGACGATGGCAGTTCGACTTTTGAATATAGCGAGACTAACTCAGTGCGCGAGGCTAAACCAACCCACAAATCTAACATGCATATAATGCGAGGTTAAAATCCACGTATTGTACAAGGTCAAGTCAGTATAAAGTTGTTTTAGACGCGAGGCTGATTCAAGACCAAGCCAGCATAAAGTCATCAGATGCGAGGCTAAGTCGAGACCAAGCCAGTGTAAATTAATCCAGAATGCAAGATTATGCCCATGTCTGAAGAGCAAAGCTAAGTTTTAGCCCTGTGTGAGCCAAATGGGATCCACACAGGGGGTAGGACCCACATCTAGTGAGCAAAACTAAATCCCACATAAAACGCGGGGCCTAACCAGCTTAAAGCCATCCAGACATGAGACTATGTCTGCAAGTGAAGCGCGAGACTTATTCAGTCGCAAGGCTTAACCAGCGCACTAGTCTAACTCAGTGTGTGAGGCTAAGCCAGCGCACAAATCTAATCCGGCATATAGGTGAGATTAAATCATAATCCAAAGTCGAGACTAAGCTCGCTAAAGTCAACCAGAATGCAAATCCAAGTTCCAGTCTAGCACAAAATTGTCAAGAGGTGAGGCTAAGTGTCACCCTTGTACAGAAAAAATCAGAATGTAAGGCTAAGATTTAGCCCAATGCAGAAGTGTCTAAATGCAAAGTCAAGACTCATCCCTGGGTAGAAGTATCAGAACGCAAAACTAATACTCAGCTTTGTCTTGCATTAGAGATTTGAAACGCTAGACTAACCATAAGCCTGATGGAGATGGAAGTAATATATGTCCTATGATGGACTCCTTGACCAGCCGAATGGGGTCTACACAGGGGGTGAGACCCACAACCAGATAACCTCGCATATAATACGAGCTAAGCCCAAAGCAAGAATGTTAGGCTATGCTCGCGCACAATGTGAGGCTAAACCAATGTAAAATCATCTAATGCATGGAGTTAATTCGAGACTAAGCCAGCGTAAAGTCATCAGACGCGAGGCTAACTCGAAACTAAAACAGCATGCATGGTTATACAAAAGCGCGAGGCTAAGTTAGCGCACATAACTCATCCAGAGTACAAAAGTGAACAGAAATGCAAGGCTAATATCTGTGAACAATGTAGGACTATCCAAAGTAAAGCCAACAAAAGTGCAAAAGCTCCAAAACGACAGGCTAATTTGCATCCCCGCGTAAAACAGTTGAAACGTAAGGATGCGAGGCTATTTGCCAGCCCACGTGATTTCCATTATCGAAAGAAGATGCTAACACAAGGCTAACTTGCAGTCTGACATGAAACCTACGGTACACAAAACCAAGCCAGCGTGCATGATTAATATAGCGTGTGAGGCTAATCCCGAGTTTGAAGATGAATCTGAATGCGAGGCTAAGTTCCAGCCTTGCATAGAAAAAATAATGCAAAAGCTAAGTTTTAGCCTAGTATGGAAGTGCTATAATGTAAAGACAAGTCTTAACCTTGCATAGACTCATCAGAATGAAAGGCTAAAACTCAGTTCCGCATAATCTGCCACAAAGATGCATAAAAGTGATTTGTTACCATATGATGAACTCTATGAAGAGCCAAATGAGGTTGACATAGGGACTGAGATGTACAACCAGATAAACTTGCGTATAATGCGAGTTTAAGCCCGAAGCAAGAACGCGAGGCTAAACCCCGTGTACAGTACGAGGCCAAGCCAATGTAAAGTTATTTAAACGCGAGGCTATGGTCACGGCTAAAATGCCAAGCTAACTCTCAGCCTTGTATAAACTTCAAAGAATAAGAAGGCAGTCAATTGAATTACAACGACCATTCAAATGTGGCTCCCACAGAAGGTGGACCCCACACCAATAAACTTTGTGTGCAATGCAAAACAAATTCTGCACACAATACAATGCCAAGCCAGCATAAAGTCATCTAAATGCGAGGCTATGCTCACGGCCAAAATGTAAAACTAACTCTCAGCCCCGCATAGACTTTAAGAAGCGGAAGGTCAAGGTCTGCATTAGAAACTTAAGGCGCCAAGCCAACCAGGAGCCTTGCGTAATATTCGATGAAAAAGAAGGTGCTGTCGACTTATAATGGGCTCATAACCAGTCAAATGTGGTCTACTTAGGGGGTGAGACCCACGTCCAGTAAACATTGCAAACAAAACTAAACTTTGCATACAATGCGACGCTAAGCCAGCGTAAAGTCATCTAAATGTGAGGCTAGGTCCGCGCGGAGTGCAAAGTTATTCCCGCAATTAAAATGCGAAACTAACTTAGTGTGTAAGGCTAAACCTGCACACAAGTCCAACCCAGCGTATAACGCAAAATTATACTAACCCAGTCGCGAGGCTCTGCCAGCTTAAAATACGAGGCTAAGCCCGCAGATATAGGGCTAAGGTTGCATCTTGAACGCGCAATAACAAATCGAATTGTATCAAGTGCAAATCTCGAGAGCACCTTCAAAAAAAAAGTACAAGAAAGAACTTTCAAAATGGACGACTTGGTGTATATATATATATATATATATATATATATATATATATATATATATATATATATATATATATATATATATATATATATATATATATATATATATATATATATATATATATAGCCATGACGCACAAGACTAAGGGCAAATTTCAGCCAAAGTGAGAGGGCCTATTCATAGTAGAGACGGTCTATTCAAATGGAACATACTGATTGATCAATCAATACGGTGACCGGATGATGATACAGATCAGCAGAAAAGCTCGATGAAATATTTAAGGGAATAAAGTCATCTGACATTTTCTTCAACACAGCAAATAAAGAAATGTTGGTCCCTGCTGAGGTGTAGCTTCACACCTCAACTTGGGTCATAAAATGAAATTGGATCCTACGTCTCTATGACTATTGATAGAGAAAATGTTTGGCCTATAAGTCCAAATGAAACCTCACTAATCATATCATGCTGGGGTAAAAGCATAAATTGTCCAACGCCATCAAGGTAATGGGAAGAGAATAAATTTCTCGCCAACCCCGTCATGCTGGGGTTAAAAGCATGAATTGCCCAATGCCATCAAGGCAACGGGAAGAAAATAAATTTCTCGCCAACCCCGTCATGCTAGGGGTAAAAAGTATGAACTGTCCAACGCTATGAAGGCAACAGGAAGAGAATAAGTTTCTCGCCAACCCCGTCATGTTGGAGGTAAAAAGCATGAAATGCCCAACGCCATCAAGGCAACGGAAAGAGAATAAATTTCTCGCAAACACCATCATGCTGAAGGTAAACGCATGATTTGCCCAATACTGTCATGGTAGATGGGAAAAAAATAAAATTCTCACCAACCCCATCATACTGGGGGTAAAAGTATGAAATGCCCAACGCTATCAAGGCAACAGAAAGAGAATAAATTTCTCGTCAATCCCATCATGCTAGGGGTAAAAAGTATGAATTGCCCAACACCATCAAGGCAACGGGAAGAGAATAAATTTTTCGTCAACCCATCGTGCTGGGGTAAAAAGCATGAACTGCCCAATGCTATCAAGGCAACGGGGAAGAGAATAAATTTCTCGCCAACCCCATCATACTGGGGGTAAAAGTATGAAATATCCAACACCATCAAGGCAACAGGAAGAGAATAAATTTATCGCCAACCCATCATGCTGGGGTAAAAGCATGATTTGCCCAACGCCAACAAGGCAATGGGAAGAGAATAAATTTCTCACCAACTCATCATGCGTGGGTAAACACATGAGCTACCAAAGCTGCTAAAGTAAAGGGAAGAGGAAAAGTTTGGCATTTAAGCCAAACCAAACCCTCGACAACTCACCATGCTGAGGGGAATAGTATGGCTAGCCTAACTCAAATGGTACTTGGTAAAGGCAAATCAAATGCATTGATAGCTGGGGGTTTACTAAAAATCCTATGACAAATCTGTCACAACAGTATCCTTATCCAAATATAAGGATACATCACTGCCCTAAGCTACTAAGGCAAAGGGAAGAGGAAAAAATTGGTATTTAAACCCAAACGTAATTCTCGATAACTCACCATGCTGAGGGGAATAGCATGGCTAGCAAAACTCAAATGGTAGTTGGTAAAGGCTAATCAAATCTGTTGATAGCTGGGGGTTTGCTAAAAATCCTAATCAGATCGATCCCCTGTCAAGTTAAGATTTCACCTCTGACAATAAAACTTTACTCATTAATTTTCTCTGGTAGAGCCAGTAAGTCTCTAAAATATTTGTCACGTTCAGATTTCACCTCTCACAGCAAGACTTTTCTCGTCACTTTTCTCCAGCAGAACCGGTGACTCTACAAAATATTTGTCACATTAAAATCATACATCTGACATCAGAATACAAAATCGAGTCGATTTTCTTTGTGAGATTAAATCTAATCAAATCCTTATCATGTTAAAAACATACCTCTGACACCCAAATACAAAATCGAATCATTTTTCTCCATGAGATTAAGTCCAATCAAATCTCCTGTCACGTTAAGATTTCACTTCTGACAGCAAGAACTTTCTCGTCACTTTTCTCCAGCAGAACCGGTGACTCTACAAAATATTTGTCACGTTAAAATCATACCTCTGACATCAGAATACAAAATCGAGTCAATTTTCTCTGTGAGATCAAATCCAATCAAATCCTTATCACGTTAAAATCATACCTCTGACACCAGAATACAAAATCAAATCATTTTCCTCCATGAGATCAAGCCCAATGAAATCTCTTGTCACGTTAAGATTTTACCTCTGACATCAAAACTTTTCTCATCATTTTTCTCCAGCAGAGCAAGTGACAATCCAAAACATTTGTCAAGTTAAAATCATACATCTGACATCAGAATTCAAAATCAAATGAGATAAAATCCGATTAAATCTCCTGTCATGTTAAGCTTTCACCTCTGACAGAAAAGAAAACTCACACTTCATCAAGTCCAATATTACAGCCTCTGATGAACTTGTTTTTGATATCGTTAAATTAAAAATTATCTCTGACGAAAATCATCTCCCTGTTAAGTTAATAGTTATATCTGATAGTCAAATTCCAAGGCTAAATACGTTAATCGTCACCTCTATTTAGTTAACTCATTCCTATCATGACCAGATCCTCTGAATAGGTCAAGTTTTGAGATATGTTTAATGACACCTCTGTCTTTTTCTGATCCGTCATACTAGATGTCACTGAACGGTTAGGATTCTAATAAGCATGTTAACATGATACCTCCGCTTAACCTCAAATAAGTACGTTAACATCATATCTCTACTTATTATCTAACGAGCATGTTAACATCATACCTCTGCTTGTCACCCAATGAGTACATTAACATCATACCTCTGCTTGTGATCTAATGAGCACGTTAAAATCATACCTCTGCTTGTTATCGAATAAGCATGTTAACATCATACCTCTACTCATATTCTAGAAGACACGTTAATAGTTACCTCTATCTATCAAAACTATTACACGTCTGTCATGCACTTAGCCTCTGAAAAAATATTTTTGTATGCAGACAACAAATTTTCTGAAGTAAAGCTACAAGCAAAAGTTTGGCTCAGCTGCACAGGTACAAAGGCCAACATCAAGAAAATTCGCTAGAAGCAATCTCTGATACATCGAAGAGGTTCAATAGTATACCGCAAGCAACAAAACAGCTGGAAGGTAGTGATTTCAGAATATAGTTCACAGTATACCATGAAAATCACGATGAAGACTACGAAGCTAAAATCAAAGAGTCCAAAGTGTTTTGAAATTCGTTACAATTCAATACAGAATTTCGAAAACTTTTGAGGGGGTTATGTAGACATCCAAAAAAAAAAGAAGAAAAAGAAAAAAATTGGGGAATAACCCCACGGATTTACACCCGCGGTAACACCCGCGGGAATTTCCCGCGGGTGGGCACCTGCGGGATGCCTTCCGCTTCCGTTCCGTACTTCGGTTGCATGGTGATCCAGATTTTTAGTGATTAATTACGTAGATTTAACCCGGATTCGAGAGAAGAATTTGAGCCGGATTGGAAGTGCTTCTCAATCTATGAAATTGGGAGCGGAATTCAGAACAAGAGGATTTTCCAGAGAGACGGGGAGTCCAAAAAGGAGAGATCTATGTCTTCTCCATAGTCCAGAAAAGGAGATCCAGAGATCAATCTTCATCCCGATCCAGATCGGATCGTGAAAAGAGTGCATAATCAAGACTCCACCGTTGCCAAAACCCATAAAAATAAAGGGAAATCGAAATCAATTGATCCCCAGTCTTGTAATCTCGATTTTTTATTTGTAATTTTTCTTTTATTGCTGTAATTCCAAAGTAAATTGGCAATATAAAAAACGATTCAATTTTTCTAGCATATGAAAACTAAAACCTAAGAATTTTCTTATGAGTGAATCCTTAGGAGTTGAGACTATAATCCAAAAGAAAAATTTTAAAAAGAATTACTAGAGATTACAGAAACGGACTTCAACTCAGATAACTTATGTGAATCAGCAGCTCATTTGCATTATTCTCTTTATATTATATAATATGTGTTATTTGAACAATTTGATTTGTATGACTTTTTAAAATTATCTAACATGTCAACTCTATTTTATATTAAGTTTTAAAATGAAATGTACTTTGTCTCAGTTTATCTTTATTTCTTTACATACTTTGTCATAATCTTATTTATTTTCGGAGAAAATCGAAAATCTTTCCATTACCATTGAGAAAAAATTGAAGATATAGAAATTTCTCTCTTATCTTTGATTACAATGAAAAGAGTTAAGAAAATAAAAACAGATGAGAGGACTTATAGAACATGTCGCTCTCTTTTTACAGAAGATCGTGGGATCGAGGCAGCTATGAGAATTGATCAGTTCCTTATTAACGATCCGACGTAAGGTTGGAGGCGGTGGAAATTTCTTGAGCTCGTTCTTCTCTTTTGATCTTGGAAGAAGGTTGGACTCTTACGCGGGAGAGAGATCTGGCCAAAGGTTCCAAAAATTCTTTTTGAGTCCCTCTGGAGAGGTATTTATAGGTTCCATATTGTTAAAGGGATTTCCTTATTGATAGGAATAGAATCTTATTGTAATCTTAATGAGATATTTTAATTTTATTTTGATTAGATTTGCTCAAAAATTTGTTATATCTGGTCCTGATTCTGCACCCAAAAATCAATTAGACTCATATTAGAATTTGTAGAAATTGCAAAATAGCCTCCCTAGGGTAAGGGGGTCCTGAATATATTGCGAGCAAGACCGGAGGCAAGCCTCACGCCATGCATGGAAAAAAAATTGTTCGTTTTACAAGATCCCTTCCAAAGTTTTTGAAATTTTACTCCTCAATTTGTTTTAGCAAAATTTTAAAATACTTTGGAATCTTTAGTTTTTGACTTATTTAAGCTTCTTGAACGTGAGGCTTTACTAGCCTTGTGTTTGTGTTCATCATGCAATAGCTTCGCGTGTTTGGGCGACCAATTTTGCCTCGAGATTTCTGCCCTTAGTACAGTCCGCCTATTTGAGATAGCGGTCTCTTTAAGAAGAGTTCTTCGTTTTGTCCTACAAACAATGAGCAAAATATTTTAGTTTCATTTAAATCATTGTTTCATTTTGGTCTTTTATATAACATGTTTGTAGTGATGAGTGAGCAAACTTGGGAAGAATGGATGATTAGTGGATAGATTAAGGAAGATAGAACTTGCTAAGGGGGTGGAGATACCTTAGCAAGCTGAGTGTTTTGATTGTGATGTGACTCATTTGGGTTACCAAACAGAGCCGATGACTCCTCTGGATGACAGACAGAGCCGATGATTGCTTTCGAATTGAGGGGTGACTTGCCTTGCTGACAGACAGAGCTGGAATGATGGAATTAGGATCGAAAAACTATGGGAAGAGGTGTACTATTAAACGTATCCATAGGTTTCGGCAGAGATGTACTGTTAAACATACCAAGATGGCTGAGTGAGGGTCGAAATACTATAGGAAGAGATGTACTATTAAATGTACCAATGGAGTTTCAACAGAGGTGTATTGTTAAACATACTGAGATGACCGGATTAGGGTCGAAGAACCATGGGAAGAGGTGTACTGTTAAATGTACCCATGGGATTTTGACAGAGGTGTGCTGTTAAACATACCGAGATTATTTGGTTTAATATTATGGAGTGGCTTGTCTGGCTGACAAATAAAGCCGGTGACTCACCGGCTTACAGACAGAGCTGGCAATTATGTTAGAATAAGAAGGTGTATTATTTGTGTGATAGTTCAAATCTCACTATCATAAGTAAGATCTTAACATGAAAGATTTATTTGTATTGAGGTGAGATGGTTTAAATCTCGTTATTAGAGGTAAGAGCTTAACATGGCAGATTTAATTATTTTGAGATGAGATGTTTTGAGTCTCACTATCAAAGGTAAGAGCTTAACTTGACAAATTTGGTTGTTTTGAGATGAGATGGTTTGAATCTCGCTATAAAAGATAAGAGCTTAATATATGACATGTTCACGGGCTTTTTTAGTAAACTCCCAGCTATTAACAGACTCGACATGCCTTTAGGAATTATCGTTTGTATTGGGCTAGCCATGTTATTCCCCTTAACATGATGAGTTATTGAAGATTTTGTTTGGGCTTAGCTGCCAAACGTTTCTTCTTCTCTTTGCCTTTTCGACATTGGGTTACTTCTACCCCAAGTATGATAAGACTGATCGAGCATTTTAATTTCCTCTTGCCCCTTACCTTGAGGGTGCTAGGTTGTTCACATATTACTCTTTATCATAATAGGTTGGCGAGAATTGATTTTCTCTCCCTTTTTCTTTTAAAGCATAGGTAATGATGTATCCTTATAGGATAGTATTGTGACAGATTTATCGTGGGATTTTTAGCAAACCGCTAGCTATCAACGGATTTGCGATGCCTTTACCAATCTCCATTTGCGTTGGACTAGCTATGTTATTTCGCTCAGCATGATGAGTTGTTGAGAGTTTTGTTTGGTCTTAAATGCCAAATATTCCCTCTTTCCTTTGTTTTAGTGGCTATGGGTTTATTACTACCCCCAGTATAATACGATTGGCGAGAAATTTTTGATTTCTCTTCCCATTTCTTTTGATAGCATTGGGCGGTTGACTTATTAGCCTTCCCTTCCATTTTTTAAGGTGGCTATATATAATACTTTTTTAAGAATTTGCTGTTAATAGGCATCATCATCTTGTCGTCGTCTTGATTGATCAGGCGATAGGGTCCGTTTGACTAGACAGCTTTTACTACAAAAGGTTCTTTCCACTTAGGGTTCAAATTTGCTTTTGACTTTATAGATTATGATCATTTTCGTTGAAAGCCTTTTCTTTAACTTTCTTGTTGAACGCTTTTGAGATGCATGCTTGATATAATTGGATTTGTTGTTGGGATTGGTGAACGTGGCAATGCTTTGCATATGCCACAACATCTGCGTAGAAGTAACTGATTCTTCTTATGCGAACTCAGAGTTTTGGCTCTGCCTGGTGGGCCCTGGAAGCATTTCTTGAGCTTTCCTTTTTGAGGGACGGTGAAGGTACCATCCTGTGATTTGCAGTGTAGAGTTTGTAGTACTGCATCACAGTAGAGTTTAGTTGCCTTCTTCTTTACTGAGGCCACTTACTTTGGATCTTTCAGAAGTATGTCATATGGTACATAATTTATGAATGAAGAGTATCAGTTTAGGGGCTCAAGACTTAATCCAAGTTGGTACACTTTGTCTTTCTCCAATATTGTTTTAGGGCAATGAAGATTGCGGCTTCCGATAGTGATGTGCTTGCTTGACTCAGGTGGCAGCACCAAAGTTGCAACGAGTGACGCGTACATATTATTGTGTCGCGACACATAGTCGATGTGAAAATTTTTTAATTTGTTGGCAATTTTGATTGCCACTTGATGATAGAGTACAAGGACTTCATGTTAATCTCGTACTCTCCAGTCATATGGTCGACGATAAGTTTCAAATTGTTGTACGCCTTGAGACGCTTCACCCCCAACTGTTGAGCTATTTGGAAGTTGATTACGAGCGCATTATACTTTGTCACGTCGTTTTTGCATGGTTCAGTAAGTGAGTACCCCTGGAAGGATCACATGTTTTTGAGAAATATCAGTACTATCCCCACTCCTAGGGTAGCTCTTCTTTTTTCAGCAAATTCTGTTCTTGAAGAAATAGGACTTGTAATGTATCTTAAATCTCTACAAGATTTAGGAGTTGTAATGTATTACCACCCCCATGAGAAGTCGGAGTTGCATCCTCACCCTTTGTGAGAAGTAGGAGTTATAATATGTTCCACCCCTTACAGGTTCTCTGGTATCGGGTTTTATAAAATTGATACAGATTCTGATTTTCTTACAAAATTGACCCTATTAAAAAGTACCAGAAAATTGCAAATTTTACGCATTTAATGGTGTTACGCGATATTTGCTTCATGTCTAGAATGCAAGAATAGTTTTATAGCTGCGGGCTTAGCCTCGCGTTTTAAGCTAGCCTCGTGATTGGGCTAGTTTTAACTTTGTGTTATACGCAGAATTGGACTGTGTACTGGTTTAGCCTCACACACTGAGTTAGATTCATGCGCTAACTTAGCCTTGCACACTGACTTAGCTTCACATTTCAGTTAGAAGCATAGCCTCGCATTTAAATAACTTTACGCTGGCTTAGCATCACATTGTATGTGGAGTTTACTGGATGTGGGTCTCACCCCCTGTGTGGGCCACATTTGACTGGTTACAATGAGCACTCGATTGATCACCTTCCTTTTCATTGAAGTTTACGCGGGGCTGAAATTTAGCTTTGCATTCTGGACTTCTTCGCGCTTTCGATTGGCCTCGTGCTATGGATTCATCTCGCGCGGTGTATTAGTCATGCACACTAGCTTGCTTTGCACACTGAAGGCTTTATGCCAGGTTGCAAGTTAGCCTTGTGTTTTACATCTCTTCAACAACGGAAACCACGCGGGCTGCCAGATAGTCTCACGTTTTATTGTTTTTATGTAAGTGTTATTCTCATATTTCAACTGTTTTATATAGGGTTGCAAATTAGCCTCATGTTTTGGAGCTTTTGCACTTTCGTTGGCTTTTAAATAGTCTTGCATTGTTCGCAAGTATTACTCTCGCATTCTTTACGCTGCCTTCATACATATCCTTGTTTGGCTGGATGCGGATCCCACCCCCTACATGGGACTTGTTTGGCTATCCATGAAATTCATCATGTGGTAATAAATTACTTTCTTTTTTGTAATAGATTTAGCCTCGCATTTATGTTCACTTTTGTACTCTAGATGAGTTTTATACGCTGGCTTAGTCTCGCGTACTAGTATAATCATGCACTCATGCACGCTGGTTTAGTCTCAAATTAGCCTCATGTTTGGATGACTTTACACTAGTTTAGTCTCGAGTTAGTTTCATACCTTAGATAATTTTACGCTGGTTTAGTCTCACGTTGTACACGGGCATAGCCTCGCGCTCTTACTTTGGGCTGTTTGATTTCATACTCCTACCACAAATATGATAGGGTGAGAAGTTTTTAATTTCTCTTCCCATTGCTTTAGTGGCATTGGTCAACAAAAATTTATATGTTTTTTTGTTTTTTGTTTTTTTTTGCTTTTTTTTGCTTTTCTTTTTTTCACTTTTTCTCTTTTTTCTTTTTTTTCTCTTTTTTTTTCTTTTGCCTTTTTTCTTTTTTTTTTCTTTTTTTATTTATGATAGCCATTTTGCTGTTGTTGCATTCGTGGGCACCTTTTGTTCAGGTCTTAACTAGATCATATTTGCATCGATAAGTGTCTGAATTTTATCTTTTAGAATATAACAATTTTTTGTTGGGTGCCTAGTATTTTGATAGTAGAGGCAATACTTGGGATCATTTATTTTTCCAACTTCCTCTGCCTTCTGATTTTTGAATAAGCTGAGCATCCCCTTTTTGTTCAGTAGGTGAAAGAAGGTGACTGTTTGTTCATCTTTAAAATCGTATATCCGTTGCGATCTATCTAGAAGAATTTCGATTATTCTATATTTTTTGTTTTGCAGCAGGTCTGGTAGTCATTGCCTCATTTATCTTAGAATGGGAGGACTGTGATTGTGGCTAATTCATGATCATCCTCCTCTGGATTTAGTATTCATTGATATGTCAGATTATGTCCTCTGCTTACTGTCCTTATTTGACTAGATCTTTCTAGGTTTTGGACTCTACTACTCTCATTTTGACCAATATCTTGGCCTGAATATTGTGTTTGCAAGTCTCCACCAATATTTCCTGTGACATGCCATACGGACATCGCACTGACATTTCACAGAAACGCTCAACGAAACTTTTAATCGTCTCGTCTTCTTTTTACTTGATTGCCAGAAGAGAGTGGATGGATACTTTGGTATTGCCTTCAAAGAAGCGGAGTAGGAACTCTCTTGGCACGTCAGACCAAGTATTGATAGTCCCCGGGGGCAGCTGCATAAACCAAGTGAATGCAGGCCCTCGCAGGGTACTTGCAAAGATTTTTGTCATCACTGGGTCATTGCCCATTAGATGGCCGGTCTGAGAAAAGAAATAGTATATATATGCAGGTTTGGAGATCCTTTCCCATCATATGATTCTAACTTTAAAGGTTTATATTTTACAGGAAACGGTGTGGACTCCTATGCTATTGGATAGGGTCTCATAATCCCCGTCTCCTACAATTCATTTCGGTATATTAATGCTCCTATTTGACTTTGAAACTTCTCCAATTTTTCAGCATGGGGATCGATAACATATCCGTCCTCCCCATCTTTTCCCCTGGTATCTCGGTTGGATTCACTAACATTCTTGTTGGCTTTATCGGAAGAGGAAGAATCCCGTGCTCTGTCTTCCGTGTTCTTTTGAATGTTCTTTAGTATCCCTTTGAGCTCCTCGATGCTCCTTTGCTGCTCTTGGCGCCTCAATCTTTTGACTCATATCGACCGACCGTTCGACCATATGAATTGTCCTTCCCCGGACCGAGAGGAAGCATGCGATCGCAGCGTTGCTATAGCCGAATACTCTCTAAACACTTCATATTTCTCATCGGAACTCCCTACCAATCTTTTGTAATCGTGGGGAGCCGTCACGCTTAACCTGAGGCGTGTGTGATGATAGCTTTCCTCTACTTAAGTATCAGAGGCACACCCTTCGACGACTAATTTAATTGCCTTTATTCACCATATTCGATGTGAAAGCAGCCAAGTCTTGATCTGAGTCAGAATTTTATTTTTGTGGTCGTCTTCTTTTTGGAATATCGGATTTCGGTGCTGATAGCCGGTTAAATACATATGGTTTTGGAGTTCGACAGCGATAGTGAGTCAAAACTGCTACGATTAACTCCTCGCAATAGCAGGACTGTTGGGGTCGTACTGCCCCTCTTTTATTTGTGAGATATTTTCGTAAATTCGGAGTTTCTTCATGCAGTGCTGATATAACCATATTTTGCGGGCGAGGTCCGTTTCTCGTGCGAGGTTTATTTGTCTAGACAGGTGGCTCTGAGAAGTCATAGAAGTTATATTTGTCGACCCCC
The DNA here is from genome assembly GCA_036321105.1 of Dracaena cambodiana. Lineage (NCBI taxonomy): Eukaryota > Viridiplantae > Streptophyta > Magnoliopsida > Asparagales > Asparagaceae > Dracaena > Dracaena cambodiana. The sequence goes on from JAYEPQ010000015.1 coordinate 10,371,444, forward strand.
AGGTTAGTTCTATGCCCTGCATTAGCTTTGAAATGTTTTGCATGAAACTACTTAACAGCCTTGCATTCTTCTGTTCTTACGCAATGCTGAGGCTTAACTTTAGCTTTGCGCACTGGACGATCCTCGCGCACTAGATGAGCATAGCATACTGATCTAATCTCGCACACTGGTTTAGTCGAATTAGTCTCGCGTACTAGCTTAGATTTAATTTGATTTTCAATTTTAGTTATGCTAGGCTGGCATCTAATTTTATTCATGTTAGGTTGCAAATTAGCCTGACATTCATTTTTGTTTATGCAGGGCTGAGATTTAGCTTGGCGTCCTTCTTGATTTATACTAGACTAATTTTTGCCAAACTGATTTGCGCTAGGCTGAAAAGTGCTAGACTGATCTTTGCTAGGCTGAGATATACTAGGTAGAGTTTTGCCAGGCTGATTTGTGCTAAGCTGAGAAGTGCTAGACTAATTTTTACTAGGCTGAGATGTGCTAGGCTGAGAAGTGTTAGGCTGATTTTTGTTAGGCTGAGATGTGCTGACTAATTTTTGCTAGGCTGAGATTTAACCTGGCATCCACCTTGCTTTATGTTGGGCTAAATCTGAGCCTGGCATCCACCTTGACTCATGCTAGGCTGATTTTGAGCCTGGCATCCACCTTGATTTATGCTAGGCAGATTTTGAGCCTGGCATCCCTCTTGATTTGTGCTGGGCTGAGTTTGAGTTTTGCATGCAAAACGGGTTCTGAGTGCCCTACGGCGCGCCCTCCAATTCCAGTTGCGGATTCGGATCCGTTTTTGCGCCGCAATAGGTTCTCCTTTGGCAACCTAGATCACCAATATCTCCATTGTTTCTCCAATTTTGTTGACGTTGGATTGGACTACCATCTCCTATTCAGTATAGGAGATTTCTCTCACTATGGTCGTAAGTCTGTTTTCGGGAAAAGCCGGGGATCTTTCCATTGCCATTGAGAAAAATTGAAGATATAGAAATTTCTCTTTTATCTTCGATTACAATGAAAAGATTTAAGAAAAATAAAAACAAATGAGAGGACTTATAAAACATATCGCTCTCTTTTTACAGAAGATCGTGAGATCAAAGCAGTTATGAGGATTGATTCATTCCTCGTTGACGATTTGACGTCGAAGGTTGGAGACGGTGGAGATTTTTGAGGTCGTTCTTCTTTTTTGATCTTGGATGGAGTTTGGACTCTTACGCATGAGAGAGATCTGGCTAAAGGTTCCAAAGATCCTTTTTGAGTCTCTCTGGAAAGATATTTATAGGCTCCAAATTATTAAGATGGTTTCCTTATAGATAGAAATAGAATTTTGTTCTAATCTTAATGAAATATTTGAATTTCATTTTGATTAAATTTACTCCAAGATTCATTGTATCTGATACTGATTCTGCACCAAAAAATCAATTAGATATAGATTAGAATTTGTAAAAATTGCAAAATAGCCTCTCTAGAGTGTGGGGCGGGTCCCAAAAATATTGGAGTAAGACTAGAGGCGAGTCTCGCTGGGCGCGAGGCAAAATGGCCAGCCTCGCGGTGAGAGGTTGGCAACGCGCAAGACCGAGCGGCCAGCCTTGCGTTGCGAGGCTAGCACATGCGAGGAAAATTTATTGTTATTTTTTTTGTTTGTTCTACATCATTCATTGTCAATTTTGAGTTTAATTTTCTATATTGATTTGAATTGAGGAGTTGACTGATACGTTTTGAATAATGAGATTGAGTTGAGCAGAAAAAGGAGAGATGGGACAGATTGGGAGTCGGAAGGGAGAGAAGATGGGGAGAGGGAGAGAGAGAATTAAGGGTGCATAATTGATATGTGAGCATATCTAGTGTATTAACTATATCAGGACTGTAGATATACGCCAGGAATTTAGACACAGCACATCCGGTTTCTTCAATATAGAAATTAGTTTTGTCACATCTTGATTCATCTTAACATTAATGCATACTTGGTAAGTTCCGAATTAGCTATATGTCGAATATGAATTTATAAAGTTTGAATCCAATTAAGTTAAAATTATAATTCTAACCAAGACTTGAAAAGTTAGAATTTCCAAAAAATGACCGGAGAACTTCGCAAGTTCGGATTAGTCGTGTTTGGAAAATATTTTTCCAATGAGCAAAATTTGAAATTATTTTATTTTTTTATATCTATTGTGCAAAATTCTTCCGATATATATAGCTTGAGGTGTAAACATAAAATGCATGGATCGCATGCCTTTTAAACAGTTGCTATGGAAGGTTTTGAACGTGAATATTAATACAGCAATTGGAAAAGATAAAAGAAAAATTGCGGGGCTTTATACTAACTTTCATAGCCATGGCTTGTGCAGTGCAGCCCCGCCACGCCGCCAAAATGAGCAGAGAGCAAAATGAATATTAAACCGGAGCAGGAACGTTGCACCAAGATTCGGATGAGAGAGGCTGTTTGACCAACACCGGTAGCAAGAACAGTCCAAAGTCCAAGCCGTTGGAGTGATGAGTAGCGACAGTCTTGATTCGTCTGTTAGGAATAAAATAATGTTAATCATGGACGGAACAGAAAAGATCAAGTGGGCCCCACGTCTTCCTCCCCGTGCACGTAACTGCTGCGCCAGCACGAGAGACGCCGCCCCCTCCGGAACCATTTCTTTTGTTTTTATTCAATTTATAATTAATTAATTAATTAATTCAGTATTAATTAAGAAGATGGTAAACACACCCATATTTTCCTCGCATTTCTCAAATTCCACTGCTCTGCTCTCGAATAATGTTGACAACTGTAACAACATAATCATTATGCAGATGCCAACAAATCACACAATTAAATTAAAATTATTGAATGCCGAATTTGGTATAATCCAATTATCACATTTCTGAACTAATAAACAGGGATTAACACTATTTTTTAGATTAACACTATTTTAAAGATTATATTTTACTGAACTCCAATAAAATCCATTGTTTTTTTTTTTTGGGATTATTTGGATTTCTTTTCCCCCTCAACTAATCCTCATTATTCCTCGGAGGAAGCAACCCCTGCAACTCCCAACACAGAAAAAGAAAGAATGCATAAAGACTTGTATGCTAAAATGCTGTCCAAATAAACGAGATAAATAATAAAAATTAATAATAATAAATATTAGTAGTAATAAAATATTAAAAAGGATAATGTAAGACAGCGAAGCAAAATATCAAAACTCCCTCCCACCAAAACTCTTCTCTCTCATTGGACCACAACTGTCTCTCGCTTCCACCCTCTGTATATCGTGGGTGCCACCACCTTCTTCGGCTCCCTCACCACCCCCAACCCACCCCCCCCCCCCCCCCCCCTCTCTCTCTCTCTCATATAAAGACACTTTCTCTCTCTTGTTTCTCTCTCACCTTCATCTTCTCCCTCGGCTCTGTACTCAGTAATGATTCTGCCGTTACAGGTGGGATAAAATAAACAATCTTCCCAATTTATTAACTTCAACTTCACATAGCTAGAGAGAGAAACTTGTGTCCATACGCTTCACATTTCTTGCTCTCGCTTGCTTGCTGCGGTCGATCCATCTCCAATGGCATCCCACCATCGTCCATTCCAGATGGGTCCCACCGCAAATGCCAATGCCGGCGGTGGCAGCGACACTACGTACACGAAGATCTTCGTGGGCGGCCTAGCCTGGGAGACCCAGCGTGACACCATGCGCCGCTACTTCGAGCAGTTCGGCGACATCCTCGAGGCCGTCGTCATCACTGACAAGAACACCGGCCGATCCAAAGGCTACGGCTTCGTAATTACTTATTTCTCTCTCTTCTTCTTCTTGATTTGATTCTTTGTGATCAAATAAATAAAATATGCCATTTTGGTGATAATCACCAGGTGACCTTCAAAGATCCTGATTCGGCCATGAGGGCTTGCCAGGACCCGTCTCCAGTGATCGATGGCCGACGGGCCAACTGCAATCTGGCTTCTCTCGGCGCCTCGAATCGAACCCGCCCTCCTACTCCTCAATACGGTCTGTTAAAATATCAAGATCTCATCAAATTTTCGAAATGTAGGTTGGAAGTAACCGTGGGATTTGTGTATTTTTCAGGGATGGCTCGATTCCGGCCTCAGACCAGCTCGACCATGTTCTCCTCTGCTTACCGCGGGCCTTCTGCTGCCGCCGTGTCGACTGCGTACTACCATCAGCCTGCTCATTATGCTCTGCCTTATTCGCTCTACGGGTAACTGTATCCTCCATTCTTAGCTTAATTTGTATGTAGCTGAAAGATCTCATCAAAATTCGCTTGATTTTTATTATTATTATTATTATTATTATTTTTCCTTCTTTTAGATACTCCGCTACCAGTTATTCTCCGGAGAACATGTACCATATGGTTAGTTTTAGTGGTTTTTTTTTCATTCTAGACTGTCGATCTGGTGTGCATTGATTCGATCTCAATGGCTAATGGTTGCGGCATAGTTGTTGCAGAACTACTACGGAGTCGGAGGGGGGCAGCAGCAGCAGCAGTTCACGCCTTACTACCCAGCATCAGCAGGAGCAGCAGCAGCAACTCCGGCAGGGGTTTACCCCAATTACTACCCATACTACGCCCAATATTCGCAGTCTGCTCAAGCTCAGGGCGGGTTCGGCCTGCATTATCATCCTCAGATGCTTCAGTATCCTTACGCTCCGCAGCAATTCGGACTTGCAAGTTCGGGCACAATCCTTTCGCTGCCTGCTGCTTCTGTTGCAGCTCCATCTGCAGGTCTGGATCCTAATTCCTCAATGAGAGCACATATGAAGGATTTTCATTTAGGCTTTAGATTTTTCAGCGCCGAAGCCTGTGACAGTGGCTGGTCTGTCTGTGCAGGTGTGAGCGTGACCCCTGGGCCGTCGATGCCGTCAGGCTCTTCTCAGGCCCTGCCGCCGAGAACTGGTTCTGATCACATCAAATCATCAGGCTGAATGGTCCGAGAAACTGGTATTAGGAATTCCTGCATTTCTTTTGCCGTCTCTAGTAACTAATATTGATTCATGGACAGTTTGAAAAAGAGAGAGAGAAAAAAAAAAATACTAATTGAAGAATTCGGAAAACATTGGCGTTTCCTTCTTCTTATTAGTTTCTCTCTGATATTTAAGAGGGAAGCTCAACTGATTCATTCATCTCCCAATAGAACGGGCAACTCGTTTGCTTCGCTAAAACCGTCATCATGCTGCATTGCTTCTCCGTGATTGATCTATGTTGTTCATTTAGTTCTTTCTTCTTCTCTTTCGCTCATTCATGCATTAACCCCAAACCGAGCTTTGATCCTCAAAATCTATTGAGGATCAAAGGTAGTTAACGGTTGCAGAGACGATTTTATGTCTCAAAGCCGATCAACGTGACAAAAAAGAGCCGCAAGGGGCCGCAGGGGGCGGTTTATTTTTTTTTCTTTCCCTTTTTCTCCTTTTCATGATTTTTAACTTGTAATAATAATCTTATTTGTTTGTAACTGTTAACAGTTTAATCATGATAGTGTTGGATTAGTTAGAGAAAAGATTGTTTGTTGGATTGCCTTTTTGCTGTTTTAATAGAAAACATATTGCTTGCAGCTTTTTGGTTGGAATCCAAAGGCGGGGGCGGGGGGGGGGGGGGGGGGGGGGGGGGGGGGGTGGTGGTGGTGTGTGTGTGTGTTTGAATGATAATGAGAGAATCCGGAGACACTTTAAGCTCCGATGATGCAATGAGAGCTCCAACTGGCTCTCAATCAAATTTAGCAATGCTTGCTGGCATTCAAAAGAGGAGGACCGCTTTTCTTTCTTTCTTTATTATTATTATTTTTTTTTCATTTTATTGTTTTGAATAGAAATTATTATATGAAATGAGGCATGCAGGCAAAGTGGGTGGCATGTGAGGGTAACGTGGGGGGATGTGGGTGGGCGTTGACCGGGTGGGTTGACTGGGTGGAGGGACAAGAGAGGGAAAGCGAAACCATTTCTGGGTTGCAGTTCTTGGAGGGGAGCAGTTGCAATGCCAGGAGGGAAAAGGATGCTGGTTGTTTGTTATACTTTAATGATGGAAGAGAGAGAGAGGAGGGGGGGGTGTTGTAGGGAGGTAGGTAATAAATATTACCGGGGCTAGGTTGGGAAGTGCACCCTGGTTAGGGTTCTGAATCCTTGCATGCTTGTCACTAGTTCCTTTCTATTGTTTCCCAATACTTGTCTGGGGATTATTTGGCTAGTGGAAGGTGGAGTATTTAGATAGAAATTATAGTTTATAATAGTTTATAAATATTTTCCCAGTGTTATTTTTAAAAGCAATAATATAATAATAATACCAAGAATTTTTTTTTATTGACAAGGAAAATTTGGATAGAAATTATAGTTTATAAAACTTAACGAACTTGCCTAATCAATGGCACTATTTATATATGCATATCTACTTTGTCCAAAAGTAGCTAAATACCTTCATTACCCACTGCTACTTCTCAAAGAGAATTGAGATTCCTAATCAAATATAAAAATGCCATATTCACAAACACAAACAAATAATATAAAGAGAAGTAATATTCTACTTATTGATCTAGACAATAAGAATTGGTTGCACGCGATTAGAAGATAGTATAGGTGACATTATTAGATTTTTGCCCATTAAAGCTCTTAATTTGATGAACATTAGTTGAATTAGCATTGTTTGTTCTATAATGAAAATTACTCTGTACTGCAAAGAAAAGAGTAGCGAAGCCAAGGGTAGTGGTTTATCAATTTGTGGTGTATTCTCAGAGTCTCATCTGCTATAGTAAAGTCATCCGACATCCTACCAATGGCAACAAGTAGGTTATCATAAAAAAAGAGTGAACAATTACGCGATATCTCTCTCCATTCAGATTTTGTCTTCAGAAAATTTCTTTCTATGTCTCCCAGCCCAATGCCCTACAACTCTGCCATAATTACATTATTCGCAATCACTGTCAAATACCATAATCTTAAAACTTTCCCATGACAAGCTTGAATACTCTTTGCAACACTATCTTTCATGTTTATTTTGCTGTTGAACTAAAACAAAAACTGCAAAATGTGACAAATATCGTAAAAAGTTTTAAGGCAAATACTCCACCTTCCACTAACCAAATAACCCCCAGACAAGTATTGGGAAACAATATAAAGGAGCTAGTGACAAGCATGCAAGGATTCAGAACCCTAAAGGGGTGCACTTCCCAACCTAGCCCTGATAATATTTATTACCTACCTCCCACCACCACCCCCCCGTAGGGGGTGTTGTAGGGAGGTAGGTAATAAATATTATCAGGGCTAGGTTGGGAAGTGCACCCCCTTTAGGGTTCTGAATCCTTGCATGCTTGTAACTAGCTCCTTTCTATTGTTTCCCAATACTTGTCTGGGGGGTTATTTGGTTAATGGAAGGTGGAGTATTTGCCTTAAAACTTTTTCCGATATTTGTCACATTTTGCAGTTTTTGTTTTAGTTCAACAGCAAAATAAACATGAAAGATAGTGTTGCAAAGAGTATTCAAGCTTGTCATGGGAAAATTTTAAGATTATGGTATTTGACAGTGATTGCGAATAATGTGATTATGGCAGAGTTGTAGGGCATTGGGCTGGGAGAGATAGAAAGAAATTTTTTGAAGGCAAAATCTGAATGGAGAGAGATATCACGTAATTGTTCACTCTTTTTTAATGATAACCTACTTGTTGCCATTGGTGGGATGTCGGATGACTTTACTATAGCAGATGAGACTCTGAGAATACACCACAAATTGATAAACCACTACCCTTGGCTTCGCTACTCTTTCTTTGCAGTACAGAGTAATTTTCATTATAGAACAAACAATGCTAATTCAACTAATGTTCATCAAATTAAGAGCTTTAATGGGCGAAAATCTAATAATGTGACCTATGCTATCTTCTAATCGCGTGCAACCAATTCTTATTGTCTAGATCAATAAGTAGAATATTACTTCTCTTTATATTATTTGTTTGTGTTTGTGAATATGACATTTTTATATTTGACTAGGAACCTCAATTCTCTTTGTGATGTAGCAGTGGGTAATGAGGGTATTTAGCTACTTTTGGACAAAGTAGATATGCATATAAAAATAGTGCCATTGATTAGGCAAGTTCGTTAAGTTTTATAAACTATAATTTCTATCCAAATTTTCCTTGTCAATAAAAAAAATTCTTGGTATTATTATTATATTATTGCTTTTAAAAATAACACTGGGAAAAAAAGTCTGGAAAATATAATTTTTGAGATTTGTATCATCTTATCTTTCTGTTTAGAATTGTGATTTTTCCAAACGATAATTATCGACTATTGTTGAAGTTTTTGTTGAATTCATGTATGTTTGAATATTAAATCTTTGACCAAATTCATTAGTTCAAAAATAAATGAATTAGATGAATGAAAAAATGGTTTCAAAGAGGAGTACATATAGCAAAGGGAAGAAAAAGGAAAGAGAAAAGAATAGTCCCACATCGGATAAAATGTTGCTAGGATGTAGGTTTATATAGGATTGTTTGTTCCGTGTCATTACTTATATAAGAAGAGGTGAAATCTTCAGCACCACGGGTTAGGGTGCTTTAGTGGCGCACTTGGCACTTCCTCGCGAGGAGCTGAGGAGCCTTTGGTTTTTGGTGTTATTGAATTCGGATTATCTCTATTGGGTTCAGACTTGGATTCGATCCACCCGTTAAAAGTCTAGCCGTTAGGATTTGGCCGTTGAGATCCAACGGTCGTCTGTTAGTCGTTACCGTTAAACGGTCACAACTGTTAACAGCCAACAGTAGTGACCGTAAGCACAGAAGCCTATAAATAGGCCTCTGTCCGGACCTATTAGTAATAAGAATTTTTTTACTCCCTTCTTCTGCAGGCAGAAACTTCGTCATTCAGACGGAAGGTTACTATTTCTAGAAGAACAGTTCTTTCTCAATTTAGTCCTGCATTACACCATACACAGAATATAGAGCATTCTTTATCAGATTTGCTAGAGCAACAGGATTGTAGCTTCCCTCCTGTTGCAGATCGATCGTTGTATCCTAGGGATTGATGCCCACAATAATTCAGAAGCAAAACAGTGGAGGGCGAATCGGTTTTAAGGAGATAGTGTCCAACACTAGTCTCGATAATCAACCTATCATCATCAAATCCACAACAATCTTCTGCATATGCTTATCCTTCAATCAGTAAAGTATTCTAATCATGTAATTCCTTTTATTCTGTTTCTTTCTTAGGGTAATAGACTAGTTAAACAATTTCAGTTTAAATAATTTTCTATAAACAAAAGTAGGTAATAAGATTTATATGTATATATATTTCAAATTCAAATCTGGAAAATATAGACTGCTCTTATACACATATCAATTTGTACTTCTTTAATATTGTCTAACAATATTTCTGATTGAAATATACAACAAATATTTTAATTAATTACAGTATTAATTTTGTCCATATTAATCTAAAACATAATTAATAACCAACAATCTTAAAACTGATATTTTTGTTTTAGATTAATATTGTCATAATAGTGTTCAATCACTAGTTATTTTATTTAAATTTAATTGCTTCTGGAAAAAGATAGTTAAATTTTGTTTAGAGGAAGAAATATTTTTGTCAAGAAATCTTATATAATTTTGAGGTTGGGAGTAAGAATTGATTTTCAAGTTTTATTAGAACGTTAAAATTTATTACAAAAATTAAGATATACAAATTTTATATTTGTAGATGACCACTGTATCTACATCTGATATGTCCACTATAGTAACTCCTATCATGGTTACTCCAACTGTGCCTTCAAGCCAATATGAGAAACCAGAGAAATTTAGTGGCACGGATTTTAAGAGATGGCAACAGAAAATGTTGATTTATCTCACTACACTAAATCTGGCCAAGTACTTGAAGGAGACTGTGCCGACTTTTGTAGAAGATAATCAACAGTCTGCAAAAGCGGTTAATGCATGGAAACATGCTGACTTCTTGAGTAAGAATTATATCCTCAATGGATTGGATAATATACTATATAATGTATATAATTTAATTGCTACTACTAAGAAACTTTGGGAGTCATTAGATAGGAAATATAATACAGAAGATGCCGGCTCTAAGAAATATGTAGTCGGTAAGTTTCTAAATTATAAAATGGTTGATTCTAAAAATATAATCAACCAAGTACAAGATCTTCAATTGATCATTCATAAAATTCATGCTGAATGTATGACTATTAGTGAATCATTCCAAATGGCTGCAATTATTAAAAATTTTCACCATCTTGGAATGAATTCAGATATTACCTAAAATATAAACGAAAAAAAAATGACACTTGAAGATCTAATTGTACGTTTGAGGATTGAATAAGATAATTGTCTTTCTGAAAAGAAAATTGAATATCCATACAATATTTCTAAAGATAACATTATGGAAAATTCCAATAAGTCTGATGATAGGAAGCGAAAGCACAATGGTGAAGACTCTAAGAGTGGTAACTCGAAGAGATTCAATGGCAAGTGTTACAACTACGACAAGTCTGGACATCGTGCAAAGGACTGCCGTGTGTGCAAGGAACCGGATTCTTCGAAGAAGAAGAAGCATCCTAATGCAAATTTGGCCGAAGAGGAAAATCTTTATGCAAATGTAGATGTAAGTTGTATATATGTTGTCTCAAGAGTTAACCTAGTTGTGGCAATTCCAAAGAATGATGGGTGGACACTAGGGCCACTCGCCACATCTGCGCCAACAAGTGGATGTTCTCTATATATGAATCTGTAGAAGGAGAACTTCTCTACATGGGTAACTCTGCAACCTCCAAGCTTGAAGGATGAGGAAACATTGTACTAAAAATGACTTCGGAAAAAAAACTTACTCTTACTGATGTACTTCATGTACCAGATATCCGCAAGAATCAGGTTTCTGCTTCAGTCTTGAGTAAGAAAGGATTTAGACTTGTATTTGAGTCTGATAGGTTTGTACTTAAAAAAAAGGGTGTATATGTAGGCAAGGGGTACATGACTAATGGTCTGTTTAAAATAAATGTAATGACTATTGCCCCTAAAATTAATAATAAAATTGATTTTTTCTGCTTGTATGATTGAGTCACCTCATATTTGACATGGTAGATTAGAACATGTTAATTATTATACTTTACAAAGATTAATAAATTTAAATATATTACCTAATTTTAATATAAATTTTGATGATAAATGTGAAATATGTGTTGAGTAAAAAATGGTTAAGCTTCCATTTCATTCTATAGAACGTAGTACTGAACCTTTAAAATTAATTCATACAAATGTTTGTGATTTAAAATCTGTTCAAACTAGAGGTGAAAAAAATATTTTATTACTTTTATTGATGATTGTACTAGATATTGTTATGTATATATAATAAGAATAAAAGATGAGGCAATTGAAATATTTATACAATATAAAAATACAGTTGAGAATCAACTTAGTAAAAAGATAAAAATGTTAAGAAGTGATAGAAGTGGTGAATATGAGTCACCATTCGCACAAACTTGTGCAGAACATGGTATTATATATCAAACGACTGCTCCTTACATTCCTCAGCAAAATGGAATTACTGAGCGTAAGAACAGAACATTAAATGATGAATGTCATATTAATAAGTTCTGTTTTATCTCAGAACATGTAGGGGCATGCTTTGCTTTATGCCAATCATATTCTCAATAAAATACCCCAAAAGAAACTAGATAAAACACCTTATGAATTATGAACAAGTTGAGCACCTAACTATAAATTCTTAAGAGTGTGAGAGTGTCTTGCAAAGTTTGCAATTCCTACTCCTAAAAGAACTAAAATTAGACCTAAAACTATTAATTGTATATTCATTCGATATGCACATAATAGCAGTGCATATCGTTTCTTTGTTTTCAAATCAGATAATCCAGAGATACATAAGTACTCTATTATTGAATCTAGGAATGCAGTATTCTTTGAGAATATTTTTCCTAATAAAGAATATGAACCAAGTTCTTCTAAAAGGACTTGTGATGAAGTTATAAGAGAAACATAGTCTGATTCTGAAAATAAAACTAATGAGGATGAATGTAGACGGTGCAAAAGGGTAAGGGTTAATAAATTGTTTGCTCCGGATTTTCTAACATATTTATTAGAAAAGGAACGTCAAAATTAAAAAGAGGCTATGTCTACAACTGAAGCTCATTTTTGGAAAGAAGTCGTAAATAGTAAAATTGAATCAATTATTTAAAATCACACTTGGGAACTTGTGGATCTTCCTCCAGGAAGTAAACCATTAGGTTATAAATGGATCTTTAAGAGAGAGATAAAACCTGATGGGTCTATAGATAAATACCAGTGTTCTAAAAAATGCCCTATATGCGCCCGCATAGGCGTTTTCGCCCCCAAAACGCATAGACAAAGTAGAATGCGCTCCATTACGCGGACAAACAGGTTATCGGGTTTCGAACGTTAAAAATTCGCCCGACCCGCACCCAAAAACCCGACCCAGACCCGCAACCCATTACTTATTTCCCTTCCTCCTCCTCTCCCGAATCGACTTCCAAAGCCCAGCAAGGAAAAAAAAAAAAACCCTTATTCTCCGATCGTCCCTCCCCCCCTCCGATCTCACCGGCGACCCGACGACATCTCCTCTGGTGGCTGCGGTCCTCAAGGCGAGCTTTCCGGCGGTCGAGTCCCTGCTTCAGCAAAAAAAAAAACCCTAACTTCCGTTCACCTTTTCCCCTCTCCGATCTCACCTGCGACATCACCTCCGGCCGATCGACCCTCCAGACTAGCGAAAAAAGACCAAAACACCCTAACTCTCCGATCTCCCGAGCTGTCGAGTCCTTACTTCAGCGAAAAAAAACCCTAACTTCCGTTCTCCCTTTCCCCTCTTGGATCTCACCGGCGACATCTCCTCCGGCAGCTGCAGTCCTTAAGGTGAGCTCTCCGGCGGCGTTGATCAGGTAAAGTTTTTTTCCAGTTAGGATTTTGGATATATTTAGGGTTTTGCAGTTTATTTTTTTTTGTGTATTATTCCTGTTGAATATTTTTTATGATTATTTTGGGTATTATTCCAATTTAGTTAGAATTTGGGTAGCTGCAGTTATTTTAAACTGAGTTGAATTTGAGTTGAATTTGGATTGCTGCAGAATTGTGTTGGATTTTGCTGGAAATCCAACATAATTGCTGCAGAATTGCTGCAGAATTGTTGTTGGATTTTGCTGCAGAATTGCTGCAGAATTGTTTTGGATTTTGCAGCATTGCTGCAGAATTAATTGATCACTGAGTTGAATTAAGTTTATTTGAATATAATTTGGCGATTTGTTAATTGTATAAGTTTATTGTAGTAGAATATAAGTTGAATTAAGTTGAATTAATTTTTTAGAGTTTTATAGCATTAATATATCCATTTTTTATAATTATTATATTAATATATATTAAAATATTAATATTCCGCATAATTCCGCGTAATCCGCATAATCGGCGCGTAATCCGATTATGCGTTATGCGGTCCTGGACCGCACGCATACTGAAAACGCATTCTTGAACATTGATAAATACAAAACTAGACTTATAGTAAAAGGTTATAGACGAAAGGAAGGTGTTGATTATTTTGATACATATTCACCTGTAACAAAAATAACATCCATAAGATTAATAATTGCTTTTGTAGTATTATATAATCTTGAGCTTCATCAAATGGATGTAAAAACAGCATTTTTAAATGATTAATTAGATGAAGAAATTTACATGGAATAAGCTGAAGGATTTGTAGTTCCAGGTAAGGAAAAGAAGGTGTGTAGACTTGTTAAGTCACTTTATGGAATTAAACAAGCACCTAAACAATGGCATGAAAAATTTGACCAAGTTATGTTGTTAAATGGGTTTCGTTATAATGAATGCAATAAATGTGTATATGTAAAAGGGGATATGCACAACTATGTCATTGTATGTTTATATGTGGATGACATGATTATCACTGGTAGCACGGTTATTCTAATTAAAGAGGTAATAATTATGTTAACACGAAAATTTGACATGAAAGATTTAGGTATTGCAGATATTATTCTTAGTGTTAAAATCTCTAAGACGTTTGATGGATATACCTTATCCCAGTCACATTATATCGAGAAGATACTCGAAAAAATTGATAAGGAAAATAATGATATAGTTAGGATACCTGTGGATATGAGTTTACATCTTACAAAGAATATAGGTGCTAGTATATCTGAATTAGAATATTCTAAGATCATTGGCAGTCTTATATATTTAATGAACTGCACAAGATCTGATATTGCATACTCAGTAAGCAAACTGAGTAGATTTACAAGTAATCCAGGGGAGAACCACTGAAAAGTAATAGTTAGAGTACTCAAATATTTGAGTTACACTATTAACTATGAGTTGCACTAACTAGATTACAGATTATAAAGACATCAAATCCACAAGTGGATATGTATTTACTATTGGAGGTGCAACTATCTCTTGAAAATCTTCAAAGCAAACGTGTATAGCTAGATCCACTATGGAATCTGAGTTTATCTTTTTAGATAAAATTGGAGAAGAAGCAGAATGACTTCAAAACTTATTAGAAGATATTCCAATGTGACCTAAACCTGTGTCAGCAATTTGCATCCATTGCGATAATCAATCAGCAATTGGAAGGGCACAGAATGTATTGTATAATGGAAAGTCACGACATATACGTCGTAAATATGATACTGTAAGACAGCTGCTTACAAACGGAATAATATCTCTTGATTATATAAAATCAAAAGATAATATTACAGATCCATTAACAAAAGGCTTGATCAGAGATCAAGTATATAAGTTATCGAGGGGAATGGGATTGCAGCCTACTAAATAGAGGAATTCCATAATGGCAATCTAACCTAACTGACTGGAGATCCCAAGATCTAGGTTCAAAGGGACAACCAAATTGTGGAGGAACTCGTAAGAATCACTGAGGAAATAATTCCTATCTCATTTCTATGGTAAAATAGTGATTAACCTGCAATGTGTAAGGATAAGCTAAGTTTTTAATAATCCTTATATGTTGGAAATCCAAGTAGAGTGTAGCAGGATACTCTTAATAAGAGATTACCTATATGAGTGTGAAAGGACTGCTTCTATGAGAATGACAAAAGCTAAATTCTCTAGAGTGGTCATAGAATTACCAGGTTGTTCAGGGCCAAAATGGATACAACATAAAGAATCTGTTAAAGTTGAAAGAAATCGTGTGAATATTATTGTCTTAGTTTACATCAAAAGCTGAACAGTTCTAAAACATCGTGTTCACTAGTTAGCGATTAAACTCGATAATATTTCACTAGGGAAGGTTCAAAGTCAAAAACCACCTCTTTCGATGCGGTAACTTTCTAGTATACTCTTTGTTTATTTGTATTAGAGTCTAAGTCATTTTCATTCATGTGAGGGATTGTTGAATTCATATATGTTTGAACATTAAATTTTTGAATCAATTCACTAGTTTAAAATTAATGAATTAGGTGAATGAAAAAATAGTTTTAAAAAGGAGTACATAGTAAAGGGAACAAAAAGGAAAGAGGAAAGAATAGCTCCACATCGGATAGAATGTTGCTAGGATGTGGGTTTATATAGGATTGTTTGTTATATGTCATTACTTATGTAAGAAGAGGAGAAACTTTGACACCACGGGTGGTGCTACACACCGCTCGCACGCGCACGCGCATGTGCGAGGGCGAATAGGCGTTTAGGGCTCATTGGGCACTTTAGTGGCGCACTTGGCACTTCGCTCGTACACATCGCATCGTGAGGAGGCCTTTGTTTTTTTTGTGCTATTGGATTCGGATTATCTCTATTGGGTTCAGACTTGGATTCGACCCATCCGATAAAAGTCTAGCCGTTAGGATTTGGTCGTTGAAATCCAACGGTCGTCTGTTAAACGTTACCGTTAAACGGTCACAACTGTTAACAACCAACCATTGTGACTGTTAACCCAAAAACCTATAAATGGGCCTCTGTCCAGACAAAAACCTATAAATGGGCCTCTGTCCAGACCTATTAGTAATAAGAAAATTTTTTTTCCTCTCTTCTTCTGCAGGCAGAAACTTCAGCATTCAGACAGAAGATTTCTGTTTTTAGAAGAACAGTTCTTTCTCAATTCAGTCCTGTATTACAATATATATAGAATAGAGAGTATTTTTTTTATCAAATTCGCTAGAGCAATAGGATTGCAGCTTCCTTTCTGTTGCAGACCAATCGTTGTATCCTGGGAGACTGGCGCCCACAGTAATCTAGAAGCAAAACGGTGGAGGGCAAATCGGTTTTAAGGAGATAGTGTCCAACACTAGCCTCGATCATCTACCTGTTATCATCAAATCCGAATCAATCTTCTGTATATGCTAATCTTTCAATCAGTAAAGTATTCTAATCCTGTAATTCCTTTTATTCTGTTTCTTTCTTAGGGTAATAGACTAGTTAAACAATTTCAGTTTAAATAATTTTCTGTAAACAATAGTAGGTAATAAGACTTATATGTATATATATTTCTAATTCAAATCTGAAAAATATAGACTGCTCTTATACACTTATCAATTCGTACTTCTTTAATATTGTCAAACGATATTTCTGATTGAAATATAAAACAAATATTTTAATTAATTACAATAGTAATTCTGTACATATTAATCTAAAACATAATTAATAACCAACAGTTTTGCAGGTCCTTTCTAAGCATTTTTGGGTACTTCATCATCTTATTTGTGTTTGCAGAATTTGGTGATCATCTTTCCAGACCATAATTTTCAGCTAATTTTAAAATTCTTTGGATATATTCTAAGCATATATTTTAGACACTGTTGTGTTTGTGCTCAAATCTTGCCAACTAGATTGCTCGAGCTAAACTTAGCACAAACTTCAAGATTAGATAAATAGAACAAGGTGAAAATTTTAAGGAGATTCGGTTAAGAAGAATATCAATCCTACGTTCTTAGGAGAAAAAGCATTGTAGAGAGTACTTTAAACTGAAAGATTTACAATCTCGCCCTCAAACATTGTTTTTCTTTCTGCCAAGAACCTGTGATTTTTCATAATTACTAAAAAATTGTCCCCCCTCCTCATGAAGATAGGCGGTACTTACAATAAAGGATACTTAGAAAAGAGTTGTAAATGATATCAAATGCCTCACTTTCCAAATCTCTGTATGGAGTTGAGTATTTTGCCGAGATCCACTTTTCATATCTTTGGTGGTTTGGTAAATATTTGATTTTATTTTAGATTCTGCCATGTTAGTATTTAATCAATATTCTCGATATCTTTCGAATAGATCATGGGCTCATGGGTCTTACCCAAGTTGAGCTTGTTCCCTTCAATGGGTTTTATGATGGGCTTGGCACACAAAAAGTAGGTAGGAACAATAAACCACTATTATCGAGATTCTAGAGTGCCGACATGGTCTTTCCAAGTAAAATTCTTGGGGCGGTTTTGATCCCAAATCTTCATGGTTGTTAGAGAATTAGAGTTATTCATCTTCATACTGTTGAATTCATGTATGTTTAAACATTGAATTTTGAGCCAATTCACTAGTTCAAAAATAAATGAATTAGGTGAATGGAAAATGATTTCAAAGAGGAGTACATAGCAAAGAGAACAAAAATGAAAGAAGAAAAAATAGTTTCACATTGGCTAGAGTGCTGCTATAATGTGAGTTGTTATAGGATTGTTTATTCCATGTCATTGCTTATGTAAAAAGAGGAGAAAGCTTGAGCACCGTGGGTGGTGCTACGCACCGCCCGCACGCGCACGCGAGTGTGCGAGGGCGAATGGGCGTTTAGAGCGCATTGGGCGCATTAGTGGCGCACTTGGCACTTTGCACGTACGCATCGTCGCGAGGAGCTGAGAAGCCTTTGATTTTTTGGTGCTATTGGATTCGGGTTATCTCTATTGGGTTCAGCTATTTGAATTCGACCCACACCCATTAAGAGTCGTTAGGATTTGGCCGTTAAGATCCAACGGTCGTCTGTCAACCGTTGCCGTTAAACGGTCACAACTGTTTACAGCCAACCGTTGTGACCGTTAGCCCAGAAGCCTATAAATCGGCCTCTGTCCAGACCTTTCAAAAAAATAACAGAAAATTTCTTTTCTTCTCCCTTCTTCTGCAGACAGAAACTTGGTCATTTTGACAGAAAGTTTTTATTTCCAGAAGAACAGTTCTTTCACAAATCAGTCATGCATTACACCATACAGAGAGTGTTCTTTATCAAATTAGCTATAGCAACAGGATTGCAGCTTCCTTCTTATTGCAGACCGATCGTTGTATCCTGGGAGACCGACGCCCACTGTAATCCAGAAGCACGCGGTGGAGGGCGAATCAGTTTTAAGGAGATAGTATCCAACACTAGTCTCGATCATCTTCCTGTCTTCATCAGATCTGCATCAATCTTCAGTATGCGCTCATCTTTCAATCCGTAAAGTCTTTCTAATCCATAGTAATTATGTCTATATTAATCTAAAACATACTAATATAGCCAACAATCTTAAAACCGACATTTTTTGTTTTAGATTAATTTTGAATACTATCATAATAGTGTTAAATTGCTAGTTATTTTATTTTTAATTGCTTCTGGAAAAAGATAGTTAAATTCTGTTTTGAAGAAGAAATATTTTGTTAAGAAATTTTTTTGTAATTTTGTGGTTTGGAGTGAAGAATTGATTTTCAAGTTTTATTAGAAAGTTAGAATTTGTTACAAAAATTAAGATAGATAAATTTTATATTTGTAGATGGCCACTGTGTCAACATCTGATATGTCCACCGTGATAACTCCTGTCATGGTTGCTCCAACTGTGCGCTCAAGCCAATATGAGAAATCAGAGAAGTTCAGTGACTCAGATTTTAAGAGATGGCAACAGAAAATGTTATTCTATCTCACTACACTAAATCTGACCAAGTACTTGAAGGAGACTGTATCGACTCTTGTAGAAGATGATCAACAGTCAGTGAAGGCGGTTGATGCATGGAAACATGCTGACTTCTTGAGTAAGAATTATATCCTCAATGGATTGGACAATATACTATAGAATGTATATAATTCTATTGCTACTGCTAAGGAACTTTGGGAGTCCTTAGACAAGAAATATAATACAGTAGAAGACGACTCTAAGAAATATATAGTCGGTAAGTTTCTGGATTATAAAATGGTTGATTCTAAAAATATAATCAACCAAGTACAAGATCTTCAAGTGATCATTCATGAAATTCATGCTGAAAGTATGACTATTAGTGAATCATTTCAAGTGGCTACAATTATTGAAAAATTGCCACCATCTTGGAAAGAATTCAGATATTACCTAAAGCATAAACGGAAAAAAATGACACTTGAAGATCTGATTGTACATTTGAAGATCGAAGAAGATAACCGTCTTTCTGAAAAGAAAATTAGAAATCCATACAATATTTCTAAAACTAACGTTATGAAAAATTCCAATAAGTCTAATGACAGGAAGTGAAAGTACAATGGTGAAGACTCTAAAAGTGGTAACTCGAAAAGATTCAATGGCAAGTGCTACAATGCGACAAGTCTGGATATCGTGCAAAAGACTGCCGTGTGCGTAAGGCACCAGATTTTTCAAAGAAGAAGAAGAAGCATCATAGTGCAAATTTGGCCAAAGAAGAAAATCTTTGTGCAAATGTAGATGTAAACTGTACATCTATTGTCTCAGAAATTAACCTAGTTGGTGGCAATTCTAAAAAATGGTGGGTGGACACTGGGGCCACTCGCCACATCTGCACCAATAAGTGGATGTTCTCTACATATGAACATGTGGAAGGAGAACTACTCTACATGGGTAACTCTGCAACCTGCAAGGTTGAAGGACGAGAAAACATTATACTAAAAAAGACTTCGGGAAAAGAACTTACTCTTACTGATATACTTCATGTACCATATATCCGCAAGAATCTGGTTTCAGGATCAGTCTTGAGTAAGAAAGGGTTTAGGCTTGTATTTGAGTCTGATAAGTTTGTACTTATAAAAAATGGTGTATATGTAGATAAGGGGTATATGACTAATGGTCTGTTTAAAATAATTGTAATGACCATTGCCCCTAATGTTAATAATAAAATTGATTCTTCTGCTTATATGACTGAGTCACCTCATATTTGGCATGGTAGATTAGGACATGTTAATTATTATACTTTGCAATGATTAATAAATTTAAATATGTTGCCTAATTTTAATATAAACTTTGATGATAAATGTGTAACATGTGTTGAATCAAAAATAGCTAAACTTCCATTTCATTATATAGAACGTAGTACTGAACCTTTAGAATTAATTCATACAGATGTTTGTGATTTAAAATCTGTTCAAACTAGAGGTAGAAAGAAATACTTTATTACTTTTATAGATGATTGTACTAGATATTGTTATGTATATCTAATGAGAACAAAAGATGAGGCAATCGAAATGTTTATACAATATAAAATTAAAGTTGAGAATCAACTTAGCAAAAATATTAAAATGCTAAGAGTGATAGAGGTGGTGAATATGAGTCACTATTTGCACAAATTTGTGCAGAACATGGTATTATACATCAAACAACTGCTCCTTACACTCTTCAGCAAAATGGATTTGCTAAGCGTAAGAACAGAACGTTAAAGAAAATGATGAATGCCATGTTAATAAGTTCTGGTTTACCTCGGAACATGTGGGGGGAAGCTTTGCTTCTGCCAATCATATTCTCAACAAAATACCCCAAAACAAACTAGATAAAACGCCTTATGAATTATGGACAGGTCGAGCACCTAGCTATAAATTCTTAAGAGTGTGGAGGTGTCTTGCAAAGGTTGCAATTCATACTCCTAAAAGGACTAAAATTGGACCTAAAACTATTGATTGTATATTAATTGAATATGCACATAATAGCAGTGCAAATCGTTTCTTTATTTTCAAATCAGATCATCCAGAGATACATAAGTACTCTATTATTGAATCTAGGAATGCAGTATTCTTTGAGAATATTTTTCCTAGTCAAGAATATGAATCAAGTTCTCCTAAAAGGACTTGTGATGAAATTACACGAGAAACAGAATCTGATTCTGAAAATAAAACTAATGAGGATGAGTGTAGACGGAGCAAAAGGGCCAGGGTTAATAAATCGTTTGGTCCGGATTTTCTAACATATATATTAGAAAAGGAACCTCAAACTTATAAAGAAGTTATGTCTACACCTGAAGCTCCTTTTTGGAAAGAAGCCGTAAATAGTGAAATTGAATCAATTATTCAAAATCACACCTGAAAACTTGTGGATCTTCCTCCAGGGAATAAACCATTAGGTTATAAATGGATCTTTAAAATAAAGATAAAACCTGATGGGTCTATAGATAAATACAAAGCTAGACTTGTAGTAAAAGGCTATAGACAAAAAGAAGGTGTTGATTAGTTTGATGCATATTCACCTGTAACGAGAATAATATCAATAAGATTAATAATTGCTTTTGTAGCATTATATAATCTTGAGCTTCATCAAATGGATGTAAAAACAACATTTTTAAATGGTGAATTAGATGAAGAAATTTATATGGAACAACCTGAAGGGTTTGTAGTTTCAGGTAAAGAAAAGAAGGTGTGTAGACTTGTTAAGTCACTTTATGGACTTAAATAAGCACCTAAATAATGACATGAAAAATTTGACCAAGTTATGTTGTCAAATGGATTTCGTTATAATGAATGTGATCAATGTGTATATATAAAAGGGGATATGCACAATTATGTCATTGTATGTTTATATGTGGATGACATGATTATCACCGGTAGCACGGTGGCTTTAATTATATTGGTAAAAATCATGTTAACACAGAAATTTGACATGAAAGACTTAGGTATTGCAGATGTTATTTTTGGTATTAAAATCTCCAGGACATCTGACGGATATACCTCATCCCAGTCACATTATATCGAGAAGATACTCGAAAAATTTGACAAGAGAAATAATGATATAGTTAGGACACCTGTAGATATGAGTTTACATCTTACAAAGAATATAGGTGCTAGTATATCTCAATTAGAATATTCTCATATCATTGGCAGTCTTATATATTTAATGAACTGTACAAGACCTGATATTGCATACTCAGTAAGTAAACTGAGTAGGTTCATAAGTAATCCAGGGGAGAACCACTGGAAAGCAATAGTTAGAGTACTCAAATATTTGAGGTACACTGCTAACTATGGGTTACACTATACTAGATATCCAGTAGTGGCAGAAGGATACACTGATACTAACTGGATTACAGATTTTAAAGACATCAAATCCACAAGTGGATATGTATTTACTATTGGAGGTGCTGCTATTTCCTGGAAATCTTCAAAACAAATGTGTATAGCTAGATCCACAATGGAATATGAGTTTATCACTTTAGAAAAAGCTGGAGAAGAAGCAGAATGACTTCGAAATTTTTTAGAAGATATTCCAATGTGGCCTAAACCCGTGTCAGCAATTTGCATCAATTGCGACAATCAATCAGCAATTGGAAGGGCACAGAATGTATTGTATAATGAAAGTCACGACATAAACGTCGTAGACCTGATACTGTAAGGCAGCTGCTTACAAACGGAATAATATCTCTTGATTATATAAAATCAAAGGATAATATTGCAGATCCATTAACAAAAGGCTTGATTAGAGATCAAGTATATAAGTTATCGAGGGGAATGAGATTACAGCCTACTAAATAGAGTAACTCTATAATGGCGACCCAACCTAGCTGACTGGAGATCCCAAGATCTAGGTTCAAAGGGACAACCGAATTGTGGGGTAACTCGTAAGAATCACTAAGAAAATAATTCATGTCTCATTTCTATGATAAAATAGTGATTAACCTGTAATGTGTAAGGATAAGCTAAACTTTTAATAATCCTTATATCTTGGAAATCCAAGTAGAGTATGGCAGGATACTCTTAATAAGAGATTACCTATATGAGTGTGAAGTGGCCGCTTCTATGAGAATGATAAAGGCTAAATTCTCTAGAGCACTCATAGAAGTACCAGGTTGTCCAGGGCCAAAACGGACACAACATAAAGAATCTGTTAAAGTTGAAAGAAATCGTGTGAATATTATTGTTTTAGTTTACATCAAAAACTGAACAGTTCAAAAACATCGTGTTCACTGGTTAGCGTGTAAACTCGATAATATTTTATTAGGGAAGTTTCAAAACCAAAAGCCACCTCTCCTGATGTGGTAACTTTCTTTTATACTCTCTGTTTATTTGCATTAGAGTCTAAGTCATTTTCATTCATGTGGGGGATTGTTGAATTCATGTATGTTTGAACATTGAATCTTTGAACCAATTCACTAGTTCAAAAATAAATGAATTAGGTGAATGGAAAATAGTTTCAAAGAGGAGTACATAGCAAAGGGAACAAAAAGAAAAGAAGAAAAAATAGTCCCACATTGGCTAGAGTGTTGCTAGAATGTGGGTTTTTATAGGATTGTTTGTTCCATGTCATTGCTTATGTAAAAAGAGGAGAAACCTTGAGTACCGTGGGTGGTGCTACGCACCGCCCGCACGCGCACGATCATGTGCGAGGGCGAATGGGCGTTTAGGGCGCATTGGGCGCTTTAGTGGCCCACTTGGCACTTCGCACGTACGCATCGTCGCGAGGAGCTGAGGAGCCTTTGATTTTTTGGTGCTATTGGATTCATGTTACCTCTATTGGGTTCAGCTATTTGGATTCGACCCGCACCCGTTAAGAGTCGTTAGGATTTGGCTGTTGAGATCCAACGGTCGTCTGTCAACCGTTGCCGTTAAACGGTCACAACTGTTAACAGCCAACCGTTGTGACCGTTAGCCCAGAAGCCTATAAATAGGCCTCTAACAGAAAATTTCTTTTCTTCTCCCTTCTTCTGCAGACAGAAACTTGGTCATTTTGATAGAAAGTTTTTATTTTCAAAAGAACAGTTCTTTCACAAATCAGTCTTGCATTACACCATACAGAGAGTATTCTTTATCAGATTCGCTAGAGCAACAGGATTGCAGTTTCCTTCCTGTTGCAGACCAATCGTTGTATCCTGAAAGACCGACGCCCATTATAATCCAGAAGCAAGCGGTGGATGGCGAATCGGTTTTAAAGAGATAGTGTTCAATACTAGGCTCGATTATCTTCCTGTCTTCATCAGATCTGCATCAATCTTCAGTATATGCTCATCCTTCAATCCGTAAAGTTTTTCTAATCCATAGTAATCTGTCTATATTAATCTAAAACATACTAATATAGCCAACAAATACTAGGTACTATGACTGCTTAAAGTGAGTTTAATTCGACGCGGTGGACCAACATCGCATTCTACTATAGTTGTCCGATAAAGGCCGAACTTCTACAAGACTTTCATCTTTGCCTAAGTATATACTGACAGTGACAGAAGATTCTTTTACTCACTACGCTTATCCAAAGTCTCTATTAGTCAAGGACTCAGATTATCATGAAGATTATCTATTTGCAAAGTAAATACTCAAGTTCCGATATAGTTCGGTCGTCTATTCGCCATCAAGGCGACTTGTTCTCATGTCGGGGTCAACACTATACGAAATGGGTGATAAAGATTCTTTGATCTTTAGATCTCCTATTTTGATCTCACAGCTGAAGCATTCCCTATAGCTTCATACGTATCAAATGATCAAATTAATTGGTTATTATGCATTGAAATGTCACATCAATGATTGCCTGGATGAGCATAAGCATATCATCGTTATTAATGCAATGGAACTAATAATTGACAACATAAAAATTGCCTTGAGCTCCATCCTCGAATCCATTTGTCGGATCGTGTAGTTGAAATTCACTGTCGATTTGAATACGATTGACATGACATCGGGAGGACAAATTGTCACAACTGTTCTCCGCTGTGGGTTGCTGCTGAAGCCTTAGCCCCAAAATATATATATATATATATATATATATATATATATATATATATATATATATATATATATATATATATATATATTAATGCAGGTGAGCCGCCAGCTCAGGAAAAATTATGTGAGCTAGCGGCAAAATTATAATAATTCAATAATTTTTCTTCAATTTTTTTTTATAATTACTATCTCTAACTGCTTAACTTCTTTCGGATTAAATTTCATAAATTTTAGAGTTTATTTATCATTTTATCAAATACATACAAAATGTTGTATTAATTGAAAATCGTTAATTTTGTGTTAACTTAATGGAGGACTAAATCAAAACTAAAACTCAAGAAATTGGGTATGAGTGAACCCTAGGACGTCAAGATCATAATCCAAAAGAATTTTTTTAGAAAAGATTGATGGAGATAGTGAAAATGAACTGCAGCTCAGATAATTTGTATGAGCTGTCAGCTCATTTTCATTTTTCTTATTTATATATATATATATATATATGAGAAAACGGGAAATACACCGGCGGTGAAGGGAGTTCCTTCACTGCCGCCTAGGTGGCCCAATAAAATTATTACACGTGGTGCCATTCAAGATAACAAATAAAATGAATTTTCTTAATTGCCTTTGAGTGGTGCCACATGTAATAATTTTATTGGGCCACCTAAGCAGCGGTGAAGGAACTCCCTTCACCGCCGGTGTATTTCCCGTTTACTCTATATATATATATATATATATATATATATATATATATATATATATATATATATATATATATATATATATATATATATATATATATATATATCTGTTTTCCATCATGAGGAGGTTTTAAAGACGCAAAACACAAGCTCACTCAGAGGCCCTAAGCTTCCTTAGAGAACCCAAGTTTCCTAGCACTCGAGCCACCATTTTCTTGCAGATTTAAGGTTAGTTTACCCCTCTATTTCTTTGAAATTCAAAGTGTTTGTTTGTTTATTTGTTTGTTTTTTTTATATTGCTAACACTATTCTTTTTATGCCACATATGATGTGGGTCCTAAATGAGTAAGCCGTACCCATCTAAGTCTTCATTTGAGTCTTCTTCTCATTCTTGATCTTGCCATTCTTCTTACATAAATTCTTGGTCTGCCCATTATTTTGATTTCTCCATGACCGAGTTTAGCATCTGATCTGACCATATTGATGTTAATCAGGAGATTTTTGACGAAGAGGTTGTCCGTAATGTCAACTAGAATAGGTTTATCCACAAATTCTCCAACAAAAGTCAGGAGGCTCGGCAAGATGCCATCATGACTGATTCCAGCAAGATAATGAAGTCAACCTTCTCATCTACAATTGCTTTCAAAGTTGAGACCCTTCATGTCAAGATCCCTTTGCATGTGGGCTCCTCCATCATTTCTCTCTATTCACCATTTCAACTCTCATCCTCCATGCAACCTCACACTATTCGAAATATAGATAGTTGAGTTATTTGGCAACTAATGATAATATGATCAGGCTCAATAAATAATATAGTCACAATACAACGGGATACAAGTAACTAATAGATTTATAGATAACATTAACTCAATTTCAATTAATTTAAGTTTAATCGAATAGCACCCAAACAAATATAACAAGAAAAATAACTCAAAAAACTAGTAAACTTTGTCTTAGTAGAACTATTATCCTTGACAAAGACACTTATTACAGTTTTAACAAAATCTACTAAAATAATATCTAAATAAATAAAACTATCAGTCAACTATCCATCAATATTGTAACCCTACTTCCTCTTAAAAATAAACTATCGCTCTGTCTCAGATGGGTTCATCTCTAAAATATGGTCTATGTCTGGTCATGCATGATAGGATCTTCAGTAAAGCAACAAATAATAAATAGAATAAAACCAAAAATGAAAATAAGTGTCACTGTGTCAAATGAAAATAAATATAAGTAGAGCAGTGAAGAAGTCTCATGCAGTCATCTATTTCCAGGACTAATCATAGTAATTCATTTAATAATATTTTAATTATGCATTCAAAAAATTAGGATAATGTAAACTTAACTGGTCTAAATATATCCCTATCGACCCCCCGGAAAAACGATATAGTAGTTCTATAGGAGCCTATCCCGTCCTGTTTGGAAAACAATGGCAGTTTGATGGAGCCTATCTCAATCCTTCTGTATGAGAAATAGTGGTAGTTTGATCAGATCCTATTATCCTTCCAAAAAAAGAAATAGTGGCACAATTACATTTAACCATCAATTTATAAAAAATCCTTATTTTTCCCTAACCCCATGTATACTCAATTCAATTTTCAATCAGGCTTAGTAGACTAGCATAAATTGGTTATCATTATTAAGTTAAATAATAGTAATAGTATCACTAATAGTAGTAATCAGTAATATCAGTATAGTAATTTATTTATCACTCGTTAATTACATGATATATGAATTTCAGTATTCAATCAGTATCTTATCTTCTCCTCTTTTAGTGGATCAATGATTTAACAGATTATATATATAATCAGTTAATCATACCAATTCAATAATTTATTCAGTTAATTTTTCTTTAAAATTGTTACAATCAATTTAACAAATCATCAATTTCTATAGACCTTTTGTCCTACTAGTCATCAGTGCGATTACTAGTGGCTGTTCCAGTAGCTAGGCTTTGGTCCACTTAGTATAATGAGTCACTAGGGGGTCTTATAGTGGTTAGGCTCTATTTAGCCAATCACTAAGCCACCAATGAGGTCACGGGTAAGCTCAACGATGGGCCTGGGTTGATTTCAAATCCAAATTCTTTTATAGTTAATATAATTCAACATATATTTGACTTTGGCCAAGTTCTTTCCATTGAACCCATAAACAATCAATTAAACATGATCTAAAACTTTAAAATGATTAAAAATCATATTTTTGAGCATGTATCTATCAAATCACTGATTTATCTATCTTTTTTTAGTAAAAGAAAGATCATATTTTTATAACTCAATATGTGAAATAAAAATTGATCAAATAAATCAATAAACAACAAGTATAAAATCCTAAATTTTACTGCAATAAAACTCCCTTACTAGCAAAAATCTTATCGTGATCTCAAATCATGCAAAATTATTACTCTTATGCATATTTCAACACTAACATCTTTCTAAAATCAATTGTATGTAAACTATATTTAAAACCATTAATATAAGTAAACATATACATCGAGATGAACTCACTATGACTTAGTGTAGATTAGATTTATGTGTTATGCTTAAAAGTAGTGTCGAACAGTTGAACACCTTCTTCTCTCTATTTCTGTGTTTTCTGCTCGTTTTCTAAATTGGAAAGAGAGAGGGATTGCGGTCAAAGGATACCTTTTAAAGGGATTGCGATTGCGATTTAATTTTATTATCTTGTAGATAGAAGATCCAATAGCGATTATTTTTGATTTCACATTCTAATTAAAGATTGAATCCTCTTAAATATGGAAACAAAACCAAATCTCACTTTAATTAGATAAGGGCTAAATCTAATGTAATTAGCCCAATTTATTTTATTAGCCACAACTAGATAGCTAGCTCAAGGTTTAAGTTCTATAAGGCTAGAGGGTCAAGTCTTTGTCTCCACTACTTATTAATAAAATTTATTAACTTACTCTATTTTATTTTAATCTTCCTTCTAAAAACTCATTTACAAAATTCTTTTTTTAATCAAATCGAAAATCATATGTGGAGTGGGTGTTATATCATACCCCTTAAACAAAATTCAAAATTTAACAACTCAAATTAACACAAAGGGGGGACTTATACCTTAACTCGTAGAGACACCGGAACCACTCTTAGATGTCCTCCCATTCCCATGTCGCTTCTCGAGTCGACCGATGGTTCTAAAAATTCAATGCTAGTGGAATCAAGTTGTTCTTCAATAGCTTCTCGATACTATTAGTAATGGTTATTGGCTGTTCTTATAGGAAAGACCCGGTGTTAACAAAAATTTTTAGAAAGCAAAAGGGGATACCCTTATAGAATCAAAACGCGAAACCTTAAGGGTTGCATTTTGCACTTACAACATCAAGAGATAAAAGGTCTCTTCAAATATAAATAAATGTGGACCCTGGAGGGTCACTTTTTGATCTTATAACAATAGAAGATAAAAGATCTCTACAAATATAAATAAACGCAACTCTTAGGAGCTATGAATTGTGAACGAGTTAAAACATGGATCCTCATTCAGGGAGACCCGCGTTTTAGGCTAAATGGTTGAAGAAAAGCTCCTATTTTGAGCCAAGTAAAGATCAAACACATGCCCCATTGGGTTGTGTTTTGATCTCAAAGGTTGTTCCTATTGGCCCCAAATATGAACCTCTTAGGGTCGCATTTTAATTTATATAATGAGATGAAAGTCATCTTTACTAGAACATATTTAACCCACGTTTGAAAAGCTTTGAATGTAGTGCCGCTTTTTGATCCCAAAATCTTAAAAAATAAAAATTATCCCAATTTAAATATAATGCAAGTTTAATCAAGCAAAACATGTTTCTAAGAATCAAAATGCGGATCATCGATCACAGAGAGATCCGCATCTGAATTCAAATTTAAAGCTAAATATAGCTAAATCATGGACCCTTTGGGTTGCATTTTCTTTTCAAAACTTTAAAAAATAAAAACTATCCTCACTTGCACCCAAATATGAGTCTGGACATGGCACATGAGCTACGAAAATTCAAAATGCGGATCTAAGGTTAAGATCCACATTTTAGTTACAAATACAGAAGATTAAAAATTGAAATTATGAATCCAATGGATTAAAGAAGAAAATTAATCCTCTATTAAAGGGGCTATCAAGTGGATAGTTACACCAATTCAAATACCCCAAAACCTCTATAAATAGGCAAGATTTGTGCTAAAGAAGGGGTTAGATTATCTCCATTTTGAGTACTTGTATTAAAGAACTAGAGTTGTTCCTGTTTAAGAACTTTGCAAAAGTGGCCAACTCAACAGTTCATGTACGGATTGTTAATAGAAAATAGGAACGTTCTCCACCGCTATAAGAGAATCCTAGATTAAACAAAGAGGACACTATATTCCTTAGTAAATAGGAAACCATTTTTATTGTAATCTCTCTTTGAATTTTCAATAAAATCAAATTTTATGGCAAATAGAAAATTGGCGACTCCCTAGGGAGTCCTATCATCTCTGATGATATGGTCATAGCCCAATCCCACAAGATTCCTGTTGACACTATGGTTGAATCACTCGTCATTGAGTTCCACCAAGAAAAATATGAAGAGTTCCTCTCTTCTGGCTCTACGAGCCTAAGATCTCTACGGAAATACCGTAGGAGCTCCACAAACTTAACTTCTAACAAGACTCAAAAGACTACAATATGGGGCAATTTGCCAAAAGACTCTCAAGACCTTTCTGTTCTCAAAGGGGAAATTTTCTTCCATCAAGCACACGGCTAAGGTTCGGTTTCATCCAAGATCCGTATGTTTACCATAAAATTGTAAATGATTCTCTATTGAACTTTTTCAATAAAGAGATTACAATTTCAATGATTTTTTGTTTACAGAAGATGAGAAAAATTTAATTTCCTCTTTATTTAAAACTGGGTTCTAGAGTAGCTGTGGAGGATGATTCTGCTCTCCATTGACACTTTGTATAAAATTTTAGTTGGTGAAGATTTTGAGATTTTGATAGCACTAGCACTTAAGCAAAAATAGCTTTTTTGCTTACTGATTTCCCAATGCTTTTTTTTGCTTAGGCTTCTGCTATTTATAGAGATTTGAAGACTTTTGATTTGGTGTAACTGTTCAACCGTTGGCCTCCACAATCTAAGAATTAATTTCTCGCCTTTTGGTCTGGTAGATTTGTATTAAATCTCCAAATTTTGTAACCGATGTTTTTAATCCTCTGGATCGTGACTGTAAAGCAAAACGTGAATCTCAATCTTTAGATTTACGTTTTCTTTAAACTGCAATCAGAATGCGAATCTCAAACTTTAGATTCACAGTTCTTTTAGACTGCCACTGGGATGCAAATCTCAAACTTTAGATTCACAGCTTTAGTAGAATTACAACTGGAACATGGATTTCAAATTTTAGATTTGCAGGTTTGGTGTGATTACAACTGGAATGCGGATCTCAAACTTTAGATTCGCAGCTCTTTTGGATTATAACTAGAACGCGAATATCAAACTTTAGATTCACGACTTTATTAGACTGCGAATCTCAAACTTTAAATTCGAGGCTTTGTTGTGATGGTATGTTCGCTTTCTTGCATAATATGCTTGGGCACGATAATGAGACCCTACAGGGCCCACTCTTTATTAAGTCTGCAAATCTAGAGAAAGAGATTCACACTTCGGCTTTTTTCGCGAATCAAAAATTGCTCTCATCATTTATGGAAAATAAAGCACAGCTTTGTGAAAGCCACGTTTTATTTCTTTTGTAGTTTATATATGTGGATCTCTCTTTATGAAAGATAATTCTCAATAAAAGAAAATTTTCACCAACAAAATTCCCTCCAAAGTTTTCAAAAGCTCATAAATTTAGAAGTGTTTTGAAATACTTTGGATAATTTTGGCCAAAATACAATCTTCACATTTTGAGAGCAAATACGACTTTGTATTCAAAATTGCGAATTTCGCGCTTTTGGGAAAATGCACTTTTGCATAGAGCACGACTCTATATTAAAGTCGCGGATCTCGCACTTTTGCATAGAGCACGACTCTATATTAAAGTCGCGGATCTCGCACTTTTATATAAAGCATGACTCTGTATCAGAGCCGTAGATTTCACGCCTTATTCGGTATATCCGGAAAGTTACTATTTTTCTAGCATAGAGTTCGATAAGTTTTCTAATCTTCATTAATGGGAAAATCCTCACGAGATTCGGGCCAGAAATCTCGTCCATCAAATCATCTGCTATAAAATCTCAGACTCATCATTTAAAATATCTTTTTAACACTTTTTTAAAAAAAATTGCACCTTCAAACTTTTCTCCTAACTTTCAAAACCCTTCATCTTCAAACACCTCTTATCCTCAATTTTCTTAAGAATTTTAAGAAGATAATGAAAAAAGGTTCATCCTCTGGTCTATTCGGCAGTAGTTTCCAAAATCCTCGGGCCACTTCTAGCGCCATAATGGTTCAGCAGGAGCCTTTAGTTGGAGGTGATTCTCTTACTTCATATCATGTTCAAAATTTATACTCTAATCCTAAAAGAGCACCTTCCTTTTCACTATTTTGTTTAAACTCTTTCTTTTCTTTATATAGTGAATTATGCCTTAAACCCTTGGCCAGAAGTTCATTACTTTGGTCATACAGGAGAATATGATGGCGAGAAACAATTTAGGCTCGGTCGAGTCTTTCCAGCTTGTGCAGCATCTGATGGCCAAGAGAGGAAGAGTAGAATCTTGAACCTTACTCGCCCTACATTGCGTGAATTTATGACTACTGTCCCTTTTGAAGGAAAGAATAGGAATATAAACAAGCCTCCTTTTTTGTTCGGTGATCATGTCCCAATCCCTGATGATTGCTTAGATGATGAGGTTTACAAGTGGTTTCGTCAGGTTAACGGTCGTAACCTATTTCTTCCTAACATAGAGAGATCTTATCTATTCTTGTACTTTCAATCTCTTTCTATTCTCAGAATCATGAATTGACATTTAAATAAACCACAAGATGGTTTTTTACTTGGTGGATTCAGTGCACAAGGTGCATTTCCTCGTTCGACTGGAAAATATTTTTGCGATTTATTTCCAGGATCTTTCAAGCATGACCTCTATGGGTGAGACTCTAGTGATTGCCCAAACTTTCTTACATCGCTTTGTTGATACTCAAGGAGAATTTCCAGTTCAAGACTTTTGCCCTGCCCGATGGATCCATTGTTCTCCTAAGGGAGAATGGGCGATCTTGGTAAATTTTTTCTTAAAATTTTTTGAGGTTCAATTGAAGTACGTGAATCTTTATCGTACTATCAGGATAGTTCAACATGGAATTCCTCCTAGCAGATTTTATTTTTTTCTTTGTTGGAATTGTATAACCCTGATACTTGCACTTTCTTTACACCCTGAGGTGAATTAGGGCTTGCCCTTTATGAAATGTATGAGATTTCAGGATTACTTATGGGAGATATTCCCTATGAAGAATACATCACCATAGGAGAAGAATTCCATCTATTGAAAACTCGGGATCCCATGATTTATGACATTTACTCGGAATTGCTCTGCCCTGTGCTCACATTTCTAACACTTGAAATGTGAAGCAAAAGAAATGGTTGCAGTATCTTTTTCCAAAGTTTTCAAAGAACAATCCTGACCTAATACGTCTTTCTCCAATTTCTGAGAAAGAGGTTGAAGAGATGTTTGTTCAATGTGGAACAGATGCATATATTGTTGAATCAGATGAGGATATCTTCAAGGTCAAGACATCCTTTGAGAGTTTTTATTATCAAGCTTTACAGCCCATATCAGACCGTGCTTTATTGGCGGGTTTCCTAATGTTATGGTTGAAAAAGTGTGTGATTCTATCACAAGAAATCCTACCAATCGGAGTGGTATATCTGGCAGTCTTGTTAGCATTCAGCCGTCCACTCAGTTTATTGCTAGCAATGGTTTGTAGAATTCAAAATGGATTAAGAAAATTAATTACCAGATTCTGCAATGTCAAGAAGGACCATGATAATGAAAGAAAACTGATTATCAAGACTCCAAATTTGCGGGTAAAACTTCCATATACTTATTTGATTGTTTGGATAGTTCTGCACTGCTCTTTATTAATGAGTCCAATTGATGCTCAGGTAGATTTGAGCTCTCCAAAGGTTCAGCATTTTGAGAAATCCCACTGGAAAGGAGGTTATATGTCTACGGTCCGTAAAACACTTTGATATCATGCTAATTACGAATTATTCAAATGTTTTCCTTATTTTTCAAATACTGGCTATGGACAATTATTTGCGGATGTAGTTGGTGCTGATAAATTCACAACTCTGTCTCTTGGGTGCTTCTGGTGATTAATAAATATCTGTCCAGGGCACTTGGTTCTCCTGTTAGGGAACCACTGTTATATTGAACCTTATTACCCAAGTCATTTTTCTAAACAGTTTGGATATGATCAGTTGTATATTGAAAACCCAAATATAAATATGAGTTTTACTGGGAATCTTTTTGACTGGGCCAGAACTTTGTTTCATTTCATCTCTAGTGGTACAAAGGCCAAGTTCAATCTTCCACTCAAGACCCCAAATTTGTCTATGAGCTTCAGCTTTTGCAAATGGTATTCTGCTGTCCATTCTATGCCTCATAATTTGATGCAAGATTTACTTGTTTAAGAGACATTAGAGTATAGTATGCTCAAATGAAAGAAGCAGGTAGCACTAAAGTAGCTGGAATAGAAGAGTTTGATATTGAAGAAGTCTTATCAAGGGATGAAGACAATACTGCAATGGTCTCAATAGATCGACCTGTGTTTCCCACTATTCCAACCTCTCCTCAATCAAAATCTTATCCTAAGAAGATCTCTGACAAACAGAAGAGGTTAAGACATCTCAGTGACCTACCAATCATTCCACAAGATGCATTAGCTGAGGCTAGCGCAACAATACTTAGAGTAGCCTTCAAAACTGCTGAGGAGGAACAAGAAGATGACGATGATGTGAATTTGATTCCTTACTCATCTCAAAAGCGTCGGAGTCAAGGACCTGTTTTACCCAGCGATCCTATTACAGAAGTTCCTTCTACTGCACCAGCAATTGGGCTTCTTCCTATTGCTGTGTCTTCTTAAGAAAGACCACTTCAATTGGTGTAAGAGGAATCTGCTTTCTCTATTGCAATTGCTGAGGTCACTGAAGTTGAGTCTGTTGAGCCTGCTGCGATTATTGAAGTTGAAGCTGTGGCTGTTGATGCTACTGAATCTGTTGTCCTAATTGAACTTACTTCAATAGATGAAGTCAAAACTAATAAAACTACTGAGACTATTGTTCCTGCTAATGTCGCTGCTATTGGAGTTACTGAAGTTAGAACTTCTGAGGCTACTTTCCCTTTATCCCAGAACGTAGTATAGGTCATGTCTATTCCAAAGATTATCTCGACTGCAACTACTTCTTCTTCACTGCCATCAACAAGTTGTGCAGAAATTGATGCATTGGAAGATGACCTGCTCCATCATACTATTAGAGTCTTTTTTGATTTTCTGGATCAACGTATCAATAAAATTCTGAAAGGATATTCTTTTTCCTCAGTTGATAGTGTTATCAACATCTATTTGGCTGGCATTGCAAGTGTTGGTGGAGAAGAAAAAACTAATCCTTATAGACTTATGGTTGCCCAACTCCAGAACTATGCTGACTCTTTATTAAAAATTCGCAGCACTGATAAGTCAGAAATGGTGGAGACCACTTTTCAAAAACTGATGGAGGATCAACTCAAGCTCCAGAAAGAAATCAAGGAAAAAGTTGATACTTGTAAGGCCTGTGCTGATAAGAATAAATCAGACAAGCAATCTCTATGTATTTAAATAGAGAATGTTACTTCAATCATTGAAGGCCATGATCAAGCTATTGTGAGAACTTGGGAAACCATTGCTAACGCTCAAGTTTTCCTTGAAAAAATTTCTAAGGAGCGAGATGATTCAAAGAAGTATCTTGCTGATGTGTCTATGTAGTTTGATAATGTGAACAAAGTCTCCTCAACTGCTCAAACTAAATTAGAGGATTAGAATATGAACCAGCAAGTAATACAGTTGCCAATGAAGAGGAGTTACGTAGACAAGCTGCTATTTAAACCTATGAAGCCATTCATCTGGAGATAAGTGATGTAGAAGAGAAAATCAAGGCTCTTATGAATCACTGAATTGTAAAAAATTTCAAGGAGCTCTTGTAATCTTTCTACTTTTTTAATGCAAACACAGATTAACCTCATGGATGCAATTTTTCTTTCTAATTTTCTCCAATATAAACTTGGAATAATTTTTATTTGTCATCTCATTAAAAATTTATGCCCAACTTTGTAAATCTTATCTTGATTTTGACGAATTAGCGTATCAGACATGACTTTTTGCTCAAAAATGTGAATCTACATTTGAATTGCAAGTTCGCATATAAGTGTAACTCTGCGTTAAAATCCGCGGGTTTACATACAAGTGTAACCTTGCGTTAAAATCTGCGACTTTACATATACGTATGACCCTGCGTTAAAATCTACGGGTTTACATATATAGAATAACTCTTTATTCATTTGATTGACTTTTTGGTGTAACGAACTAAGCACTGCATGCATCCATTAGTGACAGGATTTTAATCAAAAATCTCAGCTGAAGATCTCATTTTCTTTGAGCAGAAACCGAAGCGTCCCATACAATAATAATAAATCTTATTGAGATTCAAGTCAAATATCTCAACCGAAAATTTTTCCTATAAAATCTCTTGGCCAAAGATTTCGATCATGAAATCCTCTATATAAAGCGCCCAACCTTTCTCCCAAAAAGCTATTCTGACTTAAGAATTATTCTCTTCTTTTCTAAAGTTCCTCCCCAAAGCCAATTCTATCATGGAGTTCTGTTTTTCTTCCTTTTTCTTGAACAAGGCAATGGACTGGAGTTGGAATGTCACGAGGCCTCCAGATGATGTCGACCTATTCGTGCCTAGTCTTTTTCTAGGTTTGATGGAGAAAGAGTATCCCATTGAAAAGATCCTTATAACTATAATCATTTTTTTAACTACGGTAAGTTTTCTCATTATGAATATAAATCAAGTATTTTCTTTTATATTTCTTAATGAGATTTTAGATCTATTACAGGATATAACCATAGTTATTTTGCTTAACAACGATCCACACATGTCTGGTTCTCAAAATTTTCCAATATCTTTGGAGAACCAGAAGATCTCATATACTTTTCATGAGATAAAAAATTTCGGGTGTGTTGCATTGTTTATTTCCTGCCTAGCATCCTTTAAAGTAAGAATGGTAAATGGTTATCGACAACCTCCAATTTCAGCAGTTCTGCAAGTTATATACTTGGAAACATGCATTTGGTACACCCAAATTTGGACTAATCAAGTCACTGGCAATATTGATCATAACTGAGCAAACAAACTTGGAAGTTTTCAACCATCGACAGGAGGAGGCTATAGAAGCAAGTTTTTGTCTTTACTTGTAAAACCATCTTATTTGAGATAATAGATGTTGACGAAAAATTTAATATTCTTTTGACTCAATGATCTGTACTTTACTTCCATTCATTGTATGATATCAAGGAACTCTTTGTAATATTGATTTGGAAATGAATAAAATTTTCATTTCAAGAATTTTATTATCATTCATTCAGAAGTAATTGTTAACTTGATGAATGATTTTGATCATCAGAGATAACTATTAACTTGATGAATATTTTGATTCTCCAGAATATTATTCAGAGGTAATTATTAACTTGACAATATAAAGTCATTATTCAAACGCCCAAAATGGATTTTGGTGCGTATGAATAAGCTTCTTTAATCAGGATAGAAGTAACTATTAACTTTCCTGATTAAGTTAAAATCTGTGTTGTTAAGTGACTTATAGTATAACAACTTTTGACTTGCCAGAAGTAATCTTTAACTTAGCAATTTGGAAGAAAAAAAAGAACATGACTTTATAAAATTCACATTTTTGCCACAGATAATTTTTAACTTAGCAAATTTGAAGAAAAAGAAATTTTGTTTTCTAGAGGTAATTTTTAACTTAGCAAATTTGGAGGAAAAGAAATTTTATTTGCCAGAGATAATTTTTAACTTAGCAAATGTGGAGGAAAAGAAATTTTCTTTGCTAGAGGTAATTTTTAACTTAGCAAATTTGGAGGAAAAAGAAAAAAAAACGTGACAAACGCGACTTTATAAAATTTGCGCTTTTTAAGAAACCCTGATCCCATAATTGCGAATCTCAAAGAAGAGCGAGTTCGTGGGATTTTTAGCCTTTCAATTGAAAGCAAAGAATACTATTTCTTGAGAAATTTTCCATTAATTGGCATCATTATTTTATCACTATTAGGTTTTGCCAAACGATATGCACCATTAGAATAGACTGTATCAATGACGAAAGATTCTTCCCACTTTGATTGGAATTTTTCTTGGTCTTTTTACCGAAAGAACCAGATCTCCTTTCTTAAAAGTTCTTTGTCTAACCTTTTTATTAAATGTTTTAGAGATTTGTGCTTAGTAAAGTTCAATGCTTTGCTGAGCTTCCAAGCGCTTATCATCAAGAACTTCTAACTCCAAAAGTTTTTATCAATGTCTTTCTTCCTGTGTCATTTTGGTTGCTACTGTGACCCTTAATGATGGAATTTGAATTTCCAAAGGTAATACTGCTTTAGACCCGTACACCAAAAAAAATGGCGTAGCACTTGTAGAAGTTCTTACAGTATTTCGATAAGCCCAAATGCAATCTCCAAGATTTTCATCCCAATCTCATTAGTTGGATGAAATGAACTTTTTAACAAGTTTCACAATAGTTTTATTGAAAGCCTCTGCCAAACCATTAGCTGCTGGATAGGATTGAGATGAAGCTACACTTTCAATTCGATATTTATTGCGAAACCTAGAGAATGACTGACTCACAAATTGAGGTCCATTATCATGAATGATTCTTCTAGATACTCCACAGCGGTATATAACATGATGTTTAATGAATTTAATCACATTTGAAGATTTTACTTCAGTTAAAGTAATAACTTCAAGAATGTCTGGAATTTGTGACAAGAAAAATCGTCACTAAAAATATGAAACTCTTTAGTGACGACTTTCAATTGTTACGTATACCTTCGTTACGAAAGCCATCATTTACGACTTTATAATTTCGTCACGAAAATATATTTTTAGTGACGACATTTAATTGTCACTAAAAGTTTCTACTGTGACGATTTTTGTTGCCACTGAATGTCTGCCTTTTGTGACAATGATAATTGTCACCGTATACAATACGTGACAAGTAAATATCGTCACTATAAAGTGCCTACTGTGACATTATTCATTGTCACTAAAATGCTTCCTTTCGTGACAACAGTAGTGGTCACCATATACATTATGTGACAATTTAATATTGTCACAAAAAATGTACATGTTGTTACGTGATACCCTCTTCTGTGAGAAACTTTGTTGTCACGAAAGATGAATAGCGACAAGCGATATATGTTGTCACTAATAACATATTTTGTGACAATCGTTGTTGTCACTAACTACTCCTTTTAGTGACAATTTTTGTCGTCATGATATATTTTTTTAGTGACAATAATAGAAAATTGTCATTAAAGAAGAGATTTACTCACAATAATTTGTCACTTAAAAGCTGATTTAGTGTCAACAATTTTGTCACAAACTTCTTTATCAATGACAACACATGGCATATGTCACAAATATACACCTTCTGTTACAACATATATCAAAAATACAAATATCATCACATTTACAAGAATCACAGTACATTTAATATAATAAAACCTAATCTAATAACAATCACATATAATTTAACAACATATTACGAATCAACAAGTCCAATAACAATAGAAATATGCATATAAAATAACACATTTAACAATAGAAATATGCATATAAAATAACATGTTTAGATTCATTACAGATATTCAAAAATTTTATACCAATATTAAATAAGTTCACCATTGCAAAAAACAAATAGTTTATGTCCAAATACTGAATAATACTAATTAACCACTAAACAATTAAGATTTGGGTGGTTGCGTAGAATTGAATAAAACAGCCATACGTTCTTGAAGCATTGAATCAAACTCAGCTTGCATTTCAGCTCGAATCTGTGACTTAATTTCATCTTGTGTCTGAACTCGAACCACAGTTTGTAACTCTCGAATTTTTTCTTCAAACTCCATCCTCACTGCATTCTTGACTTCTTCAAATTTTTCCCTCATCGAATCTTTGACTTCAATAATAGCTCAGTTGCAACTTCATATCATCTACGCCTACTTTGCTTTTCTACCATTAATCTGAACAACAAATAGGAAAATTTTGTGAATATATATTGCAAAGTAGTAGGAGTCTGTGTAAAGACCACAATATTCATTGTTGGCTCAAAAAACCATCATACTATAAGCTTTTAAATTTACTAAGTGGTTATTAGGCATAGTATCATATCACCAAAAAATACAGATTTATAAACACCAAGTTTCAACTAGTCAAAAAAGTTAGAATTTTAATGCAAATGAAAATATTTTTTTTTCAAAAAAAAAAAAAAACCAACATACCTTCTTCACATCCCAATTTGGTGGATAATAGAAGTTTATCTACCTTGGCAGCTCCTATACAAGACTGCAAAAAGGATATTAGAAGTTAAAATAGCACAAGAATATCATTCTACACAGTTATTATAAAAAGCCTCAATTTCAAAAAAACTAAAGCTGAAAAATAAATTTGTATGTTCTAAAATTAACTCTAATCTTATGAATCCAAGCCCCAATGCTTATCATGTATCGGCTAATATTTAAAAACTTGGTAATATTAGAAATGTCACAAACACACACATATATAAACATACAGAGGCATATTTGTGTGCATAAAATTTGGATAACTGTATTGCCAAAGACTGCAAATCTATGTTGGAGTATAACATTTGTTTCCATTTGCTAACTATAACTTATCAAT
The DNA here is from genome assembly GCA_036321105.1 of Dracaena cambodiana. Taxonomy (NCBI): domain Eukaryota; kingdom Viridiplantae; phylum Streptophyta; class Magnoliopsida; order Asparagales; family Asparagaceae; genus Dracaena; species Dracaena cambodiana. The sequence continues at coordinate 10,411,887 of JAYEPQ010000015.1, forward strand.
ATCTACATATAGTCAAAAAAACAATGAATATCAGAAGGACCAAGACATGTCAAATATGCATAAAGTATTCTAGGAGATCATTCATATTGTCTATTTATCTCTTAGCGTATTGCTTATTATGGTGCCAAAAATAATATACTCTTTCTTCTTTTACTTGATCTTATTTGGAAGAACTTGCAGGTCATCCCCCAACATTCAAAACTACAGTTTCCGGTTCTACCCAGTAACTAGCTTTTAATGTACGATACAGTTTTTTTTAGAATAATAAAAAATCAACTAACATTCAAGAATCCTGCTCTAGGTACTAACCAGCATTCAATACAAGATAATCTTCTTTTTTTCTCTTAAAAAAAAGTTTTCATGAGTTTCAAGATTATGTACGACTGCTACTGTGATAGAATAAATTAGAGGCACATGACGTTTAAGGATAATTACCCCTCTTCTTACCATTTATGTTGTACTAGAAAATTGACGAGTAGTTTCTTCAGAGAAAATATTTACATATACTGCAGGTGATTTCCTGGTCAAAACATGTATATCAATGAATTACAACGAACAAGAAGCCACCAGCAATAAAGCTATCATCCCTATGAAATACAAGCATGGGCATGAATACAAGTACAGAAACAGACATGTCAAATTTGCCAAATATAAGGTACAAAGATACAACTATATATATTGTAAAAAAATGAGAAGTGGCTTCTAATACTATAATCTAAAAAAGCAAAATCTAGATCAGATCATTACTTTCTTCATCCACTAGGATCAAGGATTGTATCCTAATAAATAGGTTATATATATAAATAAACTAAACATATAACTCAAACTTGTCTCAAATTATCTGTCTCTGGATACACACACATTCCTGCAGGCTAAGAAACATAGTTTAATCACTTAAAGAATTAATTGACATGCTCCCGGTGAACGTGAACAAGCAAGGTTATTACATGGAAATCTTGATGTTTCAATTTATTACGTCGATCATAGGCTTATTATTTTTATTTGCCATCCTTAAATATTTCAATTTCATCATGTTCGATATATATAGAAGAGGGCCAATAGGCACTACACCCATTGCACTAAACTGATTTCTGACGGTGTACCAGGCATTTGTTGATTAAACTTGGCATATGATTGAGGTTATAACATTCAATTGAGAAGTGAAATTGAACAACACCTTGCGAAATAGAGCCTGTAGTGGCTGAATATTTCATGGGGTACTTTGCGTTTGTGTACCTTGGATACATACTTGATACTTCTTGCACAAATTCTTGTTTTTTTTAGTATAAATTCCTACTTTCAGTCGCTTCTTAGACACACTTCATGCTGCATTTCAACTTCTTGGATCGGGCACATTTGAATTAAAAAAACTTACATACAACAGCTAGAAGTACCTACAAATATCAAATCCAAATCCAAATCCAATATATTATTTTATTAAAAAAAACTAATTGTAATTATGCCCAAATTGATTTAACAGCTACTATTAGTTGCAGAATCAAATTCAAAGCTAAAAAGATCAAATTTTTACGAAGAAAATTGAATAAGGTTGATCAAAGTGTGAGTTCTAATTAATGGCAAATCTCTTTGCAAGTAAAACGCTGATTTTTGCTAAGGAAACCCTAAAATCTCAGTTGAAAATGAAATAAAAAGTGTACCTCAATTTTTGCCTAATACCTTTTTCACAGGCCGCCCTTTCCGTCTGGAGGCATCGCCGTCCACCTCGCCCCCGATCTCGATTTGGATCAGTAGTGATTATGAAGAGAGAAGATAGAGGAGGAGGGAAATGAATTTAGGGTTTCAAAATTGATTTAATGGAAAGATAATTGGCCATTAGGGTTTGAAAGCTGGGTTGATTTGGATTCATGGTTACAGGAGAGAGAGAAGGGAGAGGGAGAGAGATGAGAACGGAGGAGAGAAGACAGAGAGACGGGAGAAGGAGAGATAAGAAACAGAGAGAGAGAGAGAGAACCCTTTTCTCTCCAATTTTTGTTGAATTTTTAATTAAAGATTTTTTTAGATTATACTTTCATGATGACTATTTATCTCCATCACAAGAAAATTGTGTTTAGTGACAAGTTTTTGTAAGTTGTCACTAAAAACCATACTGTCGTGATAACTATTTATATCCGTCACAAAAAAATTAGGATTACGTGATGAATAATTATCTTCGTCACTAAAAACAAATATTTAGTTACAAGTTTTAGTATATTGTCACTAAAAAATTAGGATTACGTGACGAATAATTATCTTCGTCACAAAAAATCCTAAATTTTAGTGACATGATTGATTTGTTGTCACAAAATACTCAAGTTTAGTGACAATATTTACTTTCGTCACAGAAAACTTGTCACTAAAGTACTTTTTTGTGACAACAAATATTTATCGTCACCAAAAACAGATATTTAGTGACGAGATTTAATATGTTGTCACTAAAAATTAGGATTACGTGACGAATATTTATTATCGTTACCAAAAATCCATTTTTCGTGACAAGTTTTATTTATTGTCACAAAATACCCTTCTTTAGTGACAAGTTTTATAGTTGTCATGAAATTTTTGTCACGAAATCCCAGTTTTCTTGTAGTGCAGTCCATTTTGAGAAGTAATCTGTTATAGTCAATATAAATCGATAACCCCTTGTTGAAGGTGGGAAGATTGATCCAATAATGTCCATTCCCCATTGTTCAAATTGGCCATGATGTAGCTGTTGAGTGGAGATACTCCGAAGCTTGATGTATAAAGTTCGCATGTATGTAACAGGCTCTACATTTCTTAGTATAAATGACTGCATCTATCATCATTTTGGGTCCGTACCCATTCTTCGGAGTCTATCCCAGAGTTTTGGCCCTAGTTGATGCGATCTGCAGATGCCGCTGTGAGTTTCTTCAAGTGCTTCTTGAGCTTCTTTATTAAAAAGACAACGAAGTAAAATTCCATCATAAGATTTTCTATAAATGCCGGTAGTTCGACATTATAATAGAATTGAATAGGTTTTCTTTGAATTGCTGCTACTTCTTTAGGATTTTCTGGAAATATTACATAAAGAATATAATCTATGTAAGAAAATTGCCAGTCTCTTGGTTCAAAATTAGACTCAATAGCATGTACTTCATCTGCTTCTTATTTATTATCTGAATTTTGTTCAACCTCAAGCTCATACTTTGGGCAAAACAATTCTTTACTTTCCCTTGTTACACGTTTGTTACCATTTCTAGGTGATGCTAAAGTAGCAGCCAAGGAAGCTAATACATCTGCATCATCATTCTGGTGATGCGGTACATAACTGATATAGAAACCATTAAAACTATCTGCCATTTTTATTACTGCTTGGTAATATGGCAACAGATCTTCATTTCTGACTTTATATTCTCCTCTAATTAGGTTTATAATAAGTTGGAAATCTCCATATGCTTCTAAATATTTCACCCTAGTTGTTTGGCTATTTTTAAGCCAACCATTAAGGCATTGTATTCAGCAATATTATTAGAGCATGAACCTGTCAATGAGTATGCTATAGGAATAATATGGTTATAGGGAGAAACAAAAACAACCCCCACTCCTGCTACAATCTTTCCTTGAGATCCCATTCTAGAAGTGTCATTAAAGAAAAGTTGCCATACTTCTTCTTCAACAACATTCACTTCAGTAGTTTCTTGTTGAATATCCTTTTTTGAAATTATATTTCCTTCACCTACTTCACTAGGGATATCTTCATACAGTTTTGAAGATGCTAGAATTGGGTGTTCAACTAAGAAATCAGTTATAGTTTGTCCTTTAATTAATTTTTGTGGAATTAAATGCATATCATATTGTGATAGTAGAATTGCCCAATTAGATAATCTGGAATTTAATGACCCAGGCTTGGTCATTAATATTCTTAAGGGATTAACTCGATATAACGAGGATTGTTTGTCCCACTAAATAGTATCACATTTTCTGTATTGCAAACACTAAAGCTAGGTATTTTTTTTCCACTGGATTATATCGATGTTCAGCTCTAATAATCATTCTACTGAGATAATAAATGGCTTGTTCATGTCCTAATTCATTCTTTTGCGCCAATAAATCCCCAAGGAATGATCCATAGCTCTCACATATAACAGGAAAGGTATACCTGAGACTAGAGCTACAAAAATAGGTAGTTTGGTGAGATATTCCTTGATTTTTTCAAATGCTTTCTGGCATGTATCATCCTAAATGAATGATACTCCTTTCTTCATCAACCATGTAAAAGATTGACATTTTTCAGATAAATTTGATATGAACCTGCGAATGTATGCCAGTCTATCCTACAATCTTCTCAATTCTTTGAGATTTTTGGGTGACAGCATATCTTGGATTGCTTTAATTTTATCTGGATCAAGATGGGAAGTAACTACAAAGCCAAGAAATTTTCTACTATAACTCCCATAAAAGATTTAGTAGGATTCATCTTAAACTGATGTTTCCGCATGAGATCAAACATGGTTCTCAAATCACAAAGATGATCATTCTTATTTTTTCTTTTAATTGCCAGATCTTCTACATAACATTCCACTGTCTTTCGTAAATGTTCTTGGAATATCATATTCATGGCACGTTGATATGTAGCACCAGTATTTTTCAAACAAAATGGCATGACTGTATAGCAATATACTCCAAGTGGTATTATGAAAGATGTGTACTTCTCATCAGCAGGATACATCTTAATTTGGTTATATCCTAAACATCCATCCATAAATGACATCTTTTCATAGCCGCAAGTATTGTCAATCATGACGTCCGTAATAGGTAAAGGAAACTCATCTTTCGAGCATGCTTCATTCAAATCTTTGAAATCAATGTAGACCCTGATCTTTCCATTCTTTTTAGTTACGGGGACTATATTCACGACCCAGTTTGGATGTTATTCTTCACGAATGAAGCCTAATTCAATTAACTTTTTGATTTTAGCTTCAATTGTCTCCATTATTTTAGAACGGAACCTTCGTTGTTATTTTACTGGCTTTGCATCTTGCCAAATATTTAATTTATGAACCGCAACTTTTGGGTCGAGTCCTGACATATCTTTATAATTCCAAGCGAAATAATCAATATACTGTCGGATGAGAGAGATCATTCTTTTATTTTCCTCTGAAGATAAATTTATTTATAAATATGGGTTTAGGATTAGTTTCATCACCCATATTTATTTGGATCACTTTATTTTTAGTTGGAGGTTCTCTTTGTTTAAATTAAATGTCCAACTTCATATTGAGGTGTTTTGCCCAAATATCATCTTTGATTGTTGATAATTCATTATCTTCTTCTTCTTTGTCTGTAGAGACCATATTGATGGAGAATTCTAGAAAAATAGCACCAATGCTTACATTTGAATCTCAACATGATGATTCTAACAAATGAATTTGCTGCCTTTCTTCAGATTTCATATCCGAAAGATCTTTAGGTATGGTAATATATCCCAACCCCCTACCAGTTTTATCATAATAATTGGACAGTTTTCCTTTCGGAACAAAAGCTTGAAGAATTGTCTTCGTCCCTTCTCCAAAATTTAACCCCTGCCTTTGGCTAGGTTATATCCTATTTTTCTCATTAACTTATGGGAATTTTCATCATAATAGAAGAACTCGGGATTTTCCTGTTCTTCCTCATATTCTAAATGTTTTTCTTTATTCTTGTTATTTGCTTATCCAAAGATCATAGATTTTTTATTTTTATTCTTAGGAGGACTTCAAATACGGCTTCATTTGCATCTCCATCGTCATCACTTTGTATGTAAAAGGATGATCGAATGGGGGCTTGAAATAAAGTTAAAGAATATATTTTATCTAGGTGATCACTGACCATATCAGTACTAATACTTGAGAGTTCAGAATCAACACCAAAAGAATAAGCAAACTCTATATCTTTATTAATTATCCACTCGCCATCAGAATTGGCAGTGTTATTTACATTAAGGCCTTCAAGGCTTATTACAATGAGATCTATTTCCTAGATTTCATTATTGGATTCTAAATTTTTGGATCCTGATTTAGTGTCAGCTTCATTACCGCTATCAGATTCTTCCGGAGTAGGTTGTTTGGCTGCATCAAATGTAGGTATAGCAACGCATCAGTAAAATGGTTTTCTACCTCTTTAAAGGGTTGCTTTTCTGCCGCCAGGGTCTTCACATTCTCATCTTTGTCTACATATTTCATGCATTGATGAAGTGTAGAAGGAACGATAAGGTTGATATGAATCCATGGTCTTCCGAGTAGAAGATTATAAGACGTGTCAGCATCTATTACATAGCATGTGACCTCCGTCTTCAAGTCTCCAATCTGACATTTTAACTTTATTTTGCCAATTGGTCTGCTACCATTAGCATTAAACCCAAATATGGTAGTGTTTGTTGATGCCAGTCTGCTCATTGAGATCCCCAGATATCGCAACATTCTTCTTGTCATAACACTTAGGGCGGATCTAGGATCAACTTGGATTTGGTCAATCTCTGATGACCCTATGTATCCTTTATAATACAAAGGATGATGATACTTATTATTTTTTACTTGCATATCTTCTGGTGAGAAAATTATGTAAGGAATCTTTTTAGAAGTTTAATGACATACTATACAAACTTCTTCTTCTTTAGATGTTTCTTGAATTTGAGCCAATAACACTTTAGAATCTTACAGAGCTTCTCTTAAAACTTCTCTAGTTTGTCTAGAGAACTTTAGGAGCTTATACAAAGTGATTCTTGCAGGAATATTGGCCAATTGCACCAATACATCAAATTTTAAAGGTTTCTTAGAACTTTTTGCAGGCTCTTTATCTTTGCTTTTAAGAATTTTGTCAAATTTAAGCTCTTTTGGCTTATTCTTTTCTGGAGATAAGTGAGCTTCTTCTACTTGATTATAAATTTTCAAGTATTCTTTGCCTGAACGAGTCTTAGAAGGCTTTAGTTGATTCGTGTTAACTGCTAAAGAATGTTTTGGCTCTTCTTCTTCTGAGTCTGATAGAGAGGAAATTTCTGCATCATCCTCAGAAATTGTAGTAACAACATTGGAAATAAAAAATCTTCCCTTATGATTTCTTCTTTACTAAATTTGAAATCCATTGCTCGTCTTCAAGGACATCTGGATGTACTCACATCATCTCTCCTTTTGAGGTTTCAAGAAGATGTAATCCTTTCTTTTATTTCTGATCAGTCCTCATTGTGCCTTTGGGAATGGACTAAACTCTGTCTTGAATAGTTGATTCTATCCATTCTGAAGCTTTTTCAAATCTGATAATTACCATATTCGCGGTTATTCTCTTCTGATCTTCTCGTAACTTGATGACCTTAGCATCCACCAGAGCCTGAATCTTATCTTTAAGGATATAGTAATTTTGAGTGGGATGATTAATGATGCTATGATACACATAATAATTAGGATCATTAACTTTCCCAATTTCTTCAGGTCGCTTGAATTCTGGTAGCTTCAGCATATTCTTAAACATGAGTAGATTGAAGATAGTATTAGTATGCTCATCTTTAAAAGAATATTGCTTTTGAGGGAACCGTGGTTGCAAAGGATTCTTTGGAAAAGACCTTGCAGAATTTGGTATATCAGTCACCATAGTCTCTTTCCCTTTGTGTTCCTTAGGTCGAGAAGACTGGTGTGATCTAGAATTATTACTCTGCCTTGGTTTCTTTCCTTTTCCTTCTTCTTCTTCTTCTTCTTCTTCTTCTTCTTCTTCAAGTTTTTGTGTAATTTCTTCAACTTTTTCAGCTTGTAATGAAAGATCTTTTCAAGTAGAAGACTTTACAGCCCCCATTCTAGTAATAACTTTGGTGGAGAGATTGTGTGGCAAGTTTCTACCAATATTTTCTCTGGCATCCTATGTGGATATCATAGAGAATCATTTCTAAATCTTTTAATAAAATCTTGAGCTGATTCTCCTTTTCTTTGCTTTGTGGCCAAGAGTGTTGGCATTGAAACTTCCATATCATCTTCATAAAACCTTGTTAGAAAGGTTCTTTTAATATCATTTCACGAATTGATAGCTCTCGATTCCAACCTTCGGAACCATTCAAATGCTAGACTTGTTAAGGTACTAACAAAGACTCGTGTAATGATCGGGTCATTTCTACTTAAATGTCCTGTCTGCGACTTAAAATAGTAAAGATGTTGATTTGGCGACCATTTACCATTGAAAGATTTAAGTTTCAATGGTTTGTAATTATCTGAGAATGGTATACTTTCCCATTCTATCGGATATAGCCTTATAACCCCTAGCTCTTGCAAATTATTCTTGTGCATGAGAGCATCAAGTTGATTTTGAAAACTCTCCATCCAAGCAATGTTTACATTTTCTTCTTGATTTGGATCTCTTTCTTGATGATGGGAATGTACAGAGCAGTTATCTTCTACTTCATGATGATCCTAATCATTTTCATTCTCATCCCTAGGAGGAATGCGAGATGATTCTTCTGTATTCTTCCCTTTGTCATTTCCTGGATTACCTAAAGCTTTAGAAGAAGATTCTCCTTTATAATTTATTCTTACTTTCTCTAAGTTCAACAAGACATAAAGCATATCTCTGATTTCATTGATAGTATTTTGTTGTTGTTGGATGATCTTATCGTGTTCATCAATTCTCCTTATGAATTCTTCTAGAATATTTTGTGCCATATTCACAGATACAGAGTCTTCAAAGATGAGTCTGATGTTTGAGACTCAGCCACAGTTGAATTTACTGTGTCTTCTTCATCAGAACAGACTCCAGCCATTTGTTTATAGTGTAATGGAGCTGTTACTCATTTCCTGAGTCGGATGTTCTGAAAAACACCTCGCATCTCACTGAATACATTCTTCAAACCTGAAGAATGTTCGGAATCATAGGAATCTTTTCTAGGGAATTTCTTTGTTTTCATTTCCTTTTTCTTCTCAAAACTCATCATATTAGATGATACTTCATAGTATTTAGGCTCAGAAAATTTCTGCTTGTTACGTTGTCTCCTTTTTGATGGTTGAGACAAAGACGTAGTAAGTCGGTTGAAAACTGATTATTTAGCAGGAGCCACCATACATTGGCAATGCGATAATACTGCATTGTTCAACTGCTCACAATGACAATGAGACATTCGGGAATTTTCTCTCTTTTCATTGAGAAATTCCCTAAGGTCTCTTGTATCGCAGCTCATTGTTTTGCTAATGGAGGTGTCATTGCCTCCAAATGATATATTCGGGATGGGAGTTTCTATCCCTTCGAAAATTCCAGGAACAAATTTTACTTTAGCCGTAGTAGTGGATAGGTGAACTTCTACAACACGAGCTTTAAAGGCTGATTCTTCTTTAGAAACACATTTTTGAAAACTATGCTTTTCTGTTGGCACGCGAATTTGCGGTTCATGTCTATTTGTAAAAACACGATCTTGAACATCACATTTATCTCTCGAGGCATGAGGGTGGGATCCTCGCCTAGTTTATGGAACGCGAATGTAAACTCCTCATTTGTAATTATAAATAAATTAGTGGGTGTATAGTGTATTTTTGTAAGAAACACGAGTAAATCCATCTGCATCTTGATTTTACTTTTTGTCGTCTGGAACCACTACTTCGCTCTTTGGTTTCCATACTTGAACTGTACGTCCTCATGACTGTGGTTCAGCAGGCTCTTATTGCTTCATGGCTCTGTGGAAAGTGCGAGCCCTGCTTCTTCATAAGTTTCTTCTCATCGTGTGGGTGAGAGAAACTTTGTTTTCTGAGTCATTTTTTTAACAAACAAAAAATGGTTGTTTTTCCTTGTTATTATGGGGATCCTAAACCATCTTCTTGAGGAGATCTTCATGGGTCTTGGTTAGAAAAAACTCTGAGTCTTGTGCTGGTGAAGGAGATTATTCTCTTTTGAGACTAGAGTGGTCTAAGGAGTCTTTTGATTGACCTCCTATCTTCAAAACCTCTTTAGAAGCTGAGTTGTTAGAAATCTTATGGCATTTTCGTAAGGAATTAGCGTTTTTGGAGCCAGATAGAGGAATTCTTCATATTTCTCCTGATTGAACTCAATGATGAGTGATTCGACCATGCTGCCAACTGGAATATTATCAGATTGAGCTACAACCTTATCATTAGTAATGATAGGTGTCCCTAGTGGAGTCGCCAATCTTCTGTTTGCCATAAAACTGTAAATGATTCTCTATTGAACTTTTTCAATAAAAAGATTACAATTTCAATGGTTTTCCGTTATAGAAGATGAGAAAAATTTAATTCCCTCTTTGTTTAAAACTGGGCTCTAGAGTAGCTGTGGAGGAAGATCCTGCTCTCCATTAACACTCTGTATAAATTTTTAGTTAGCAAATATTTTGAGTTTTTGATAGCACCAGCACTTAAACAAAAATAGTTTTTTTTAATACTGATCTCCCGATGCCTTTTTCCACTTAGGCTTCTGCTATTTATAGAGTTTAGAGACTTTTTAGTTGATGTAACTGTTCAACCGTTGGCCTCCACGATCTTAGAATTAATTTATCACATTTTAGTTTGATGGACTTGTATTAAATCTCAAGAATTTGTAATTGATGTTTTTAATTCTCTGGATCATAACTGAAAAGCAAAATACGAATCTCAATCTTTAGATTCGTGTTTTTTTTAAATTGCAATTAGAATCAAACTTTAGATTCACAGTTCTTTTAGACTGCTACTAGGATGCGAATCTCAAACTTTAGATTCACAGGTTTAGTGTGATTACAACTAGAATGCGGATCTCAAAATTTAGATTCACGGATTTGGCGTAATTACAACTGGAACACGGATATCAAACCTTAGATTTGTGGCTCCTTTGGATTATAACTGCAATGCGAATCTCAAACTTAAGATTCGCGACTTTGTTGGACTGCAAATCTCAAACTTTAAATTTGCGGCTTTGTTGTGATGGTATGTTTGCTTTTTAGAATAATATGCTTGGCGCGATGATGAGACCCTGTAGGGCCCACTCTTTATTAAGTCTGCGAATATAGAGAAAGAGATTCACACTTTAGTTTCTTTTGCGAATAAAAAAACGCATCTCATCTCTTATGGAAACTAAAGCACAGCTTTGTGAAAGCCATGTTTTATTTCTTTTGTAGCTTATATATGTAGATCTCTCTTTATGAAAGATGATCCTCAATAAAAGAAAATTTTTGCCAACACCGTATTGATTGCAAGGAGATGGATTGAAATCCCGGCAACAGCAAAGGGAAATGACCATTTTCTGATCTATAAGGAGATATTCTTGAAGAGAAGGTACCTCTCACCTGCACCATGAAGAGTTCTAAGAAGAAGCAAGGCCTGTGCCTTCTACAGGGTTATGAAAGATGAACCACTACTGTTGAGCCATGCAAAACTCTACTTAGCGCATGGAGACCATAGAGCAAAGTGACTGTCCCTAACAGGAAGCTAAACCAAGATGTGAGAGGCTCATTCACATTTCTTACAAGAAATGTTGCTCGCCCACCGAATTTATTTTTGATGCAAAACGTGGATCTTATATCCGCATTTTGCAAGCTAAATGTGGATCTCAAAGTTGTGTATTTGAGGCCAAATGCGGGTTTCACACCTGTATTCTTGCACTAAACGTGGGTCTCACACATGCATTTCTGAACCCAGACATGGATCTCACATCAGCATCTCAAATGAAAAACGCGACCCTCAAACCCACATTTTTGTAGAAAAATTAGCTTCTAAGGCTCATAGACTTTCACTCCTAGTTACTTCAGCTTTATCAGAAGCTCATTCTCCAACTGCATTAGCTAAAGTTACGTTTGCTTTGGCAATCTTCAAGAGGTATATTCTCATACCCCAAAAAATTTATTCAGAAGAGATATTGCCTCTGTCAATAATCCCACGAGTTCGAATGCAGGGGATTTTTGGTATTTTCTCAACCAAAAGAGAGAAAATTCCCAAGTTTTCCACTGTCATTGTGAGCAGTTAATCAATGCAATGCTTTTACATTGCCACTGCATGACTCAAGCAAAATCGTCTATCTTTAGTAGGCTCACGTCATCACTGGCACAAAGTTCAAATAGACGATGCAATGAAAAGCAAGTGTTTTTAGAACCAGAATACCTTGAAGTATCATCCAGTATAATAACTTTAGGGAAACAGAAACCAAAAACAAAGAAGGCCTCTCAATCATACTCTTTGGACTCCAAATATTCCTCTGATCTTAAGGGGATGTTCAGTGAAATTTGAAGTGTTTTTCAAAAGTTCCGATTCAAAAAGGAGTTGCAGTGCCCCTGAACTATCGAAAGCTAGCTGAAATTTCCTCTAATGAAGAAGAGGAAAAAACTTAGCTATAGTAGAATCTCAAACTTCTAACTCATTTCTAGAGGATACTGCCTCTGCGTACATGATGCAGGAAAATTCAGAAGAATTTATGAAGAGAATGGATGAGCATGAAAAGATCATCTATTGACAACAAGAGTTTATAAATGAGATCAGAGAGATGCTTCAGTTCCTAGTCAAAGAACAGACGAAGAGGAAAAGAGAATCTTCTTCCAAAGGTTCCCACATTGCGAGGAACGATAAAGGGAAAAGAAAAGAAAATAAACCCCACACTCCTACTAGGAGCACCGGTGGCGAAGAACACGAAGAACATGACAACTGTTCTAAATTCTCCCATCACGAATCTAGAATTCAGAACAAGAAGACAATCCACATGTAGCACTCATGGAGAGTTTCCAGAACCAGCTGAATGCCTTTTTCCACAAGAATGACCTACAAGAATTGGGGGTCATAGACTCTATCCAATGGAATGGGAGACCACACCATTCCTGGATAATTATAAGCCTTTGAAACTCAATTCTTTTAATGGTAAAGAATTGCCAAATCATCGTCTTTACTACTTCAAATCGCAGACTGGATATTTGGCTGCGAATGATCTTATTATCATCGAGTTTTTGTTAGCACCCTTATGGGTTTAGCATTTGAATGGTTCCGTAGATTGGAACAAGGAACTGTCAAGTCATGGAATGATATGGAGACGGCCTTTCTGGCTAGATATGAAGATAACATAATGAGCTCGATGTTAGCATTCCTTGCTACAAAGTAGATAAAGGGTGAGTCAATTCGGGACTTCATTAAAAAGATTTTGCAATGTTTCTTTGCGATATCCGCATGGGATGCCACAGAAGTCCTTAGTGAAAATTGATGTGATAATTTAACTACAAACATACAGTATTGGTGTAGCACTATACAGGTCGTCCCACAGAGATCTCAGGTGTTTTTAAATTCTTACTAATTCTATATTTCTATCAAGTTAACTACGAGTTTCTAAATCTGAAAGATTGGTTTTAAGTTCTAAAAATTACCCTAGGATTTTGAATCCATTAGAATAATAGCCCAACGATGAATTATCTCTTTCTTCCTAACTTTATAATTATACACGATCAAGAAATATATTAAAAAGGCGATCTTTTTAATTTGATTTTAATTAAATGCCCCTAAATATGACCTATCAAGTGATGTGCAAATATAGATCATCAAATATAACATCTTTCTTAAAAACAAATTATATCTAGTAGAAAATTTTATAAACAGAAGTAAAGAAATAAACTTCAAACTCTAATCTAAACATAGGCTATCAAAAGACCAAACTTAAGTATAACCTATCAAATAAATTAAATTTACAAGTTTATTCTCTTCAATTTATTTATAGAAAAATCTTGTTAATAATTCTATAAATAAAACCAAAGATGATAAATTTCAAATCTCATCTAAGTATAGATTATCAAAATATAAATTAAACATAATCTATCAAAGAATTAAGATTTACGAAATATATCTTTTATTTATTTATAGAAAAATCATAACTTTAATTCTCTTTAGGAAGAAAATGAGAAAAATCCATGTTAGATCTATTAAACTAACTTTATATACATCCTAGGGCTAAAGCAAATTAGTTACACATAATTCCAATTATCAACATCCAATTTTTATTTAGGAAAGCGAAGAAATCTAATCTAGAAAGTAATATAAATCTAAACTAGAAAGTAATTAAAAGAGAATTAACTAATAAAAATTAAAGAACAGTAAGGAATACCTCTGGAGTCGGTATGACGGTCGTCGCTCATTCGGCAAAATCCTAATTTTATTAATTAAAAACTCGAGTACAAAACTATATCCTATATTCTACATATGATTAATCTATATATGAAACTCTAGATTTGATACAACTGAAAAAATACAAAATTACGTCGAAACCCTCACAGAAAAATCACCCAGTGGGGCCCACTCTCTGCCACCAATTGGCAGCCAATGCCACCAAATAGTGGCACAACTCTAATGAATTCTTTTGGTTTTTCTCCTCCACAAGTCTCTTGCCTTGTTCTTCTAATTTTGCTGACTGTATTGGATTTTGACTCTCTGCAGCATTTTAATCTTGTAGTTTTACTCTCTTTCAACTCTTTTATGAGCTTGGTTTCGTAATTCAGCTCTGATTTTATACCATCTCATTGTATTAATCGGATTACCTAAAAACAAACTAAAACTACCCGAGTAGCATTATTTATATACAAAAATAGATAATATAGAAGCTATAAATATGCAATATATGACACTCATTACACCCCCACACATATTTTTTGCTAGTCCTCAAGCAAAACCTAGACTTAAAAAGAAAAAAATCCTAACTCACTTTCGTAGGAATCATGATTGCACTTAGCACGTGCAATAAGCCATTAAACCCATAGGTTACCCTAGTGGACGAGTTGTGTCTCATGAGGGTTTGCAGTGAATATACGCATCAAATTCGTGAAGAAAATAGATTAAGGAATATAAAAAAGAAAAATAAGGATAACCAAAAATCAAGAAAAAAATTTATACAAAAGAAAGAAAAATCTTTTTTTAATATAATTTCTTCAATTAATCTCACTAATATACAAACTAAAAAAATGCATTTAGATTATCAATTTTCAAATCAAGCGTTATATCCAATACTATTATCATTTTAATCAAAAATTTAAATTCTATCTTTCGATGCCCACAAACAGGTAATCCATTGGCTTCTATACATCTACGTGCACTTGTGATAGTCTACTTCGGCCTTAGACTCCAACTCTAACTCATGATTCATCTTCTCTCTCATAATAATTTTTTTCTTTTTTTTAAGAATATTTCACCTTTTATGCGAATATTCACGCTTGCTTAGACGCAAAATACCCAATTATTTGGATTATACTCTTTTTTTTAAACTCTTAAGGCTATTGCCTTAATACCAGGCGCACCCTATTTTTTTTATTCTCACTTTTATTCTTTTTTTTTTCTTTTTGCATGTTTAGAGAGATAAGACTTACTCAATCATTATTATCTTTGTCTTTAACCTAATAAACTATTATGAAGTGAAAAATAGATGTATACATCTTCAAAATTACTGTTAGAGATATTTATTTTTCAGATTTTAATTTTTTCATAAAATTCTGAGTGTATCGTCCAATCTACTCTTCTATCAAATTTCAATCTAAATTTATCCCTTTATCTGTAATTAGGTTGATCTATTGATGAAAATATATAAGTTTTTACCTTTTTAGTTTTTTATAATTTTTAAAATTTTTTTAGTTAGTTACTCTAAAAACTACCCGAAGTGTAAAATAACGAAACCCAAAATTCTAAAAATAAAAATTCTAAAAACAACTAAAAATCCTAGAAAAATATGAAGAAAATATCCTAACCCACCCCCCCACACCTAACTCGTGTATGCCCTCAAACACAAACCAAAGATAGTAAAATAAATAAGAAAACTATTATAGAAATAATGAGAGACGTAAAAAGTTACGATCTCAATATCATCACCCTATTAATGCATGGAAAACGGTTACGACTTCTTGATCACTTTCCACTTTTATAGTGTGTGCGTTTTAAACATGAAGTGGGTGTATTATTATATCTCATCATCCTCCTACAAGTCACAAAATTACCTATCTATATTTTATGCCGCCCTATCTTTTTCTTTGTCTACATATAAAAATTAATAATTGGATTAAAAATTTTTTCATTATAAACCTGCCAATCATAATTAGTAACAAGTATACATGTAGAAATATCGTGAGGTAAGAAGAGTGCTATATGAGCAAGTGAATGTGATGGTGGCCCTTCTAACTCACAAAGTAATGCAAGCTCCTCTGCAAACAAATCCTCAAAAGTTTGCTCATAAATCAATGGCACACGTGCTAAAGATCATCATACATAGAATCAGTATGTGCCAATTCATCTAATAATATGAGTTTATCTTTGAAAATTTGCTCAAATGAGGGTTCATCATCAGTGCAAGAGGTAGAATGAGAGTACACACTGTGAATCATGTTAACCTCAATGAGAGAGCTCGTTGTGTGCTCATCCATATTGAATATATTCAAAACCACAGTCATATTCCCAAACGATAGCTTCATGAGACCATTCCTGCAATCAATTAATACATTTGATGTTGTAAGGAATGGTCTACCCAAGATAATGGAAATTTGGTTTGGTGGATTGGAGATCAACTCAGTTTCTAAGATAATAAAGTCTACAGGAAAGATGAACTCGTCAACCTTAATGAGAACATCTTCAACCATACAAAGTGGTCTCCTGATCGAACGATCAGCTAGCTGTAATGTGATCATGGTAGGTTAAAGTTTTCCTAACCCCAATTACTGATAAACAGTGTAAGGAAGCAAGTTGACACTTGCCCCTATATCAAACAACGCCCTATCAAATGTAGTATTTCCAATGATGCATGAGATTGTTGGAAAATCTGGATCTGTGTACTTGACAGGTAAGGAGTTATAGAGGATTTGTGATATATTTGCAGCAAGAAAAAGTTTCTCAGGAACGTTTCTTGCTTGTTTCATAGTATACAAATCCTTGAAAAATTTGGCATAAGTAGGAACCTGTTATATAATATTAAAGAGTGGAATATTAACCTTCACATGCTGAAATATTTCAAGAATCTTCTCTACCTGCGGTGAAGGCTTTCTAAGCCGTTTTGGATATGGTACTTTCGGCTCCCTTACCACGTTCACTCATTTGACTCTCTAATTATCCAACCTACTGTTCTACATTTTTAATAGATTGAGATTTCACGAGCAGGTGTTGATCTGTTCTTTGAATAAAATTAGTTGGCACTTTCATAAGATTTTGCATGTGCGTGTCAAGACTGGACATATGCGTGTCAAGGTTGGATTGAGACTTGAGAAGATTTTTAACGTTCTTCTCAAGTGACTGAAGTTGCTTTTCTTGATCATTATTACTTGATCATTATTAGACCCCTGTTGTGGATGTGAGTGGTTTTATGCAGGTGGTCTATTCTGATTATTCCCATAATTTGAAGCATTTGGGTATTGATAAGCACCCACATTTGATCTTGGAAACTAACCAGTGGTTGGAGGCTGCATGTTGGGGTTCGGAGCTCCCTGATGTTTCCCTTGACCCCATGAGAGATTTAGATGGTTCCTCCAGCCAGGATTGTAAGGACTGTTTATGGGTTGTTGATACAAGGCGTTAGCCTGTTTAAGTGTGGGACCCATGGGATTCATTAATAGTGGACACTCCTACATAACGTGATTTTGAGTTCTGCAATTAAAACATATGGGACTTTGGATTTGATTCACTTGACCCATTGGTGGAGCACTAGGAGTCTCTAATGCCTCAATTCTCGTCATAAGGGCTGCAATCTTAGCTTCGGCAACAATAGAGTTGTCGACGCTATGGATCCCACCCTTATGTGTAGAAGTTGATGCACTGGATTTCTCAGAGGGACTATTCCACTACATAGTCTTCCACAATAGATCCTCAAGAAAGTCCCATACTTCATCCTCATTCTTTCTCATGAACTCCTCTTGACACATAGACTCAAGAAGAGTTTTGGATGTGTAATCGAGTCCTTCATACATGATTTGACATAACCGCCACTTTTCTATCGCATGGTGGGGGCACTGAGCTAATAAATCCTTGAACCGTTCTAAGTATTTTCAAAAGCGTTCTCCCGGCACTTGTCGAAATTGATTAATTTGATTTTGAATTCTTGTC
Source organism: Dracaena cambodiana (assembly GCA_036321105.1). NCBI lineage: Eukaryota > Viridiplantae > Streptophyta > Magnoliopsida > Asparagales > Asparagaceae > Dracaena > Dracaena cambodiana. The sequence continues at coordinate 10,429,868 of JAYEPQ010000015.1, forward strand.
GTTTTGTACGTGGGATAATACTTCTTAAGAAACACCGTAACAAATTCATCCCAAGTAGTGATTGAATCATTAGGCATACTGTACAACCACTTCTTGGCATTTATCTTTGAGTGCAAAGGGGATGAGTGGAGTTTAATTGCGTCCTTCGATAAGTGCTGCAGTTTAATCATCACACGTACTTCTTAAAATTCACTGATAAAGAGATATGCATCCTCTAAATCTGAACCAGTAAATTTAGAAAGTATGTTAATGTATTACGGCTTTAATTCATAATGATTACCCGCTGCGTGTGGAAATTTGATGCATGATGGTAATGATGTGCACAACGGGTAATATCGATCCTGAAGGATCGGGATTGATTGGTCCATCTTGTCACCCATGAACAAATCTGATTTTACTGGTCGACCAAATTGATCACGGATCCAATGTGGCATGAACCAGTGACTGTGACTGAATTCGTGAGTTGGGCCGTGACTCAACTCGGCCAAATATTATCGGTCATTGGTCTGACCATCGAGCGGGCGCTTCAAAAGTCGCCCCATCAGCACTATATATTTTGGTCTGTATGACGAATGATGACTGTATTGGTAAATGAAATGTTGCTATAGCTCCCCATTCAGACATGTCTACTTTGTGCTAGTGCAAGATGGTGTAGAATCTGGAGCAACAGCAGAAACATAAACAAAAGCTAAGCCTTCATTGATAAACCACTCATTCACTTCATTAGCAGTGTCGGTTACATCAAGCATATCACTGTTTATTACAAGTAGATTTAGTTCAAACTCCAAGTCCTCTTCATTTATTTGCTCAGATTCTGTATCCGCTTCATTGCCGCTGTCATAGTCTTCTTTGACACCTTTTCGCTGAGCCCATAGATGCCTCTACAGTATCTCTATATAGCATGGCATCTGTAAAGTAATCTTTCACTTTCTTGAAAGGCTGTTTGTCAGCGATCAATGTGTGAACCACTCCCCAATCATTACAATACTTCATGCATTAGTGGAGAGTTGAGGGCACCACAATATTAGCATGAATCCAAGGACACCCTAGGAGCATATTGTATGAAGTATCGGCATCAATAACATAGCATGTCACCTCGGATTTCAAGTTTTCTATCTGACAGCAAAGACAGATTTTCCCCAGGGGATGGCTACCATTGGAGTTGAAGCCGAAGATAGTGGTATTGGTGGGCGTCAATCGGCTAATTGAGATCCCAAGTAACTGCATTAATCTCTGAGGGATAATGCTTAAAGCAGACCCTAGATCCACTTGAGTTCGGTCCTCCTTGAGAGAACCGATGTATCCCATGTAAGAGAAAGGTCTATTATGTTTGATATTCTTAACTTGCATGTCTTCTTGTGAGAACGTAACATACGATACTTGCTTCGTCACTTTATGACAGTAAGGGCAGGGTTCCTCTGTGTCCTAGATGGCTCTATAATTAGGGCCAAAAAAGGCCTCAGAGTCAGCCAAACCTTCTCTCAATACGTCCCTGGTCGTCTTTGACAATCGTAGTTACTCATAAAGTGCTATGCATGTTGGGATGTTGGCTAGCTAAGCAAGCACTTCAAATTTGAAAGGTGCACTAGCTGCCTAACTATCCTTCTTCGAACATTTTTGGAAACACAACACCTTTTATCTTGAGGATGACACTTTATTTGCTACCGTAGGTTCATCAGGTCGCACTTTTGAGTAATCTTTAAGATAACCCTTTTCTGAGCGGATTTCTTACGGGCCTGTCTCATCAGTATGAGCGGCCAAAGCTGACACTTCAGTTTCTGAATCTGTCAATATATTTGCCTCATCATGGTCTTTATCGATGACTGTGAAAATCACATGGCAAGTTTTCCCTTTACCCATCTTCTGTTTACTTGATGAAGGCTACTGTTCATCATTCAACAGATCTAGGTGTACCTGATGAGTACCATATATTGCATATTTATAGCCTCCATATTATCCATTTTTGTATTTAAATAATGCTACTCGCGTATTTTTAATTTGTTTTCAGGTAATCCTATTTCTACAATAAGATGGCATAAAATAAGACCCGGATTAAGAAACCAAGTCTGAAAAGAAATAAAAGTGAGCAAATTACAAGACAGTGATTCTATAGAGAGTCAAAATCCAATACAGTTAGGACAATTAAGAGAACAAGACAAAAGACTGGCGCAGAAGAAAAATCAGAAAAATTTATCATATTATAGCCACTATTTGGTGGCATTTTGCCGCCATTTGGCGGCAAAAAGAGGGGCTTACATGGTGATTTTTCTGCAACCTAATTTTTTAGTTTTTCAGTTGTATTAAAATTAGAGTTTGATATTCCTAAGCCTATTTATTGGTTATATACTTGTAACTAGAAATATCATGTAGTTTTGTACTCGATTTTTTTTTAATTAATAAAAATTAGGATTTACTAAGGTGGTGACGGCCACAATACCGTAATTGCTTTCCTAAGCCTATTTATTGGTTAGATACTTGTAACTAGAAATATCCTGTAGTTTTGTACTCGATTTTTTTTAATTAATAAAAATTAGGATTTCCTAAGCCTATTTAGGTAATTCTCTTTTAATTGCTTTCTAGTTGAGGTTTATATTGCTTTCTAGATTAGATTAATTGCTTTCATGAATAAAAATATGATTTTGCTTACTAGAATTATGAGTAGATAATTTAGCTTAGCTCTAGAATGTAGATGAAACTAGAATCCACCATGCAGTTGCTATCTAATATTTTCTTCCTAATTAAAATAATAATGACATAATTTTTCTATGAAAAGATTAAAATACAAGAACTCGTAGATTAATATTTTGATAGGTTATGCTTGAGTTAAGTTTCTTGATAGTCTATGCTTAGTTATGGTTTGGGGTTGTTAATTTTTATCTTCTTTATCGAATTATCTAATGATTTAGTTTGCTTTTATAAAAAGTAGTTTTTTTGATAAGTTATGCTTGCACACTACTTGATAGCTCATGTTTAGAACACTTTAATAAAGATGAAAACTAAAAGATCGAGTTTTTATGATAGAAGAAGATAATAGATGTAAATATATGGTTGGAAACTAGTGGATTCTAGATCCTAGGCTAATCTCTAGAACTTAGAATTAATCTTCTCTTAATTTAGAAACTCTTAGTTAATCCACTAGAACTAAAGAAATAGTAAGAATTGTAAAATATGTGAGATCTCTATGGGACAATCTGTAAAGTGCTACACTGACACTGTACGCTTGCAGTAAATATCACATCAAGTTTTTGACGTCGTTGCCGAGGATCGATGGTGTTTTTCATGCTTTTCTAACGTTTTATGGGTTAACAGTGTGTGTTGAGTGTGCAGGGACCTATAAGTTCAGATACAGGAAGAAAAAAAGAACGTGAGTAGATCAGAGATACACCACAAAAACCAAATAACGGCATTTGCCGCTATTTAGCAGCAATTTGTGTGAATCTCACCCACTTTTTTCTCTAGTATTATATATTTTGGGTCTTTGGTTCTGTATAAAAATACAAAAAAAAAATCAATTTTTTTTCTTTTTTCTTTTCCATCTATTTCCCTCTCCACCTTTTTCAAAAAAAATTAAAAAAAATGATTCAAAATCCTACTGGTTGTTATCATTGTCGTGATCCATATCATAATTATCATCAGTGTCCATGGATAGTAATTTCGCTAGGACTAGGTCATAATCAAATCACACCACATATCATGAACCTACGAGCGCTTCCTATATACAAAATTACTATTGTGAATGGATGAATCAATTTAATTTTGCATATAATCAAGAGCTGTACCAAGAGAGTTCTCCATCTGATCCTTTATTTATAGGCTATTCATTTTCATGTTCGAAATATAATCATGAACAAGATATTCAATTAAACATATTAGATAAAAGATTAAAAAGAATAGAAGCGATGTATGCATGTCATGAGAATTACCTACAACCCCTTCATATTTGTCATCAAATATATACATAGATCTATCATATCCACCATCAAATTTCACTCATGATCTTGAGATGCAATCATTTGAGGAAAATAAGAAAATTACAATTGTGAGTATGAGGAATGAAGACGTACAATTAAGGAAGGTATAGAAAATTTGCTAAAATCATCCTCTCAAACTATATCTTGTATGGAAGATTTTCTCAAAATGATTTCTCATACTAAACTTTTTGGAGATCAACCATCTAATTATTTGAACATATCTTACTCCAACGAGCAACCACTTCAGTCATATTTTGAAATAGATATAATTCAAAATGAGTTAAAATAATTTTGTGCATGATGAGTTTATACTTCAACATTATGAACAATCTATTTTAGACTATTGTGAAAATAATTATGAAGAAACTATAAAAGAAAAAATTGCTTGGTGATTTATCTCATTATGAACTTGCTAGTGACATATTATTATTTGATTCTTTTGATAAAAATTATGAAAAAATTTGTGAACAAGAATTTTTATTCCTTCACAATGATTTGACTAACGATAAGTCCACTGTTATGGTATTTTCTTTAGAGAATTTTGATGATAGATCTGAAGAAAATTTGCATGACAAGGTCAAAACACTAGAAAAATGGAAGGAACCACAAAAAGGAAGAGGTCATGGTACTTAATGATTTGAAAGACCGATCCAAAATCAAGGTCATAATTCCACAATACCAAGGTGAGTATGTTATTTCACATGATGATAACTGATATGAAAGATACTCGTGGAGGAATATGGATGATGATAAAGGTACGCTTTCAAACTTCAAAATTTTACTATTGAATAAAAGAAAGAAGGGTAGGAATAAATTAAGGAAAATCAAAAACAAGATGGAGAGATTAAATGCAAAACTAACAAAAAGGCTAAGTTCATCTATATCAAAATGTAAAAGGACATACTATGAGAGTGGAAAGCGATAAGAGGTCGTAACCGGCTTGAATTTTCTAATAAGTGTATAATTTTATATCATAGTTTTCTTATTTATTTACCACCCTTTGTTTGTGTATGAGATCATACATGAGTTTAGATGTGGGGGAGTGGGTTAGGATAATTTCTTCATATTTTTTCTAGGGTTTTTAGTTTTTTTTAAAATTTTTATTTTATTTTTAGATTTTTAGAGTTTCTTTATTTTACACTTCGGGTAGTTTTTAGGGTAACTAACTAAAAAAATAATAAAAATAAAAAAATTTATTTTTATATTTTCATCAATAGATCAACCTAATTACAGATAAAGGGACAAATTTAGATTTGGAATTTGATAGGAGAGTAGATTGGACGATACACTCAAAATTTTATGAAAAAGATTAAAATTCAATAAATAAATACTGCTAACAGTAGTTTTAAGGCAATTATACATCCATTTTTCATTTCACAATAGTCTATTAGGTTAAGGATAAAGATGATAATAATTGAGAAAGTCTTCTCTCTCTAAAAAAAAATAATAATAAAAAAGAAAAAAAAGTGAGAATAAAAAATTGGGGTGCACCTGGTATTAAGGCAATAGTCTCGAGAGTAATAAAAAAATGGGGTGCGCCTGGTATTAAGGCAATAGCCTCAAAAGTAAAAAAAAATAGTATGATTCGAGTAATCAGGTACTTTGCGGCTAAGCAAGCGTGAATATTCTCATGAAAGGTGAAATATTCTTAAAAAGAAAGGAAAAAAACGAAGAAAAAAAGAAGAAAAAAATTGTTATGAGAGAGGGGATGAATCATGAGTTAAAGTTTGAGTGCAAGGCCGAAATAGACTATTACACGTGCATGTAGATGTACAAGTGCCAATGGATTATCTGTTAATGGGTATTGAAAGATAGGATTTAAATCTTTGATTAAAATAATAAGTGTATCTGATATGACGCTCGATTTGAAAATTGATAATCTAAATACGTTTTGAGTTTGTATATTAGTGACATTAATTGAAGAAAGTATATTAAAAGAAGATTTATTCTTTTTGTTGTATAAAATTTTTATTTTTCTTGATTTTTGGTTATCCTTATTGTTCTTTTCTTTATTCCTTAATCTATTTTATTCACGAATTTTGTGGTTATATTCATGCAAACCCTCACAAGACAATACTCGTCTACTAGGGTAATCTAGGGGTTTAAAGGTCTGTTGCACATGCTAAATGCAATCGCAATTCATGCGAAAGTGATTTTGGATTTTTATTTTTCTTTTATAAGTTTAGGTTTTGCTCAAGAATTAGAAAAAGATAGGTTTGGGGGTGTGATGACTGCCATATATTGCATATTTATAGCCTCCATATTATCTATTTTTATATTTAAATAATACTACTCGGGTATTTTTAGTTTGTTTTTTTAGGTAATCCTATTCCTACAAGGAGATGGCATAAAATTAGAACCGGATTAGGAAACCAAGCCCGAAAAAGAGATAAAAGTAAACAAACTACAAGATAGTGATGTTATAGAGAGTCAAAATCCAATACAGTTAGGAAAATCAAGAGAATAAGATAATAGACTCTTGCAGAAGAAAAATCAAAAAAATTTATCATATTATTGCTACTATTTGATGGCAAAAATAGAGGCCCACATGGTTAATTTTCTGTGTGGACTTCGACCTAATTTTTTTGTTTTTTAGTTGTATCAAAATTAGGGTTTGATATTCCTAAGCCTATTTATTAGCCGTATACTTGTAACTAGATATATCATGTAGTTTTGTACTCGAATTTTTTTAATTAATAAAGATTAGGGTTTACTAAAGAGGTGACGGCCACAATACCGGCTCCAGAGGTAACCTTTGTTGTTCTTCAATTTTTCTTAAATAATTCTCATTTAATTACTTTCTAGTTTAGATTTATATTGCTTTCTAGATTAGATTTAATTGCTTTCAAGAATAAAAATAGGATTTTGCTTACTATAATTATGAGTAACTAATTTAGCTTAGCTCTCTAGGATGTAGATGAAACTATAATTCACCATGTAGTTGATCTCAAATATTTTCTTCCTAATTAAAATAATAAAGACATGATTTTTCTATGAAAAGATTAAAATAAAAGAACTTGTAGATTAGTAGTTTGATAGGTTATACTTGTGTTATGTTTCTTGATAGCTTATGTTTAGTTAGGGTTTGGGGCTGTTGATTTTTATCTTCTTTATCGAATTATCAAATGATTTAGTTTGCTTTCATGAAAAGTAGTTTTTTTGATGAGTTATACTTGCAGATTACTTGATAGCTCATGCTTAGAGCACTTTAAATAAAGATTAAAACTAAAAAATCAAATTTTTATGATAGAAGAAGATAATAGAAGTAAATATATGATTGGAAACTAGTGGATTCTAGATCCTAGGCTAATCTCTAGAACTTAGAACTAATCTTCTCTCAATTAAGAAACTCTTCGTTAATCTACTAGAACTAAAGAAATAGTAAGAATTGTAAAACATCTGAGATCTCTATGGGATGACCTGTAAAGTGCTACGCCGACACTGTACGCTTGTGGTAAATATCACATTAGTACCCATATAATTTTCCCTTTCTTTATGGTGATAGGGAAGAGCCATTTTTCTTTCATTTTATGTGGGTCATGGTTAACTAGCACCATATTTTTTGTAGGTACAAAAGACACTTTTGCGGGAAATTCATTTGTTCCAACTGTAAGAGTGACCATATTAGCCGTCACCCTCTTTTGTTCATATTTCAGTTGGATTACTTTAGCTTCAATCAATGCTTGAATTTTTCTTTTCAGCATATAACAATATTTTGTAGCATGCCCCAAGTTCTAATGATATACATAGTATATAGGGTCATTGGTATTTCCTACTTGCTCTGGTCTTGGATTAGTGGGAAACTGGAGCATTCACTTTTTGCTGAGTAAATTAAATAGTGGTACTATTTGATCATCTTTGAAGTAATATGTGGGTGTGTAGCGCTGCTTGAACATGCCTTTTTTCCTTCTAGTCCTTAGGCCTGTTGCGAAGTTGTTCTTACCACCATAGTCTCCTTTCCCTTTGGTTGAGAGTTCTATGAATATTGTCTTCCTACTGGAGCACCCCATGTGGAGCACTATTCTCCCAAGCAGCGGATAATGTCCTCTGCTAGTTCACCTTGTTTGACTAGCTTTTTTCAGTTTTTTGACTCCGCAGCTCCCATCTTGACCAGTATTTTAGTATGTAGATTGTGCTTACATATTTCTACTAATGTCTACTGAGATATGCCGTGTGGACATCGGACTGACATTTCATGGAAGCATTGGATGAAGTTTTTAATAGTCACCTCTTCCGTTTGTTTAGTTGCTAGAAGAGAATGAATTGATACCTCAGTATCATTTTCAAAGAAACGGCTTAGAAACTCCCTTTTCACATCATATCAGGCTTGATAGTTCTCAGGAGAAACTACAAAAAGTAGTTGAAGGAAAGCCCTCGCAGCGTACTTACGAAGAATTTGGTCATTACTATGTTATTACCCATTAAATGGCCAGTCTGGGATAAAAAGTAGTATATGTTAGTTCGAAGATCCTTTCGCACTCGGGTTTGTATTTTGCTGGAAAAGGTGTGGACTCTCACTCAATCGGGTAAGGTCTCGTAATTCCTATTTCCTGTAATCTCTACTGGTGCAACAATGATTCTATCTGATTTCGGAGTATTTCCATTTTTTTAGTGTGGGGATCGATGACATATTCTTCCTCCATGCCTTTTCCTCAACGTCTGGATTTGAATCATGCTCATCTTTCATTCCTTTGTTAGAAGATGAACCCCCTGCTCTGTCCTTTGTGTGTTTCTATGTATTCTCTATAACATTTATGAGTAGTGCTTTGAGCTCTTCAATACTCTTTTGTTGTTCTTGGATAAGCCACTCCTATGCTTCTACCTTTTATTTATTTTAGCCAACCATTCAGCCATTTGAGTTGTTCTTCATCCAGGCCAAGAGGAAGCATATGATCATGGTGTTGCTATGCCTGAATGATCATTATGTTCTTCATATTTCTCATCTGAACCCCCTGCCAACCTTTTATAGTCACGGGGAGCCATTATGCCTATTCTAAGGCATGTGCAATGATGCTCTTCTGCTGTCTCCATATCGGAGGAATACTCTTCAATAATTGGCTTTTTTTTTCTTATTCACCATATTTGATGTGACAACCGACATGTCTTCATCTGAATCCAAGCCCTATCTTATAGGCGTCTTCTTTTTAGAATACTAGATTCTAGTGCTAACAGTTAGCTAAACACGGATAGTCTTGGGGTTTCACAGTGACAATGAGTCAGAACTGCTGCGATTAACTACTTGCAATAGCATGACTGGTGGGGTTGTAGTTTTATTTGTTAAGTACTCTCGTAAATTCAGAGTTTCTTCTTGGTGTGTTGAGATGACTATCTTTTGTGGGCGGAACCCATTTCTCGCGCAAGGCCTATTTGTCTATGTATGTGACTTTGAGGAGCCTCGGGGATCACATTTGTCTGATCACAAGTTGCTATGATGTGCAGTGTTGACTTTAGCATGTCTTGTATCTTATGGTTCAATAGCCTTGCATTCCATAGTTCGCATATGACGCTAAGACATAATTTTAGCCTCGCGCACTGGATTAGTCTCGCACACTAGCCTAGTTGAATTATCCTTGCATACTAACTGAATTGAATTAGCCTCACGTACTGGATTAGCCTTCCACACTTGCCTAGTTGAATTAGCCTCGCATACTGGCTTAGCCTCGCATACTAGGTTATCCTCGCACACTGGCCTAGTTGAATTAGCCTTACATACTGGCTTAGCCTCACATACTGACTTATACTTAGTTTGATTTTCAATCTTGCTTATGCTAGGCTAGCATCCAATCTTGTTTATGCTAGGCTGCAAATTAGCCTAACATTTAATTTTGTTCACGCTAGGTTGAGACTTAGCCTGGCATTCAATTTTATTTGCGCTCGGCAGAGATTTAGCCTGACATTCAATTTTGTTCATGCTAAGCTGAAACTTAGCTTGGCGTTCTAATTTGCTTACGCTAGGTTGAGATTTAGTTTGGTGTTCAACTTTGCTTATGCTAGACTGAGACTTAGCCTGGCGTTCACTTTTGCTTACACTAGGCTGAGATTTAGCCTGGCATTCAACTTTGCTTCCATCCACCACAAGTTCTTGAGGTTGCCATGCAACGTTGTACTTTTGTTCAACCCTATGTTGAAAATGGGCTTTGAGTACCTTGCGACGTGCTCTTCGATTCCGGTTGTGGATTTGGGTCTGCTTTTGTGTAGCAATAGATTCTCCTTTGGAATTGAATGCGACAAGTTCTCTAAAAGTTGGAAGGCACACTGTTTGTTCTAGTGAACTGGCATTTGAAGATCCAAGAGGCTCTTGATGGATAAAGATCTCTGTGTCATCCAAAGCCATAAGGTCATCTTTTTGCTCAAGTGATTTTTGACATTTTGGGTTCATAACCTTTTTGTGTCCTTGCTCTGGGGATCGCCCTTTGGTTGGACTAGATGAGTCCGAGGATATCTATTCCTCATAATTCTGTTGGTCAACTTCATTAACCAATATCTCCACCATTTTTCCAATCTAGTTAATATCGGATTAGGCCACCATCTTCTCTTCAGTGTAGGAGATTTCTCCCGCTGTGGTTTCCAGTCTATTTCCATGAATTTCGGTTCTATTTTCATTGCCATAAAAAATATTACAATCTTTTGATAGATTATGATGAAAGAGATAAATAAAAGAAAACAAACAAGAGCACTTATATATCGTTGCTCTCTTTTACAGATGTTATTGATGATCCGATGTTGATGATTGATGACTATGGAGATTTTTACGGTTGGCTCTTCCATTTTGCTGCTAGTCGGAGGAACGTCGTAAGCTCTTGCGTGAGAGAGATCTTACCAAAGGTCCTCTTTTTGAGTCTTTTATAGAGATATTTATAGGCATGAAGTAATTATGGGTGTTTTCTTGAAGATAAAGATGGAATCCCATTGTAATCTTCATCAAATACAGACATTCCTTTTGATTAGATTTGGTCTCGAGATTCGTTGAATTTAGTCCGGATTATGTACCAAAATCTATTGTATATCTGATTGGAATCTGTATAAAATCTGCAAAATAGACTCTATGGATGCCAGACTGGCATAGCCTCGCGAGCCACGCGAGGCTGGTAGCCTTGCATGCTGTGAGGCTATTTAGGCTTGCGAGGTTGGCCTCTTTTGGGTTTCTTCAATTTTCTTCTGATTTTACATTCTTTACTTTCAATTATCCTCTACTATGCACTCTTGTGATTGATTAAGGACAAAGATGATAACGATTGAGTAGTCTTCTCTCTCTAAACAAGAAAAAATAAATGGGTGGAGCTTGGTATTAAGGCAATAGCCTCAGAAAAGAAAAAAAGTGAGAAAAAAAAGAGGTGGGTCTGGTATTAAAGCAATAGCCTAAAGAGAGACAAAAAAAGAGAGTGAGCCTGGTATTAAGGCAATAGCCTCAAGAGTGAAAAAAGAGTATGATCCGAGTGATCAGGTACTTTGCGCCTAAGTAAACATGAATATTTGCGTGAAAGGTGAAATATTCTTTAAAAAAATTGTTATAGAGAGAAGATGAATCATGAGTTAAAGTTGGAGTTCAAGGCCGAAGTAGACTATCATACGTATACGTAGATGTATAGGAGCCAATGTATTATCTGTTAGTGAGTATTGAAAGATATAATTTAAATTTTTTATTAAAATGATAAGTGTATCTGATATGACGCTTGACTTGAAAATTGATAATATAAATGCATTCTTGAGTTTGTATATTAGTGAGATTAATTGAAGAAAATATAATAATAATAATAATAATAATAATAATAAAGTTTTTTTCTTTATTTTGTATTAATTTTTATTTTTATTGGTTTTCGGTTATCCTTATTTTTCCTTTATTTATTTCTTAATCTATTTTCTTCAAGAATTTTGGCAGTATATTCACTGCAATCTCTCACGAGACACAACTCGTCTACTAGTGTAACCTAGGGGTTTAAAGGATTGTTGCATGTGCTAAGTGCTATCGTGATTCCTGCAAAAGTGAGTTAGGATTTTTCTTTTTCTCTTTAGGTTTAGGTTTTCCTCGAGGACCAACAAAATATAGGTGTGGGGGTGTGATAAATGTCATACATTGCATATTTATAGCCTCCATATTATCTATTTTTGTATTTAAATAATGCTACTCGGGTATTTTTAGTGTGCTTTTTAGGTAAATATATTCCTATAAAGAGATGGAATAAACTCAGAGCCGGATTAGGAAACCAAGTCCATGAAAGAGCTAAAAGGGAGTCAAAGTTCAATACAGTCATCAAAAGAAAAAGAAAAAGACAAGAGGCTCAAGCAGAAGAAAAATCAGGAAAAAATTTCACTATAATGCCGCTATTTAGTGGCATTAGCCGCCAATTAGTGGCAAAATGGGGCCCTCTCTGGGTGATTTTTCTACGAGGATTTCGATGTAATTTTGTAGTTTTTCACCTATACTCAAATTAGGGTTTGATTTTTTGAAGCCTATATATTGGTCGTATCCTTGTAATCTAGGGTTTCATATAGGAAATACAAGATATAGGATAATTTTGTACTCGTATTTATAAATAAATTTAGGGTTTGATGAAGGGTGACGGCCGCAATATCGTACTCCAAAGGTACGCCATTGTTTTCAAGTTCTTTATTTGTTTTTTAGATAGAGTTAATTGCTTTCTAGTATAGATTTATTTGCTTTGTAATATAGATTTATCTTGCTTTTTAGGAAAATAGAGTTTTTCATAACTTTCACAAATAAATATAGGTTTTTGATATTTAGTAGTATGAGTAACTAATTTGTTTTAGTCCTAAGATGTAGATGAAATTAGTTTAATATATCTAACATGGATTTATCTAATCTTCTTCCTACAAAGAAATAAAATTATGATTTTTCTATTAATAAATAAAAGATAGATTTTGTAAATCATATTTTTTTGATAGATTATACTTAATTCATATTTTGATAATCTATACTTAGATGAGATTTGGAATTCATATTCTTTATTTTTATTTCTAGAATCATTAACAAGATTTTTCTATAAATAAATTGAATAGAATAAACTTGCAAATCTAATTTGTTTGATAGGTTAGACTTAAATTTGGTCTTTTGATAGCCTATGATTAAATTAGGGTTTGAAATTTATTTCTTTGCTTTTGCTTATAATATCATCTACTAGATATAATTTGTTTTTAAGAAAAATATTATCTTTGATAATCTATGCTTGCACATCACTTGATAGGTCATACTTAGAGGCACTTAATTAAAATTAAATTAAAAAGATCACCTTTTTAATGTGATACTTGATCGTGTATAATTAAAAGTTAGGAAGAAAGAGATAATTCATTGTTAGGCTATTATTCTAATGGACTCAAAATCCTAGGCTAAACTTTAGGACTTAAAACTAATTCTCTCGATTTAAAATCTCATAGTTAACTTGATAGAACTAAAACTGCTTTGTTTAAGCATGAGCGATAGCTTCAACAGCTTCAGTAGGGGCAGCAGCCTCAGTAGCATCAATAGGGGTAGCAACTGCAGCAACCTCAACAGGAATAGTAGCTTCAGCAATTTCAGTAGTGGAGACAACTTTAACTATAGCAGTCTCAATAGAAGAAGCAACAATTTCATATGCACCAACAATAGGAGCAACTCCAGATACAATTTCAATCTGGACTTCAACTTCTGTAAGAGAAGCTTCAGCTTCAGGCACATACTCCGAAGTTATAGTAGAAGAAAGCGTTTCTCAAAAAAAAAGGGAGATGATTAAATAAAAGAAAAATGAAATAAATGAATGATGATGAAAATGACTAAAGTTTTGTAGAAACCTTGAGGCTGGGCACTAGATTCTCCAGGCCCATATATCTTAGCTTTCTCTTCTGCCGTCAGAAAAGTGCATTTACTATGGTCAGATGGAGAAGTAGAAGAGCGAATATCTTCACTATCAGCATCATCATCATCATCATCATCATCATTGTTATCATCATCATCATTTGGATCCTCATAATCTTCTGATGGACGTACTGCCATTAAAGAAGTGTTTGATGTGCAGATCTCCCCAACAACTTGCGTATCATCATCATCAGTAATTTGGATTACTGAAGGAGCAGGAGTTGTGGAATCCTTTGGGGCAAGTTGGACTGATTCTTCTGAAGGAGGCTCAGTAACAAATGAAGGCTCAGCCGTCGATGCAGTGGAGGGAGCATCTTTGATTGGGTCACTGGGAAAAGCAGGCCCTTAACTACGGCGCTTCTTAGATGAGCGAGGAAGCAAACTCGAGTCATCTTCTTGTTCCTCTCCAACAGCTTCGAAGGTCGAACTAAGAATTGCTGCACCAGTTTTAACTAATACAACTTCTGGGATGATTGGTAAGTTGTGGAGCTGCTTCAGACTTTTTTGCTTAGAAGTAGTTTTCTGAGAAGGAGATCCTGACTTAGAAGACAATCTTTTTTCTACAGAAGGAAGAGAAGATAGAATATTGGGGGATACAGGCTGATCCATTGGAATTATGTCAGTGTCGCTTTCATCCCTTGAATCAAATTCCTCAAAGTTATATTCCTGGCTAAATTCATCTATTCCAGCGACTCTATTGTTTCCAACTTCTTTCTTTTGAGCATACCACGTTTTAATGTCCCTTAGACAACTGTAATTCACATCGAAATTATGAGGTATGGAATGAGCAACAGAATACCACTTGCAAGAACTAAAACTCATGTACAAATTTAGAGTCCTAAGAGGAAGATTAAATCTGGTCTTTGTACTACCAGAGATAAAATAGAGCCAAGCTGGCTCCCTCAAATAAATTCCCCACAGACCTAATGTCTGTATTTGGGTTTACGATATATAATTGATCATATCTACATTGTCGAGAGAAACAACTGGGGTAATAAGGCTCAATATAACATTGATTCCCTAAATGAAGTACCAAGTGCCCTGGATGAATGCTTGTTAACCACCAAAAACATCCAGAAGATAAAGTGTGAAGTTATTAGCACCAATTGAGTTCGTGAATTCATCACCATAATCAGCGTATGGAAAATAAGGGAAACACACGTACAATTCATAGTTAGAATGATGTTGAAACAGTCTTCAAATTGCAGCCATATAATCTTCTTTCCATTGTGATCTCTCATAATATTAAACTCTGAGGGAATTTAAGTTTGTTTGAGAGTGAATAGGACTCATCAATGAAGTATAGTGCAGAACCATCCAAGGCCATCAAATAAGTATATGGAAGCTTTACCTGCAGGTTTGGAGTCTTAATCCTTGAGTTTCCATCATCATCAAAGACTTCATGATGTTACAGAACTTATCAGTCAGCCTTCTTAATCCACTTTGAATGCCGCAAACCATCATCGGTAATAAACTAAGTGGACGGCCTAATGCTAGCAATACTGCTAGGTACATCACGCTATTTGATAGAGCTTCTTTTGGTACTGATGGAACCACACATCGCTTCAGCCATAGCATTAAGAAACCTACCAATAAAGCAGGATTTGATAAAGACTGTTGGGCTTGGTAATGAAAACTTTCAAAGGATGTCCTAGCCTTGAAGACATCCTCATCTGATTCAGTGACGTAGGCATCCGTCCCAAAACAGACAATCCTTTCTTCAATCTCCTGCTCAAAAACTAGGGGGAGACAAGTAAAATCAGAATTGTTTACCACGAAGTTTGTGAAAAGATATGGCAACCACTTCTTTTGCTTTACATTGTGGACACCAAACATGTGAGCACAAATGTGATAGTAACAAAGCAATTTCCAATAGGTTTCATAAATTACAGGATGCTAAGTTTTTAGCAAATGGAATTCTTCTCCTGTGAGAACATATTTTTCATAAGGAATGTCTTTTATGGGTAACTTTGAAATCTCATACATTTCATGACGGGTGATCCCAAGTTCACCACAAGGTGTGAAGAAGGAACAGGCAGTAGGGTTATACATCTCCAGTAAGTAAAAGAAATGAAATCGACTGGGAAGAATTCCATATTGAACTATCCTTATAACAAGATAAAAATCTATGTTCCTCAAATAATCTGCAAAGGTCTCCAAGAAGAAATCAGTTAATGTCGCCAATAGACCTTTCGAAGAAGAATGAACCTAATAAGTATCATGTATTGTATTTTTTCTCTCATATTTTATCTATTTTTGTATATAAATAAATGTTACTCGGGTAATGTTAGTGTCTTTTTCAGATAATCTGATTCATACAAGGAGATGGCATGAAATCAGACCCGGATTAGAAAATCAAGTCCAGAAAAGAGTTCAAAAAGAGTAAAGCTATAAGATTAAAATACTACAGAGAGTCAAAGTCAAATATAGTCAGGAAAATCAAGTGTACAAGACAGGAGACTCGTGCAGGAGAAAAATCAGAACAATTGGACATATTCTAGCAGCCAAATGGCAGCATTAGGCGCCAAATAGCTGCTCCAAGATGGACCCACACGCTGATTTTTCTTTCGTGATTTCTTCGTAATTTTGTAGTTTTTCAATTCTATTAGAATTAGGGTTTGAGTTCCAAAGCCTATATATTGGCCATATCCTTGTATTCTAGGGTTTTTTTAAGCAGTAGTTTGTACTCGAATTTTTTATTAATAAAATTAGGATTTTGCTGAAGGGGTGACGGCCGCAATACCATTCTCTAGAGGTACGCCAGTGCTTTCAAGTCTTTATTTGCTTTTTAAATAGAGTTAATTGCTTTCTAGTACAGATTTATTTGCTTTTTATATTAGATTTATTTGCTTTCATAAATAAAAATAGGATTTTGTTAACTAGAACTATGAGCAACTAATTTAGCTTAGTTCTAGGATATATATGAAACTAGAATCCACCATGTAATTGCTCTCTAGTATTTTCTTCTTAAATAAAATAATAAAGATATGATTTTTCTATGAAATGATTAAAATACAAGAACTCGTAGATTAATACTTTGATAGGTTATACTTGACTTAATTTTCTTGATAGCCTATGCTTAGTTACGATTTAGAGTTGTTGATTTTCATTTTTATCATAGATTTATCTAATGATTTAGTTTATTTTTATGAAAAGTAGTATATTTGATGAGTCATACTTACACACCACTTCATAGCTCATGCTTAGGGCATTTTAAATAAAGATTAAACTAAAAGATCAAATTTTCATGATAGAAAAAGTTAATAGAAGTAAACATATGGTAAGAAACTAGTGGATTTTAGATCCTAGGCTAATTAGAATAACTCTCAACTCGAACTTAGAATCCTTTGTTAATCTGTTAGACTATAGAATTAGTGAGAAAGCAAAAACACCTGAGATCTCTATAGGACAACTTGTATAGCACTACAACTGACACTGTACTTTTCCAAGTCAACCCATAATGAACCCTAATGCTAGTTCCTCAAATCAGTCCCATGTCCACGAATGAATGCCATTCACACACTCAGATCTGGCAAGCAAGTGGACAATAATATAGCCATGCCCCCTGATTCCCCTCCTACTATTTCGCAGGCTGCACCATCTCCATCACCTCCATCACCGTCATATGATCATTTGAATGAATCTCTTCCTAAGTCGAAAGTACCATATCCAAATCGGCTTAGGAAGCCTTCACTGCAAGTAGAAAAAATTCTTGAAATATTTCAACAGGTGAAACTTAATATTCCACTCATTGACAGTATACAAGAGGTTCCTACTTATGCTATGCTCCTTAAGGATTTGTGTACTAAGAAACGAGCAAAAAACGTTCCTGAGAAAGTTTTTCTTGCTGCAAATATATCACATATCCTCTTTAACTCCTTACCTGTCAAGTACAAAAATCCATATTCCCCAACAATCTCATGCATAATTGGGAACACTACATTTGATAGGGCATTGCTTGATTTAGGGACAAGTGTCAATTTGCTTCCTTACACTGTTTATCAGCAACTGAGATTAGGAAAATTTTAACCTACCAAGGTCATATTACAGCTAGCTGATCGTTCTTTCAAAAGACCACTTGGTATGGTTGAAGATGTGCTAATTAAGATCGGTGAGTTCACCATTCCTGTAGACTTTATTGTCTTAGAAACTGAACCGATTTTCCATCCACGGAATCAAATTCTCATTATTTTAGGTAGACCATTGCTTGCAACAACAAATGCATTAATTGATTGCAGGAGTGGCCTCATGAAGTTATCGTTTGGGAATATGATTGTGGCATTGAATATATTCAATATGGATGAGCACACAACGAGCTCTCTTATTGAGGTAAATATGATTCATAGTTTGCACTCTTATTCGACCTCTTGCACTGATGATGAACCCTCATTTGATCAAATTTTCAAAGATGATCTCATATTATTAGATGAATTAGCACATACTGATTCTATATATGATGATACTTGTGCAAGTGTGCCATTGATTTATTAGCAAACTTTTGAGAATTTGTTTGCAAATGAGCTCGCATTACTTCGTGATTTAGAAGAGCCACCACCACATTCACATGATCATATTGCACTCTTCTCACCTCACGATATTTCTACATGTATTCTTGTTACTAACGATAATTGGCAGGTTTATAATAAAGAATTTTTTAACCCAATTATTAATGCTTACATGTGGACAAAGAAAAAGCGAGGACAGTATAAAAAGCAGACAGGTAATTTCATGACTCCTAGGAGGATGATGAGATATAATAATGCACCCACTTCACGTTTAAAACACATACACTATGAAAGTGGAAAGCGATCGAGAGGTCATAACTGCTTTCCATGCGTTAACAGGGTGACAATATTGAGATTGTAACTTTTTACGACTCTCATTATTTATATTTGTATAATAGTTTTCTTATTTATTTTACCACCCTTGATTTGTGTATGAGGGCATATATGAGTTTAGGTGTGGGGTAGTGGGTTAGGATATTTTCTTCGTGTTTTTCTAGAATTTTTAGTTTTTTTGTAGAATCTTTATTTTATTTTTAGATTTTTGGGTTTCTTTATTTTGCACTTTGGATAGTTTTTAGCGTAACTAACTAAAAAAAAATTTAAAAACTGAAAAAAATAATAAAAAAACTGGAAAAAATTATTTATATGTTTTTATCAATAGATCAACCTAATTATAGATAAAGGAATAAATTTAGATTTGAAATGGGATATGAGAGTAGATTGGATGATCCACTTTGAATTGTATAAAAAAAGATTAAAATCCGAAAAATAAATACTGCTAACAATAGTTTTGTCGCAAATATACATCTATTTTTTACTTTACAATAGTTTATTAGGTTAAGGACAAAGATGATAACGATTGAGTAAGTCTTCTCTCTCTAAACAAAGAAAAAAGTGAGAATAAAATAATGAGGTGAGCTTGGTATTAAGGCAATAGCCTCGAAAGTGATAAAATAATGAGGTGCGCCTAGTATTAAGGCAATAGTCTCAAGAGTGAAAAAAAAAGAGAGATGATCTGAGTAATCGGGCACTTTGTGTCTAAGCAAGCATGAATATTCGCATGAAAGGTGAAATATTCTTAAAAAAAAGAAAAGAGAGAGAGAGAGTATGATACGAGTAATCGGATACTTTGCGCCTAAGCAAGCATAAATATTCGCATGAAAGGTGAAATATTCTTAAAAAAAGAACGGAAAAGAAAAAAAAGAGAAAAAAATAGTTATGAGAGAGGAGATGAATCATGAGTTAGAGTTGGAGTCCAAGACCGAAATAGATTATCACACGTGCACGTAGTTGTATAGGAGCCAATGAATTATCTGTTAATAGGTATTGAAAGATAGGATTTCAATTATTGATTAAAATGATAAGTGTATTTGATATGACGATCCATTTGAAAATTGATAATCTAAATGTATTCTTGAGTTTATATATTAGTGAGATTAATTGATGAAAATATCATAAAAAAAGATTTTTCTTTCTTTTATATAAAATTTTTATCTTTCTTGATTTTTGGTTATCCTTATTTTTCTTTTCTTTATTTCTTAATCTATTTTCTTCACAAATTTTGTGGGTATATTCACTGCAAACCCTCACGAGACAACACTCGCCCACTAGGGTAACCTAGGTGTTTAAAGGCTTGTTACTCGTGCTAAGTGCAATCGCGATCCCTGCGAAAGTAAGTTTGGATTTTTCTTTTTCTTTTTAGGTTTAGATTTTGCTCGAGGACTAGCAAAAGATAGGTGTGGGGGTGTGATAAGTATCATATATTGTATTTTTCCTCCCATATTTTATCTATTTTTGTATATTAATAAATACTACTCGGGTATTGTAAGTGTCTTTTTCAGATAATCCGATTCATATAAGGAGATGCATGAAATCAAAGCCGGATTAGGAAATCAAGTCTAGAAAATAGTTCAAAGAGAGTAAAGCTACAAGATTAAAATACTGTAGAGAGTCAAAGTCAAATACAGTCAGGAAAATAAAGTGTACAATACAAGAGACTCGTGCAGTAGAAAAATCAGAACAATTGGACATATTCTAGTAGCCAAATGGCGGCATTACCTGCCAAATAGCGGCTCCAAGGTGGACCTACACGTTGATTTTTCTTTCGTAGTTTCATTGTAATTTTGTAGTTTTTCAATTTTGTTAAAATTAGGGTTTGAGTTCCGAAGCCTATATATTGGCCATTTCCGTGTATTCTAGGATTTTTTAAGTAGTAGTTTGTACTAGAATTTTTCATTGATAAAATTAGGATTTTGCTGAAGGGGTGACGGCTGCAATACCATTCTCCAGAGGTACGCCATTGCTTTCAAGTCTTTATTTGATTTTTAAATAGAGTTAATTGCTTTCTAGTATAAATTTATTTGCTTTCATGAATAAAAATAGGATTTTGTTAACTAGAACTATGAGTAGCTAATTTAGCTTAGCTCTAAGATATAGATGAAACTAGAATCCACCATGTAATTGCTCTCTAGTATTTTCTTCTTAAATAAGATAATAAAGATATGATTTTTCTATGAAAAGATTAAAATACAAGAAATTTTAGATTAATACTTTGATAGACTATACTTGAATTAACTTTCTTGATAGTCTATACTTAGTTAGGATTTGGAGTTGTTCGCTTTCATCTTTATCATAGATTTATCTAATGATTTAGTTTATTTTTATGAAAAACAGTATCTTTGATGAGTTATACTTGCACACTACTTAATAGCTCATTCTTAGGGCACTTTAAATAATGATTAAACTAAAAGATCAAATTTTTATGATAGAAGAAGATAATAAAAGTAAATATATGGTTGGAAACTAGTGGATTCTAGATGCTAGACTAATTAGAATAACTCTCAACTCCAACTTAGAATACTTTGTTAATCCGTTAGACTATAAAATTAGCAAGACCACAAAAACACCTGAGATCTCTGTGGGACGACCTGTATAGTGGTACAACTGACACTGTACTTTTCCAAGACAACCCATAATGAACCCTAATGCCAATTCCTCAAATCAGTCGCATGTCCACCAATGCAATGCACACTCAGATCTTTCAAGCAAGCGGACAATAATGTAGCCATGCGCCCTGATTCCCTTCCTACTATTTCGCAAGCTGCACCATCTTTATCACCATCACATGATAATTTGAAAGAACTTGTTCTTGAGTCGAAAGCACCATACCCAAATTGGCTTAGGAAGCCTTCATCGCAAGTAGAAAAGATTCTTGAAATATTTCAGCAGGTGATGGTTAATATTCTACTCCTTGATAGTATATAACAGGTTCCTACTTATGCTAAGTTCCTTAAGGATTTGTGTACTAAGAAACGAGTAAGAAATGTTCCTGAGAAAGTTTTTCTTCCTGCAAATATATTACATATCCTCTCTAACTCCGTTCCTGTCAAGTACAAAGATCCAGGTTCCCCAACAATCTCATGCATCATTGGAACACTACATTTGATAAGGCGTTGCTTGATTTAGGGACAAGTGTCAATTTGCTTCCTTACACTATTTATCAGCAACTGGGATTAGGAAAACTTTAACCTACCAAGGTTATATTACAGCTAGCTGATTGTTCTATCAAGAGACCACTTGGTATGGTTCAAGATGAGCTCAATAAGGTCGACGAGTTCATCTTTACTGTAAACTTTATTGTCTTAGAAAATGAGCCGATTTCCAATCCATGGAATCAAATTCTCGTTATTTTAGGTAGGCCATTCCTTACAACATCAAATTCATTAATTGATTACAGGAGTGGCCTCATGAAGTTATCGTTTGGGAATATGACTGTGGCATTGAATATATTCAATATGGATGAGCACACAACGAGCTCCCTCATTGAGGTAAATATGATTCACAGTTTGCACTCTTATTCGACCTCTTGCACTGATGATGAACTCTCATTTGAGCAGATTTCCAAACATGAGCTCATATTATTAGATGAATTAGAACATACTGATCTATGTATGATGATATTTGTGCAAGTGTACCATTGATTTATGAGTAAATTTTTGAGGATTTGTTTGCATATGAGCTCGCATTACTTCGTGAGTTAGAAGAGCCACTACCACATTCACTTGATCATATTGCACTCTTCTCACCTCACGATATTTCTATATGCATGCTTGTTACTAACGATAATTGACAGGTTTATAATAAAGAATTCTTTAACCCAATTATTAATGCTTACATGTGGACAAAAAAAAGCTAGGAAAGCATAAAAAGCATACAGTTAATTTCATGACTTGTAGGAGGATGATGAGATATAATAATGCACCTACTTCACGTTTAAAATGCACACACTATGAAAGTGGAAAGCGATTGAGAGGTCGTAATTGCTTTCCATGCGTTAATAGGGTGACGATATTGAGATCGTAACTTTTTATGACTCTCATTATTTGTATTTGTATAATAGTTTTCTTATTTATTTTACCACCCTTAGTTTGTGTATGAGGGCATATATGAGTTTAGGTGTGGGGGAGTGGGTTAGGATATTTTCTTCGTGTTTTTCTAGGATTTTTAGTTTTTTTTAGAATCTTTATTTTATTTTTAGATTTTTGGGTTTTTTTTATTTTACACTTTGGGTAGTTTTTAGCGTAACTAACTAAAAAAAAAATTTAAAAACTGGAAAAAAATAAAAAACTGAAAAAAAAATTTATTTATATGTTTTTATTAATAGATAAACCTAATTATAGATAAATGAACAAATTTAGATTTGAAATTGCATAGAAGAGTAAATTGGACGATACACTTTGAATTTTATTAAAAAAATTAAAATTCGAAAAATAAGTACCGCTAACAGTAGTTTTGAGGGTAGTATACATTTATTTTTCACTTCACAATAGTTTATTAGGTTAATGACAAAAATGATAACGATTGAGTAACTCTTCTCTCTCTAAACAAAGAAAAAGTGAGAATAAAATAATGGGGTGAGCTTGGTATTGATGCAATAGTCTCGAGAGTGATAAAATAATGAGGTGCGCCTATTATTCGGGCAATAGCCTCATGAGTGAAAAAAAAAGAGAGTATGATCTGAGTAATCGGGTACTTTGTGCCTAAGAAAGCGTGAATATTCGCATGAATGGTGAAATATTATTTAAAATAAGAAAGAGAGAGAGAGAGAGAGAGTATGATCTGAGTAATCGGGTACTTTGCATCTAAGCAAGCATGAATATTCACATGAAAGGTGAAATATTCTTAAAAAAAAAGAAAAAGAAAAAAAGAGAAAAAATTGTTATGAGAGAGGAGATGAATCATAAGTTAGAGTTGGAGTCCAAGACTTAAATAGACTATCACACGTGCACGTAGTTGTATAGGTGCCAATGAATTATCTATTAGTAGGTATTGAAATATAGGATTTAAATTTTTTATTGAAATGATAAGTGTATTTGATATGACACTCGATTTGAAAATTGATAGTCTAAATGTATTTTTGAGTTTGTATATTAGTGAGATTAATTGATGAAAATATCATAAAAAAATTTCTTTCTTTTGTATAAAATTTTTATCTTTTTTGATTTTTGTTTATCCTTATTTTTCATTTCTTTATTTCTTAATCGATTTTCTTCACAAATTTTGAGGGTATATTCACTGCAAGCCCTCATGAGACAACACTCGTCCACTAGGATAACTTAGGGGTTTAAAGACTTGTTACACATACTAAGTGCATTCGCGATTCCTTCAAAAGTATGTAAGAATTTTTCTTTTTCTTTTTAGGTTTAGGTTTTGCTCGAGGACTAGCAAAAAATAGGTGTGGGGGTGTGATAAGTATCATATATTATATTTTTCCTCTCATATTTTATCTATTTTTGTATATTAATAAATATTACTCGGGTATTGTTAGTGTCTTTTTCAGATAATCCGATTCATACAGGGAGATGGCTTGGAATCGGAGCCGGATTAGGAAATCAAGTCCAAAAAAGAGTTCAAAGAGAGTAAAGCTACAAGATTAAAATACTGTAGAGAGTCAAAATCAAATACAGTCAGGAAAATCAAGTGTACAAGATAAGAGACTCGTGCAAGAGAAAAATCAGAACAATTGGATATATTCTAGCTGCCAAATGGCGGCACTAGCCGCCAAATAGTGGCTCCAAGGTGGACCCAAACACTGATTTTTCTTTGGTGGTTTCATTGTAATTTTGTAGTTTTTGAATTCTGTTAGAATTAGGGTTTGAGTTCCAAAGCCTATATATTGGCCATATCCTTGTATTCTAGGGTTTTTTTTAAAAGCAGTAGTTTGTACTCGAATTTTTCATTAATAAAATTAGGATTTTACTGAAGGGGTGACGACCGCAATACTGTACTCCATAGGTACGCCATTGCTTTCAAGTCTTTATTTTCTTTTTAAATAGAGTTAATTGCTTTCTAGTATAGATTTATTTGCTCTCTAGATTAGATTTATTTGCTTTCATGAATAAAAATATGATTTTGTTAACTAGAACTATTAGTAGCTAATTAGCTCTCAGATGTACACGAAACTAGAATCCACCATGTAATTGCTCTCTAGTATTTTCTTATTAAATAAAATAATAAAGATATGATTTTTTTCATGAAAAGATTAAAATACAAGAACTCGTAGATTAATACTTTGATAGGTTATACTTGAATTAAGTTATTTGATAGCCTATGCTTAGTTAGGGCTTGGAGTTGTTGTTTTCATTTTTATCATAGATTTATCTAAGGATTTAGTTTATTTTTATAAAAAGTAGTATTTTTGATGAGTTATACTTGCACACCACTTGATAGCTCATGCTTAGAGCACTTTAAATAAAGATTAAACTAAAAGATCAAATTTTTATGATAGAAAAAAATAATAGAAGAAAATATATGGTTGGAAACTGATGGATTTTAGATTCTCGACTAATTAGAATAACTCTCAACTCCAACTTAGAATCCTTTATTAATCCATTAGACTATAGAATTATTGAGAATGTAAAAATACCTGAGATCTCTATAGGACGACCTGTGTAGCGCTACAACTGACTTTGTACGCTTGAAGTTAAATTATCACATCAGAACCCACCCAATGGGACGAAAGTCCTAAACTCGGAATTCTCCCTTGGTAGCAACAAACAATGTAAATAGGTTTCAGCAATCACCAGAGTCTCGCCTAAAGTGTAGTCTTTCTTCAAGGACCCTGAAAATAACCCTGAAACATGTTTCCCGGTGGAACGAGAAAATGCACCATGTGCACTAAATCAATCCAACAAAATGCCATCTTGCACTTTGTTTAAATGTCAATCCATGGTTCTAGGAATAGAAAGGGATTGGAGATACATAAAAAGATAGGATCTCTCCATGTTAGGAAGAAACAAATTGCGACCATTGATTTGACATAGCCACTTGTAGTTCCCATCATCAAAACAGTCATCAGGAATTGGTGTATTACCACCAAATAGGAAAGGAGGCTTATTCAACAAACTCTTATTCTTCCACTCAAAAGGAGCTGTTGTTATAATTTGCCTCAAGGTGGAACGAAGAGGATTCAAAATCTTACTCTTCCTCTCTCGACCATTAGATGTGGCACAAGCTAGAAAAACTTTATGAAACCTAAACCATTTTTCACCATCATATCCCCCTACATGGCCGAAGTAAAGATTCTTTGAAATAGGGTTTAAAGCATAATTCACTACATTAAAAAGAAAGGGTTATAACAAAGTTATAAGAAAAAGATTGTCTCTTCAGTCAAAAATGTGGATTGCAAATCTGTTATGAAAATTAAAATGAGAAACTCACCCCCAGCAAACGGTTCCTGCCGAACTACTATAGGGCTAGAAGCAACATAAAGATTTTGAGAGCCACTCCTGAATTGACCAGAAGTTGAAGCCTTTTCGTCATTTTCTTTAAAACTTTAAGAAAACTTGATGCAAAAGAAGTTAGGAGAAACTTGAAGATGAAAAGGAGTTTTGAAGACGAAGGACCTTAAAAGCTTGGAGGCAAAGGAAATCCAGGAGTTTGAATTTTTCAGAAAAAGTTAATAGGTACTTTTACTAGATTATTGAGATTTTAGCGCAGGTAATTTGACACTGAGATCTCTAACCCAAATCTCATAAGTATCTTCTCATTAATAAGTGCAGAAGATGTTTCGATCTCTACGCTAGAAAAGGTGGTAACATTCTGGATATACAGCATAAAACACAAAATCCATGGTTCTAATACAGAGTCGCGTATTCCTTCTCAAGAACAAATTCACAATTCCAATACAGAGTCATATTTTTCACAGATCTGCTACTCTAATACAGAGTCACATAATCAAAGTTTTGATGCAAGATCACGATTTTCGAGTACAAATCCACACTATTAAGGTCGCATTTTGTCAAGTTATCCAAAGTGTTTCAAAACACCTCTAAAACCATAGAGTTTTGAAAAGTTTGGAGGGGTTTTTGTTGGCGAAATTTTTGGAGAGAAGAAAAGAAAAGAAGTAAAACAAAAAAATTTAATAATAGCTAAATACATGGATCATCTTTTATAAGAGAAATAAGCAAATAGAAACTAAGAAGAACTAAAACGCAACCATCACATAGTCACGTTTCATTTCTCAAAATAACCAAAATGTGGATCTCCTCCCTATAGATTCACGAATGAGGCTAAAGCACGGATCTCCTTCTATGGAGATACACAGATCAAATTAATAGAAACAGGCCCCGCAAGGTCGCGTTATACTCAAAGTTCAAGATCGCATCAGGGCCCACAGAATGCCCATAAAATTCAAGGGCACAGTTAAGAGATTAAAATACGGATCATCTACTATAGAGAGATCCGCATCAGACTTGTTCTTCTCTAAGCACAATCAATATGCAAAGCCCTAGAGGGTCACGTTTCTACTTCAAAATTTCAAGGAGCGAAAACTATCTCCAATGGCCTTTATATACATGTCCAAGCATACTGTGCAAACCATGAGCATACCTTGCAAATCACCAGCATACCATGCAAGCCACTAAAACACCAAAATGTGAATATAAATGTTGAGATCTGCGTTTCAATTATAATTCAGAGAATTAAAAACATCGGTTATAAATTCTGGAGATTTAATATAAATCCTCTATATCAAAAAAATAGAAAATTAAATCTTAAATCATAGAGACAATTAGTTGGACAGCTACATCAATTCAAAAGCCTCCAGACTCCTATAAATAGCAGAAGTCTAGGCTGAAAAAGACATCTGGAGATTAATATTATCGAGAGAATCATTTCTACTTGAGTGTTGGTACTATCGAGAGCTCAAATACCTTGGTAACTGAAAAAATTTGTTCGAAGTGTCCATGGAGAGCAAGATCATTCTCCACGGCTACTACAGAGCCCAGTTTTAAATAAAGAGGGAATTAGATTTTCCTAATCTTCTATAAATGGACAACCGTTCTAATTGTAATCTTTTATTGAGAATTTCAATAAGGAATTTTTATAATTTTTCATGGTAGACATTAACGGTTCCCGGTTCTAGTCTTTCGAACCATTCAAATGAACGAAGACTCACTGATAATTGGATCATTTTTGGTCAAATGGCCCATCTGTGGCTTGAAATAGTAAAGATGCTAATTCTATAAACCTTTACCATCAAAAGACTTAAGCTTTAGAGTCTCGTAATTTTCTAGGAATGGTATATTCTCCCATTCCACCGAATATGGTCTTACGACCCTCAGCTCTTGCAAGTTGCTCTTATAAACTAGAGCATTGAGCTAATTCTGAAAGCTCTCCATAAGAGCAACATTTAGATTGTCTTTATCTTCTGAGTTCACAGATTGATGGCGAGAGCGTTCAAAACGGTTATCTTCTTCTTTATTTTCCTCGCCACCAGTGCTTCTAGGAGGAGTACAAGGTTCATTTCCTTTACTTTTTCCTTTATCATTCCTCGAAATGTGAGAACATTTGGAAGAACATTCTCCCTTGTTCTTTGTTCACTCTTCGATAAGGTATTGGAGCATGCCCCTATTCTCATTTATGATCTCCTGCTGTTGCTGGATGATTTTTTCTTATTCATCCATCCTCTTCATAAACTTTTCAGGATTTCTTTGTGTCATATACGCAGAGACAGACTTCAAGGAATGAATCTGAAGTCTGTGATTCTACAATAGTAGAGT
Source organism: Dracaena cambodiana (assembly GCA_036321105.1). Lineage (NCBI taxonomy): Eukaryota > Viridiplantae > Streptophyta > Magnoliopsida > Asparagales > Asparagaceae > Dracaena > Dracaena cambodiana. Next base: position 10,458,255 of record JAYEPQ010000015.1, read on the forward strand.
TTCTTATCTCTTCTTCGTCAGAGGAAATTCCGGCCATCTTCCGGTAGTCCAATGGCACTATTACGCCCTCCTAAAGTCGAGTGTTTTGAAAGACACCCCGAATATCACTGAACACACTCCTAATCTTTTTCTTCTTATTTACTCCCAAAGTTATTATGTTGGACGATATTTCGAGATACTCCGATTCAGAAAACTCTTGTTTGATGTTGCATCATCTTCTTTTTGACAATTAGACTAGAGACGGTGCAAGTCTGTTGAAGACAGATAGCCTTGCAGGAGTTGCAACAGAGCTGTAATGAGACAACACCGAGTTGATCAACTGTTAACAATGATTGCGAGGTGCTTGAAATTTTTCTTTTTTCTTGTTGAGAAATTTTCTAATGTCCCCTGTATTGGAACATTGATTTGTTGTTGGAGGCAACATTGCCTCCAAATAATATATTTGGGATAGGGGATTCTACCCCCTTGAAAATCCCAGGAGAAAACTTAACTTTAGCCTTTTCGGCTAGAGGATGAGGTTCTGACAAAGCTGGTATAATTGGGACTAGAAGTCCATGAGTCATAGCGGCCAAACTTTTTTCAGAAATGCAGATTTGATATCTGCATTTGGCTTCAGGAATGTAAGTTTGCAACCCGCATTTAACTTCTGAAACTTGACCCTGAGGTTTGCATTTGGCTTCAAAAACATGACCCTGAGGTCTGCATTTGGTTTGTGAAACCTGGATGTAAAATCCACATTTAAAGTCATATATGTACTTGATGGGCGAGCAGTGTTTCTTGTAAGAAATGCAGATGAACCCATCCACATCTTGGTCCAGCTTCTTGTTGGGGACCAGTACTTCACTCTTTGGTCTCCACACGTGAATTGCAGCCTTGTGTAGTTGTTCCACGATAGTAGTTCTTTTTTTCATGGCTTTGCAGGAAGCACGAGCCTTACTTCTTATGTTATTTCTCATAGTGCGGGGTGAGAGGAATCTTGTCTTCAAAATCATCTCCTTGAAGATTAGAGAATGATCGTTTCGCTTAGTTGTTGTAGGGATTTTGATCCACCCTCTTGGGATCAAAGCGGGACAGTCCCAGAGCCTTGTGCTGATGAAGAAGAAATCTCTCTTTTGAGACAAATTGATCTAGGGAGTCCTTCGGAGGATTGTGATCTATGGAGCTTCATTAGGAGGCTATGTTGTTTGAGACCTTGTGGCATTTCTGCAAGGATTTTGGGCTTATGGAGCAAGAAGAGAGGAATTTCTCATATTTCTCATGGTCGAACTCATTGATGAGCGATTCGACCATGGTACCAACTGAGACTTTGTCAGATTGGGCTATAGCCATATCATCGGAGATGGTAGGTGTTCCCAGTGAAGTCGCCAGTCTTATGTTTGCCATAAAATTGATCTTTATTAAAAATATCAAAAAAAGATTACAATTATGAACAGTTTCTTATTTACAAAAAATGAGAAATATCACATTCACTTTGATATATATGCAAATTTAAAATATCATTCACAATAGCCCCTTGTATTACACAGGGTATACTTATAGAAGTGGTCTTTTTCTAGGTTGATCCAGGATTTGTGCTAAGCATCATAAGCCAGAGGCTAATGCAATTTTTTGGGATCTCCACCGACAAGTGGTCTCCTACCAACACTAGCATTTTAAACTTCAATATAAAGGTAGTCATTTTTTGGAAAAGGTCAAGCTCAGTTGATAGATTGGGAACTTATAAATGACTTGCTATGTCAATAATGCAAACACTTCGTATCAGCTCCTTCTGGGACCTTATATTCGTCATGCTAATATGATTTTCCTCACCACTCTGCATCAATGTATGAAATACGTGGATGATAGAGAACTCTGCTCTCTAGTTATCAAAAGACAAACATTTAAGAGGGTAGAAATTGCTTTACTAACGTCTTATATATTGGAAAATAAGGAAACAGTGGCACCACCTTAAAATAATTATAACAATGGTAATGAGGTAGATACTAAATCTAAGGTGAACACCACTGATGAGAGATTCGAGCCAATTATAATAAGTCTCCAGGGCCCAAAAATTAATGATACCATAGAAGATGTGGGTAGATGGGTGATAAATACAAATTTAGACATTGCTTACTTATATGGCATTGTTACTATAGATACTAGCACCAATAAATTAGCTTATTGAATTTGAAGTTCTAAACTCCATGTACATGCTTGTACAATCATCATTAATACTGTACAATATTCGAGGTACTGCCCACCAAACAGATCAAAAGCACATCATCTTTAGAAGAGTCCAATTGCAACCTATTCAAGCTAATGCTAGCGGATGATCTGCCCAGCAAATACCTGAGCTCTATCATTATAGACCAAACTCATGCTGAATGATTGAAAGAGTGGGATAATATCTTGTTCAAATGTCAGAAATAAAATTTAGCTGGGGATGCTAGAACTTATCACATTCCTTTGTGCCTAAGGAAAAAGAGCCTGACTACCATCTTTAGACCAGTGGGAGATTGGAATATGTCACAGCCCTTGACCCTTCATCTTGCCAAAATGATCTATCCAGGCTATAGTGTAAAAAACTTTGAGTGAAATTCAGATGACGATCTTAGAGTTATATTCAAATTTCTTGATGTAAACATGACCTTGGTACTCAGGACCTAGACGAAGATGCCGAGCTAATGTTTCCGTCATGATGATCCATTGGCTAAACACATTGATGCCAAATTGAGTTTGTGATTTGAGCAATCGTATGAAGATAAAGAGATTAAAGTGAATATGGGCAATAAAAAATTGCACATACTCATTAATGAAGGTCTATCTTTAGCTGAAAGACAAGACCTAATATCTCTCATTCAAGAATATATTGACGGCTTTGATTGAAATTATGAAAATATACTAGACTTGGTTCTATAAGTAGTTATACATCGGCTTGATATTAAACCAGACAGAAAACAAATAAAACAATAGTAGAGATGGTTCCATCTAGAGCTAATGGAATCAATTGAGACGAAGTCAATAAACTTATATAGTATAGTTTTCTTCGCAAAGAATTAGAAGACTTTAATAGCAGAATTATAGAAACACACATCATTAGGTTATTATATTAAGGAGAAGGCTGTAAAAGTAGTCATCATTGCCTCCATGGAGAATTCCTTATCCAATTCAAAAGGACAATAGATTGGGACTATAGGAATGTGATCGAGCGACCACGAGAACATTATTCCCTAGGTGCTAAACCTTAGCCTCAGCCCTAACCTGATCTAAGTCCAAAATGTACTTCGACTCGATACCAGATGAGTCACATATCAAGTGGGACTCCCACTCCCACATGCAAGCGAGCAGCCCACCACTTAAGGACACCATTCTGGACCCACTCTTTTAACAAGTTTGTGTGCATAGAGTTTAGGACTCCCCCAAATGGGTGCCGACCCGCTATATGCTCAACACAATTGATAGACCGCATTTGTTCATTTTTAGTAATAAATCATAACTTAATTTGATACAGTGATACTAGAAAACGCAAAATTAGAGTTTGGTGATGGGAATTTCGAGATTTTTGGGATTCACAAAACAAAGAGGGTTTAATAAAATAGAAAAAAATTTCAGCCGTACGACCAAACATGCACAGTATAAACAAATTACTTATCTGAGACATCTTCAAAACGAATTATATGGTCTTAAGAACTATGTTTCAACTTTAATAATCACTATTCACTAAATAAAATAATTCTTATGAACGGTTGTATATAGCTCACAATATGTTCAAACCATGTGCAGGAAAGAGATAGAACTAATAACTCACATAATCACAAATAAATCTAACTATTGAATCCAAATTTGGCGTCTTGTGCAGTCGGGCAAATTTCAAAGACAATCGAAAAAGATTCGATCTTGAGATGGTCTCAAGTTGATGGAGATGCAAGGAAAACATAACTAGTAAAAGAATTGGTTAGTGGTTAAAATAAAGGAAGTAAAGAAAATAGTGCTAACAGATATAAAAGAGATTTGACTTGTTGGGGTGTGATAACAAATGAAAAGTGTAATAATTTAGGTATATTTTATGCACTCTTAATCCAATTTTATTGATTAATATAAGAAATTAATGGTAAGCTATTTTTGTTGATCAAACTCTTCACTTTAATATTTTTCTAATATTTTAAAATCTTTTTATAGGGTTCTAGGTGGAAGGAAATCAAAATTAAAAGTGTATCCATATTCATTTCAGCCCAGATTATGAATTTCAGGTTTGGCTATCGACAGTCACCTGGCAGGGCTATTGACAGCTAATTTAAATAAGAAGATTGTAATGTACCTGAGAGCTACTGCAAAAGTCGCTCTCTATAGCTAGTTGGCAATTTGCATTTGCATGAAAATTTTAAGGGGTATTTACAGCTTTGTCCCTTAAATCTTTATAAATTATGATTTAGTCCTCCAAATCTTCATATTTAGGATTTGGTCCCCCAAATCCTCCAAGTTACCACAATTTAGTCTCTCCGTTAGTTTTTCCGTCCAAATAAATCACAGAATATAATTTTTACTTTTTCTAAATAATAAAATGACTTAAATACTTCTATAAACAAAAAGTGGGGAAGAATAGAGGGATAGAAGAGAAGAAGAAGGGGGAAACCAATGAACCCAATGAAGAAAAGGAGAAGAGAGGAGGAAGAGAGAAGGAGAAGAAAGGAGGAAGAATGAAGAAAAGGAGAAGAGGGGAGGAAAAGGGAAGGAGAAGAGAGGAGGAAGAGGGAAGAAGGAATTAAGGAGGGGTAAAATGGGAAAATCAGGTCAAAAAATAAACTGGACTAATGGAAATTAGAGAAGGGACTAAATTGTATTAACTTAGAGGATTTGGGGGACTAAATCCTAAATATGAAGATGTAGGGGACTAAATTATAATTTATAAAGATTTAATGGACAAATCTATAAATACCCCAAATTTTAAAGAAAAAGAATTTAGTTGTAAATAGAATTTTTGCATTAGAGTTGATAGGCTATAAATACTGAACTCTAGAATTTCGAGTAGGATTATTATTATAATGGGTTTTGAATAGGAAAAATAGATTTTAAGAGAGTTTGAGAGTTAGTTTTTGTTAATTTTTAAAGTTATTAATAAGAGATTCTTTTTTATTTATTTAGCGGTTATGATTAGTATAAGTAGCTAAATTTCATTACTAGGAAGGATGAGGTAACAAACTCTAGATGATGAACTGGTATGAGTTTTTGTTCTATTACGCTTAATTACTTCATATAATTTTTATCTTTTGGTTCCATATTATCTTACTGCCTACCCCAAGTATTTGGGATAAAAGGCTTAGTTGTTGTTTCCATATTATCTTATTAGGTGCCAAATATGATTTTAAGACTTTGATGATTTATTGTTTGACAATATAGTTGTTACTTAGTTTTGAATGTACCATAGACTCTTTAGATATGGTGTATATTTAGATTTTGAATGATTAATTTTGTCATTCATATTTCATGCTTAGTTTATTCAAAAATTCATTTAGTATTAATCGAGGGATAATAAACCAATTATAAAAATTATAACTTTATTTGTTTTGTTCTTCAATGATTTATTTTTGGCTGAGTGAGACCATATGATTTTATAGCTGAGATAAAATAAATATTAACTCATCCAGTCAATACAACTCTCTAGTTTAATTTACAACTAATCAATTTTTAGTTAATTAATTTTTTAAAACCTCATAATTCTTCTTTCATAATCTATATTTCACAGTGTCAAAATATAATTACAAACTATTGTAATATTTAAGAGAACGATTTTGGATTTACTGTCTGAGTACTACATGTCAATCTCCTGTACTTAGGAGTGTAAAATTCAAGTTGAGTCAAGTTTTTGGTGCTATTGCCAGGATCCATACTGTTGTATTCTACATTTTAGTATAGGTTACGATTCCTATATCATTCACAAGTATGATTTTGAATTTTTATGACTATTTGGAGGATAACATCTAATGATTGACTTGTCCAGCCACACTCGGAACAACAAATAATCCCAATCCATCAATCACTTTACAACATGAGCAATAACAATCAAAATACCATGAATAACAACAACAATAATAATGAATTTGGTGGTAGGGGTGAGCAACGATTGGTCCAGTTTGGGTTTAGGTGAAAAAACCCTACTGAAAACTGAACTGAAATAGTAGAACTGAAACCGAGTGAACTCCCAGGAAAACCAAAACCAAAATCAAATTTTTGGTTCGGTTCGGTCGGTTTTCGGTTTATTTAGGCCTACGGCCCATAGCGCAATTATTCCAAAAAAAAGAAAAAAATGGGTTTAGAGCATGTGGGCCTATGGCTGTGCTGCCTAAGGGGGAAAAGGACAAAGAGGGGCCACAAAAAGTTGGCAGCCCAAGAATTTAGGAGGATGTTGATTGAATAGGGGAGACAATGAGATGGGTAGGATATAATTAAATTTTTTTGGTCAGTTTCGGTTGGAACTAAAGCCTCTAAAATCTGACCCAAAATCCGTAATTAATTTCAGTTTTTAAACCGACCCGAATAGAAAACTAAATAACCAGAGCCAATCGGTTCGGTTCGGTTTAGTTTTGTTGCTCGGTTTAGTTTTTTTGGATTTCTACTCAACCCTATTTTGGGGTCATAATATAAATGACGATCAAAGTCAATATGGAGGCACAGAGAGGTCCCTACTTGATTACTTACAATCAAATCGAACAACCCAATTTTCTTGCATTATTTTTCCTTAGAATATAGAGCACTTTGAGCTAAGTATGGGGTTGTACAACTTTTACCCAAGTTTCATGGAATGGATTCAGAGAGCTGATATCTACATCTTCATGAATTAGAAGAAGTTTGTGCTACTATCAATCTCCAAAATATTAGCGCCGAGCAATTGAAGTTTAAGCTCTTTCCAATCTCCCTGAATGAAGGCTTAAAAAGTGGTTACACTCCTTATACTGAATTCAATTGGAAGATGGGAGGAGATGCAAAAAGAGTTTCTATTCTTTCCTTCATATCAGACTAATTATTCACAAAAGCAAATCGTCACCTTTCACCTAAAGGAAGACAGAACTTTATTCGATTGTTGTGATAGATTTAAAGATTTGCTACTCTCATGCCCATGTCATGGCTTTGAGATGTGGGGAAATGTAAATACCTTCTATCAAGAACTAAAGACTACCACCAGATATCGAAACCATGTATTAACGGTGAGTTTTTGAGCAATGATGTTGAAAAGTTATGGAAATATGTTGATTCACTTGCAAAAATCCACAAGCCTGGGAAACAAAGGATACATCAGAATGAGACCAATTAATAGAAAAGTCTCAAAACAGAGGTGGATTTATTAAATTGGAAGAAACTGAAGACGTAGCTGCATGATTGATTTCACTACTAAAAAAGTTTAAGATTGATCATAAAGAAAGTAGAAACTATAATGGTAATAGATGAAGTTCCAAATATTTGTGAAATTTGTGAGTTATAAGGACACATAACTCGCAATTGTCTAACTCATATAGCTTCTAAAAAAATATTTAATGAACAAGCAATGCTTTTAAACAACTCCTCAATTGGTAAATAATCCATATTCACAGACTTATAATCCCGATTAGAAAAATTAGCCAAATCTTTATTGGAAGCAACTCATTAACAGTAGTATATTCAACCCAACAAACCACTTGCAAATCAAGCACTACATAATACATTCAACCATCAACTTCAACTTTGGTGTACCAACCACCACCGAAATGCAATATGGAGGATAACATCATACGAGTATAACAGAGAATGGATCAAATGATCAAAGCATAACAATAATTCAACCAGTTGCAACAGACTATCAACAGTCAGAATGCGACACCTTCAACTATATTCGAGCTTAGATAAGCCATCTTAGTTCAGCATTATACACTCATGAAAAAAGGTAAGCTTTGATCTCAGCCAGAAATCAGTACTTTAGGTAAAATCAAAGGTATAAACATTATTCTCTTTCAATTAATAATGATATAACAGATATATCAACTGTAGTAAATTTGAAAAGTGGAAAAGTCTTGAAGAGCCAATTTCAAAGAATGACAACGCCAAAGAGAAGCAAGGCAATGATTAAGCATAATAACACGATGATGATGATCCCAATGAGACCACTTCTTTGACTTATAAGCCACCCATACCATCCCTAAATGTTTGAAGAACAAAAATATTAATGATTCTTATGCTGACATCTAAGAAATATTCAAACAAGTACATATCAATGTTTCTCTATTGGAAGCAATCAAACAAATGCATCACACATTAAATTCTAAAAGGATTTGTGCTCGATTAAAAGATGTCACAATAAGCAAAAGAAGACTTTCTTGATGGAGAAGAAAAGTGTTTATTTCACTCTGAAATGCCTCTTAAGTTCAAAGATCCTAGTTGTCCAATTATTTTGGGTGTGATAGGTTAATATAACATTAAAAAAACTCTACTAGACTTAGGTGCAAGTGTAAACCTGTTACCATACTCGGTTTACAAATAAGTAGGTTTAGGCGAATTTAAACCGACACCTATCATACTACAATTAGTTGATAGATCAGAAAATATCCTCAAGGTGTCATTGAAGATGTATTAGTGCAAATCAGAAACATTTATTTACCTGTTGATTTTATAGTTATCGATACTGCACTTGTTAAAAACTTTCATTTCAAATTCCAGTTATCCATGGATATCCATTTTTAGCTACAGCTGATGCAATTATCAATTGTAGGAATGGTGTGGTTAAATTATTATTTGAAAATATAACCCTTGAATTTAATATTATAATTCTACGAACAACTGAATATTGATTCTGATGAAGTGTAGGACGTTAATTCATTTTTAAAAAAATCCATGAAGTAAGAGACATCACAACATCTCTAATCCATTGGAGGTTGCACTTATATGGATGGCAATTTTCTTGAACGACTCAATTTCGATGATGCCGCTCAACTAATTAAATATATGAATAATGCTCATTGTTCATATATTGCAGGATGGATGACAAAGAAAGAAGTACATGAAAAACTACTTCCACTGACAAAGAAACTAATCCCTTCCAATATTGAAATCCGAGTACTTGAGCTCAAACTTTTACTTGAGAATCTCAAGTATGCAATTTTGAGACTTAAGAAAACTTTTCTGATGGTCATCTCAGTGCATCTTGATGAGAATCAAGAAGAGCATTTGATATCAGTACTTCATAAATATAAGGGAGTTTTAGGTTGCACATGGTAGACTTCAAATGTGTGGGTCCACTTATTTGTTAACATCACATTACTTTGGAAGATGGTGCTAAGTCAATTAGACAAATGCAATGAAGGCTTAACCTGCTATGAAAGAAGTGGTTAAACGCTAAAATGTTGAAACTTTTTTATGCTAGCATAATCTATCCAGTGGCAGATTGTAAGTAGATAAATTCAACATAGGTTGCTTCTTTGAAAAGTGGGGTAACTGTAATAAAAAAAAATGGCGAGATAGTATCCACTTGTACAATTACAAATTGACATATGTGAATTGATTATCGAAATTAAACCAAGCAACAAGGAAAGACCATTTTCCGATACCTTTTCTAGACAAAGTACTAGAAAGGGTCATGGACATGAATTTTATTGTTTTCTAGATGGATATTCGGGCTATTATCACTTCAGAATTGTTTTAGAGGATTAGAAGAAGACAACTTTTGCCTTTCCATTTAGCACATTTAATTTCGGATGAATGCCATTTGGATTTATGTAAAGCACCTGCGACCTTTATAGCTACATGATAAGTATTTTTCAGTGATATGGTAGAACATTATCATGAGGTATTTATGGATGACCTTTTTGTATTTGGTAATAGTTTCGAAGCATGTTTGACAAATTTGGGAGTTGTACTAGAAGGTTGTTAACAAAAGAATTCGCTCCTAAATTGGGAGAAATATCATTTTATAATTAAAAAGGGTATTGTACTTTACCATATAGTTTCATCAAAAGGGTGGAAGTAGATAATGTGAAAGTTGATTCTACCTAAACTATCGATACCCAAAATCATTAAGGACAAATGCTTGTTCTTAGGACACATAGGCTTTTATATAAGGTTCATTAAGAATTTTAGTAATATTGCTAGACCTCTTCCTCACCTTCTTTCGCAAGATGTCCGATTCAAATAGACGTAGACATGCTAAACAACTTTCAACACATTCATGAAGATGCTCATCACTGCACCGATTATGCAGCCTCTAGATTGGTCACTACCATTTAAGATTATGTGTGATGCATGTGGTCATACTGACGCAGGACGGAAGCGAAATTAGGGTTAGGGTTTTGAAAGTTAGAGTTTTTTTGGATGAATTGGGGAAAATAGATAAATTGGGGAAGAATTTACAGGGTTTGGGAATCCACCCAGGCGAATCCACGTCCACTCTCCACGAATCCACAAAGAAAGATTTAATTCAGCAAAATCCACGCTAGAAATTTCTCAAAATTTTCAAAATATTATTCATCTTTTTTTTTTCTCCATACAAAACCCATATATATGGAAAACCCTAACAAATCAAATCCTAATAGAATTCAAAATTCTAATAAAATCAGAATTTTAATAAAATCATAATCCAATCAAATATTCTAAAATCCTAACGTGATTCAAATAAAATAAAATTTAATCTATAGAATCAAATCTGATCTCCATCAATTCTCCCCGGCTTCAAAGCATTCATCCCCGATGAATGCGGAGATAAGGAATGATAAACATGTCTGGGTTCAACTAATTGGCATCCACAAAGTATTCCAATTGGGCTATGGTAGTGGTCGAGAAACCGTATCTAGTACATCACATCTGAACCAAGGCGGTGGAGGTGGAACTAGTTTTTTTCGTGAATCAATTTTAGATGATCGTAAATCCTACAAATTATTCTGGCCTTGAATAGTAGAAGCAAAGCTTTTCGAAACTTTATATGAATCTGTATGTTGAGTCGGTAATTTCTTCATAATTCTTGTAATGAATCACTCAAGCGGATCTGAAGTTTTTATCTCATCATCAACAATAACTTCTTTTCTGTTTAAAGTCTTGCTTTGAATTAGAAGTTCCTGTACTCCTTGTACATCTGCAACTGATATGCAAGTACTATCAGTAAACATGAGTTGTCGACAAAATTTCTTACAAAATTTTAGCAGAAGGTCTTCTAAAGTAACTGTCGGTTTTATTGGCATATAATATAGGAGAGTAGGAGGTACTTCTGTTGGCTTATACTCATTAATAAGATCATCAGATGTATTTTTATGTGGTTAAAACTTCTCAGTTGGTTCCACTGAGAGATTGTCAGAAATCTGAACTTTTGAGTCTTCAACTTCTATGCATGGAAAGAAAATTCTATTTGGCATTAATAGTGGCTCATTATAAACTTCTGTATCTAGTATATGCTACAATTCACAATAAAAAATATGAATATTTGCTTCAATCTTGTTAGCGATGCTATCATCGTTAACTATTTGACTTCTTTCATACCTGTGTTTAAGTGTTTTGTTGAAGCAGTCAAGTATTCGACTAAACTTTTCAAGTTCATCAATTATATATTGAAGTTTTTTATCAGTGGTCATTGTTTTAGGCTCAGACGATTGAAATTGATGAGATGATAAATTTGGAATGTGGTGTTGAGTATACGGATGACGAAGTAAACGTCACAAGATATCCCAATCCAAGTATAATTTATATTTTCTACTCCAAATATAAGCTTCTCTACCCAACTTTTGTCGGGCGTAACGACATTTCTATGCTGATGTTGGATCAAAATATCTAAAGAAATCTTCGAGATAATTCTCCCAATCTTCATAATTTTGCCGATCGTCAAAACAAAAAAAAAGGGTATAGTAGCATACATATCACGCTCAACTCGTGATATTTTAGCATTAGTGTTAATGTAGTGACCATGGAATATGAACTCCATATATAATCAACTCAAAATTTTATTTCAAAAAGTTTAGAAAATACCCAAGAATCACGGAGGCTCGAAAACGGTTTGAATCGGAGTTGAAACGGGCTCCGAATCAAAAGAAAATCCTTAACGGGTCTGCTGTTCTTAACGGGTCTGCACTACTGTCGGGTCGGATCCACTGCTATACTGAAAACATTAAAAGTAAATAGGTTAGTTATGGTTGTGGATCGGGTTTAACTGAATTAAATCTATTTTTTTTCCTCCTTGGATGTGGGTTTAATTAAATCAGTCCAACTCAAATCCGAATCAAACCCAATAACTCAAAACAAATCCAATAACTGAAACCAAATCCAAATTCTTTTCTTTCTTATCTTTTTTCTTCTCTTTTGTTCTATCTGAATTTTTCTCTTTTCTTTTTTTCTCTCTTTTCTCTTTTCCCTCTTTTCTCATCTTTTTTTTCTTCAAACCTGAACTGTTCTTTTTTTTTTTTTTTCAAATCAGAACTTTCTCTCACTCTTTTTTTTAGATCAATTTTTTTTTTGCTGATCTGTATTTTTTAAATAAAAAAACTGAAATAAAATAAAAAGAGGATGGAGATATAGAAGAAGAAGCTGATGATGGAGAAGAAAATTTAGACTATGATACCAAGTTTTGACGCAGGATGAAAGCAAAATTAGGGTTAGGGTTTTGAAAGTTAGGGTATTTTTTGATAAATTAGGTAAAGTAGATAAATTGGGGAAGAACTTACAAGGTTTGGGAATTCACCCAGGCGAATCCACGCCCACTCTCCACGAATCCACGAGGAAAGATTTAATTCAGTGAAATCCACGCCGAAAATTTCTCAAAATTTTTGAACTATTATTCTTTTTTTTTTCTCCATACAAAACCCATATATATAGGAAAACCCCAACAAACCAAATCCTAATAGAATTCAAAATCCTAATAAAATAAGAATTCTAATAAAATCATAATCCAATCAAATATTTTAAAATCCTAACGTGATTCAAATAAAATAAAATTTAATCTATAGAATCAAATCTGATCTCCATCACATACTATTAGAGTAGTTTTAGGCAACGAAAAGATAAGAAGTCCTATGGGGTGTACCATACTAGTAAGACTCTTGACAATGCACAAACGAACTATGTAATAATAAAGGAGTTTCTAGCTATAATTTTTTGCTCTTGATAAATTTCGATCATATATTAAGGGCTCACATATTGTTGTCTTTATAGATCACTCCATGCTCAAATATCTTGTCTAAGAAAGATGCAAAACCACAATTGATTTGATAGATATTACTACTTCAAGAATTTGATCTCGATATAAGAGTCAAATAGGGAATAGAGAATGTGATTGCTAGCCATCTTTCTTGTCTAACTTTCAATAACAAGAAGCTATATTAGGGATTCATTCTTAGATGAGCAGCTATTTTCTTTTAAAACTACTCCATGATACGCTGATATAATTTATTTTCTTATTGTATGTGAAAAGCCACAACATTGGAGTGCAGATGAGAAATGAATATTCTACATGAGGTATGTCGTTTCTTTTATGATGATCCCTATTTTTTTAAATATGGTTCAGTTCAAATAATTCGGCATTGTGTGCCTGACGACAAGATTCAGATCATTATAGTTTTCTGTTTAATAGCAGCTTGCATGGAGCATTTTTTTGTCTAAAAAGACAATGACCAAAATTCTCCAATATGCATTTCACTGGTCTAAGATGTTTAGAGATATTCAAGAATATTGTAAATATTGTGAGTCATGTCATAAATTTGGTGCATTAACCTGGAAGAATGATATGCTATTGTCACCAATTTTTATAATTGAAATATTTGATTGTTGGGGCGTTAACTTCATGTGACTATTCCGTATTTCTAACAGATATGTTTATATCCTTGTAGAGTAGATTATGTCTCTAGATGGATGCAAGTTGCAACATGTTGAAATAATGATCAACAAACTTCAGTCAAATTTCTCAAGGGGCAAATATTTTCTAAATTTAGAGTTCTTAAAGCCATAATAAATAATGGGGTCTCCTATCTATAATTAAGCCTTTGAGAATTTGATGAAAGGTACCACATCACACATGAGATCACTATGTCATATTACCCATAATCAAATGGACAAGTAGAGTTTACTAATAAGGAAATAGAACAAATCTTAGAGAAAATAGTGAATCCGTATTGCAAAAGCTGATCATTTTGACTTGTTGATGCTCTATGGGCTTACCTTATCATTTATAAGATACCCTCAGGCATGTCTCCATATCGAATAGTTTATGGAAAAGTTTGGCATCTCCCGGTTGAAATTGACATAAAGTACGTGTAATGGGCATTAAAAAAGTTAATTTGAATTTAAATTCCGTGAGCCCATTACGAAAACTTCAACTTAATGATTTGGAAGAGTTAAGACGTGATGCATTTGAAAATACATGCATTTGTAAAGAAAAAAAAATTAAAATATGGTACAATTGTTATTAAATATCTAAAATATGGTCATGTGCTTAAACGGGAAAAGGCTAAAACACTTCTTGGAATTCCCAAAGCATATGGAGAAATCTCATGACTTGGTAAATTCTCTGACATCTCTGTTTCCCATAAAATTTGCACTTCCTTTCATTGCTATTCATTTATGATTATAATAATCTCAAAATTACAATGAAAAAGAAGTAAAGAAAAACAAACGAAACGATTTATAACTTATGACTATCTTTTACAAAACATGTGGGTTCTTAAAGTGGCTATGGAGCATCGACTTCATATTCCATTAAAATTTGATGCTTAAACAGGTCCTAAACATGAAGAATCGGCGATGATAACAGCTGGCCAGTGGCTTCTTACTGCTGTTCGACTGGCTAGACTTGCCCTTGTGCTTAAATCAACTTGCCAAACATCACCAAGGTGCCCAAAACTCTTCTCTTAATGCCTATTTATCGGCATAAGATAGTTAAAAGAGTTTCCTTAGAGATAAGGATGAAATTCTGTTATAATTCAAGCTCAAGTCTTCTATCTTAATCGGACCTGAAATCTGGAATCTGAAGTAGTTGGATATAATTGGATATGTGATTCTATTAAAAAACCAAAAGAAAACGTTATCTGAAATAGTTCCATGCGAGGCTGGCTCAGCATTGTATATCATCTAGCCTCTAGGCTATTAGCCTTGTGTTCACTAGCCTAGTGAACACAAGGTAGTTGCTCGCGAGCACGAGGTTAGCCTCGCGGACTACCTATTTGTGTTGCAAAAAGAATCTTCATCCTACAAGACTCCCTCCAAAATTTTCAAAATCTCATTTATTGTGTATTAATGAGTTTTTGAAATACTTTGGACTTCACTCTTTAAATCTTTAGTTCCTCAACTATCCATACACGCAATTGATCTGTACGCGAGGCTAATTAGCCTCGCGTTTCAATTTGCTGCATGGGACTAATAGCCTCACATTCAAACTTGCTATGCAGGGCTGTTAGCCTCACATATTTCTCGGGATTTGCACTGCAAATCAAGGCTGTTTGGGGGCCACGTCTTTTAAAATGCCTCTTCTTCTTCCTCTCATCCTTTATATATCCAAAGGAACCCATTTCATCTTCTCAAGATTTTCTTTGAATTTCCTTTGATTTTCTCTGAGATTTCCCCTTCTTTCTTTGAATCATCTGATCCATGGCTCTTAAATGACCTTCCTCAAGTTGAAGCAATGTTGCCTCTGGGTTTTGCTCATTGGCCACCGCTTGCGACACATTCAACCAATCCATGTAGGTAAAGGACTCATTAAAAAGTGATTAAAACGCCTTGATTGAAGACATTTTGCTATGATTTTTGGTGTATTTTGCCATTGGATCTTTCTCTTGTCGCTATCAGCTTTGAACTTGTCATCAAGAATGGGTGGAGCAAATGGCCTATCTATTTTTGATGCGAGGCTAAACAACCTCGTATTTAACTAATCCTTGTGGGGCCGTTAGCCTTGCGTTTAGTTGATTCACGTGGGGCTATTAGCCTCGCGTTTGATTTGATCAACGTAGAGCTAAATAGCCTATCATTTTTATAATTAGAAAATTTCTTTTCTTCACACAATTATGCTTTTTTCTCCTTTTTTTGACAGTGAATTATATGATTTCTTTATCCAAGTATTATCACTTTGAATTTAGAGGGGGTTCTAATAGTGAAGTCCAATTTAGATTTTGTGGACCAATCCCTTGGTTTACTCCGGGCAGCAGTAACGACCAAAAAAATAAACATCAAAGTATAGCTCATTGACTTTGAAAGAATTGTAAAGAAACGCTTCGTTTGAAGGTGCCAATAGAGAAGAACTAGAGAAGCCCGCATTCTTATTTGGTTATTCCATACTGGTTTCTGAATAATCCTTTTTTGAAGAAGAATGTAAATGGTTGCGACAAGAAGGTTATATAAGGATGTTCTTTTCGGAGATGGTGAGGTCAATATTTATCCCCATCAGATGGAGTGGAGTCTTACAAAGAATCAAGATGGCGTCCCCATTGGCAATTGTGGGAGCTAGGGCCCTTACCAAGATGGCCCCGGTTGATATGTGATTGGTCTACTCCCAGAAAGAGTAGTAAACGACTTCCCTCTCTATTAATTGCCCAAACTTGGCAGCACTTTCCTTAACGACTTCTTGAGGTTTAAAGGACAATATCCTGCCAATTATTTTCGTACTCTAGGCTAGATCTATTCTACTAATAAGATGTTGTGGAGCAGAATGATTAGCTTTCTGCTCAAGAATTTCAAATCTATCCTTAAGGATATTGGACTATACAGGGCCATAAAAAATATACAGTATGGCCTTACTCATCAGAAGTGGTCCTGACCGTAGAGGAGTTGTGACAGATGAAGACCCACGATCCCCATGTATATGGGATATATTGGGAGGTGATGTACCACTTCTGCATCTTCTTGGATGTTTTGGGCATAAGGAGTTAAAGTATTAGCAAAAAACTATGGGCTAACTATCCATTCCAAGATGCAGATCATCCTGAAGTTGCTATGATGAAGTTGGATCCACTTAAGTAAAGCGGCTATTGAAGCTAGGATAGCTAAGTTGGGGGCACTTTTATATGTAACAGAATTGGATGAGGACGACTTCAAGGCAAGTACCAGCTTCCAGAGCTTTCATTACTAGGCTAAGGCCCCAATCTCTGATAGAGGATTGATAATTGTCTTCATGATGCTCTGCCTGAAATGGTGTGTCGTTCCATCTTTTCCTAAGGACGCTATAGTTATCAAGATGGTATACCTAGCAGTTCTTCTTGCCTATGGAAGACCTCTCAGACTCCTTCCTTCCATGATCTATAAATTGCATAACGACCTTCGAAAACTTGCGACAGAAATTTGCCAAGAGGGTAAAAAGAGAAGAGTAAAAGCAACGATCTCAAATACGAGGTGCTACCTCGAAATCTTAGAATGGAGTTGCCTTGCACTATCTCATGGTATGGCTCGTGATGCATTGTCTTAGTCTGATGACTTCACTCCTAAAAGATCATAGTGGAGCTTTTTTATTCAAAGATATGAATGGTGTAATTGGAAGAACAGCTACATGCGGTCGATCTGTAAGATGCTGTGCAACCATCAAAACTATCACATCTATTATTATTTTCTAGACTTTTCTGGGGAATTATGGTGAAGAGTTTAGGGATACTATTGGTCTTGATGGTTCTATCACTCTTTCCTCTGACTTCCTTTGATAGTTGATCAACATCAGACTGGAGTATCTATTATACCATCAAAAATCGATCTACTTTCTTGAACCATATTCTCCCAGCAGGTTTGCATGCTAATTTGGGTATTCACAACTCTACGTTGGCAATCTCAATAATTTGTTGAAGTGCGAGACAATCTTTTTTAGGGCGCCAGAGGGTGGTATCACTTTGCTGCTAGGTGTATAGGAGTCCATTTCGCTTTACCACTCAAGACTCCCAATCTCTATATGTCTCTTAGATTCTGCTTCTGGTACCATAATTTTAGCACTGTAGCTACCACCTTCTTGTTCAACCATTCATGTATGGAGGAGATCAAGGCATTCTATTCTCAAAAGAAAGGTGCCAAGATAAGGCAAATATGAGGTATGGACGAGTTTCTCTCCACTGATGATGTTGATGATGACAATACTGGGGCTGTGCATATTGATCCTGAACTCGTCCAAGCTAATGCACCTGCTCTAGATATCGTGCCTACTCAGGCAGACATGCTATTCCAAGTTGATGCACTAGCTCATGCTATTGCACCACCTCGAGCTGATGCACCTACTTGAGAAGATTATGAAGCAGTGGCAAAGCACATGAGATCAGTAAGTACTTGTGGATCTACCCGGCCAACCATGAAGCCCCATATTTACCTCATGACTGAGTTGGCCATAGAATTACCATTTCCTTAGCGTGGTTTAGAGGTTGCAGCAGTGGCTGTAAATATTACTGAGTTCATCGTTGCTACCCAAGAGGCTACTTCTAAAGTTACTCCTGTTATTTTTGAGCTAACTGTCGTCGTTGTGACTGGCGAGGGTACTAACCCTATTCCTTTGCCACCCGTCATGATGCTAATGACTGCAACTCTTTCCTGTAGTTCAACCACTAGATTAGTATCTTCTCATAAGTACAAACACTTTAGTCTCTTTTAAACTTTTTTTGTCATTGTTTCCATATTGTGTTATATTTTAGTGTTAGTTTCTCGTGGGTCCGTTCTACATCTAACGGGTCCCACTCACCAAAGCATGTCAATTGCTCAGGTATGAGTGGTCATGCTAGTGATGATGGTGGTGCTGCATCAGACATAAATATTTATGAGGAGAGTTATTTTACCCTAGCTCATAACAAAAGCAAATACAGTCATCTTCGTCCAAAGGAGTTGGAGATAGTTGTTTCTGAGGGTATTCCTCCTCCTGCTACATCCAGCGGTCTCCCAGGTATTTCCCGTGTATAATTACCATTTATTTCTCATAATATGCCATGTTTTCTAGTAATTAGTTGTTATATTCATTTTGCCGATGTCGACATTCAGCATGATAGTTTGCCAAGTGCTGCTCTTACAACCATGGCTCCACTTGCAGCAACAAACATCGAGGTTATTATCACCTCTCTCTACATATCCTGGTGTAGAACCCTCAACTAAGGTGCCTCCCACTTCTAAAGTTTCACTGATGTTTTCAAGCAGCGGGATCTACAACTTGGAATATCTTAGAGGAAAGTTTTCCATAAGAGTCTGCTCCCATCACAACCATAATTGTAACTCTAGGAGGGCCTCCTCCCAGGATTCCAACTTCGGCCAGCTTATTGTTGCAACTGCTGACCTACATATCTCTCTACTGGTAAGCGGCCAAACTCCACCCACCGTTGTGACACCTTTGCCTATGGCGCCTCATTCGGCTTTCGCTTCTTCGTTGGCACCAGCCCCTACTCAAGCTCTTCCTAATGATGACCCACTCAAAGGATTTTTTTTTTTTTTAGTATAGTGT
The DNA here is from genome assembly GCA_036321105.1 of Dracaena cambodiana. Taxonomy (NCBI): domain Eukaryota; kingdom Viridiplantae; phylum Streptophyta; class Magnoliopsida; order Asparagales; family Asparagaceae; genus Dracaena; species Dracaena cambodiana. The sequence goes on from JAYEPQ010000015.1 coordinate 10,477,612, forward strand.
TATGGACTTCTTATGCTTACCGTGTCGATGTGTGTCAATATTCTTGGAAGGTCATCACTCTATAGATCTCGGGCGTCCAATGTTACTTAACTACCTACATAACATGGAGAACATTGTTTGTCCTAAACAAGCTGCTTCTTATTGAGCTTGCTTGCTGCCCTTGATGAACAAGTTCAAGCGTTGGACTCTTTCTGATGGGCTGATGTAGCTGCTATAACCGGAATTAAGATTGCCTGTCAGAGGGCTAAAACAATAGTGCATCAAGAGGAATTTAGGTGCCAAGAAGTAGCTTGGTCTATTAAAGTTGCTAGCCTCTAGACAAACCAAGAGGCTATCAATGAAGAGATAGAGAAACCTAGATTCGTGCTTAGCACTAATCAAACTATTATAGACTATGCTCACTAGACCATTGCCAAGGCTCAAGCCATATTGGAGAAGAGTTAAGTGAAGCAAGAAGAGGCACTAAGAAGGCAAGAAGAACTTGTTTTACGTCATGGGCAGCTCCAATAGGAGGTCAATATATGGACCAAAGCCATTAAAGAGGCTAGAACTCAGACTACTCAGCAACTGGGCATTAATGAAGATGAGTTGTGTCGCCAAGTGCTAGAATCTATGGAGGAAACTCCTCGAGAGGCTATTGAGCAGACATAGGCAAGCTTAAAGGCTCTAGAGGAGCCTTAAATCTCTTTTTTTCATTTTGTCTTTGTTTATTTTGTTTTATGAAGAATAAGACTATTTTTGTCATTTCCTTGCTTTTTCCTTCTTTGCTCTACAAATAAAATAAATATTCCAATTAGTCTCAATATATTGCATTGATTTGAAAAATTCTCGCATGATATGCTTGTGTCTTTAATGAATATTTTAATGGTAATCTTAATGACTGACAATAATTATATGTAACTGGGGATTCATGATTGTTTGGAAAATAAGATTTTTGGTATATTAAACTTGCTAGAGATGACACTTCAATAACAAGATGAAATTTGGTGATTTTTCTGTGAGTGACTCGTCTGGATAACAAACAGAGCCTAGGTGATTCTCCTGAATAATAGATAGAATCGATGTAAGAATGTAAATCATGGATTTGTGGATTTTTGATGCATTCGATTGCAGAAGATGGAACTTGCTAACGGTATGGTGTGACCATAGAAAGCTGAGTTTTATTTTTTATGAGAGTGACTGGCATGGATAAGAGACAAAGCCGGAGCAATTCTCTTGGATAACAGATAGAATTTCTTATCGAGTTTCGGTTACGAAGTGACTTGCCTAGATAACAGACAGAGCAGGATGATTCACCTGGGTAACAAATCGAATCGATATAAGAATAAAGATCATGGGGTGACTCACCAAGATAACAGACACTGCTAAAGTGATTCTCCTAGTTAATATATAGAATCAATGATCGGATCAGAATCATAGTGTGACTCACCTGGATAACAGACAGAACCGGTGATTGGGTCAGGATAATGAAATGATTTCCTGGATAACAGACAAAGCCAAGGTGATTCACTTGGATATTAGACAAAATCAATGATCGGGTCAGGATCATGAGGTGACTCGTCTAGATAACAAACAGAGCCGGTGATCGGGTCAGATCATGAAGTGATTCACCTGCATAATAGACAGGCCAGGGTGATTTGCCTGGATAACAAATAGAATCAATGATCGGATTATGATCATGGGTGACTCACATGGATAAAAGATAGAATCGGCGATTGTGTCAGGATCATGAAGTGACTCAGCTGGACAATAGATAGAGTTTGGGTGATTTGCCTAGATAAGAGACAAAATCAATGATTGGGTCAGGATCATTAGGTGACTCTCCTAGTTAAGAGACAGAGCCGGTTATCAAGTCAGGATTACAAAATGACTCACCTGGATAATAGATAGAATCTATGAGCAGGTCAGGATCTTGAGGGTGGCTCGCCTGGGTGACAAAAAGAATTGATAATCGGGTTAAGATCATGAGGTGACTCACTTGGATAACAGACAGAGTCGATAATTGAGTAAGGATTGACTACACATGAAAAGCATAATATTTTTGTTTATTTTGTTCAAGCATCAGTTTTATTGATTAATACAAAAAATAAGTAAATAATTGTTTTTGTTAATCAAGTTCCTCACTGTGATATTTTTCTAGTATTTTTCAATATTTTTTAGGGTTTTATATGCTAGGAAATCGAAGTATCAAATCATATCTCAAATATCAGATCAGAATAGTAATGGCCGTTGAATGCCATATGTAATGTTATCGGCAGGCGTTAACTAGGAATCATACCCGAGAGCAGTGTTGATAGGTCCGTCAAAGGGCACGGTGGCAAAATTGTGTTTTGAGATTTTTGAGGAGAATTAAGAGTTATCTTGTAAATAGAATTCCTATTGAGTTTTGTAAGACTATAAATAACCAATAAATCTCAAGTTTTGTAATGCAAATAAGGTTTTGAAGCACCATTTGAGAGACTAATATAGAGTTTTAGATTCAAACTTTAATTTTTATACTTGTTCATAGAAATCAATAAAAGAATTTTTTATTTATTTATTGAGTTGACTAAATTCTTCAGTTGGATCAGATGGAATAACAAACTCTAGATGATTTACTAGTATATATTCTTATATGATTATTGGTTTTAATTATTTTATGTGTAATTGATATCTTTGATTCTCTACTTTCTTTGAGTGGATTAAATATGATTTTGAATTTTTTATACTTTATAGTTTTACAATATATTCATTGCTTAATTTTTGATATACCGTAAATATTTTAGGCACGATGTATGTTTAGATTTTGAATGTTTATTTTTGTCATTCATCTCGCATACATAGATAAACTCAAGATTCATATAGGATTAACTGGGAGAAATTAGTATATTTCAAGTTTATATATTTTATGCTTAATTGAATTATTTTCTGTTATAGGAAGACCACATGATCTATGCAACTGAGATAAAAAGCATAAATATATCTAGTAAATTATCGTATGGGTGAGTTACATCTATCTGACCAACAATTTTAGTAAAGTAAATTTTCCATATTTAATTTTAGTTTAGTTAATAAAAATCCAATCTTTACTTTTATTTTAGTACCGTAATTTATTCCTATGTCACACATTTAACAAACAAACATTAAGAGAACGATTTTGGATTACTACTCTTATACTCATTGCCGATCTCTTGAATTTGGAGTGTATGATTTAGATTGTACTCAAGTTTTGGTGCCGTCACCGGAGATTATACTATTATGTTATACTTTAGTATAAATTATGGTTCCTATGTTATTAATTTTTTTGATTTTGAATTTGCATGACTAGTTAGAGGAGAACTTCAAATGATAGACAAATTCGATCATACTCAGATCCACAGTCACTTCCAATCCATAAAACTCTTCATGATATGAGCACTAATAATAATAGTAACAATATGAATAGCAACAACAATAACAATGACGGATTTGGAGATACAAATGATAATTAACCCTATCATGGAGACAATGAGAGGACTTTATGAGATTATTTATAACCCGATAGGACAATCCAACCTTCATGTATTGCATTTTCATTGAATATGGGACACTTCAAGATTATGTCTAGAGAGTTCAGATTTTACCTAAACTCCATGGGATGGATTCAGAGAGCCCATATTCGCACCATCGAGAATTCAAAGAAGTTTGTTCTACCATTAATCTTTAAAATATTACTGCAGAACAAGTTAAGCTCTCTCCATTCTCTCTAAAAGAAAAAACAAAGACATGGCTACATTTTTTACATCCCAATTCAATAGCATGATGGGATGGGATGCAAAGAGAATTCTTAAAGAAATTCTTCCCTTAACCTCGACCAAATTTTATGCGAAATCAAATTCTAAACTTTTGATAGAAAAAAAATGAATCATTATTCGAGTGTTCGCCTAGATTTCAAGATTTGCTTCTCTCAAACCTACAAGACGGTTTTGAAATATTGAGAACTGTAAGTACCTTCAACCAAGGGTTAAACACTATAATCAGGCAATTCATAGAGACAATGTGCAATTTAAATTCTTAAATAAGGATGCTGAAGAAGCATGAGACTATCCTGATTACTTGCCGAAAATTCACAAGCCTGGAAAATTGAGGATATTTGGATAGACACAAATTAAAGAATAAACCTCAGAATAGAGACAAACTTTTTAAATTGGGAGAAACTGAAGTTATAGTTGCACGATTAATTTCTATCAATAAGAAATTTAAAGATTTACTTGCAAAGAAAACAAAAACAGTTAAGGTAATAGAAGAAATTTCAGGAGTTTGTGATAATTGCGAATTGCAAGGACACGTGACTTGCGAATGTTCAACTCTTCCTGCTTTTAATGAAGTATTAAATGAACATGCTAATGCCTTTAACACTGCTCTTCAACTAGCAAATAACACATATTCATAAACATATAATCCAGCTTGGAGGAATCGTACAAATTTTCAATGGAAGCAGAAATCTCAACAACTCAATAATCAAAATAAACCACCCACTAATCCACCTCAACAATACGTTTAATCTACTAATCAGCCTTCGGTGTACTGACCACCACTGAAGAGAAATTTGGAGGATAATTTCTAATAGATACAGTAAAAATGGATCAGATGATTCAAGTGCAATAGTAGTTAATTCAGTCACAGTAAATAATTAATAGTCAGAATGCGATGGCCTTTAATGATATTCGCTCATAGATAAGCCACATCAATTCTGTGTTGAAAATGAAGGAAAAAGGTACTACTATCTTAACTGGAGACCAGTTCTTCAGGTAAAGTCAAAAGTATAAATATTATTACTTCTTTCCTGAATATTGATATACTTGAGATAACTACTGTGATAAATTTCACAAGTGGTAAAGTGCTTATTGAGCCCATTTCAAAAAAAAAAAATACTAAGGAGAAACAGGGTAATGATTCAACACAACAATCCAAAGACGATAATTTTGAAGAACCCACTTCTAATGATTATAAACCATCTGTATAATTTCCTCAAAGATTAAAGTCTAAAAAAAACTTAATGCATCTTATATTGAAATGTTTGAGATTTTTGAATAGATATAGATCAATATACATTAAAAGCAATTAAACAAGTCAAATTGTATGCAAAATTCTTGAAGAACTTGTGCATTATAAAAAGACGTCACAACATACAGAAGAAGGCATTTCTCATAGAGCAGATAAGTGTATTATTTCATTCCAAAATGCCTCTTAAATATAAGGATCTTGGATGTCCCACTATTTCTTGTTTGATATGACAATATAATATAGAAAAAGATTCACTAGATTTAGGGGCTAGTGTAAATCTTTTACTATTTTCGGTTTACAAGCACCTAGCTCTAGGAGAACTTAAACCTACATACATCACACTACAACTAGCTGATAGGTCAGAAAGACTTCCTAAGAGCGTTGTGGAAGATATTTTATTGCAAATCAAAAAAATTTATTTCCTTGTGGATTTTATAGTTATCGATACAACACCTGTAAAGAAGTCACATTTTCATATTACAGTTATCCTCAGTCGTCCACTTTTAGCTATGGTTAATGCAACTATAAATTGCAAGAATAGTGTGGTGAAATTTTCATTTCGAAATATGACCCTTGAATTTAATGTTTAGTATTTGCAAACAACCAAGCATAGAAAATGATAAATTACAAGACATTAATTATATTGAAAAAATCCATGATGATGAAGATATTGTATCATTGTGCATGTATGATCCTTTGGAAATGACATTAATAATGAACGATGACTACCATGAATATCTTCAATCCAAAAATATCACCAAAATAATAAAACACTTAACTGATGCTCAATGTTCAAATATCATGGGATGGATTCCAATAAATGAAGTGTATGAAGAGTAACCATTAATCACGAAAACGTTGATATCATCTAATAAGTAAGCACTGATATTTGAGCTAAAACCACTACATGAAGATCTCAAGTATATATTTTTGGGACCTATGGAAACTTTCTCGGTGGTCATCTTAATGCATCTTGATGAGAATCATGAAGAGCGACTACTATCGACATTGTGATAGTATAAAGGAACTCTTGGATAGAATATGGCGCACATCAAAGGTATAGACACCTCTATTTGCACACATCGTATTACTTCAGAAGATAGAGCCAAGCCTATTAGGTTAATGCAACGAAGGTTTAACCCTACCAAGAAGGAAGAGGTTAAAGCCAAAGTATTGAAATTATTTGATGCTTGCATCATCTATCCAATCATCAAAAGTAAGTGGGTAAGTCCAACCCAAGTTGTTCCGAAAATGAGTGGGGTAATAGTAATTAAAAATGAGGATGGTAAGATGACACTCATTCGTACTGCTACGAGTTGGTGTATGTGCATCGATTCCCAAAAATTAAACCAAGTAACACATAAAAATCACTTTCCATTACCATTTCTTGACCAAGTACTCGAAAGAGTTGCTGGGCATTAATTTTATTGTTTTCTTGATGTTTATTCTGGCATTATCAACTTGAAATTGCTTTAGAGGACTAAGAAATGACAACTTTTACTTGTTCCTTCGGCACTTTTGCTTTTAGAAGAATGCTATTTGGATTTTGCAATGCACCCGTAGCATTTCAAAGATGCATGATAAGTATTTTATGGTGGAAGATTATCTTGAGGTATTTATGAATGATTTATCTGTATTTGGAAATAATTTTGATTCTTATTTAACTAATTTAGAATCTATACTTGAAAGATGTCAATAGAAAAATCTTCTCCTAAATTGAAAAAATTGCCATTTTATGGTTATAAAAGATATTGTGTTGGGACACATAGTTTTACCTAAAGGGATGAAAATAGATAAGGTTATGATTGAGTCTATTTCCAAAATACCAATACCTAGAACCGTGAAAGATATACGTTCATTCTTAGGACATGCAAGTTTCTATAGAAGGTTTATAAAGGATTTTAGTACTATTGCTAGACCCTTTTCTCACCTTCTTCCCAAGGTGTGCAGCTTGAACGGAAGCAGGCATGTCATACAGCTTTCGAGACCCTCAAGGAGATGCTCATCACCGCGCCAATAATGCAACCTCTAAATTGGATGCTTCCATTCGAAATCATGTGCGATGCAAGTGATTATGCAGTTGGAGCTGTATTAGGGCAGCGAAGAGATAAAAGACCTACGTGGTCTACTATGCTATCAAGACTTTCAATGATACTCAGACAAATCATATCATTATAGATAATGAGCTTCTAGTTAGAGTGTTTGCTCTTAATAAATTTTGTTCATATATTTTGAACTCACATGTAGTTATTTTTACAGATCATTCGGCACCCAAATATCTTTTATCAAAGAAAGATTCAAAGCCATGGCTAATTCGATGGATCTTATTGTTAGAAGAATTTAATTTAGAAATCAAAGATAAAAAGGGAATAGTGAACGTGGTTGTAGACCACATCTCTAGACTATCTTTTGAAAATGATAAGCTACCAATTAGGAACTTGTTTCCTGATAAGCTGCTATTCTCTATCACAATAACTTTCTTATATGCTGACATCATTAATTTCTTTACTGTGGGAGAAATGCCGAATCATTAGAGTGCACAAGACAAATGAAGCGAGGTATGCCATTTCTTTTTTGACGACCCTTATTTAAATATTGCTCAAATTAAATGATTAGGTGTTGTGTGCCCGATGACAAGATTCAAAGCATGATTGCTTTCTATCATACAGAAGCATGTGGGGGTCACTTTTCATCCAAAAAGATGGTAGCCAAAATTCTCCGATGTGATGTTAGTTGGCATATGACTTCTGTAAAAAATGCGAGTATTGTCAGAAACTAGGAGTATTAATTAGGAAGAATTATGTCTCTAACACACATACTTACAATTGAGATAATTAATTGTTGGGGCATTGACTTCATGAGATCATTTTCTATTTCTAATGGATATGATTATATCCTTTTATCAGTGGATTATGTCTCTAAAAGTGTAGAAGCTACAACATATAGATATAATAACAACCAAACTGTTATTAAATTTTTAAAGGAAAATATATTGCCAAGATTGGAGTTCCTAAAGTGATAATAAGTGATGGGGCTCACATTTTTGTAACAAAACTTTTGAAAATTTAAAGAAGAAATATTATATCACGCACAAGATTTCTACACTGTACCATCCACAGTCAAATGGACAATTAATCCACAGTCAAATGGACAATAGAAAAATCAAGAAAGTACTCTAGAAGAAGATTAATTTGTCTCACAAACACTGGTTGTTTCGAATGACCGATGATTTATGGGCTTACCTACAGCATACAAAATACCCTTAGGCATGTTTCCATACAGATTAGTCTATCGAAAAACTTGTCATTTGTCTATAGAGATAGAGCACAAAGCATATTGGGCAATTACAGTAAATCTTGATCTTAACTCAGCTGGCCCATTATGGAAGCTACAAATTAATGTGTTGGAAGAGATAAGACGTGATGCATAGACAATTTCTCATTTCAAAGGAGAAAATGAAAATATCGAACGATAATCTATCACATGCCATATTTTTCATCTTTCTAACAATGTGCTTCTATATGATTTACACTATCATCTATTTTCGAAAAAATTGCATTCATGCTAGACATGACTATTCATAGTTAAAACTGTGTATCCCTATGGCACAATGGATATTAAAAACCCAAATATTGGTCATACATTCAAAGCAAATGGGAATCGATTAAAGCACTACTTGGAATTTCCAAAACACTTAGAGGAATCTCACGATTTAGTGAATCCTCTGACATCTCATTGATATGCGCTAAGCAAAGACACTATGTATATTATTGTATATTATGTACTAACAAATTTGTTTTGAAAATTGTTACATCATGAGTACCGGATCGAGCTAATTTCTAAGCTCTTCTTGTTTAGTTTCTACTTGTTCTTGATTAATTAAATGGATATATCGATTCATTGAGGACAATGTGCATTTTAACTTAGGGGATGGCTTATTAAGAAAATTTAGTTTTGATACTTATGAAAATTTCAACGATTTTCAAGATTTTCTTTTCTTTTTCTTTAAAAAATTTCAAAAACAAACATATAATTCTTTAATTTATATCAACTTTTGAGTTAGAAACAAATTTTAGTTTAGAATTAATTTTGGAATTAGGAACTAACAACTAAATACTGGAATAACCTTAGTTTAGGGATTAACAATAACTAACCAAGAAAAAGAAAAACTTTTTCTAGCTTGACAGCTCTCAAATAGAGAACTGTGGTCGAAGCTGCGGTCGAAGCTGCTATCGACGGCGGCCACTGTAAAAAGAAAATAAGTAGCCGACAACGACCATTAAAGGTGTCGTCGATGCGCCCATCGACAATCGTTGACAGAAAAGGGCATCTATAAATAGATCTTAGAGTTGTTTTTCTCCACAAAGCAAAAACCCAGCCTCCTTTAACAGCACCCACATCCAAAAATCCCTCCTTTCAACAGCCAAGTCTATTCCCGTGTAATTCTTTTCAAATTTTCACCAATCTACAAGTAAATAAGTTCTCTTTCCTTTGATTTTTCTTTGATTTGTTCCTAATGAAAAGTAGATTTTATCTCAAAACCTAAATCTATTATTTATATGAATGAATTCGTGTAAATCAAGGTTAGATCCTTACTTTGTAGTAGATTTGGTAAAGTTTAGCAAAGATATGGGGATTTTTGACGAATTTTATGAATTTATTGTCATAATATGCTAAAATCAAGGGTAGAAAAAGTAAAAATCTCACCTTTTTAGCATTATATTTTGTGGGTTCCTAGTATAAGTATGATTTATCTAATTCATGCAATACTAATCACACTAATGTGGAATTTGATAATTTTTGAAGAAGAAATTGGAAAAATATGAAATTATATAGATGAAATTAATTATAAAATTCTAAAATAATACAAAAGATAATAATAAGATAAAACATAAAAAGAAAGAGAAGGAAATTAACCAAAAGAAAAAGAGTAAATAGAATAATTATGTGATAATTCATGAATTGATTTTTGAAGTAATAGTTATTCTATATTACTTAATTTTGGTTAATTTTTGCAGAATGGCATCAAAGAAGCAGACAGTTTCCACAAGGCCAAGAGTAGAATCCTTTGGCCCATCCTCTCCAAAAAGAGCTAGAGTTGCAAAAGTAAACATGATCTTAGAGAAGTATAATGATTTCAAGTTTTGGCTAGACCGAGCAGTAAATTATTCAAGATTGAACAAAAAAATTGGTCTTTAAAGCACAAATACTAATCTAAGAGTTGGAAGCATGCACATGATATCAACATGCACGAAATTCAATGAGATTGTGCATGAGTTTTATGCCCACTTGCTTTTGAAATAGAGAGAGGAATATTGAGAAACAATGGCTTGACTTTTCCATTGATTAAGAATGAATATATATACCCAAATTGGGTATTGCCATGAATAACAAAAATATGAAAACTATCCTAGAATTAGGGGATTACAACTGATTACAGGTATATTACAATTAATTACAAAAATTTAAAATATAGAGAAAATCTGTGGTAATTAATTCTCTAATAAATCTGTGGTAATTAATTCTCTAATATGCCCCCTCAAGATGGAGCTCCGGAGGAGACGCCAATCTTGACCCTTAATTCTTGTAAGCGGCTTCGTGGAAGCAGTTTGGTATGAGCGTCAGCAAGTTGATCTGCTAAGGAAACATGGAGAACACGAAGTGCACCTGATTGAACTTGATCCCGAATAAGGTGATAGTCAATTGCCACATGTTTCATGCGTGAATGAAAAACTAGATTAGAACAGAGATAGGTGGCACCAACATTGTCACAATAGATAACAGGCGGTGTAGGAAGAGTGACACCAAGTTTTATGAGAAGGGAACAAATCCAATTGATTTCCGAAGCAGTAGCGGCAACTGATCGGTACTAAGATTCTGTGGATGACCGAGCAACTGTACGCTGTTTCTTGGATGCCCAAGAAATTGGATGATGACCAAGATAGACAACATAGGCACTCGTAGAGGTATAGTCGTCTTTGTTACCAGCCCAATCGGCATCTGAGAAGGCATGAAGAGAAAGTGGATTTTCCTTATGAAGAAATAATCCATGAGTCAGTGTGCCACATAGATATCGAAGCAGTCGTTTTGCAGTATTCCAATGTTCAGACGTCGGGCGATGCATGAATTGGGAAAGCTTGTTGACAGCATAGGCTATGTCTGGGCAAGTGAGGCAAAGATATTGTAGACTGCTAACAATTGTTCTATATTCTGTGTAGTCAGTCAGTGCTACACCTGAATGAAATGTGAGATTTCCATCTGTAACAAGTGGTGTAGCAACAGGTTTTGCACCAAACATTTTTGTCCGGGCAAGAAGATTAGTGATGTAGTTCTTTTGAGTAAGAAACAAACCAGATGGAGTGGTGAGAACCTCAATGCCGAGAAAATAAGACAAGGCACCAAGATCCTTGATTGAAAATCTTTGAGTCAGGAGGTCAATGTAGTGCTGAATAGTGTTGGTGTTGGTACCTGTGTTAATAATGTCATCCACATAAACAAGTAGATATATAGTAGTGTCACCTGAGTGGAGTATGAATAGAGAAGTGTCTGCATGAGAGTTTGTGAACCCAGACTTAATGAGGAATTGGAGAAGTTCAAGGTACCAAGCCCGTGGGGCCTGCTTGAGTCCATATATAGCCTTCTTTAATTTGCATACATGTGTTGGATTGTCTCCATCAACAAAACCCGGAGGCTGGGCCATATAGACATGTTCGGAAAGATGCCTTGAAGGAAGGCATTATTAATATCCAACTGTCGTAACTGCCAATCTCTACTGACTGCTAGGCTTTAGAACAAGACGTATTGTTGTTAGTTTGACAACTGGACTAAAGGTGTCATGATAATCTACTCCAGGTCACTGATGAAAACCTTCGGCAACTAGTCTGGCTTTGTACCTGTCAACAAAACCATCTACAAGCCGTTTAATATGAAAAACCCACTTATAGCCAACAGGATTCTACAGAGAAGTAGATGGAACAAGCTCCCAAGTTCCATTCCGAACAAGAGCATCAAATTCATCATTCATAGCCTATCTCCATTTGGGATCTTTTAGGGCTTGGTTAACAGTATGAGGCTCAATGTCTGATTGGTTAGAAAAGACAGCAGTGAGAGTCATCTTGTTTAGGGGTTTGTGGATGTTGTTTTTCGATCTAGTGGTCATGGGAAGGGTATTTTGATGGGTAGGTTGAGCTGTGGTTGAAGTATAAGAGGTCTCAGAATTGTGTGGTTCGAGTGGTAAACAGTCGACCGTGGTTTCTTGGCGGTCAACCGAACCGTGTTGGTCAACTGGGGAGGACGGTCGGTCGACCATTTGGGCATCTTGTGACGGATGTTGACACGAGGAATCCCTTTGAGGAGGCGTATTGAGTGAGCCACGGGAAATGGGTAGAATTTGGACCGGGGGAAGCCATTTGGAAATGATCTCTGGGGTGGGACGAGATAGATGTGATTGGTGAGTGGAAAAGGGAAAATAATTTTCAAAAAATTTGACATGACGAGAAATATATGTTTTAGAAGTGGATAGATCAAGACAGATATAGGCACTTTGTGTTAAAGAGTAACCAAGAAAAACACAAGGAGTGGAACGAGAGTCAAGTTTATGTTGAGAATAAGGATGAAGCCACAGATAATATAAGCAACCGAACACTCAAAGTTTAGTGTAGTTGGGTGGAGACTCAAAGAGTTTTTCAAAAGGAGATGAAAAATGTAGTGTGGGTGTGGACATACAATTGATGAGATATACGATAGTGGCAAAAGCATAAGTCCAATAAGTTAGAGGCATCGATGCATGTGTGAGAAGAGATAAACCGATTTCAACAATATGACGATGACGTCGTTCGGAAAGACCATTGTTTTCGGGTGTATGGGGTGGTGTAGTAAGATGGGATATACCATTGATGGAGAGAAAACGATCAAGAGCTTGATATTCGCCACCATTATCTGAATAGAGGGTAACAATTCGGTGCTTAAATTGGTTTTCGACTAATGCCTTGAAGCGCACAAAGACATCATACATATGGGATTTCCATTTAAGTGGATAATACCAAATGTACCGGGTATAATGATCAACAAAAATAACATAGTACTGAAAACCATCAACAGAATAAACAGGAGATGTCCATACATCAGAAAAGAGAAGTTCAAACGGATGGGATGAGGTCAAAGTGGAAGAAGAAAATGGAATTTTAGGACTTTTATTACATCAACAGGCATTACAATGTGAGAAAGAGGATAACAGACGAGACAATGGTAAAGAAAACTTGGAAACAATATTTTTCATAATAGTAAATGTGGATGACCTAGTCTAAAGTTCCACTCGGACAAAGTGGTCTTGACACTGGAAAAGCAAGCAACGGTGAAGAGGTAACTGAAGGGGATGTGGTCGGCCACTCATATACGCCATCCTTAGGTTCACCTATTTAAAGGATTACCCCGTGTTTAGATCCTTCACCTGAAAAGTATTGGGTGAGAATTCAACAGAAACATGGTTATTAGTGCAAAATTGATAAATCGAAATTAAGTTCTTTTTCATGGAAGGGACACAAAGGACATTTTGTAAAGTAAAGGTGCGAGAGGAAGTAGGTATGGTGGTAGAACCAGTATGGGTGATGTGAAGGTCCGATCCATCGCCGATCATGACATCATCAGATCCTTGATAGAGGCTATGAAGAGAGAGATTACTCAGATCAGACGTAACGTGGTGAGATGCTCCACTATCCAGTAGACAAGTAGAAGTAGTGTTATTGCCGAGGACGACATGATTGGCGCGTGGTTGCCAGGGTGTGGAGGGGTGATATTCTTGAGAGCCTTGATGGCGAGGTGTCGAGGATTGTTGATTAGTGACAAGCTGAAACATCGGGAACCGTTTGGCAATGTGTCCTTGAATGCCGCATGCTTGACAACGACCCAAATAAGGTTTGGGTTGGCGTTGATCATGAGGAGAAGGCGTAGTGGTAGAGCCTGATTGTTGTGGATTGGTGGCTGGGGGACGCCAATTTGGACGAGTCTGGAAGGCTATGGGATTTGCCGTTGCTAGTAGTGATAGAGAAGATGGTTGAGCAGTCTGAAGAGATGCTTCTTTGTTGAGAAGTTTCTCATAGAGTTCAGCAAAAGAAATTAACGTGTTAGGGGTATTAATTGCACCAGTGACGGATTTGTACTCATTACTGAGTCCTTCAAGAACCCGATCAATAAGATCCTCATCATCAACTGGCTTCCCCAAAAGAGCAAGTTCATCGGCACGAGTCTTTATCGCCTGCATATATTCACTAATTGATTTTGAGCCCTTGGTACACCGCTTTAATTGGTCCTTCAATTGTTTAATATGACCACGAGATGGTTTGGCGTAGGTATGAGCTAAGGTTTGCCATGCATCAAGTGAAGTGGTAGTGCGGACAATAAGCGGTTGCAGTGAAACAAAGATAGCACCAAGGAGAGCGATAAAAATGAGACGATCCTGACGCTTCCAGGTTGTGTATGCCGGATTTGGAGATGCAACACCATCGACAAAGATAGTGGGTGGTGGTGGAGTTTGAGTGTCATCGATGAAGTGATGAAGATCATAACCTTCAAGAAGAGATTGGATTTGAAGGCTCCATGTGAGATAATTGGTGGATAACAATTTGGTGATATTGGAGAGATTGATTGTAAAGAGGGGGGATGTTGAGGATCCTGGGAGTTTGGGATGGTGATAGGATCATTGGTGGAAGAGGAGGTCGCAGCAGAAGCCATTGAAGATATTTTTTTTTTTGAAAAAAAAAAAGCTAATACGCCCAAGAAGATTATGCTCTTGATACCATATTGAAATAGAGAGAGGAATATTGAGAAACAATGGCTTGACTTTTCCATTGATTAAGAATGAATATATATACACAAATTGGGTATTGCCATGAATAACAAAAATATGGAAACTATCCTAGAATTAGTACAACTGATTACAGGTATATTACAATTAATTACAAAAATTTAAAATATAGAGAAAATCTGTGGTAATTAATTTTTTACTAAATCTGTGGTAATTAATTTTCTAATACTTGCAACCAATGATGAGAGATAAATATGGATACTACATTGTCATGAGTTCTACTAGCATTTCTTGTAACATGCCATGCGGGCATCGCACTGACATTTCTTGAAAATGATCCATGAAACTCTTTACTGTCTCATCATCTCTTTGTTTATTTGCAAGGAGAGCATGGACTGAGATTTCTGTGTCATCCTTGAAGAAATGACACAGAAATTCCTTTCCACATTGACCCATGATTTGATAGTCTCTTGAAGCAACTGCATAAACTAAGTAAATACAGGCCCTCTCAATGTGCTTGCAAAGATCTTGGTCATTGTAGAATAATAAAAAAAGAAACCAGCTCCACGGGTGCGGGCTGGCAACCAGCCTCACACTGCGGGTGCGAGGCTAGCAACTTGCCTTGCATCGCGAGGCTAGAAACCAGCCTCGTGGGTGCGAGGCTAGCCACCCGGCCTCGCGCACAGTGAGGCTCGCCATCGACCTCGCGTGCAATATATTCAAGCCCCGTCTCGAACTATTTTGTATATTCTACAAATTCTAAATTGAGTCTAATTAATCTATGGTGTAGAAACATGATTAGATACAACGAATCTCAGAGCAAATCTTATCAAAAGGAAGTTCACATATCTTATCAAGATTATAGGAAGATTATGTATCTATCTACATGGAAACTTCCTCAACAACTTGAAGTCTATAAATACCCCTCTGGATGGACTCAAAAAGAACTTTTGGTCAGATCTCTCTCCCGCGCAAGAGTTTAAAGCTTCTTCCAAGATGAGAAGAGAAGAGCAAACTCAAGAAATCTCCACCGTCACCAAGCTTCGACATCAGATTGTCAACGAGAAACAGATCAATCCTCATAGCTATCTCGATCCCACGAGTTCTGTAAAAGAGAGCGACGTGTTCTATAAGTTTTCTCATCTGTTTGTTTTCTTCTTTTTACCATTGTAAATATATTCTAATTGCTAAGAGAAATTTTGTAATTTTAATTCTCTTGATGGCAATGGAACGATCCCTAGTTTTTCTCAAAAATAGGCTGGCAATCACAGTGGAAGGAATCTCCTACACTGAAGAAATGGTGGAGGTGTTGGTAATCGAAGTCGACTAACAAAAATACGAGGATTACATATCTTGGGACTCGTCGAGTCCATGCAAGAAGAGATCCGCACAGCAAGGACACAAAAAAAGTATAAACTCAAAATGTTCAATGTCACCTGAACGAAAAGATGACCTAATGGTTTTGGATGACAAGGAGACGTTGATCCATCAAAAACCACTTGGATTTTTAAACTCTGGTTTATTAAAACAAATAGTGTCCCTTCCAATATTTAGGGAGCTTGCTACGTTCAACGCCAAAGGAGAACCTATTGCAATGCAAAGACAAATCCAAGTTCGTAACCGGGATAGGAGGGCACGTCGTAGGGCACTCAGCACCCGTTTTGCACACTAGACTCAAAATCAGCCTAGCCTTAGGTGAGGTGGAAGTCAGTCTAGCACATCTCAGCCTATCCTAAGGCGAGGGGGATGCCTGGCTCAAAAACAGCCAAGCATAAGTCAAGAAGCATGTCAAGCTCAAACTCAGCCTAGCATGAGGCAAGGTGGATGCTAGGCTAAATCTCAGCCTAGCAAAAATTAGCCTAGCACAAATCAATTTGGCAAAAATCAGCCTAGCATAAATCAGCCTAGCAAAAATGCATAAATCAGCCTAGCAAAAATCAGCCAAAATCAAGTTTAGCAAAAATTTGATTTAGCAAAAATCAGCCAAAATATATTTTTAAACTCTGGTTTAGCAAAAATCAGCTTGGCAAAAATCGGCCTGGCAAAAATCAGCCTAGCATGGTCAAAGGTGGACACAAGGCTAAATCTAAGCCCAGCATGAACAAAGATGGATGCTAAGCTGATTTGCAGTGTAGCATGAGCAAGACTAGATTCCAGCCTAGCACAGACAAAGTTGGATTCCAGGCCAATTTGCAGCCTAGCATAAACAAAGCTGGACGCCAGCTTGGCATAACTAAAGTTTGAAATCAAATTAAATCTAAACTAGTACGCAAGGCTAGTTCGACTAAACCAATGTGTGAGGCTAGATAAGTATGCCAAGTTCGTCCAATGTGTGAAGCTAAAGTGAAGTCTCCGCCTTGCATAAGAACAAAAGAACGTAAGGCTACCAAACAGTTTTACGCAAAACACCTCGAAGCTAATGCTGGACAACAAATCAATTTGGAGTGGACAAATATGACTTCCATGACTTCTCAGAGCCACCTATCTGGACAAATAGATCTTGCTCAAGAAGCAGGCCCATCCAAATGATGGTCATATCAGCACCACAAGAAGAAACTCCGGATTTACGGATATATCTTACAAATAAAAGAAGGGCATCACGACCCCATTAGTCCTGCTATTATGAGGAGTTGATTGCAGCAGAAGACCATCTGTATTTAACCGGCTGTCATTTGATGTGAAATATCTACTGCAAGCATACAATATCGGTGTAGGGTACAAGGGGAGAGACTCACCAATTTTGCCGCTAAATGGCGGCAATTACTGCTGTTAAGTGGCAAAACTAGGGAGTTTGGCTCCTTGGTTTTCGCAGTGTACTTTTGAGACTTTTCTCGTCCCTTTTTGCTTCATGTATCTGAACTTCCAGGTCCTCACACACTCAACACACACTATTAACCCGTAAAACGTTAAAAAAAGCAAGAAAACACCATCGATCCCTAGCAATGGCACCAAAAACTTGATGTGAAATATCTACTGTAAGCGTACAATGTCGGTGTAGCACTATACGAGTCGTTTCCACAGGGATCAAAGGTGTTTTGCTATTCTCACTAATCTTTTAGTTCAGCGATTAACTATGGGTTCTAAATTGAATTTGTGTTATTCTAATTAGTTTAGGATATAGAATCCATTAGTTTCCAACCATGAATTACTTCTATTATCTTTCTTCTATCATAAAAATTTATTCTTTTAGTTTTACTTAATGTGTTCTAAGCATATGTTATCAAGTGGTGTGCAAGCATAATGTATCGAAGATACAACTTTTTATAGAGATAAATTAAAGCGTTAGATAGCCCTATGATAACGATGAAAAGTAACAACTCCAAACTTAACTAAGTATAGGCTATCAGGAAATCTATTTCAAGTATAATCTATCAAAGTATTAATCTAAGTGTTGTTATATTTTAATATTTTCATTGAAAAAATCTTATCTTTATTATCTTATTTAGGAAGAAAATACTAGAGAGCAACTACATTGTGGATTCCTAGTTTTATCTACATCCTAGAGCTAGATTAAACTAGCTACTCATAGTTCTAGTTAGTAAGATCATATTTTTCCTAGAAAGCAATTAAATTTTTCAATAGAAAGCAAGATAAATATATCTAGAAAACAATTAGAAGAATATTAACTAAGAAATATTGATGAACAACAAAGGTTACCTCTGGATTTAGTATGGCGGCCGTCACCCCTTCAGTAAACCCTAATTTTATTCAATAAAATCCGAGTACGAAATTACATCCTATCATAAACCCTAGATTACAAAAATACGACCAATATATAGGCTTCGGAGAATCGAATCCTAATCTGAGTATAAGTGAGAAACTACAAAATTACAACGAAACCTAACAAAAAATTCACCCAGACTGGGCCCCATAGAGCCGCCAATTGGCGGCTAATGCCGCCAAATAGCAGCAAAAGTATGGATATTTTATCTGATTTTTTTCTGCATGAGACTCTTGTCTTGTTTGTTTTATTTTTATAACTGTATTGAACTTTGACTTCCTACAACATCATGGTCTTATAACTTTTCTCACTTTTAACTTCTTTCTGGGCTTGGTTTTCTAATCCGACTTTGAGTTTATACCATCTCCTTGTAGGTTCAGGTTTACCTGAAAACACACTAAAAAAACCCGAGCAGTATTATTTAAATACAAAAATAGATAAAATGAAGGCTATAAATATGCAACATACGGCACTCATCACACTCCCACACCTAACTTTTACTAGTACTTGAGCAAAACCTAGAGCTAAAAAGAAAAAGAAAAATCCTAACTCACTTTCGTATGTATCGCAATTGCACTTAGCACGTGCAACAAGCCGTTAAACCTCTTGGTTACCTTAGTGGACGAGTTGTATCTCGTGAGGGTTTGCAGTAAATATACCCACAAAATTCGTGAAGAAGTTAGATTAAGGTATAAAGAAAAGAAAAATAAAGATAACTGAAAATCAATAAAAATAAAATTTTTATACAAAATAAAGAAAAATCCTTTTTTAAAAGATATTTTCTTCAATTAATCTCACTAATATACAAACTCAAGAACTCATTTAGATTATCAATTTTTAAGTCAAGTGTCATATCAAATATACTTATCATTTTAATCAAAAATTCAAATCCTATCTTTCAATACCCACTAATAGATAATTCATTCGCTCCTATATATCTACGTGCACGTGTAATAGTTTATTTCGGCCTTGGACGCCAACTCTAACTCATGATTCATCTCCTCTCTCATAATAATTTATCTCTTTTTTTTTAAGAATATTTTACCATTCATGTGAATATTCATGCTTTCTTAGGTGCAAAGTACCCGATTACATAGATCACACCCTTTTTCTCTCTGAGGCTATTGTCTTAATACCAGACTCACCCTCTTTTTATCTTCTCTCTGTTTTTTTTTTTCATTTTTGAGTCTATTGCCTTAATACTAGGCAAACATTTCTTTTTCTTTTTCTTTTTTTTCTTGTTTAGATAAAGAAGACTACTCAATATTATCATCATCATCCTTGATCTAGTAAACTATTGTGAAATAAAAAATAGATATATACTTATCTCAAAATTACTATGAGCGGTATTTATTTTTCAGATTTTAATCTTTTTTATAAAATTCATAGAGTATCATCCAATCTACTCTCCTATCAAATTTTAAATATAAATTTATTCTTTTATTTGTAATTAAGTTGATTTATTGAAAAAGAATATATAATAATTTTTTTACTTTTGTTTTTGTAGTTAGTTAACCTAAAAACTAGCCGAAGTGTAAAATAATGAAATCTAAAAATTTAAAAATCCTAGAAAATATGAAGAAAATATCCTAACCCACTCATCCATACCTAAACTCATGTATGTCCTCATACACGCCCAAAGGCTGGTAAAAAAAATATTAAAACTATTGTACAAATATTATACAAATAATGAGAGTCGTGAAAACTTATGATCTCAATATCGTCACCCTATTAACACATAAAAAACTGTTATGACCTCTCGATCGCTTACCACTTTCATATTGTGTGCGTTTCAAACGTGAAGTGGGTACATTATTGTGTCTCATCATCCACCTATAAGTTACGAAATTATCTTTTAGCTTCTTATGCCATCCTCGATTTTTCTTTATCCACATGTAAGCATTAATAATTAGGTTAAAGAATTCTTCATTATAAACCTACCAATCATCGTTAGGAACAAGCACACATGGAGAAATATCGTAAGGTGAGAAAAGTGTAATATGATCAAGTGAATGTGGTGGCCCTTCTAACTCACGAAGTAATGTGAGCTCCTCTATAAATAAATCCTCAAAAGTTTGCTCATAAATAAATGGCATACTTGCACAAGTGCCATCAAACGTAGAATCAATATATGCTAATTATCTAATAGTATGAGCTCATCCTCAAAAATTTGCTCAAATGAGGGTTCATCATCAATGCAAGAGGTAGAATGAGAGTGAAAACTATGAATCATGTTGACCTCAATGAGGAAGCTCATTGTGTACCCATCCATATTGAATATGTTCAATGCCACAGTAATGTTCTCAAATGATAGCTTCATGAAGTCACTCCTGCAATCAATTAATGCATTTGATGTTGCTAGGAATGGTCTATCCAAAATAACATGAATTTGAATCCGTAGATTGGAAATTAACTCAGTTTCTAAAACAATGAAGTCTACAGAAAAGATGAACTCGCCGACCTTAATGAGCATATCTTAACCATACCAAGTGGTCTCTTGATCGAATGATCAGCTAGTTGTAACGTGACCTTGGACGGTTAAAGTTTTTCTAACCCCAGCTGTTAATAAGCAGTGTAAGATAGCAAGTTGACACTTGCCCCTAAATCAAGCAATGCCCTGTCAAATGTAGTATTCCCAATAGTGCATGAGATTGTGGGAGAACCTGGATTTTTGTATTTGATAGGTAAGGAGTTAGAGAGGATATGCGATATATTTGCAGTAAGAAAAACTTTCTCAGGAATGTTTCTTACTCGTTTCTTAGTATACAAATTCTTGAGAAACTTGGCATAAGTAGGAACCTGTTGTACAATATCAAGGAGTGGAATATTAACTTTTACTTGCTAAAATGTTTCAAGAATCTTTTCTACTTGCGGTGAAGGCTTCCTAAGCCAATTGGGATATGGTGCATTTGGTTTCGGAATAGGTTCTTCCAAATGGGCATATGATGGTAATGAAGGTGATGGACATGGAGAAAGAGGTGGAAAAGATGGTGTAGACTGCGGAATAGTTGAAGTGAGATCATGGAGCATAGCTACATTATTGTCCACTTACTTGCCAGATCTGAGCATGTGAATGGCATTGCATTGGTGGACATGTGATGAAACAGACTAAGATGAGCTAGAGTTCATTATTGGTTGGCTCGAAAAGATACCCAGCCCATGCTCACTCAGCTGTTTGGCTAACTGTCCAACCTGCTGCTCTATATTATTGACTACGAACTTGCAAGAAGTTGTTGGTCGGTCCGTTGTATAAAATTAGTAAAAACTTTCATTAAAATTTGCATTTGTGTGTCTAAATTTTACGTCATCATGAAAAGGTTCCCATTTCCCTTTCAAGTGTTGTTAGCGGTCTATCATAATCATTGTCAGACCCTTACTGTGGATATGATTGATTATGCGCAGGTGGTCTATTCTGGTTGTTTCCTTGATTTGAAGTATTTGAGTATTGATAAGCACCTACATTTGATCTTGGAAACTAACCAGTGGCTGGAGGCTGCATATTAGGTTTAGGGACTCCCTGATATTGTTCGTGACCACATGAAAGATTGGGTGATTCCTCCAGCTAGGATTGTATGTAGGAGCGTAAGGATTGTTCATGGGTCGTTGATACAGGGCGTTAGCCTACTCAAGTATGGGACCCATGGGATTCGTTAATAATGGATACTTTTCCATAACATGATTCGGAGTTCCAAAATTAAAGTATGTGGAAACTTGAATTTGA
The DNA here is from genome assembly GCA_036321105.1 of Dracaena cambodiana. Lineage (NCBI taxonomy): Eukaryota > Viridiplantae > Streptophyta > Magnoliopsida > Asparagales > Asparagaceae > Dracaena > Dracaena cambodiana. Next base: position 10,499,881 of record JAYEPQ010000015.1, read on the forward strand.
TTTACTTGACCCACCGGTGGAGCGCTAGGAGTCTCCAATACCTCAATTCTCCTTATAAGGCTGCAATCTTAGATTCGGTAGCTATAGAGCTGCCGATGCTATGGATCCCAACCTTATGCATAGAAGTTGATGCATTGGGTTTCTCAACGAGACTCTCCCACTGCATAGTTTTTCATGATAGGTCCTCAAAGAAGTCCCACGCTTCATCCTCAATCTTTCTCATGAACTCCTCCTGACACATGGACTCAAGAAGAGTTTTGGATGTGTAATCGAGTCCTTCATACACGATTTGACACAACCGCCACTTTTCTATCACATAGTGAGAGCACTGAGCTAACAAATCTTTGAACTGTTCTAAGTATTTCCAGAAGGGTTCTCCCGGCATTGACGGAATTGGTTAATTTGATTTCGAATTTTTGCCATCTTGCGAGTGGGATAATGCTTCTCGAGAAATACTATAATGAATTCATCCCAAGTAGTGATTGAATCAGTAGGTATACTATACAACCACTTCTTGACTTTATCTTTGAGAGTGAATGGAATGAAGCAGAGCTTAATTGCATCATCCGACAAGTGCTGCAGTTTAATCATCACGCAACTTCCTGAAATTCACTGATAAAAAGATATGTATCCTCATAATCAGAACCAGTTAATTTAGGAAGCATGCTGATATACTGCAGCTTCAATTCATAGTGATTATCCACTGCATGTGGATGTTTGATGCATGATGGTAGTGATGTGCGCAACGAGTAACATCGATCCTAAAGGATCGGGATCGGTTGGTCCATCTTGTCTCTAATGAACAAATCTGATCTCACTAGTCGACAAAATTGATCACGGGTCCAATGTGGAATGAACCAGCGACCGTGAGTGGTTGCGTGAGTTTCCTAAGCTAATGCAAGAAGTGGGGTGTGATGAAGAGGAAACGGTGGAAGAAATAAGATCAAAGAAAAAAGTGATGTCCTATAAATTCTAATTTTTTTAATATTTTTTTTACAGAACCAGGGACCCAAAATATAGAACTGGAGAAAAACAGGGGGAGATACTCACTAATTTTGCCGCAAAATGGTGGCAATTGCTGCTGTTTAGCAGCAAAACCAGGGAGTTTGGCTCCTTGGTTTTTGCAGTGTACTTTTGAGACTTTTCTCGTCCCTTTTGGCTTCCTGTTTCTGAACATCAAGGTCTTTGCACACTCAACACACACTGTTAACCCGTAAAATATTCGAAAAAGCAAGAAAACACCGTCGATCCCTGGTAATGGCACCAAAAACTTGATGTGAAATATCTACTGTAAGCGTACAGTGTCGGTGTAGCGCTGTACAGGTTGTTCCCACAGGGATCTACGGTGTTTTGCTATTCTCACTAATTCTTTAGTCCTAGCAGATTAACTATGGGTTCTAAGTTGGATTTGTGTTATTCTAATTAGCCTAGGATATAGAATTCACTAGTTTTAAACCATGAATTACTTCTATTACCTTATTTCTATCATAAAAATTTATTCTTTTAGTTTTACTTAATGTGTTCTAAGCATGTGTTATCAAATTGTGTGCAAGCGTAACGCATCAAAGATACAACTTTTCATAGAGATAAACTAAAGCGTTAGATAGCTCTATGACAAAGATGAAAAGTAACATCTCCAAATCCTAACTAAGTATAGGCTATCAAGAAATCTAATTCAAGTATAATCTATCAAAGTATTAATCTACGAGTTGTTATATTTTAATATTTTATTGAAAAAATCTTATCTTTATTATTTTATTTAGGAAGAAAATACTAGAGAGCAACTACATGGTAGATTTCTAGTTTCATCTACATCCTAGAGCTAGATAAAATTAGCTACTTATAGTTCTAGCTAGCAAGATCATGTTTTTCTTAGAAAACAATTAGAAGAAGATTACTTAAGAAATATTGATGAACAACAAAGGTTACCTCTGGAGTTAGTATGGCGGTCATCACCCCTTTAGTAAACCCTAATTTTATTCAATAAAATCTGAGTACAAAATGACATCCTATCATAAACCCTAGATTACAAGGATACGGCCAATATATAAGTTTCAGAGAATCAAACCCTATTCTGAGTATAAGTGAGAAACTACAAAATTATAATGAAACCCCCGTAGAAAATTCTCCCAGACTGGACCCCATGGAGCCGCAAAATAGTGGCAAGAGTATAGATATTTTATCTGGTTTTTCTTCTGTATGAGTCTCTTATCTTATTTTTTTATTTTTATAACTGTATTGAATTTTGACTCCCTGCAGCATCATAGTCTTGTAGTTTTGCTCATATTTAACTCCTCTCTGGGTTTGGTTTTTCTAATCCAGCTCTAAATTTATGTCATCTCCTTGTAGGAATAGGTTTACCTGAAAACACATTAAAAATACCTGAGTAGCATTATTTAAATATAAAAATAGATAATATGGAGACTATAAAAATACAACATATGGCACTCATCACCAGCACCAGAATCCGATGTTCCAAAAAGAAGACAACTGCAAAGGTAGAGCTTTGACTCAGATGAAGACTTGCCGGCTTTCACATCAAATATGGTGAATAAAGACAAGGAACTAGTCATTGAAGAGTATGCCTTTGACACTGAAATAGAGGAAACCTATGATCAAACATGCCCCGGGTCAGGCGTAACAGCTCCCCGTAATTACAAAAGATTAGCAAGGGGTTCAGATGAGGAATTTGAAGAGTTTAGCGATGATTCGGCCCTAGCAATGCCGCGATTGCACGTTTTCCCTCGGTTTGGGGGAAGGGCAGTTCACATGGCTGAACGGTTGGCCGAGATGAATCAAAGGATTAAGGCGCATGAACGGCTTATCAAGAGCAGCAAAGGAGCATTGAGGAGCTCAAAACGATGCTCACAAACTTCGTAGAAAACACTCAAAAGAATACAGAAGATGGAGTGGGGGGGGTTCATCTTCTGACAAAAGCAAGAAAGACAAGAATGTATCAAATTCAGACACAACATCAGATTGCAAGCCCCAGAATCAGAAAGATAGAAGTTTTCCCAAGCAGCACGACGAGCGAGCATACTCTTTTAAGAACGAGCAGACTGTTGCAATGTTTCACTTGCTCAATAAGAAAAGAATGCTCAAACTTCCAGAGAAGTGGAGGCTGAAGGAGGCAAAAAAGACTGATGATCCTAGATACTATCTCTATCATCGAAATATTGGGCACCCTACTAAAGAATGTTATATGCTTAAAGACAAAATCTAGACACTAATAGAGGCCAACGTGATCTAGTTGAGGCCTGAATAGAAAATGGTCTTGACTAAAACAACAACTATCACGATAAGATCAATCAAATTTCAACTAGGCACAAGGCTATGCTTGCAAGTGAAGTGCAAAACTTATTCAGTGCGCGAGGCTAAACCAGTGCACATGTCTAACTCGATGCGCGAGACTAAACTAGTGCACAACTAAACTAGTGCACAAACCTAACCCCACATATAACGTGAGGTTAAATCATAATCCAAAGATACGAGGCTAAGTTCCAGCCTCGTACAGAGAAATCAAAGCGCAAAGCTAAATTTTA